>LR738714.1:462659076-462873324 GCA_902687465.1 Secale cereale
CTTCGTTTCCGAGTACGCTCAGCAAGCTAAGTGCGTTGCGACTAGCTCCGGCAAGGTTGCTTGCCGGCGAAGACCTTGGCCAGCAGGCTGCTCAGAGTCCAGCACTCAGCGCTCGCGGCAAAGGCCCCTTGCCGGCAAGCTCCCCGGGAGCGTAGGGTGAAAAACATACAAAGTCAAAGATTCAGACAAGGAAGATAACATTGCACTGATTGATCAAAATAAAGTAAATATCTTACAAAGGATAACTTGTCGCAATGGACTAATAAGTTCATGACATAACGTGCAGCAATAAAAAGATAAAGATAAATGGAGCCCTAGTCTACGCGGTCGCCCTCCTTCCTGCCAAGCTTTGCCACCTTGGCGATGATGTGGCCGACCTGCTCCTTCAGGGCCTCCGTGTCTGCATCAGCCGGCAAGCTGCGAAGAACGTTCGTGAGATTGATCCCCGGGTTGCGGTACACGATCTTCGTCAGCACCCGCTCCAGAGTTCCCGCGCAGAGCAGGCGCGACTCCTCGGCCAGCTGCGCGGGGATGCGGTTCCGGAGACCTGCAAGGGCCGGCGCGATCCCTCTGAAGAAGAGGCTGAGCTTGGCGCTGTGCGGGAGGTCCGGATCCGGCGAGTAGATGAGGTGTTCGACCTTCAGCGCCAGCAACTCCTGGTCAATGTTGGACGCAGAAGAAACCAAGTCTTCGGTCCATACCTCGATGGTCTGGCGGAAGAGCTCGGACGCCTTGTTGACGCTGTCCATCAAAGTCCGCTCCTTGCGGAGCTCCTCCTTCAGCTTATTCTCCTGAGCCCGGGCAGCGTCGAGCGATTCCTTCAGAGTAGTGACCTTCAGTTCCAAGTCCTCAATGGAGTCCTTGGCGGCCTTCAACTCGTCGCCCCTCTTGGAGAGACTCACCTGAAGCTCGGAGTTTGTGTGAGCATCCTTCTCGCGCTCCAAGATGAGCGCGGCAACCTTCTCGGCGCTCACCTTCATCGCCTTCTCCAACTGCTCAACCTTGGCGGCAAGCTCTTTCTTGGCGTCTTCCGCGGCAACCGCGGCGGCTTTCGCCTCCTTCAGCTCCCCGCCAAGGGCAGCTTCGCGAGCGGCAAGGTCCTCCTCATGGGAGTCCAGCTCGACCTTCCGCTGCGCGAGCTCTCCCTCTCGCCGGGACATCTCCACCCCGGCGAGACGCTGCTGTTCTTCAGCTTCAGCCTTCTCGAGCACCCACTCCTGGTACTCGCCAGCGAGACGCTCACGCTCCTCCGCTACCTCGCGGAGGGCTGCCTGATTGGCGGCGCTGAGCTCCGCCGCACGCTTCTCCATTTCTGCCGCGGCCTTGGCGGCAAGGGCCTCCCGGGAGGCGAGCTTCGCCTGCCTGGCCCGGTAAAGGGCCAGGAGTTGGTGGAGCAACCTCTCCTCCTCGGGCCCCTCGCTCCCGCCGGGCGCCTCGACGATCTTCAGGCCTGCGGAGGCGAGGACTTCTCCATCGAACGCCTCGCCTTCCGCAGGAGCTCGCGATGAAGACCCCCAAGGCATCTGGATGAAGACGCCGTTGGGGGCCTCAAGATAATACCCCTGCTCCTTGTTGGCGGAGGGGCCGGTGGCCGGTGCAGCATCCGATGCTCCCGCCGCCTCCGGGTCGGCGGTGCGGTCACCGTCCCCCTCCCCAGCCGCTGCGTCCGCAGCCGGGGCAGTCTCCTGCGCGGCCGGCTCGGCGGCCTCGGCTATCTCCTCGACGACAGGAGCGTCGCCGCCGCCGCCCTGCGCGCCCTCCTCCTCAAGGTTGATAACCTCCGTCTCCATAGGCGCAGGAGGAGGAAGATCTAAGAAGAAGAAGAAAAAGAAGTTCAAGATTCAAGCAAATATCTAAAAAGAAGCAAGCAAAGAAAACAAGTCACAAAACATACCTTGGCGGACGTCCTCAGCGGCGGGCTCCCTCGCCGGGGAGCTCGGCCTTGGCGGAGTGGCCACCCTCGCCGGGCTGCTCGCCCTTGGCGGGGTACTCTGCCTCGGCGGAGTACCCGCCCTTGGCGGAGCGCTCTCCCTTGCCGGAGAGTTCCGCCTTGGCGGGGACGGCGGGGCCTGCGGCTCCTCGACAACGGCCTCCGGGCGCTCTTCCCGCTGTGGCTCCACCTCTGCACAAAACAAGACAAGAAACATCAGGACAAGGAAACAGAACCGAATCCTCAGGCGTACCCCGACAAGCGAAAAGGGAAAACCCCAGACTTACGCTGGGGGCTGCGCTGCGGGCCACGCTGGGGGCTGCTCCTCGGAGCAGCGCTCGGGTCCGGCAGGCTCGGCTCCGGCACACCCTCTGTTGCCGCAGCTGCCGAGTCCTCCGCGACCTCGACCTCGGGCGCCTTGGCCTTCTTCGCCGCGCGATGGGCCAGGGTCCTGGAATCAGAGCAATGAACAGAGTCAGCATCAACAAAAAATCAAGACAAAAATCGAGAAGATGTAAGGCCCTGGATCCTTACTCCTGGTCCTCCTCGTCGTCCTCGCTCAGGGCGGAGAAATCGTACTCCACCGTGGGCGCGTCGGCGCGTGGAGCGGAAGACGAAGACTCCCTCGCGCGCTTGGTGTTCACCGGGGCTGGGGGCTGCGAAGACCCAGCCCCTGTGGTAGCCGGCGCCCGAGGGGCGGGCGGAGCCGCTGCTCCGCTCCGAGAAGACCCCTGCCGGCTCGCTGCCGGCCTGCGAGACGCCTCCGTCGTGGTCCGCGCACGGGCCGCCTCCGTTGCGGCTGGTGCGCCGGATGGCCTTGGCGCGGCTTGACTCCCCCGGGGAGCCGCCCGGCGAGGTGGCTGTTGCCGGGGCGCCTGCGCCCTCTCCCCCGTCGCCGCCTTGCGGAGGCGCTTCGCCGGGGACTGCCTCGGGCTTGCCGGGGGCGGGGAGCTCTCCGACGAGGAGAGGTCGTCGGCGTACAACTCCGTGGATCCGCCGGAGTCTTCGGTCCCCTCCTCCTCCTCCTCTGCCCCGGCCGGCTCACTGGGCCCAGCGTCCTGCGCTGCGGCCCCCTTTCCCTTGGCGCCTCCGCCCCTCGCGGCACCTCTGCTCCCTCCGGCGGTGCCCTCCATTGTCGCGGCCTCCGCCGCGATCCCGTGGATCCCGGAGTGCCTCAGCGAGGGGACCCCGGCGAGCGCGTCGGGTGGAAGATTCAGCAACCTGCGGATCTCCGCCTCCTCCGCCTGGGTGGACGCGTCCTCAGCCTCCGCCTCCTCCGGCGAGTATCCGAAAACTCCTGCCGCCGCGGCTGCGGCGGCCTCCTCGACCCGAGAAGCTATGTAGGCGATCTCCTGGTCGGTGGTGTCCCGCGTGTGCAGCTTGAGGTCCTCCTTGTTCTTCGCCACCTCGGCGAGGTTGTCGTAGAAGTTGAGGACGTCGATGGGCTTCGGAGCGAGCCATGTGCGGTCCACGCCGTGCGAGTCACACATGGGCATCATGGCGAGGATCCGATCCCTGACGGCGTTGTTGCAGAGCGGCACCACTTCCCGAGGGGTCCTGAACCACTCGGGGTGTGTCGGGTCATACTTGAAGAGTTCCCGTACCATTCCCCGCAGCTCTAGCGTGGTGAAGTTGAAGTTGAGCCCGGGGCGCAGCCTCATGATGTCTGCCGGGCCGCCGTACTCCCAGGCCGGCCTCTTCCGGTCTTGGAGAGGGGCGATGCGCCGGCGGAGGAAATCTGCGCCCACCTCAGCAACTGACAGATTGGCCAACCGAAGACGAAGAATCCGGACGAGGGCGATGTTGAGCTTGACGTCGTCTGAGTCCAGCTCACTCCAGTCCCTGCCGCGCACGATGGGCGTTGTGCGCGGCGCGGTGAAGGCTTGCGGCTGGTCTTCTACGATCCAGCACCACTCCGCTCGCCATTCCTCCCACTTGCCGCGGAGTTCCCCCGGCAAGTATGCCCCTTTTTTATTCAGACGAAAGACCCAAGAAATTCCTCCGGAGAGGGGGGCATCGGCCTCGGCTCTAGGAGTGAAGAAGTGTCTAAAGAGGGCTACATTGGGGTGGACTCCTATGAAGTTTTCGCACATGTGTGCGAAAACAGCCATGGTGAGAATGGCGTTGGGGGTGAAGTCAAGCAAATGGAGGCCGTACGTGTTCATGACGTCGCAGAAGAAGTTTGAGAAAGGAGGACAGAGACCACAATGAAAGAAAGCAGCAAAAAAGTGGTACCCGCCGGGATAGCTGTCCTTGGCGGCGGCCGGATATGCTCGCGTGCGGGGATGCGCGTCGGTTCCCTTGGACCAGAACAAGTAATACTTGTTCCAGAGTTCCCGCACGCCGAGCTTCGGCGGGAAGACGACATGCCGCTTCCGGTACGCGATGAGCTTGGCCGCTTGCTCCGATTTCTCCCGCTTGGCCTTCTCCGCCTTCGCCGTGTCGGTCTTTGGGGCCATGGCGGACGCGGCGGAAGGAGGGGAACGAAGAGCTCGGCGGCGGCGGAGATGTGGAGGCAGAGCGCAAGAGAGAATCTTTTGGAGGAGGAAGACAATGCAATGAGAGCGCAAGGAGGGGAACCGCGCCCGCTTCCTCTGCTTTTATGGGGGAGTGGGGGGCGTTTCGCCCTTTCCATTAAGAGATCGTGGGCACGTCCCATCCCACGGCGCCGCAATCGACGCGTGCCGTTACCGTGGGGTGCGGCGGATATGGAAGTGGATTCGGCGCGCCGCGGGCCGCGGGTGCCCGTGCACTGTTTTGGGCCTGGCCCAACAGCGCTCGGCACCGTGTGTGGCCCAGGCCCGGGGGCTCCTGTCGGTGTACTAAGGTAGGGGTACCTCAGTACCCCAACTTGTGCACGGGCAGTTGCAGCTTCCCGCGGCAGGGTTTACTGCGTGCTCGCCGGAGACCTTCCTGCTCCCTATTAAACCATTCAAAAACAAAGTATACAAGACATGAGATCGAGACCCCGGCAAGAGGAGCTTGCCGGGAAGGCCGTACCAGGCTCAAGACTGACCCGCTAACACAAGACCCTGGCAAGAGGAGCTTGCCAGGAAAACTAGAAGACAACGCCCCGGCGCTATATGCGCCCCGGCAAGGGGCCCGGGGAGCGGCAAGCTCCCGGGCCCGGCAAGATCGAGGCCCCGGCAAGGTGCTTGCCGGGAAGGCTGCGCTGTGTGCCCGCGCTCCAGCTCATCGGCCCACGCGTCGCCCTGGGGCCTAACCGGGGACGCGTGGCGGATGGCTGTGCAGCCTGGGGTACACGGTGGCACTCCACGGTGGTGGATCCATCGCCGTGGCAGACGGAGACGCTGAGGCGGGAGCTTTCGGGGTCGACGGCGACGGGTATTAAATGCCCTTGTCCCCCACTGTTAAAGTAGGTATAGACCACTGTTCTGTACTGTAGCTCCAATGTTCCCGCACTGTTACAACTACCACCTCTTTTACATTTTTACCCCTTTCTCCTACGTTGACACCTGTCGGTGACCCCTTGCACTATAAAAGGAGGCCCATGCACAACGTGGAGGGGGTTCGGAACCTAGATCACTCTCGCGCTGGGTGTAGCTGCTTCTTCAAGCTCCCGAGCGCTCAGACTCAATACACAACCAAGCAGGAGTAGGGTTTTACGCGTCTACCGCGGCCCGAACCTGGGTAAAACTGCCCGCGTGCTCGCCACGATCTGCTCTTTGTGCTCCCTCCGCCCTCGTACCGCACAGACAAGGGGCTCCGGTCCCATAGGTGTTCGTGGCGGACAGTTTCCCCCGACACTCTCTCTCTCCTCTGAAAAGTAAAACAAAACCGAGAAGAAAAAGAAAAATGAGAGAAGAAAAAGAAAAGGGGTAGTTAGGGAAAGAATTTGCACATGAGGTCAATTTTTCCGGGCTCATAAACATGAGCGTAATCCGAGAAAAATAGAAGTGGAATGATCGAAAGGTATGAATTCAAACTCGTTTGAATTTAGTTCAAATGAGTGTGAGAAACAAATGGGTGTTTGGTAGGTCCAAATAATGTTGAGGATTTTTGGTGGAGTTCCGGAAAGTGATGAAATAAATATGGGCAAAGTTGGAGGGCAAGAATTGAGATAACAAAGGCATGGAATATTTTGCAAGTGTGTTATGGTTAATTCCACATCAATGGAATATTTTAATATATCTCCCTAATAATATTGAGAGGCTCTTGATATGTTATAAAGAGAAAACACCATGTGCATTCCCTCGATTTAAATGGACCGAAGGTCCACACAATTTATTTGGTTGAGATGCAAAAGAAATAAGACATAATGGCATGATGACATGATGCAAAGCAAAATAAATAACACAAGCACAAATGAAACACACGGAAGAACCCGGAACATCTGGAATCTCTGGAATCTTCTGGGACGTCGGTCTTCGGGCGTCACAACTCTCCCACACTAACAGAGGATCTCGACCCGAGATCCTAGAGATGGCACCGGATAAAAACGGAAAAGGAAGAGGTAAAACAAAGTTGCTTCTTCGACAAACGAGTGAAACCACGAACCTGAGAGGTTGAAAAAATTGAAGGAAAGAATAAAACAGAGATGAACGAAGATGAAAACACTCCGTTAGAAAAGAGGAACAAGGAACATTATGAGAACCTTGTAGGTTGAAAGACATGAAACAAGAGCTTACGAACCAAAAGAATAAGAAACCGCAATGGTATAGCCAAGGAATAAGAATGACAGAATTTGGACAGCACTCCGTCTGAAAATGGAGGGAATTGAACAAGAACTTGAGAAGATGGATGATAGTTGATGAAATCAACAACACATTGCCTCCGAAACAATTAAAAGAATGGCACAAGGGGTAAGAAAGATTTCAGGCAGCACTCCGGTTGAAAAGAGAGGCAAACTTGATAAGATGAGGGAACTTGAATGGAGGACACAACACTCCGGTTAAATGGACAAGCAAGGAGAGAAAAAAAAACATCATCTCGATAAAACGAGATGAGGGTTTGGAGAGAGCAACATCACAATGGCTCCGGAATGAAAAAATAGCATCTAAATCAACGAGAGAAATGAATGGAGAAGAAAAATGACAACTTCTCCCACAAATGAATTAGGAATTCCTCCTTACAAAGAAGGGTTGAATGGGGTTGATGGAAAAATCAACAACGAAACGAATAAGCTTGATGTGGGCTTATGGAAAACATCTCAAAACTTGAGGTGAAATTCTGCCACTAACTTAAACAATTGATTTGATTGAGATCAACAAGGAGACGATAAACTTATTTCACCGGGAGGATAAGTAAAGAACTTGGGTCGTTTATAAGCACCATAATAGCAACAATCCTTAGGGAAAGCTTTTAGGTGAATTATAACCCAAGATAACTCCAGCGAATAATTGAAGGTTTGAAAGGATCTCCTGAACAAGGAAAATGATGGTTTTAAATATCTCATTCTTGATAACTCGTGAATCATAAAAGATGAAGGAATTGAAAAGAATGACATAACACCACCTCAACAGATAAGGGAGCAAGAATTGCACTTGGAAAGCATGATGAAGAATGCTTGAGCTCCAACAAGAATCTTGATGAAAACTTCGAGGATGAATTAAAACATGATGAACCACCATGAGAACTCCGGTAATAAAAGCATGAGAAGTGAAAAATGAAAAGAATAAGATTCAAGGCCTGCAATGAATTAGATTGAGCTTTGGAATGAAATAATTGAAATAACTTGGAGCTCCGGAAAACAAGATGAACAACTTAGAACCGAGAATATGATATGATGAACAAGCTCCGGAAAACAGAGATTAGTCACTTCGGAAAAATAAGAATAAGATTTACTGTATGCTTATCCTTCATCAAATTAAATTGATGACAAGCAAACGGATTTGGCATACTACTTATTCTCGTTGGAAAGAATTAAGAGAGATCTCGCACAAGCTTGGGTAAATCTTCAACAAAGCACCGGTAGGATTATGAAAAGAACAAATGAATTAAAACGATAACAACGAAAGAGAAATCTTCAACGAACCACCGTAAGAATATGGAGACGAACGATGAGGCATCAACGAAGAATATTTGGAGAACGAAGTTGAAAACTGAGAACGAAGAATCTTCTGAAATGATGGCCTTCGGAGGATCACAAAGAAAAGAATTCATGAAATGCTTCGGACGGGTATAAAAGAATTCCTCACAATCGGAACAATAATAAGGATGGCATGAAGCTAGAACCACAACTCATCAAGAGAACGGGTCAAAATTTAAGAGAAACACTTCTCCGGTCTCCAAATGCTGAGAATGAAGACGAGAAATGCCATAAGAATTGTTGAGCACTCCGAAATGAAGAATTAAAAAGGTTGAACCAATGATGAAAAAGAATTTGAAAGCGATCTTGGAGAAGGTATATGACTGATGGAAATCATTCTTACGTCACACTTTGAAAAGAATTTGAGTATAACTCCAGAAAAATGGAAGCGTCAGGTAAGATCCCAAACGGAGCCCAAACACCGCGAAACTTTTTAGAGATTTTTTGGGGCCAGAAGGAACACTATGGGCCTTGGTGGCACCTGGGGGGAGTCCCAAGGAGGGGACGACCCAATAGTAATTTGTTCACCCACCGTTGCTATTTTTCTCGAGAGAAGCCACTAGTAAAACCTACGGCCCCCGGGTCTTCTTCTTCATATATTTGCCTTTGTGATCTATTTGCCTTTGCTTTTATTTTCAGATCTAATAAATCGAAAACTCAAAAATACCTAGCTGCAATGTATCTTATTTATCAACCAATCTACCAATATTTATATCTCTCTCACGTTCATTACCGGAAAGGGATTCACAACCCCTTTAACACGTCGGGTTGCGAGGTGTTGTTATTTGTGTGCAGGTGTTGTTTATGTTGTGTTGCTTGGTTCTCCTACTGGTTCGATAACCTTGGTTTCACATCTAAAGGAAATACCTACCGCCGTTGTGCTGCATCCTCCCTTCCTCTTTGGGGTAAAAACCGAAGTAGCTTTAAGCGACATCAAAAAGAATTTCTTGCGCCGTTGTCGGGGAAGATCACGTCAAGATAGTCTCCGTCAACGTGCCATTTTCTGGCGCCGTTGCCGGGGAGCACCTTCAACATATACCAGGTTCCTAATCACAAATCTCATTTCCTCGCAATATACATTATTTGCCATTTGCCTCTCGTTTTCATCTCCCCCACTTCACAAAAATTGGTCGTTTTTATTCGCCATCTTTTTTGTTTGACGGTTTCTTGCCGGATCTATTTGAAGCCTTTGCCACCATGGCAGATCTTAAGAAAACTAAGGTTTTTTCCCATGTTCCAGTGATATGGATAGCCCTTCTGTCCTCTCTAAGCTCATAAACAATGATGCTATGGAAAGGCTTACCGGGGTTGGTAAAGAAAATTCTAGCAATTTTGATGAAGATGATCCCGGAATTTTTCGTTATTTGCTTGATGAATTTTTGAAATATGCTTGGGGGTAGGTTGTTGAGAATCTAAGCTAGTTATGTGCCGCAATACCAGATGGAGATCTACCTGGAAAGTTTTTATGCTGGTTTGCCTTCTTCGTTTAAACAAGTTTTGGATTCTATATTTGAAAGTGGTTTCCTTGAAGAAGATGCCATTGATACTTATGAAAAGATGAAAACTATATTTGGGCATCATAAGGAAAAAGATGTTTAATCCACTACCCTCATGTGCTTTTACCAAAATGAAATAATCAAAGAGATGATGGCTAGTTTGGATGTGAATTTTTGCAATGTTCTTAGTCTTCCATCCACTATTAATGGTCATGTGCTTTCACAAAATAGAAAAATAAACGCCATTGATAAGAAATTTTCTCTTTGCTTCCAAAAAGGGGTGGTTGAAAAAAGTTAGATCCTTGCCTTATGCCTAGCTAAGGGCGTAAAACGATAGCGATTGTTGGGAGGGAACCCAATTTATTTTTGCTTTTTGCTTGCTGTTCTTGAGTGTTTACACAATTATGCTACTGGTATGATTGTGTTTTTTGTGTTTTAATTAGTGTTTGTGCCAAGTAGAACCGATAGGATCTTCTTGGGTGATAGTTGTTTGATCTTGCTGAAAAAGACAGAAACTTTGCGCTCACGAGAAAAATTCCCATTTTTAAAATAATAGCGCTTTTAGTGACTCTTTTTGAAAAAGATTAATATACAAATTGCTCACGTGGCCCTATTTTTTCAAGATTTTTAGAGTTCCAGAAGTTTTCAAAAATTCCAGATTACTATAGACTATTCTGTTTTCTTTGTGTTATGTGCTTATTTTGATGGCTCTATGGTTTTCTTTGATGAGTTTTTTCCATAGAAAAGTTGGAATACAATAGATATAATACAAAAACAAAATATGAATTGGTTCGATACAATACTTATTGTAACATCCCAAATTTTCAATTTGGAATGTTATACATAGATCATATTGCATTTCATACTTTTGCATTTTTTGTTTGTGGCGTTCCTCGAAAATTCTAAGCAACTCAAGGACCTACGGAGAGAGTTGGGAATTTTACCGTTTTCGTATTTGAGTTCGCTCGAATACCGGTACGGAGACAACGTGATTCTAATTATTTTTCTCTCCTAAAAATATTTCTAAATACAAAATATGAGCGGAGATAATATGACTTCTCCAAAATAACAGAAATATTGGAGGAAAAATGTTAAAATCACTTTTGGTATTTTTCTGGATTTATTTGCGGATTTATTTGCATAGGAAAAATGCACGTTTTTCAAAACTGCATTTAGGTCCGAGAAAAATGTTCACTTTGTCCTAAATATTATTAGAGGACGGTGAAAATTTATTTCGGGAATTTTGGAGTCCATTTGGTATTTCTTTCGTTAGTTTTCTGCGCCAGCCCGCCTCGCCTCGCCCCGCCGCTGCCCTAACCCTAGCGCCGCCGCCGCCTAAGCCGCGCCACCGCCGCCACCCGCCGCCGCCGCCGCCACCCGCCGCCGCCCAGGCCGCGCCGTGCCGCCGCCGCCACCCGCCGCCGCCGCCGCCACCCGCCGCCGCCGCCACCAGCAACGCCGCCGCCCTGCCGCCGCCGCCTGCCGCAACCGCCGCCGCCCCGCCACCTCGCCCCGCCGGACCACCCCGCCGCCGGACCGCTGTCGCCGGAGTTCGTCGTCGAGGTATATCGGTTTTTTTAGAAACCGATCGGTTTAGTAAAAAAAACCGTAGATACGTTTTTTAATTAGATTAGATCGATTCGGTTTTTCGGTTTTTTCGGTTTAGTCATTTAGCGGACGTTCTTCCGTATGTTCGTTTTAACGAACGGTTTTCGTTAGTTAGCCGCAGACAGCGAACGTTCGTTCGTTAGCCTGTTCGTTCGTTTTCTTTTTCGGGGTATTTATCCACGATTATTTCGATCGCGATTTCTGCCCTTATCTTGTTTTGCGTTTTTCTTTTCGCTCGAGAGTCGGAATCAGGTAATTCAAAATCCCAGATCTTCGTCTCGATGCCCTCTTTACGTTTAATCAACTTCAACAAAGTTTTGGCTACTGTAAAATTTGACTTTAGGCCAACTAGTAAACCGGAGCTCGTTTCTTTCGCAGTTTGAGTTTCGTTGCTTCTTTCGAGTTGATTCTTTTTGCAAACCGGAGTTCTTAAGTTGAACTTTCTGGTTAGATCTTTTATTTGAGTTTTACCCGTGCATTAGCTAAGTACTTATTGTGTGCTTGTTTGATTGCGATAGAGTACCCGGAGTGCGCCGCTTGCTACTTTGAGTCTCTAGGTTTTGCGGATCATCAGCAAGGCAAGTAACACTTTGATCATGCTTTCCAATTACCCAGTTTTCATTGCATTAGTCCAACCCTCACACATTGCATGAGTAGGATCAATTAACTTGTGGGATTGGGAAGTAGTTTGAGGTAGTACCTATTACCTGCATTACATTCAAACCTTTGGGAGTTACTTCTACATTTGCTGTTAGGACATGCTATGCTCGTAGACATGGTTTGGGTTTGAGTGAAATCCATGACAGATGTGAGTGTTAATTATTGGTTCAACTTAAGGTGGCAACATTAATACACATCTGGGTGGATATAGGCATCTGGGTATTCCAGTGATTGCCTGTTTTTCTTTTGGACCGCCACCCAGGCTCAAAGGGATCATGAGATTTTTCATACTAGAAACTTCCGTGTGCAGCCACATGCCAATATGGGCTCTGGCATAGTTGAGTAGTTGTGGGAAACCTTTCCATGATGGACTAGCAGATGTAGTGGGTTTTGTAGGTGTACCGGCATATCTATCTGGTTAAGGGGACCTCTTCGGAAAGACTGTGTCTCGGTCATCCGTTTCTCAAACACCATGCAGTGCGAGAAACCAAACGGAGGCGATCGAGTCTTATGGGGAAAAGTGCACAAACCTCTGCAGAGTGTACAAACTGATCATGATTAGCCGTGTCCCCGGTTATGGACGTCTTGAGTAATTAGTACTTGGATTATCATGTGAATATCATCATGTTACTCTAATTAATTTTGTTGGGTTTAATGACTATTTTTAATTGGGGTTGAGAGGATGTCTATCTTCTCAACGATGTTTCAACTACCATGATAGTTAAATTAAAATCTATTCCTTTGAAGTAGGGAAAAATTGGCTTTACGCAAAAACTTAACCGTAGAGCTTTCCACCAGCCATATTGCATGTAGTATAGCTTACTTCCATTGCATTCTCTTGTGTTACCTTGCCAACATATTCCATGTGTTGACCCGTTTTCGGGCTGCAACGTTTCATGTTGCAGACTTTTCAGACGACGAGTAAGATGCCCCTTTTAGGTCGTGGTTCTATACTCAGTGATGCCGCTGGAGTTGATGGACTCACTTATCTTCCAAGCCTTCCACTGTTATCGTGTTAGATGGCCTTCAGCCATATTATTTGTAATAAGATCATCGTTGGACTATCGATGTAATAAGTGTGTGATTGCTACTCTGTTATAAATCCTTCAAGTACTGTGCGTGTCAGCATTACTAATCCAGGGATGACACTGATGCACAGAGATCAGACTGTTTGAGGTCTGGTCGCTACAAGATGGTATCAGAGCACACGCTAACTGTAGGACACGACCACTAAGACAAGCCCTAGAGCACTATTCACTCTTCCCTTTTCTGACTCCTCATCTTTTCTACTCTTTAGGATGGTGGAAGCAAAGAACAAGTTCATGCAACCGGATGATGATACGCCATTTGGACGACACCTGAAGGAAGTTACCAGATATCTAAATATTGGACTACCAAGTTTCACCGGAACCTACAATGCCACTCTACCTGAGGAGGAGCGTTGGTTGATTCAAGCTCAAGTTCCAGGAAGGACGTTCACACCTGTCACCTCACTCATAGCATTTTCCTTTAATGCGCCTACATGGAGCCTAGGAAGGAGCATTGCAGCCCACATTGCTATGGGAAGGATTGGAGAAGTCTACAAGCAGGAGCTAAAGGACACCATCTACCAGATTTGTGGACGCCGAGATGAGAATTGGGATATGATTAGCACCCGAAAGGATAGGTCCATTGCAGCATTCATCCAGGAGTTGAACCACCACATTCATTGCGAGGAGCACCAGATGTGTGCAGGGATGATAGATTTGAAGAAAGCCCTGAATAGTAATTTGGAGTTAGAAGAAGAACTCAAGTCTACACACGACGGATATGAGGAGGAGATGAAAATACTTGTGGAGAAGAATGATGATCTGACCCGGAAGTTAGGGATACTCATGGGAGAAGAAGACGAGGAAGAAGAACCCAAGGAGATTCCACCGGAAGACTATATCATCATAGATGACACAGATTCTGAAGCTGGGGATAGCAAGGACGAAGACTATGAAGATGAAGCTGGAGCAGATATTATGGAATCCTCTGCCGATCAATATTTTTAGATGACCACCCTGTGACTAGTAGTTTACCTCCATATATTAGTCTTAGAGCACCTTTGTAACGATCGTTAGATTTGTAAGACCTTGTTTGAAATTGATTGATGTGTTATGATTGTGTGTTTGTCTCATGTGCATATGGGTAGTGATTTCCCTTAGACCTCTTTTCTATTCTAATCTCTTCCCTCTACACCCATCAAATGCCTCCAAGACGTGAATTCGAGTTTCCCCCTGAGCTCACTCAGTTGATCCAGCAGTAGAACACCCTGATGCAACTTCTTGTCCAGAACACTCAGAACAACCAGAACAACAACAACAACCCTCCACCACCACCACCCGTGGACAACCTGACACATTTCTTAAGGTTGCAACCACCCGTGTTTGCTAGCAGCATCGAACCAATAGTGGCTGATGACTGGCTACGCAAGATTGGAAGGGACTTGACCATCGCCAATTGCTCGGATGCTGAGAAGGTGCGATTTGCCGCACACCAGTTGTCTGGACCAGCCGCAGCATGGTGGGAGAATTACACAGCCACTTACCCCGTAGCCAATGTGACCTGGGATCAGTTTCAGCAAACTTTTCGTATCGCCCATGTCTCAACTGGAGCCATGAGTATGAAGAAGCAGGAGTTTCGCAATTTGCGCCAAGGAAATCGTACTGTGGCCCAGTACGTGGATGAGTTTAGTACCCTATCTCGTTATGCCCCAGATGATGTGGCCACAGATGCCAAGAAGCAGGAGAGACTCATGGAAGGGCTGAATGATGAGATGAGCGTACAGTTAATGGTGGCAACTTTCAATAACTACCAGGAGTTGGTTGACCGCGCCCTAATGATTGAAAGGAAGCATCAATAGATTGAAAGTCGCAAGAGGAAGTACGGACAAGGAAAGTATAATTCTGGAGCTCAGCAGAAGGCCCGTTTTACCCCTATAGCGGTAGGACAGTTTCAACATACCCAAGGAGGAAGTAGCTCGCACAACCACAATGGCACCAAGAATGGCAATGGAAATGGGAATGGAGCTAATGGAAACCAGAACCGCCCTACACCGTCCACACCCACCAAGAGGGATTTTAGCCATGTCACTTGTTACAAGTGCGGGAAGAATAGACATTATGCCAATGAATGCCCAGAAGCTAAGAATGGGAACGGCAATGGAAGCGCCGCGAAGAAGCCCAACCCGTTCAACAAAGGACAAGTGAACCACGTGACCGTGGAGGAGGTAGAAGAGCAACCAGATGCTGTTGTCGGTAAGTTTTTGGTTAAGACATTTACCGCAATAGTTCTTTTCGATACTGGTGCATCGGATTCATATATTTCAAGGGGATACGTAAATAGACATAGGATGTCCACCCGAGTTCTTAAGACCCCCATGTTAGTAAGTTCACCTGGAGCAGATTATATGGCACACCAAGGATGTTTTCAGACGCCATTGATCATAGGACGCCATACTTTCCCCTCTGACCTAATTGTCCTGGAGTCACAAGGATTGGATGTGATATTAGGTATGGATTGGCTATCGAAGTATGGAGGTAACATTGATTGTGCCAGTAAGTCTATTTTGCTCACCACCCCGGAGGGAAAAAAGATTAAGTATGTATCTAGGCATTCGCCTATAAGGACTCAAGTATATTCTCTCACGGGAGTTGTTCAGGAGGAAGTGCCAGTAGTGAAGGATTATCCGGATATGTTTCCAGAGGAGTTACCTGGCATGCCACCGGATAGAGATATAGAGTTTTTGATTGAACTTTTGCCAGGCACCGGGCCAATTTCTAAGAGACCATATAGGATGCCCGCAAAGGATTTGGAGGAGATAAAGAAATAGATTAAGGAGTTACTGGATAAAGGATTCATACACCCAAGTTCTTCGCCTTGGGGTTCGCCAGTACTTCTAGTAGAGAAGAAGGATGGATCGTTGAGAATGGTTGTTGATTACCGTGGATTGAATGAAGTAACGATCAAGAATAAGTACCCATTGCCGATGATCAATGATCTGTTCGATAGATTGCAAGGAGCTAAGATATTTTCCAAGATCGATCTGCGATCAGGGTACCATCAATTGAAGATCCGAGAGCAGGATATACCTAAGACGGCCTTTACCACTAGGTATGGGTTGTATGAGTATACCGTTATGTCGTTTGGTCTGACGAACGCATCGGCATACTTTATGAACCTGATGAACAAAGTGTTTATGGAGTATTTGGATAAGTTCGTCATAGTGTTCATAGATGATATATTGATTTTCTCGAAGGATGAAGAGGAGCATGCAGAGCATTTGCGATTTTCGTTGGAGAAGCTCAGAGAACATCAGTTATATGCCAAGTTTAGCAAATGCGAGTTTTGGTTGAAGGAAGTCAGATTTCTCGGACACATTCTATCTGGAGAAGGAATAGCAGTAGATCCCGCTAAGGTGGACACTGTGACCCATTGGGAAGCACCAACGACAGTTGGAGAGATCCGGAGTTTTCTGGGACTGGCAGGATACTACCGGAGGTTCATCGAGAATTTCTCGAGGATTGCAAAGCCAATGATGGAGTTGTTAAAGAAGGACACCAAGTTCAGCTGGACAGAAGAATGTGAGGCTAGTTTTCAGGAATTAAAGAAGCGATTGGTCTCATCCCCTGTGTTGATTCTGCCAGATCAACGTAAGGATTATGAGGTGTACTACGACGCTTCACGTCGAGGACTTGGAGCAGTTCTTATGCAGGAAGGAAGAGTTGTTTCGTATGCTTCACGACAGCTAAAACCTCATGAACTGAACTATGCCACCCACGATTTGGAGTTAGCAGCCGTAGTGCATGTATTGAAGACGTGGAGACATTTTCTTATTGGAAACCATTGTGAAGTATATACGGATCACAAGACTTTGAAGTACATATTCACTCAGAAGGAGCTGAATCTTAGGCAAATGAGATGGCTGGAACTCATTAAGGATTATGACATGAGATTGCATTATCATCCCAGAAAGGCTAACATAGTAGCCGATCCGCTAAGCCGTAAGAGCCATGTCAATACCCTAATGATGGAAGAATTTCCAAAGGAGTTAGCCGAGGACCTACGAGAACTACGTATGGAGATAGTTCCGAGAGGTTATGTAGCAACACTAGAATCCAGTCTACCCTGATGGATAAAATCAGAGAAGCTCAGAAAGCTGACAAGGAGGTTGCCTCTATAAAGAAGAGCATGAGCGAAGGAAAAGCTAAAGGATTTCGTGAGGATGAACACGACACCTTATGGTTCGAAGACCGCGTTTATGTGCCTAATGACCCGGAGATCAGGAAGTTGATTTTACAGGAGGCCCATGACTCACCATACTCGATTCACCCAGGGAATACTAAGATGTATTTGGATTTGAAGGATATTTTCTGGTGGACCGGTATGAAGAAGGATATTGCAGAGTATGTAGCAGTTTGTGATGTATGCCAGAGAGTGAAGGCAGAACATCAGAAGCCAGCAGGATTGTTACAACCTATGCCAATACCCGAATGGAAGTGGGAGAAGCTTGGCATGGATTTTATCACCGGATTGCCCAGGACCAAAGCAGGATATGATTTAATCTGGGTAGTAGTAGACCGATTGACGAAGGTAGCCCACTTTATTCCTGTGAAAACCACATATACCAGTGCAAAGTTGGCAAAGTTATACATGACCAGAATTGTATGTCTGCATGGAGTTCCGAGGAGCATCGTATCAGATAGAGGAACCTAGTTTACCTCAAAGTTCGGAATCAGTTACATGAAACTTTGGGTACCAGACTAGAGTTTAGCACAACTTTTCACCCGCAGACAGATGGACAGACTGAAAGAGTCAATCAGATTTTGGAGGATATGCTGAGAGCATGTGCATTTGATTATGGATCTAGTTGGGATGACAACTTTCCCTACGCGGAGTTTTCATACAACAACAGTTACCAAGCCAGTTTGAAGATGGCCCCTTTCGAAGCACTGTATGGAAGGAGATGTAGAACACCGTTGTCGTAGGATGAAGTTGGTGATCGACAGTTGTTTGGACCAGACCTAATCAAAGAGTCTGAAGAGAAGGTTAAGTTGATCCGAGATAGACTGAAGGTAGCTCAGTCCAGGCAGAAGAGTTATGCAGACTCGAAGTGCAAGGAGATAACCTATGAGATCGGAGACAGAGCGTACCTGAAAGTGTCGCCTCTGCGAGGAGTTAAACGTTTCGGAGTTAAAGGGAAGTTAGCCCCGAGATTTGTGGGACCTTACCGTGTTTTGGAACGCATGGGAGAGGTTGCCTATAAGTTGGAATTGCCCGAAGGATTGTCAAGAGTGCACGACAAGTTTCACGTATCGCAGCTTAAGAAGTGTCATGCGGAGATGGCCGATATACCGCTTAGAGACACAGTACCCCTGGAAGCAATTCAGCTGGACAGTGATCTGACCTACGAGGAGAAGCCTGTTAAGATTCTCGAATTTTCGAGCAGAGTTACTCGCTGTAAGGTTATCAAGTTTTGCAAAGTTCAGTGGAGTCACCACACCGAGAAAGAAGCCACCTGGGAACGAGAAGATGATCTACGCAAGGACCACCCACATCTGTTCTCTAGCCAAGTCGAATCTCGAGGGCGAGATTCATTCTAAGGGGGGTAGGTTTGTAACATCCCAAATTTTCAATTTGGAATGTTATACATAGATCATATTGCATTTCATGCTTTTGCATTTTTTGTTTGTGGCGTTCCTCGAAAATTCTAAGCAACTCAAGGACCTACGGAGAGAGTTGGGAATTTTACCGTTTTCGTATTTGAGTTCGCTCGAATACCGGTACGGGGACAGTGTGATTCTAATTATTTTTCTCTCCTAAAAATATTTCTAAATACAAAATATGAGCGGAGATAATATGACTTCTCCAAAATAACAGAAATATTAGAGGAAAAATGTTAAAATCACTTTTGGTATTTTTCTGGATTTATTTACGGATTTATTTCCATAGGAAAAATGTGCATTTTTCAAAGCTGCATTTAGGTCCGAGAAAAATGTTCACTTTGTCCTAAATATTATTAGAGGACGGTGAAAATTTATTTCGGGAACTTTGGAGTCCGTTTGGTATTTCTTTCGTTAGTTTTCTATGCCAGGACTCTATGTAGAAAAATAAATAGGAAACCGACTTGGAGTCGTGAAGGCCCGGGACTCTGGGCTTTATAAGCTAGCGCCCCCGGCCCGACCGTCCCAGCCCGCCTCGCCTCGCCCCGCCCCTGCCCTAACCCTAGTGCCACCGCCGCCGCCACCCGCCGCCGCCCAAGCCGCGCCGCGCCGCCGCCGCCACCCGCCGCCGCCGCCACCAGCGCCGCCGCCGCCCTGCCGCCGCCGCCTGCCGCAGCGCCGCCGCCCCGCAACCGCCGCCGCGCCGCCACCTCGCCCTGCTGGACCACCCCGCCGCCGGACCGCCGTCGCCGGAGTTCTGCGTCGAGGTATATCATTTTTTTTAGAAACCGATCGGTTTAGTAAAAAAAACCATAGATACGTTTTTTTATTAGATTAGATCGGTTTGGTTTTTCGGTTTAGTTATTTAGCGGACGTTCGTCCGTACGTTCGTTTTAACGAACGGTTTTCGTTAGTTAGCCGTAGACAGCGAACGTTCGTTCGTTAGCCTGTTCGTCCGTTTTCTTTTTCGGGGTATTTATCCGCGATTATTCCGATCGTGATTTCTGCCCTGATCTTGTTTTGCGTTTTTCTTTTCGCTCGAGAGTCGGAATCAGGTGATTCAAAATCCCAGATCTTCGTCTCGATGCCCTCTTTATGTTTAATCAACTTGAACAAAGTTTTGGCTACTGTAAAATTTGACTTTAGGCCAACTAGTAAACCGGAGCTCGTTTCTTTCGTAGTTTGAGTTTCGTTGCTTCTTTCGAGTTGATTCTTTTTGCAAACCGGAGTTCTTAAGTTGAACTTTCTGGTTAAATCTTTTATTCGAGTTTTACCCGTGCATTAGCTCAGTACTTATTGTGTGCTTGTTTGATTGCGATAGAGTACCCGGAGTGCGCCGCTTGCTACTTTGAGTCTCTAGGTTTTGCGGATCATCAGCAAGGCAAGTAACACTTTGATCATGCTTTCCAATTACCCAGTTTTCATTGCATTAGTCCAACCCTCACACATTGCATGAGTAGGATCAATTAACTTGTGGGATTGGGAAGTAGTTTGAGGTAGTACCTATTACCTGCATTACATTCAAACCTTTGGGAGTTACTTCTACATTTGCTGTTAGGACATGCTATGCTCGTAGACATGGTTTGGGTTTGAGTGAAATCCATGACAGATGTGAGTGTTAATTATTGGTTCAACTTAAGGTGGCAACATTAATACACATCTGGGTGGATATAGGCATCTGGGTATTCCAGTGATTGCCTGTTTTTCTTTTGGACCGCCACCCAGGCTCAAAGGGATCATGAGATTTTTCATACTAGAAACTTCCGTGTGCAGCCACATGCCAATATGGGCTCTGGCATAGTTGAGTAGTTGTGGGAAACCTTTCCATGATGGACTAGCAGATGTAGTGGGTTTTGTAGGTGTACCGGCATATCTATCTGGTTAAGGGGACCTCTTCGGAAAGACTGTGTCTCGGTCATCCGTTTCTCAAACACCATGCAGTGCGAGAAACCAAACGGAGGCGATCGAGTCTTGTGGGGAAAAGTGCACAAACCTCTGCAGAGTGTACAAACTGATCATGATTAGCCGTGTCCTCGGTTATGGACGTCTTGAGT
This sequence comes from Secale cereale, assembly GCA_902687465.1. NCBI lineage: Eukaryota > Viridiplantae > Streptophyta > Magnoliopsida > Poales > Poaceae > Secale > Secale cereale. The sequence goes on from LR738714.1 coordinate 462,679,560, forward strand.
ATCTAGTACTTGGATTATCATGTGAATCTCATCATGTTACTCTAATTAATTTTGTTGGGTTTAATGACTATTTTTAATTGGGGTTGAGAGGATGTCTATCTTCTCAACGATGTTTCAACTACCATGATAGTTAAATTAAAATCTATTCCTTTGAAGTAGGGAAAATTGGCTTTATGCAAAAACTTAACCGTAGAGCTTTCCACCAGCCATATTGCATGTAGTATAGCTTACTTCCATTGCATTCTCTTGTGTTACCTTGCCAGCATATTCCATGTGCTGACCCGTTTTCGGGCTGCAACGTTTCATGTTGCAGACTTTTCAGACGACTAGTAAGATGCCCCTTTTAGGTCGTGGTTCTATACTCAGTGATGTCGCTGGAGTTGATGGACTCACTTATCTTCCAAGCCTTCCGCTGTTATCGTGTTATATGGCCTTCAGCCATATTATTTGTAATAAGTTCATCGTTGGACTATCGATGTAATAAGTGTGTGATTGCTACTCTGTTATAGATCCTTCAAGTACCGTGCGTGTCAGCATTACTGATCCAGGGATGACACTGATGCACAGAGATCAGACTGTTTGAGGTCTGGTCGCTACAAGATGGTATCAGAGCACACGCTGACTGTAGGACACGACCACTAGGACAAGCCCTAGAGCACTATTCACTCTTCCCTTTTCTGACTCCTCATCTTTTCTACTCTTTAGGATGGTGGAAGCAAAGAACAAGTTCATGCAACCGGATGATGATACGCTATTTGGACGACACCTGAAGGAAGTTACCAGATATCTAAACATTGGACTACCAAGTTTCACCAGAACCTACAATGCCACTCTACCTGAGGAGGAGCGTTGGTTGATTCAAGCTCAAGTTCCAGGAAGGACGTTCGCACCTGTCACCTCACTCATAGCATTTTCCTTTAATGCGCCTACATGGAGCCTAGGAAGGAGCATGGCAGCCCACATTGAAATGGGAAGGATTGGAGAAGTCTACAAGCAGGAGCTAAAGGACACCATCTACCAGATTTGTGGACGCCGAGATGAGAATTGGGATATGATTAGCACCCGGAAGGATAGGTCCATTGCAGCATTCATCTAGGAGTTGAACCACCAAATTCGTCGCCAGGAGCACCAGATGTGTGCAGGGATGATAGATTTGAAGAAAGCCTTGAATTTTTATTTTTGGGATGGAAAGTGTTGGGAACCTCAAGTCTTTCTCTTTGGTGGGATAAGTACACCTCTCAAAAAATTTATCTCTCAATTTAAACTTTGAGCTGTGGCACCTCTACAAATCCCTACTCCCCTCTGCGAAGGGCCTTTCTTTTACTTATGCAATTTTTATTTTTTAATTTGAGTCTCCATTTTCTCTTACAAGAACCAACTAGGAAACACTATGATCGTACTTGAGCATTGGATGTAACTAATATGCGAATGTGTTTCATGAATGGATTAATGGTTGAGCATAATGGGCTAGGGATAACTTATTTTAACATTGATATTTTGAAAGACATGGTTGCTTGTCGATATTCTTGAGTATCTAAATTATTATGTCAAAACTAGACTATTGCTTTGAACCATATAAAAGTCCAAATGTTCATTCTATAAACAAAAGAATATGATATGACTTGATAAACAACACTCCACATCAAAAATTCTGTTTTTATCACTTACCTACTCGAGGACGAGTAGGAGTTAAGCTTGGGGATGCTGATACATCTCCAACGTATCTATAATTTTTTATTATTCCATGTTGTTATACTATCATTCTTGGATGTTTTACAATCATTTTATAGTCATTTTATATCATTTTTGGTACTAACCTATTGACATAGTGCCAAGTGCCAGTTGCTGTTTTCTCCATGTTTTTTACATCGCAGGAAATCAATACCAAACGGAGCCCAAACACCGCGAAATTTTTTGGAGATTTTTTCTGGTCCAGAAGGAACACTATGGGCCTAGGTGGCACCTTGGGGGGGGTCCCGAGGAGGGTACAACCCACCAGGGCGCGCTAGGAGGCCCCTGCATGCGCTGGTGGGTTGTGCCCACCTCGGGTGCCCCCGAGACCGCCTCTTTGCTCTATAAATACCCCAATATTCCAGAAACCCTAGGGGAGTCGACGAAATATTCATCCAGCCGCCGTAGAGTCTAGAAACACCAGATCCAATATAGACACCATCACGGAGGGGTTCACCACTTCCATTGGTGCCTCTCCGATGATGCATTAGTAGTTCTTTATAGACCTTCGGGTCCATAGTTAGTAGCTAGATGGCTTCCTCTCTCTCTTTTGATTATCAATACAATGGTCTCTTGGAGATCCATATGATGTAACTCTTTTTGCGGTGTGTTTGTTGGGATCCTATGAACTTTGAGTTTATGATGATGTGGCACCCCGGCTCAGAGAAACTGGAACGCCCCGTATTCCAGCTCAGATATCGAGGTGAACTCTTTTGGAATACGGAACTGCTTAGCATAGAACAAACCAGCTTTTTATTACAACGTGAATGTGGATACCAGGTCTCCGATATTACAATGAATAACACCGGGACGGCGACACTACGCCAACCACGGTTGTTCTATACAAGCAGCTTAACAACTCGAGGCAGTGAACCTCTACTGGTAGCGGAACAACGAACGACGATGATGGACTCCAATCCGCAGGGACTCTGGCTGGAACGTTTATCCTAGCTCGCGAACACCGGAACCACACCAAAACAAGCAAGCAATCCAGGCATGACCTACAAACTGGCATGACACGCCAGGTCAGTACATTTAATGTACTTGCAAGCTCACAGTAAACCAAAAGCATTCAAGACAAACAACAATATGGCATTAGCATGTTAATTTAATTCATGAACATGATACTAACAGAACAACATGGCATGCACAACTGATCATAATACAACTACAACATGCATAGCATGTACATAAGGATACTACATGCAACATGATGATACTAACATGCACAAACTTACTCTAAACGGGTTATTTCATAACCATCACATGCACAAACTTACCAACATGGACATCATGCGATCATCTCAGGATCAAATCAAGCTTGGTATGAGCAATACCGTAGTAATCATTAAATGACCACAAGGAGCTTGATCTTTTCCCACGATTCTCGCACAACACCACGAATATCCAACAACTCGGTATCCTCGATACCACGGTGATCATTCCGGCGATCACAACCATCTTATCTCATCAAATCGGGGTTGTTATTAATCAGGTTTTTATTATTATTACTGCTGACTCATAGTGTGACCGACATGAACTGGGCCCTTATCCGCGGGCATGGCTATCGATAGATTAAGACACACACACTCTGAAGAGGTAGCGCACTGTACCCACACCACAGAACGCATGGCCTCGCACTCCCATTCGGGTAGACCAACGGCGTTCCGACAAAACCGATCTACTGCCATGACACTCTCCCGACCACTCCAACTCACTCCCCACTGGGCTAGTCCTAGGTGGCCCCGTGTCTACCAAAGACACAACGACCACCGTCGTGGCCAAACGGTCCCAAACGGGGACCCAAGCTCAAAACGACAACAACAATGGGCACACAAGGTTATGTCCGCCTACCTGATCGGGGTAGAGCGTGTCCATAACCTTCCCTCGTTGGAGGCACCGGCGAGAGGCATGACAATAGACCTAGTTAGGACCTTCCCATAAAGGTAAGTGTGGCTGCACTGGTCAGCTCGATATGGCGGCACCATGACTCAGCCGACAATTTCAAGTTCAATTTAACCCGGTTAAACTTGAATGCAATAAGCTGAGTCATAATAAAATAACATGATGCAACTACAATGCATGAACATTATTCCGACATAAACATGGAGGTGCACATAATCATCGAGCATAACCACAATGAAATATTTAACCAAGTGAGCATGGCATTCTGACGAGCATGAATACCACAAGTATAATGTTACTCATGGCATACATGATTACTTAGCATCATAAATAAACACCATGCAAAATATAACAAGAACACAACCAAGTGAGCATGTACAATAACTAGTTGCAACGGAACATGCATATCACAGTACTTGACAGGTAACAAGCATGCATCAAGACTACTACTAGCATATACTTCTACTACCAAGCATAACATGTGAACATGATACTAACAAGTAGCACAAGATAATAGGAAGCATCATATCATAGCATGACAGTGAACATGAAACTACGAGCATAACCGAAACAACGACGACAGTAGCAAACAAGCAGACAGATAACAACAAACTTTTATTAAATATTCAAGTTAAAAACCATGGCTACTGCATGGCTCTCATGCAAGTGGTTATTGTGGCTTGCCTGGGAGTGAGTGAGACTCCGGGACGAAGTGCGAGAAGCTCGCGGAAAGAATTGTCGGAAACAGTTCTCTCTTGGAGGGGGTCTGTTTACGGCAAGGGCAAAATAGTCGTTTTCAAAATGTCAAAACATGGTGAAAATGGTACCAACAGAACGGGCTCGGCGAGACGAAGAAGTGGGCTTTGGAATCACCTGATTCAGAGTTGAGGTTACAAAGATATGAAGGGTTGAAGTTCAGGGACTTTTTTGCAAAAATATCATCACAAACAAGTCCCTGAGTGGATAAGGCAGAAGCGCAAAGCTAGAAATACGCTATCTGTTTAGGAAAACGCATTCTGGGCTAAAACAGAGGGGAAATACGCTTACCCCACGCGAAAACGTACTTTTGGAAGTACGCTTCCACTTATCCCGCGTGGCAGTGGGGCCGGCTCTGTGTCGCTGACGTGCGGGTCCCACGGAGTGGGGCCCATCACTTACCCATGGGTCAACACCGTGTGGCTGACCGATGGGGCCGAGGTAGTCGTGGGGCCCACCTGGCCCCTATCTTCTTCTTCCTCGCCCTGCTCTCGCACGGAACAGAGGAGGCAGGGGAGGGCGCACCACCGGCGGCGGGCCAGCCGGCTCCGGCCGTCTCTGGCGTGGGCGGAGGCACCTGTGGGCTCAGGAGGCTGCGTAGCTTCCAGTCAGCGAGGAAACGGGCGCCGGGGAGAGACAGAACGGCGCGGCAGAGGATGGCCCGATAGGAGGCAGAGGCGGCCGGTGGTGGCCCGGTCGGCTCCGGCCACCGTTGGCCGAGGTGAGGCTACCAGCGGCATCGCGAGACCGTGCCGCATCCATCTCCAGGCAGAGGGAGCGCCAGGGAGGAGCGGGATGGACGGGAGTCCGCGGTGACTGGGGGTTACAGAGACGGCGGCCGGACGAGGGCGCGCCGCCACGGGCGGACTCCGTCGAGGGCGAGAGGATGGGGAGAGTTGCGGTGGAGTGGGGAGGCTAGTGGTGGTGCTGGAAAGGAGAGGGAGGGCTCGGGTGGCTCCGATTTGAGTGACCAGAGGCGTCGGCCATGGTGGTCAGGAAGAGGTTCTGGAGCTCCTAGAGCTCGTTTGAGTGGTCGAGGAGGGAGCTGGGAGAGGGGTGAGGCCGCTGGTGATGCAAGGAGGGGCTCGGGGCGGCTCTTATATAGGCGGGGCGAGGTGCCCGAGCCGGTCACCGCCGCACGAGCGCTGCCAAGGCGCTGGCGAGGTGCAGAGCTCACGGGAGGGCGCGAGAAGGCGACGATGGGGTTGCGGACGAGCTATAGCGAGGCACTGTGCAGGAGGGGCCGAGGGCACAGGAGGGAAACGGCCGAACGCTGCTGAAGCTCGGTCGGCCACAGTGCACTCGTGGGCGCGCGGCGACGAGCACCGACGGGGAAGCGGACGGAGGGGGCAAGGGGTCAGAGCGATGCAGACGATCACGAGGAGGCTACTGGACATGGATGGAGGTCGAGACGAGGAGAGAACGGATGAGCACAGTGCCGGGTTCGAGCCAGAGCATGCTTACTGCATGCCAGGGCAGTGGTCACCACACGCACTGGTGCACACAGTGCAACACTGTTTGCCAAACGTTGTCTAGTGGTAAGATCGTCCAGGATAGGTTTACCCTGCGGTGGTAACTTGGTGAAAGGTGATATGCTTAAATGGAAATCTACCTCTGAAGTTTACAACAGTAAACTTGATCATGAAATAGTGATCAACTGAGGTAGGATTAGAGGCAAAAGAGTTGTCTGGGGTGATTAGCTTAGGAAGAACTATCATACTGGGGAGTTTGGCAGGAAATAGACCAAGATTTAATATGGTTGCTTTGCAACTGCCAAATCTGGTCCAGAAATAAGATGATGAAGTAGCACTCACTTGGAGTAACCACTTGAGCGGAATTTTTGTGTAGAGGGATTATTTGACCATATGGAGCTGCTGTAAAAAGCTCATGCCATTTGGAGTTACCAAAGTGGCACTTCCTTCACAATTCTCCATTCTGGCCAGTAACTTATAAAATTTACTGAGGGTAAATGGGTTAGTGGATTGGGCCAAAACATGGTGGAAGGAGTAGATGTAAATGTAAGAATGTCCTGGTAAATTGCCAGCTCAAATGAAGCAAAGGTAAAATAGGGTTGCTTCATAAAGTGAAAATTTTACCAGAAAACAAGATTTGGAGCTGAGCTCACATAGATGATCTCCATGAGCTCTAATTTGGTAGAGACTCATGATTTGGTCAAATGAAGGATGTGACCAAGTTTCATCTCATTTGGACATGCCTAGAATATAGTTCCTTCACAAAGTTCCTTTCTAGAAAGAAACTTTGGAAAATCATTGAAAAATATTTACTAGGCAAATGAGTGTGAAAATTGGCACATGTCAATGATATGGACATGAAGAGATGCCCAAGGAGTTTGGAGTCAATTGGCCAAAGATAAATAGCACTTGCTTCTCAAAGTGCCATTAAGGGTAGAATAGAAAAATGATTATTGGAGGATTATTTTTGAACATGGCAATGAAATGTTTTGCCATATTTGATGAAGATATGACACAAACAATTTATTAGAATTTATTTGGGAATTTTAGGAGTGAGAGAAATATAGGTTGCTTCACAACCTAGGGCAGACGGGGTTATTCCTTTAATAGAAAAAGGAATATTCCCTAGAAAAAGAAATTAGGGTTTGGACAAGCAGTGGAGTGTCATGATCTTGGCAAGGTTTTGAGAATGATGAGCCACTTGGGAGGGAAAAAGAGGATGATTTCCCAGGTGACAAGGCCACAGAATCACTCCAATAATAAAAACAGAGCAAAAATCAATATATCAAAAAGAAAAAGAAAAGGGCCAAAAACTAGGCTGTTACAAACCTTCCCCGCTTAAAGAAATCTCGTCCTCGAGATTTGGTGGCTCAAGTAACAAGTATGACTTGAGGACACCGTTTCCAACTTGGATATCCATTTCCTTTATTTATTTGTTCCCCTGAGAATTTAGATGATCTTATTATCTTTACTCGGGGTGGTTTACTTCACCTTTCCCAAAATTCTGACGGGTTTTTGCTCCCACACCAAATCCTTTTGCTGACGTTTATTCTTTCAGATCTGCAGTGATAACCAATGCATCTGAGCATAAGTTTTCTTTTGGTCATGAAAACATTTTTACTCCCGCCATGGAGTGGCTCCAAATAAATGCAGGCCTTCTGGTTCCAATAAATGCTGAGAATTATTTATGGTCATCCCCTGATGGGATCTGACTCCTCATAAGTGGTATTGATTTATTTTGATTTTATTCCTTTGGCTCGAGCATGAGATATGAGCCAAAGATTCGACAGCCTTTTGTCGTGAGCACTATAACGCTGTATGGAGTTATAGCTGTGTCCTACCTCAAATATTTACATCTTGAGACTGGCCTGACAGGGAGCTGACGAACAAATTATTTTCCTGACAGACTGACTGTGTACTCTATTCCGTCGATGGCTATACCGTGTCTGAGCTGATCGTTTGGCTTTTGATTTTCTCATTTTGTCGGTATACTCATTTGGATTTTTCCACACTAATCATTCCAAGCGAGTCAGCGGGATATGTAATCCTTGCAAAACAGAGTAGGCCGCTGAGGGTATGCCTTTGTGGGTCCATATGGAGTTACGGCCTCCAACTAATTTGGGTATCTGGACCCTGATGGTCGCGCAAAAATCATCATACCTTTGCTGTCAGTCTCATCCTTTGATGGTCATGATTTGCTTTGTCAGGATATCTTACTGAAATAACTTGGCCCTACATGTCCTTGATTCTTCGTATGACCATGGACGTGATTAGTGCAGTATTTTGACATTATTCCTTGTGCATGTTTGCTGACCTGGGTTCGCGTACATATGCCATACCCAGGGTATGTAGGTCTACAGAGCTCATTGCTGAGGCCAATCATACAAGAAGGTGACAAGGTTTTAGGACATCTTCTTGCGACTTGCAGGAATAATGATCTTGATGACCATTGTCACGACTGTTGATTCTATGATGTCATCTCCAGATCTTGTCGATCCTTGTAATTCACGAGATGTACATGTGCTTATTTCTCCTTTGCCTAACTCGTGAGGTTGGATCCGTACCTTCCTTAAGTATATCTGCTGGATTCTTGCCGCATCTTGTACGAGTGACTGATGCATGCTCACCTTATATAAGAATCATATGTGACCGACCACTTGATTCTTGAGGCAGGCATATGTTTTGACCGAATTGTTCTTCTGACCAAAATATTGCCGGTCTGATTCTTGAGCGGTGCTGCCATACATTAGCAACTCATCATATCACCTCTGAGGATGGTGTAATAGCATAATGCTGACGCAGACTGAATTGCTTACGAGAGAAGCCATCTGAGTAGCTTACTGAGGAGGACTTGTTAGCTTCTGCTCAAATCTTTTGTCTGGGTATCGTGCAGAAGAAGGCTCTATATCTTACCCACGAAGCTTGACCTGAGTATTGGCTGGAGAAGCCTGAGTTCCATACTTGAGAAGCTTCCCCTCGGGTTTGCTTGTTTGAGAAAAAATTATTTTCGTTTGTCACAAGCTTTTACCGAGGTATATTGTTGAGAAAGACCGGGTATCTTGGACCGAAAGTCGTTCACATATCATGCTGATGAAAAATTGCGGAGCCTTGCCTCATCAATTTCTTCTGATAGCGTGTGGAATAATACTGAGTTGCTTATATCCAAAACTTCATACGGATATCCACACTAAAATTCATACACATGCCCATAATATTCTGAGGCTGATTATTTGCATGAGAAAAATAGTTTGACTATTGTCCTCGAATATATCACATTCTGACTTTATTTCGGATGATAACATATTTCAAGCACCATGCCTTGCTGAGCCAAATTTTTGTATAAGGTCCATACCTTTGCCAGAAAATATACCTCTGATCTGGTACCTGACTTGTCTTGCTGCTAACTTGACTATTACTGCTGTGAATATTTTGTACTAATGTAGACTTGAGCTATCAGTACTTTTGTGAGGAGTGCTCACTCGTGCAAAATTGATTATCAGTCTCAAAATCAGATATTCCCCATTTTACTGCAGTCGGCCGAGAATTCCATTCTGTTTAGCTGAGTTTCTAAATATTTGAACACCTTACTACTTCTTCGTGTCCGGTGTCCGTTCATGAGCACTCTTTATAGGGGAAGAAATAATGCAACACTGGGGCCCAAAAAGAAAGAAGCGAAAGAAAACTCAACTAAACAAAAGCACACAACAATTAATTCACACACAATCAATGTCACATATTACTGCTAGTCACACAATATGCATGCCTACTTAAGCACACAAAATCTCGCGGTATCTCTAGTTCTACGATCTAGCATGCTGTGACGATGTGCACGAGGACAAATAAATGTGTGGAAGAATTGGTGTAAACAGCGCTACACCAAGTGCTAGCTTAGCCAGGTAGCAACCTGGACTAGCTCGGAGGCGAGGACGTACTTGGTAACCATGTTGCAGGACACGAATGTCGCAACCACATTATTATCAAGCGGACGGAAAATATCCGTACTCGTCCAAGAAATAAAGGTAGCGGGGAAAAACTGAGTCTGCTGGCATTGCGCTTTCTTGATGACTAAGACCATTAAGGGTTGCCAACATGACAAGAAAAAGGACGATCTGGGGTAGAAGCATGTCTACCCCCGAAACAAAAGGGGGCTGAAGGAAGGAATTCAGCGCGATACCTGAGCACCATTTTTGCAAACCGTCCCAGGATCACTTAGCATCACTCTGCAGGGACAGAAATGACGCCAAACACCAAAGAACGAGCAAGAAAATAAAACTGGAGAAATGCAAAGGCTGAGCCGTAGTGGATCCAAACTGATGCCATCTACACTCACCAGATGAATCGTTAGTATCAAAATAATAAGGCTATATGCATACTATGCAACAAACAAATGCATCAACCAAATGCAACAAACCAACCAAACTCTATACTACCGCATGCTAACGTTCGCGCGGTCTAGGGCGTCCTACATCCAGACATGCTCTGATACCAAGCCTGTGGCACCCCGGCTCAGAGAAACCGGAACGCCCCGTATTCCAGCCTAGAGATCGAGGTGATGTCTTCTAGAATACGGAACTGCTTAGCATAGAACAAACCAGCTTTTTATTACAATGCGAATATGGATACCAGGTCTCCGATATTACAATGAATAACACCGGCACGGCGACACTACGCCAACCATAGTTGTTCTATACACGCAGCTTAACAACTCGAGGCAGCGGAACCTCTACTGGCAGCGGAACAACGAACGGCGATGATGGACTCCAATCTGCAGGGACTCTGGCTGGAACGTTTATCCTAGCTCGCGAACACCGGAACCACACCAAAACAAGCAAGCAATCCAGGCACGACCTGCAAACTGGCATGACACACCAGGTCAGTACATTGAATGTACTTGCAAGCTCACAGTAAACCAAAAGCATTCAAGACAAACAACAACATGACATTAGCATGTTAATTTAATTCATGAACATGATACTAACAGAACAACATGGCATGCACAACCGATCATAATACAACTATAACAAGCATAGCATGAACATGAGGATACTACATGCAACATGATGATACTAACATGCACCAACTTACTCTGCTCGGGTTATTTCATAACCATCACATGCACAAACTTACCAACACGGACATCACGCGATCATCTTAGGATCAAATCAAGATTGGTATAAACAATACCATTGTAATCATTAAATGACCACAAGGAGCTTGATCTTTTCCCACGATTCTCGCACAACACCACGAATATCCAACAACTCGGTATCCTCGATACCACGGTGATCATTCCGGCGATCACAACCAACTTATCTCATCGAACCGGGGTTGTTATTAATCAAGTTTTTATTATTATTACTGTTGACTCATAGTGTGACCGACACGAACTGGGCCCTTATCCGCGGGCACGGCTATTGATAGATTAAGACACACACACACTCTGCAGAGGTAGCGCACTGTACCCACACCACAGAACCCATAGCCTCGCACTCCCATTCGGGTGGACCAACGGCGTTCCGACAAAACCGATCTACTGCCATGACACTCTCCCGGCCACTCTGACTCACTCACTAGTGGGCTAGTCCTGGGTGGCCCCGTGTCTACCAAAGACACAATGACTACCGTCGTGGCCAAACGGTCCCAAACGGGGACCTGAACTCAAAACAACAACAACAACGGGCACACAAGGTTATGTCCGCCTACCTGACTGGGGTAGCGCGTGACCATAACCTTCCCTCGTTGGAGGCACCGACGAGAGGCATGACAATAGACCCAGTTAGGACCTTCCCATAAAGGTAAGTGTGGCTGCACTGGTCAGCTCGATATGGCGACACCATGACTCAGCCAACATTTCTTCAAGTTAAATTTAATCCGATTAAACTTGAATGCAATAAGCTGAGTCATAATAAAATAACATGATGCAACTACAATGCATGAACATTATTCCGACATAAACATGGAGGTGCACATAATCATCGAGCATAACCACGATGAAATATTTAACCAAATGAACATGGCATTCTGACGAGCATGAATATCACAAGTATAATGTTACTCATGGCATACATGATTACTTAGCATCATAAATAAACACCATGCAATAATATAACAAGAACACTACCAAGTAAGCATGTAAAATAACTAGTTGCAACGGAACATGCATATCACAGTACTTGACAGGAAACAAGCATGCATCAAGACTACTACTAGCATATACTTCTACTACCAAGCATAACATGTGAACATGATACTAACAAGTAGCACAAGATAATAGGAAGCATCATATCATAGCATGACAGTGAACATGAAACTACGAGCATAACCGAAACAACGACAATAGTAGCAAACAAGCAGACTGATAACAACAAACTTTTATTAAATATTCAAGTTGAAAACCATGGCTACTGCATGGCTCTCATGCAAGTAGTTATTGTGGCTTGCCTGGGAGTGAGGGAGACTCCGGGAAGAAGTGCGAGAAGCTCGCGGAAAGAATTGCCGGAAATAGTTCTCTCTCTGAGGGGGGCTGTTTACGGCAAGGGAAAAATGGTCATTTTCAGAATGTCAAAACATGGTGAAAATGGTACCAACAGAACGGGCTCGACGAGACGAAGAAGTGGGCTTTGGAATCACCTGATTCGGAGTTGAGGTTAAAAAATATGAAGGGTTGAAGTTCAGGGACTTATCTGCAAAAATATCATCACAAACAAGTCCCTGAATGGATAAGGCAGAAGCGCAAAGTTAGACATACGCTTTCTGTTTAAGGAAAATGCATTCTAGGCTAAAACAGAGGGGAAATACGCTTACCCCACGCGAAAACGTACTTCTGGAAGTACGCTTCCACTTATCCCGTGTGGCAGTGGGGCCAGCTCTGTGTCGCTGACGTGTGGGTCCCACAGGATGGGGCCCGTCACTTACCCATGGGTCAATGCCGTGTGGCTGACCAATGGGGCCGAGGTAGTCGCGGGGCCGACCTGGCCCCTGTCTTCTGCTTCCTCACCCTGCTCCCGCACGGAACAGAGGAGGCAGGGGAGGGCGTGCCACCGGCGGCGGGCCAGCCGGCTCCGGCCATCTTCGGCGTGGGCGGAGGCACCGGTGGGCTGGGAGGCTGCTCCGCTTCCAGTCAGCGAGGAAACGGGCGCCGGGGAAAGACAGAACGGCGGGGCAGAGGATGGCCCGAGAGGAGGCAGAGGCGGCCGGTGGTGGCCCGGCCGGCTCCGGCCACCGTTGGCCGAGGCGAGGATACCGGCGGCATCGCGGGACCGCGCTCCATCCATCCCCAGGCACAGGGAGCGCCAGGGAGGATCGGGATGGAGGGGAGTCCGCGGCGACTGGGGGTTATAGAGATGGCAGCCGGACGAGGGCGCGCGGCCACGGGCGGACTCCGTCGAGGGCGAGAGGATGGGGAGAGTTGCGATGGAGTGGGGAGGCTAGTGGTGGTGCTGGAAAGGAGAGGGAGGGCTCGGGTGGCTCCGATTTGAGTGACCAGAGGCGGCGGCCATGGCGGTCAGGAAGAGCTTCTGGAGCTCCTAGAGCTCGTTTGAGTGGTCGGGGAGGGAGCTGGGAGAGGGGTGAGGCCGCTGGTGATGCAAGAAGGGGCTCGGGGCGGCTCTTACATAGGCGGGGCGAGGTGCCAGAGCCGGTCACCGCCGCATGAGCGCGGCCAAGGCGCTGGCAAGGTGCAGAGCTCACGGTAGGGCGCGAGAAGGCGACGACGGGGGTGCGGACGAGCTACAGCGAGGCACTATGCAGGAGGGGGCGAGGGCACAGGAGGGAAACGGCCGAACGCCGCTGAAGCTCGGTCGGCCATAGTGCACTCGTGGGCGCGCGGCGACGAGCACCGATGGGGAAGCGGACGGAGGGGGCAAGGGGTCAGGGCGATGCAAACGATCACGAGGAAGCTACTCGACATGGATGGAGGTCGAGACGAGGAGAGAACGGACGAGCACAGCGTCGGGTTCGAGCCAGAGCATGCTTACTGCATTCCAGGGCGGTGGTCACCACGTGCACTGGTGCACATAGTGCAACACTGCGGTGGTAACTTGGTGAAAGGTGATATGGTTAAATGGAAATCTATCTCTGAAGTTTACTGCAGTAAACTTGATCATGAAATAGTGATCAAGTGAGGTAGGATTAGAGGCAAAAGAGTTGTCTGGGGTGATTAGCTTAGGAAGAACTACCATACTGGGGAGTTTGGCATGAAATGGACCAAGATTTAATATGGTTGCTTTGCAACTGCCAAATCTGGTCCAGAAATAAGATGATGAAGTAGCACTCACTTGGAGTAACCACTTGAGCAGAATTTTGGTGTAGAGGGATTATTTGACAATATGGAGCTGCTCTAAAAAGCTCATGCCATTTTGAGTTACCAAAGTGGCACTTCCTTCACAATGCTCCATTCTGGCCAGTAACTTAGAAAATTTATTGAGGGTAAATGGGTTAGTGTATTGGGCCAAAACTTGGTGGAGGGAGTAGATGTAAATGTAAGAATGTGCTGGTAAATTGCCAGCTCAAATGAAGCAAGGTAAAATAGGGTTGCTTCATAAAGTGAAAATTTTACCAGAAAACAAGATTTGGAGCTGAGCTCACATAGATGATCTCAATGAGATCTAATTTGGTAGAGACTCATGATTTGGTCAAATGAAGGATGTGACCAAGTTTCATCTCATTCGGACATGCCTAGAATATACTTCCTTCAGAAAGTTCCTTTCTGGAAAGAAACTTTGGAAAATCATTGAAAAATATTTACTAGGCAAATGAGTGTGAAAATTGGCACACGTCAATGACATGGACATGAAGAGATGCCCAAGGAGTTTGGAGTCAATTGGCCAAATATAAATAGCAATTGCTTCTCAAAGTGCCATTTAGGGCAGAATAGAAAAATGATTATTGGAGGATTATTTTTGAACATGGCAATGAAATGTTTTGCCATATTTGATGAAGATATGACCCAAACAATTTATTAGAATTTATTTGGGAATTTTAGGAGTGAGAGAAATATAGGTTGCTCCACAACCTAGGGCAAACGGGGTTAATCCTTTAATAGAAAAAGGAATATTCCCTAGAAAAAGAAATTAGGGTTTGGACAAGCAGTGGAGTGACATGATCTTGGCAAGGATTTGAGAATGATGAGCCACTTGGGATGGAAAAAGAGGACAATTTCCCAAGTGACAAGGCCATCGAATCACTCCAAAAAGAAAAACAGAGCAAAAATGAATAAATCAAAAAGAAAAAGACAAGGGCCAAAAACCAGGCTGTTACAGATCAGATCTATCTTTTTATATCCATGAAAATTATTTGAGTTTCTTTGATCTCTTATATGCCTGATTGCTTATAGCCTCGTATTCTTATTCGATATTGGGTTTTGTTTGGCCAACTTGATCTCTTTATCTTGCAATTGGAAGAGGTGCCCGGTAGTGGGTTCGATCTTACGGTGCTTGATCCGAGTGTCAGAAAGGGGAATCAACACGTATGTATCGTTGCCACTAAGAATAAAATGACGAGATCCATATCTATCGCAATGATAAACGGATCTTGACTACATCATTTCATCGTTCTTAATGCATTACTCTGTTTTTCCATGAACTTAATAAACTAGATGCATGCTGGATAGCGGTCGATGTGTGGTGGAATAGTAGTAGATGCATGCAGGAGTCGGTCTACTAATCTTTGACGTGGTGACTATGTAATGATCATTGCCTGGATATCTTCATGATTATTTGAAGTTCTATCAATTGCCCAACAGTAATTTGTTCACCCACCATTGCTATTTTTCTCGAGAGAAGCCACTAGTGAAACCTACGGCCGCCGGGTCGTCTTCTTCATATATTTGCCTTTGCGATCTATTTCCCTTTGCTTTTATTTTCAGATCTACTAAATAAAAAACCCAAAAATACCTTGCTGCAATTTATATTATTTATCAACCAATCTACCAATATTTATATCTCTCTCACATTCATTACCCGAAAGGGATTGACAACCCCTTTAACACGTTGGGTTGCGAGGTGTTGTTATTTGTGTGCATGTGATGTTTACGTTGTGTTGCTTGGTTCTCCTACTGGTTCGATAACCTTGGTTTCACATCTGAGGGAAATACCTACCGCCGTTGTGCTGAATCATCCCTTCCTCTTTGGGGAAAAATCGACGTAGCTTTAAGTGACATCACTAACCTTTTACAAAAGGATGTTCCTTTTGTTTTTTATGATGATTGCTTTGAAGCCTTTGAAACACTTAAGAAAGCCTTAATTTCTACACCTACAGTTCAACCACCTGATTGGAATTTACCCTTTGAAATTATGTGTGATGCTAGTGATTATGCTGTTGGTGCTGTTCTAGGACAAAAAATTGATAAAAAAACTAAATGTTATTCATTATGCTAGTAAAACTCTAGACAATGCTCAAAAGAATTATGCTACCACTGAAAAGGAATTCTTAGCAGTTGTGTTTGCTTGTGATAAATTTAGATCTTACGTTGTTGATTCAAAAGTAACTATTCACACAGACCATGCTGCTATTAAATATCTTATGGAAAAGAAGATGCTAAACCTAAACTTATTTGGTAGGTTCTCTTGCTACAAGAATTTGATTTGCATATCACTGATAGAAAAGGAGCTGAGAACCCCGTAGCTGATAATTTGTCTAGACTTGAAAATGTGCTTGATGACCCACTACCTATTGATGATAGTTTTCCTGATGAGTAGTTAGCTGCAATAAATGTTACTAACAATACTCCTTGGTATGCTGACTATGCTAATTACATTGTTTCTAAATATCTACCACCTAGTTTTACTTATCAACAAAAGAAAAATTTCTTTTATGATTTAAGACATTACTTTTGGGATGACCCACATCCTTATAAAGAAGAATTAGATGGTATTATTAGACGTTGTGCACCTGAGCATGAATAGGGACAAATCCTTTGGAAATGTCACTCTGAAGCATATGGAGGACATCATGCTGGAGATAGAACTGCTCACAAGGTATTACAGTCTGGATTTTATTCGCCTACTCTTTTCAAGGATGCTCGTAAGTTTGTCTCCTCTTGTGATGAATGTCAAAGGATTGGAAATATTGGTAAGTGTCAAGAAATGCCTATGAATTATTCACTTGCTGTTGAACCATTTGATGTTTGGGGCTTTGATTCCATGGGACCTTTTCCTTCCTCTAATGGGCATACACATATTTTGGTTGTTGTTGATTATGTTACTAAATGGGTTGAAGCTATTCCAACCAGTAGTGCTGATCACAACACCTCTATTAAAATGCTTAAGGAATTTATTTTCCCAAGGTTTGGAGTTCCCAGATATTTAATGACTGATGGTGGTTCACACTTTATTCATGGTGCTTTCTGTAAAATGCTTGCTAAATATGATGTTAACCATATAATTGCATCACCTTATCATCCTTAGTATAGTGGTCAAGTTGAGCTTAGTAATAGAGAAATAAGATTAATTTTGCAAAAGAATGTCAATAGGTCCAGGAAGAATTGGTCTAAGAAATTAGATGATGCACTTTGGGCTTATAGAACAGCTTATAAAAATCCTATGGGTATGTCTCCTTATAAAATGGTTTATGGTAAAGCTTGTCATTTGCCTCTTGAGTTAGAACATAAGGCCTTTTCGGCAATCAAGGAACTTAACTATGACTTCAAACTTGCGGGTAAAAAGAGGTTATTTGATATTAGCTCATTAGATGAATGGAGAACCCAAGCTTATGAAAATGCCAAGTTATTTAAAAAAATTAAAAGATGGAATGATAAAAGAATCCAAAATCGCGAGTTCAAAGTTGGAGAATATGTTCTTTTGTACAACTCTCGTTTCAGGTTCTTTGCAGTTAAACTCCTCTCTAAATGGGAAGGCCCCTATGTCATCGAGAAGGTTTAGCAGTCTGGAGCCATCAAAATAAATAATTCTGAAGGTACTAACTCGAAGGTTGTCAATGGGCAATGAATAAAGCATTATATCTCAGGTACACCCATTAATGTTGAAAGCAATATTATCCAAAATTTGACACCGGAAGAACACATAAAAGAATCCTTACGGAACACCCCAGAATCATCAAAATAAGGAGGTACATGATAGGTAAAAATATTTTTCATCAGTTTTGGAATGTTTACAAAAATAGGAAAATAAGAAACTACCGGGAAGCGTACCCTGGTGGGCACAAGACACCAGGGCACGCCAGGCTTACCTGGCGCGCACAGGTGGGTTGTGCCCACCTCGGGTACCTTCCGGACTCCATTTTTCTACAGCTTGCTTATTTCCCAAGATAAAAATTATTTATATACCCCCTGAACCTATTGATCACCGTATGACGGAGAAATCTTCTGTTCTCTTTTCTTGCTGTTTTCGGTCAGATCCATCAAGCCCCGACATCATGTCTTCCTCCTCCTCCAACCCAAGGGAAGAGGATGCTTGGCTGATGAAGATCGAGCCAAAAAGAGAGGAAGCCGTAGAAGCTGCAAAAGGTGACAAAGGCAAGGAGGTTATCTATGGTCAGGCAGCGCCAATCGAGCAAGCATTGCTAGTAGAGGAGGAGGAAGAAGATATCCTTATACCATACTATCCTCTTCTTACTCCCACTGAAATTGAGGCCTTTCGGATCATTGAAACGGTTTGTGTGCAAAATAAATATCCCAGTTGTGAAAATATTCTTCATCGAGAGCACATCGCCTTGCTTCGGAGCATCACCCATAGATTGGAGAACCTCTTGATCTTGAAGGATGAGATCGCGACTTCATCACCACCACCATCTTCTTCACCACCAAAATAAAATTGAATATCGGGTATGGGCACTCCCGTTGGCCTCCGCCAAGCTTGGGCGAGGTGCCCCGGTATCGTATCATCCCTACTATCCTTTTGTATTTGCTTATTTTAGTTCGATCTTTTGCTTTAGAATAAATGAAAGTTTAGTTCGATCCCTTCTTTTCGTGAGTTTGCTTAGTGATCTAACTTTGTAATCGTGTGCAAGATATATCATAAAGTTTAGTTCTCTTTTCTTGTTGCAATAAAAAGAATAGTTATAATTTAATGAATAAAAGAAAGGAAATAAATTAAGAAGATCATATGCTATCTAATGGTAGGTGATAGCATCACATAAGGAAAAGTATAAGTAGAAAATTTTATTAGAGATGGACAAACATAGCATTGGTCAATGATGCAACTCATAAAAGAATTAATAAGGCAAGAGAAGATTCACATATAAATATACTATCCTCAAAATCTTTTGTGATTGTGAGCCCCCAAAATATTATATGCCAAAATTGTTGACGTTGGACAAGGAAGGCAACTTAATGATTTATGTTTGTTCATATTCACATAGAAGTCATATTGTCATAGATCATTTAACATGTGGTGCTTTCCCAATATCTTTTCTAGCTAAAAATTCCGCAATAAGTAGAGATACTACTTGTGCATCCAAAAACCCTTAAACCCAAACCTTTTTCGAGAGTCTGATACATCTCCAACGTATCTATAATTTTTGATTGTTCCATGCCATTATTTATGATGTTTTGGATGTTTAATGGGCTTTGTTATACACTTTTATATTATTTTTGGGACTAACCTATTAATCCAAAGGCCTAGTCCAGATTGCTGTTTTTTGCCTGTTTTAGGGTTTTACAGAAAAGAAATATTATACGGAGTCCAAACAGAATGAAACCATCGGGAGAGATATTTTTGGAGCAAAATACGCAAGGGATACTTGAGAACCAGGGAGTAGGGCTGACGTGGCGTCCACGAGGGTGGGGGAGTCCCCTATAGGGCGCGCTTCCCTGCCTCGTGGGCACCCCGTCTGACCCCCGGTGCCCTCCCTCCTCCTATATATACCTACGTACCCCGAAACTATCAGAACAACAGAGAAACCCCTAGTTCCACCACCGCAACCTTCTGTTCCCGTGAGATCCCATCTTGGGGCCTGTTCCGGAGCTCCGCCGGAGGGGGAATCTTCCACGGAGTGCTTCTACATCATCATCATCGCCTCACCATGAGTTGTGAGTAGTTTACCACAGACCTTTGGGTCCATAGCTAGTATCTAGATGGCTTCTTCTCTCTCTTTGGATCTCAATACCAAGTTCTCCTCGGTCTTCGAGGAGATCTATTCGATGTAATCTCTTTTTGCGGTGTGTTTGTCGAGATCCGATGAATTGTGGGTTTATGATCAAAATTATCTATGAGAAATATTTGGTTCTTTTCTGAACTCTTTATGTATGATTATAATATCCTTGCAAGTCTTTTCGAATTATTGGTTTGGTTTGGCCTACTAGATCTATAGTTCTTGCAATGGGAGAAGTGCTTGGCTTTGGGTTCAATCTTGCGGTGTCCTTTCCCAGTGACAGTAGGGGCAACAAGGCACGTATTGTATTGTTGGCATCGAGGATAAAAAGATGGGCTTTATATCACTATGTTTGAGTTTATCCCTCTACATCATGTCATCTTGCTTAAGGCGTTACTCTGTTCTTATGAACTTAATACTCTAGATGCATGCTGGATAGCGGTCGATGTGTGGAGTAATAGCAGTAGATGCAGAATCGTTTCGGTCTACTTGTCTCGGACGTGATACCTATATATAATGATCATGCCTAGATAGTCTCATAATTATTCGCTTTTCTATCAATTGCTCGATAGTAACTTATTTACCCGCCATAGAATATTGCTATCACGAGAGAAGCCATTAGAGAACATTATGGCCCCCGGGTCTATTCTCAACATATAAATCTACAATCTACTTTACTTTTCCGCTTTTACTTTATGTTCTTATAACCAAAAATACCAAAAATATCAAACTATCATCTCTATCAGATCTCACTTTCGTAAGTGACCGTAAAGGGATTGACAACCCCTTATCGCGTTGGTTGCGAAGTTCTTATTTGTTTGTGCAGGTGCGAGGGACTCGCGCGTGGTCTCCTACTGGATTGATACACTGGTTCTCAAAAACTGAGGGAAATACTTACGCTACTGTGCTGCATCACCCTTTCCTCTTCGAGGGAATACAACGCAAGCTCGAGAAGTAGCAAGAAGAATTTCTGGTGCCGTTGCCGGGGAGGCTTACGCAAAAGTCATATACCAAGTACCTATCACAAACCCTTATCCTTCGCATTACATTTGTTGCCTCTCGTTTTCCTCTCCCTCACTTCACCCTTGCCATTTTAGTTGCCCTTCTTATGCCGTGTGTTTATCGTTCGCTTGCTTCTTGTTTGCTTGTGTGTGTTGGATTGTTTGCTTGTCACTATGGCTAAGAACAATACCAAATTGTGTGACTTATCCAATACCAACAATAATGATTTTATTAGCACTCCGATTGCTCCTATTACCGATGATAAATCTTGTGAGATCAATGCTACTCTTTTGAATATTGTCATGAAAGATCAATTTTCCGGCCTTCCTAGTGAAGATGCCGCTACCCATCTAAACAACTTTGTTGATTTGTGTGATATGCAAAAGGAAAGGGATACGGATAATGATATTGTTAAATTGAAGTTATTTCTGTTTTCACTTAGAGATCGTGCTAAAACTGGGTTTTCCTCTTTGCTTAGAAATAGTATTGATTCGTGAAATCAGTGCAAAGATGCTTTTATCTCTAAGTATTTCCCTCATGCTAAGATCAACTCTCTTAGAAACGATATTATGAATTTTAAGCAACTAGATCATGAGCAAGTTGCACAAGCTTGGGAGAGAATGAAATTAATGATACATAATTGCCCTACACATGGTTTGAACTTATGGATGATTATTCAAAACTTTTATGCTGGCTTGAATTTTGCTTCTAGAAATCTTTTAGATTCGGCCGCGGGAGGCACTTTCATGGAAACTACCTTAGAAGCTACCAAACTCCTAGATAATATTATGGTTAATTATTCTCAATGGCACACCGAAAGATCTACTAGTAAAAAAGTGCATGCTATTGAAGAGATTAGTGTTTTGAGTGTAAAGATGGATGAACTTATGAAGTTATTTGCTGCTAAGAGTGCTTCTTCTGATCCTAATGATATGCCTATGTCCACTTTGATTAAAAATAACAATGAATCTTTGGTTGTGAATTTTGTTGGTAGGAATAATTTTGGTAACAATGCTTATAGAGGGAACTTTAAGCCTAGGCCTTTTCCTAGTAATTCCTCTAATAATTATGGTAATTCCTACAACAACTCTTATGGAAAGATGCCTTCTGAATTTGAAAATAGTGTTAAGGAGTTTATGATTTCGCAAAAGAACTTTAATGCTATGCTTGAAGAAAAATTGCTTAAGATTGATGAATTGGCTAGAAGTGTGGATAGAATTACTCTTGATGTTGATTCTTTGAAACTTAGATCTATCCCACCTAAGCATGATATCAATGAGTCTCTCAAAGCCATGAGAATTTCCATTGATGAATGCAAAGAAAGAACCGCTAGGATGCGTGCTAAAAGAGAGAATTATATAAAAGCGTGTTCTTCTAGTTATCATGAAAATAAAGATGAAGATCTGAAAGTTATTGATGTGTCTCATATTAGATCCTTGTTTTCTAGTATAAATCTTGATGAAGATAGGATTTGAGATGATTCTACTTTAAGGTGTCCCAATGATTCGGAGTTTTTAGATCTTGATGCTAAAATTGTTAAAAGTGGGTGTGAAGAGATTAAAACTTTGCATAGTGATGAACCCACTACTTTGGATTTCAAGGGATTCAATTATGATAATTTCTCTTTGATTGATTGTATTTCCTTGTTGCAATCCGTACTAAACTCTCTGCATGCTTATAGTCAAAATAAAGCTTTTACAAAACACATAGTTGATGCTTTGATGCAATCTTATGAAGAAAAACTTGAGTTAGAAGTTTCTATCCATAGAAAGCTTTATGATGAGTGGGAACATACTATCAAAATAAAAATTAAATATCATCAATGCTTTGCTTTGTGTGATTTGGGTGCAAGTTTCTCCACTATTCCAAAAACTTTGTGTGATTTGCTAGGATTCCATGAGCTTGATGATTGTTCTTTAAATTTGCATCTTGCGGATTCCACTATTAAGAAACCTATGGGAAGGATTAATGATGATCTTATGGTTGCCAATAGGAATTATGTGCCCGTAGATTCCATTGTTCTAGATATAGATTGCAATCCTTCATGTCCTATTATTATTGGTAGACCTTTCCTTAGAACGATTGGTGCAATTATTGATATGAAGGAAGGAAATATTAGATTCCAATTTCCGTTAAGGAAAGACATGGAACACTTTCCTAGAAATAAAATCAAATTACCATATGAATCTATTATGATAGCCACTTATGTATTGCCTTCCAAAGATGGCAATACCTAGATCTATCCATGTATCGTGCCTAGCTAGGGGCGTAAAACGATAGCGCTTGTTGGGAGGCAACCCAATTTTATATTTTTTGTTTTTGCTTCTGTTTAGGAATAAATATTGCATCTAGCTTCTGTTTAGATGTGGTTTTGTGTTTTAATTAGTGTTTGTGCCAAGTAGAACCTTTGGGAAGACTTGCGTGAAGTTTATATGATCATGCTGTGAAAAACAGAATCGTTAGCGTTTGCTAGAATGGTCACCATATTTTACTAGAGTGTGCTATTTAGTTCATTCTATTTGCAGATGATTAGTAGAAAATTCCTCACGTTTACCAATTTAGTTCCATTGTTTGGAGTTACATAAGTATGCGAAAACTGCAGATTACTACAGACTGTTCTGTTTTTGACAGATTCTGTTTTTCGTGTGCTGTTTGCTTATTTCGATGCATCTATGAGTAGTATTGGGAAGTATGAATCATAGAGAAGTTGGAATACAATAGGTTCAACACCAATATAAACAAAGAATGAGTTCATTACAGTACCTTTGAGTAGTGGTTTGTTTTCTTATACAAACGGAGCTCACGAGATTTTTGTCTAAGTTTTGTGTTGGGAAGTTTTCAAGTTTTGAATATTGCTTTGATGGACTATATAACAAAGAGTGGAAAGAGCCTAAGCTTGGGGATGCCCAAGGAACCCCAAGGTAAAATTCAAGGACAACCAAAAGCCTAAGCTTGGGGATGCCTGATATGTCCAAAACGTATCTATAATTTCTGCTTGCTCCATGCCACTTTTTGGTGATATTGCTATGATATTCATACACTTCCATACACTTTTGATCATATTTGGACTAACCTATTAACTCAGTGCACCCCAGTGCTAGTTTCTGTTCTCGGCTGTTTTTGTATTTCAGGTTTTCACGTTACGAGAACTGCCAGGAAAAATCCAGAAAAATTATATAAAAAATCAGCGTTCCAGAACCTACCGTGCGCCCGAAGGACAGCCGGGGGGGCCACCAGGGCTCCAGGCGCCCTGGCGGCGCGCCCCCCCTGGGCCGCGCCGGGGGGGGGGCGCCTGGGCCCCCCGAGCCCCGTCTGGTGCCCCCCTTCGGCATATATTTAGAGCGTCCTTCGAAACCCTCGGGAGGGGAACTCTTTTTCGCGATCTCATCTCTGTTCCACCGCCGCCGCCGCTTCCAAGATCGGGAGCACGAGGAGAACTCTTCCCGGCACCCTGCCGGAGGGGAGGATCACCATCGGGAGCCTCTCCACCACCATGGACGCCTCCCGGATGAGTTGTGAGTAGTCTCCCTTGGACCATGAGTCCATGACCAGTAGCTATGCGATGTTCTCCTCCCCTTCTTGTGCTTCACTAATCAGTCCTCGTGAGCTGCCCTACATGATCGAGGCACATATGTAATCCTTATGCTGTTGCTATGATGAGTTTGTTGGGATCCGATGGATTATGAGATTATGTTCAGATTGTGATTGAGTAATATATTTGATCTACCTCTTTTATATTTATGTTCATAAGTAATTCTTGCATGTTCTCCGTTGTTATTTATTGCTTTGGCCAAGTAATAGGTAGTGACCCCAAGAGGGAACGTTATGCTTGATTGTGGGTTCATGCCCCTCGATGACTAGCTTGAGTGACAGAAATATGAGTCTAGGGGATGTGCTGTTTCCACAAGGGGGAAAACAACGGTGCTTGTGCCCGCGGGTGCAAGGATTATTTACTTTACGCAAAGTTCTTTTAATGCAGTTGTCTGTTGCATTGAGTTTACACTATGGGTGGGACTCGCAACTTAATACCAGCGAGATGTTCTGGATAGATATCTCAAGGTGGATGATTAGTAGTAGATATTGATGGATTTCGGTCTACTTACTTTGGCGTACCGCCCATGCTTTGAACCTCAACCTTTCTTGCAATGTAGTTAGCATTGGTTTGCGTTCGTGGTCCTGTCAATTGCCCAGCTGTAATTCGTTTACCTCACATAGCTGTTTTATCGTCTTTTGGGAGAGAGACATCACTAGTGAACATCATGAGACTCCGGTCCATATTACCATCATTGATCACATCCGCTATTTACTTTTCGCTATTACTTACTATTGCAAACATTATCTATCACTACTATCATTTGCGTTTAATCCTTTGTGAACTACAAGGCCGGAGGGATTGACAACCTCTCTATACTCGTTGGGAGCAAAGTTATTTGTATCTGTGTGCAGATCCACGTTGATTGCTAATATCTGGCGCCGTTAGCAGTTGACACCTACTTGTTGAACCTAGGAGTCTCTGGGGATTCGATCCTTGGCATCTTTGCTAAGGCAAAAACTTCCACAACACTACATCTTACACCTTCCACTTGGGGTAACCAACGAGGGGTTAGAGGCCCATCAAGGAGTTTTTCTGGCGCCGTTGCCGGGGACTCCACTCTTCAGGATAGGGGAGTTGCACGCTATCTTTTACCTTTGCTTTTAGTCTTGTTAGTTTACCTTTCAGTTTTTGCTTTAGTATCTTTTATCGAAAATCACAAAAATAGTTATCTTGCTTGCTTCCTACTATGGGTTCTACCAAAAACACTAAATGGGAGGAGTACACCCCTTCTTCCATTACCCCAATTACCACTGTCGGGATCTAAAAAAGTAATAAACCTTGTGATTATATTAGTCTTGACGGAGGGTTATGCCCATGGCATGGTCTTCCAGGAAAAGAGTATGAGCCTCAGTTTAAAATTGCTCCTAAGCTTCCCCAAACTTGGGAAGATGTTCAAACTCTTATAATAGAGAGCAATTCAAACAAAGAGGATGACACTACAATTCTGCCCAATAATGATAAAATTGATTTTGATAATTGTAGTATTTCAGAAGTTGTCATCTTTCTACAAGGAATGGCCAAAGATCCCCACAGTAGCACGCTTAATCTTGCCTTCACAGAGCATATCACTAATGCTCTCATCAAAGCTAGAGAGGAGAAACTTAGAGTAGAAGCCTCTATACCTAGAAAGCTAGAGGATGGTTGGGATCCTATGATTAAAATTAAGATAAACAACTTCTCATGCTATGCTTTATGTGATATTGTAGCTAGTACTTCTATTATGCCCAAAAGACTATATGATATGCTTAAATTGAAACCTTTTGATTCTTGTTCTTTTGGTGTTCGTCTCGTTGATTCTTCCATAAAGAAACCTTTGGGGAGGATCGACGATGTTCTTATCTTTGTCAATGACAACTACGTTCCCATTGATTTCACTATTATGGATATTGAATGTGATCCTTCATGTCCAATTATTTTGGGACGTCCCTTTTTACGCACCGTTGGTGCTATCATTGACATGAAAGAGGGTAATATAAAATTTCAGTTCCCTCTCAAGAAAGGGATGGAACACTTCCCTCGAAAGAAGATCAAGTTACCTTTTGAGTCCGTTGTACGGGCTATCTATTCTTTTACTCTTGATAAAACTTGATCTCTATGCATTATGCCTAGCTTAAAGGCATAAAAGAAAGCGCTTTTGGGAGGCAGACCACATGAATAAATTTTTATATTTTGCTTTTGTTGTGTCTTGATGTTGTTTACTATAGTAGCATCATCATTGTATCTTTGCTTTTCTTATTTGTGCCAAGTATAGCCTCTGATTGCTAGAAAGTTCAAAAGTTGTGAGGTGTTGTCCAGGAAACAGATTCTGTCCTTGGATAGAAAAATTCGTATAAAATCACCAGATCATCTTTTTGGTCTGAATTATTTCGACAGCGTTCTCTATATAATTGTCTTTCGTGCGTCAGTTCTGAGTTTTTTGATTTGAGTTGCAGAAGTGCCCCGGACAAATCAATTACTACCTGCTGTTCTGTTTTTCACAGATTCTGTCCTGTTTTGCCTTTCCTTCATTTTGCAAACCAAGAGCTTGCTTTTTCTTTGCAAAAACCTTTTGGCAATCTTGAGAAACAGTAGAACTTCAAGAATATCTTTATTTCCAGCAAGGTACAATTATTTTATTAAGGGTACTAACCTCGCTAATGAGATTATGATGAGTTATGCATGAAGGGAGTTTTCAAGTGTGCGAGGGAAGATGATAAAAAGATTCAGGAGTGTCAAGCGCTCAAGCTTGGGGATGCCCCCGTGCACCCCCAAGAAATATTCAAGGAGACTCAAGCGTCTAAGCTTGGGGATGCCCCCGTGCATCCCCTTCTCCATCAACATTATCAGTCCGTCTTCCGTTCCGCTATATTTTTATCACTTCATGTGTTATGTGCTATGCTTGGAGCGTCTTGCTTTTAGTTTTCTTTTTTAGTTTTTCATAACGAGTCGGAACTCAGCGTTCTTTATGTGGGATCGAAACACGCTCCACTTCTACCTAGAACATAACATAGAATTTTCATGTCTATCTTTGCTGTGTGTGTTCTTTGTCTTTTAATAGCTACTATCATGCTCTGCTCTTAGTATTCATGCTTATCTTTTCAAAGAGCTTTTGTTTAGTTGGTTGCTTGAACTCTCTTTAATTACCATGCTCACCTTATTAAGAGAGTTTGCTTCCGTTGCATTGGTTGATATGTCTATGATAAAGATGCTACATGCATAATGGCGCTTAGTAGTTCAGGTTTTCTTATGGTTAATCCCAAATAGCTGGGGGATTCCCAATGTGTTATTGGAGTACCAACATTGTTTGTTTGCCTATGATGTGGTATGGTTTAGTAATATCTTCCTTCAAGAATTTATTTTGATTGACTTGGCGTATGCTCACGCATATCTAAGACTGTAAAGAAAGTCTGTCAAGCCTTGATGATCTTTTATTTCTGAGTAGCGATATAACTACCATGCCTGATTCAATATTGCTTTGTCGCTCTGCATGATTATGACCGTCATTGCTCTCTTAGTTGGTCGCTCCCAGTCTTTTGCTAACCTCCACCTGTACTAAGCAGACTAACTTTGCAATACATAGCTCATGGGAAAGTAGCTTAAAAACTATTGTGGTAAAGAATATGTTGCCTATGTATCTTATTTCTTATAAGTTGCTTGCTGAGCGGTAACCATGTTTCTGGGGACGCCATCAACTGTCACACTTTTTTTGAATATCATGTGAGTTGCTATGCATGTTCGTCTTGTCTGAAGTAAGGGTGATTTGCCATGGGTTGAATGAGTATGCATATTGTTAGAGAAGAACATTGGGCCGCCAACCAAAGCCATGCATCATGGTGGAAGTTTTAGCTTGGACATTAATCCTCAATCTCTTATGAGAATATGCTTATGCATTAAAGAGGAGTCCATCATCTATTTTCTATGTTGTCCCGGTATGGATGTCCTCAAGTTGAGATCTATCAAAAACGGGAAATCAAATGCGATTTATCTCCTTGGACCTTTGTACAGGTGGCATAGAGGTACCCCTTTGTGACACTTGGTTGAAGCATATGTAATGCAATGATAACCCATGGAAATCCGAGCTAATTAGGACAAGGTACGAGCACTATTAGTATTCGATGCATGAGGCTTGCAACTTATAGGATTTCTTATGCATGACACATATGAAGTACTACTACCGTTGACAAAATTGCTTCTATGTTTTCAAAATAAAAAGCCCTAGCACATAACCATTCTTTTACTTTTATGTTGAGTCTCCACTTTCATTCTTCAAGCACCAACTACTGAGAGCATGATTGTCATTCTAAGTGTAATGTGCATTGTCCCGAAGTAGCATTGTCTTTTGCAAGATTGTGATATCGTTTATTTTGAAATCATCGTATCTAGTCATCACTTAAACCTTGAAGGTGCCCCTGCATTTATGTTTTGCTTCACTAAAGGGGGCAAGCTAGATATCACTTTATCATATTTGCACATCATGTTCATTGCAAATCTATTTGATGTTTCAGTTTCATATTGTAAAACTTTCAGTCCTTTGTGATTTTCTCATGAGGGAACTCAATTACTTTAGATTCATTATCTCAGTAAGCTTTTGTCATATGACTATGAATAAGTCCTATATGGTTTAGAACATGTCACCACAGAAATTATTCTTGTTATCATTTACCTACTCGAGGACGAGCAGGAATTAAGCTTGGGGATGTTGATACGTCCAAAACGTATCTATAATTTCTGCTTGCTCCATGCCACTTTTGGGTGATATTGCTATGATATTCATACACTTCCATACACTTTTGATCATATTTGGACTAACCTATTAACTCAGTGCACCCCAGTGCCAGTTTCTGTTTTCGGCTGTTTTTGTATTTCAGGTTTTCACGTTACGAGAACTGCCAGGAAAAATCCAGAAAAATTATATAAAAAATCAGTGTTCCAGAACATACCGTGCGCCCGAAGGACAGCCGGGGGGGGCACCAGGGCTCCAGGCGCCCTTGCGGCGCGCCCCCCCCCCGGCCCGCGCCGGGGGGGCGCCTGGCCCCCCGAGCCCCGTCTGGTGCCCCCCTTCGGCATATATTTAGAGCGTCCTTCGAAACCCTCGGGAGGGGAACTCTTTTTCGCGATCTCATCTCTGTTCCGCCGTCGCCGCCGCTTCCAAGATCGGGAGCGCCAGGAGAACTCTTCCCGGCACCCTGCCGGAGGGGAGGATCACCATCGGGAGCCTCTCCACCACCATGGACGCCTCCCGGATGAGTTGTGAGTAGTCTCCCTTGGACCATGAGTCCATGACCAGTAGCTATGTGATGTTCTCCTCCCCTTCTTGTGCTTCACTAATCAGTCCTCGTGAGCTGCCCTACATGATTGAGGCACATATGTAATCCT
Source organism: Secale cereale (assembly GCA_902687465.1). Lineage (NCBI taxonomy): Eukaryota > Viridiplantae > Streptophyta > Magnoliopsida > Poales > Poaceae > Secale > Secale cereale. The sequence goes on from LR738714.1 coordinate 462,709,425, forward strand.
TATGCTGTTGCTATGATGAGTTTGCTGGGATCCGATGGATTATGAGATTATGTTCAGATTGTGATAGAGTAATATATTTGATCTACCTCTTTTATATTTATGTTCATAAGTAATTCTTGCATGTTCTCCGTTGTTATTTATTGCTTTGGCCAAGTAATAGGTAGTGACCCCAAGAGGGAACGTTATGCTTGATTGTGGGTTCATGCCCCTCGATGACTAGCTTGAGTGACAGAAACATGAGTCTAAGGGATGTGATGTTGCCACAAGGGGGAAAACAACGGTGCTTGTGCCCGCGGGTGCAAGGATTGTTTACTTTACGCAAAGTTCTTTTAATGTAGTTGTCTGTTGCATTGAGTTTACACTATGGGTGGGACTCGCAACTTAATACCAGCGAGATGTTCTGGATAGATATCTCAAGGTGGATGATTAGTAGTAGATATTGATGGATTTCGGTCTACTTACTTTGGCGTACCGCCCATGCTTTGAACCTCAACCTTTCTTGCAATGTAGTCAGCATTGGTTTGCGTTCGTGGTCCTGTCAATTGCCCAGCTGTAATTCGTTTACCTCACATAGCTGTTTTATCGTCTTTTGGGAGAGAGACATCACTAGTGAACATCATGAGACTCCGGTCCATATTACCATCATTGATCACATCCGCTATTTACTTTTCGCTTTTACTTACTATTGCAAACATTATCTATCACTACTATCATTTGCGTTTAATCCTTTGTGAACTACAAGGCCGGAGGGATTGACAACCTCTCTGTACTCGTTGGGAGCAAAGTTATTTGTATCTGTGTGCAGATCCACGTTGATTGCTAATATCTGGCGCCGTTAGCAGTTGACACCTACTTGTTGATCCTAGGAGTCTCTGGGGATTCGATCCTTGGCATCTTTGCTAAGGGAAAAACTTCCACAACACTGCATCTTACACCTTCCACTTGGGGTAACCAACGAGGGGTTAGAGGCCCATCAATGCCCCGGGAAGGCATCCCCTCTTTCGTCTTCATCTATCGGTAACTATACTCGGAGCTATATTTTTATTCACCACATGATATGTCTTTTACTTGGAGAGTCTTGTATAATTTGAGTCTTTGCTTGTTAGTTTGCCACAATTATCCTTGCTGGACACACCTATTTGAGAGAGTTAAATATGGCCTAGGAATTGATAGAACACTCTATGTGCTTCACGTATATCTTTTGAGTTGAATATTTTTTGCTCTAGTGCTTCACTTATATCTTTTAGAGCACGGTGGTGATAATATTTTGTAGAAATTGTTGATCTCTCATGCTTCACTTATATCCATTTGAGAGTCTATTAAAACAGCATGGTAATGTGCTTTGGCTATAAAACTAGTTTCACATGATAGACATCCAATATCAATGTAGAAAAAACTTTCATACTAAGTGCATTGAATATGATGAGAAGTTGGATGCTTGATAATTGTTTTGAGATATGAGGATAGTGATATTACAGTCATGCTAGTGGAGTTATTATGAAATTGAGAAATGCTTGTGTTAAAGTTAGCGATTCCTGTAGCATGCACGTATGGTGAACCGCTATGTGACGAAGTTAGAGCATGAGGTATTTGTAAAGTGTCAACCTTTTTGTGGAGGTCGGAGGCGCGCGATGGTTAACTCCTACCAACCTCCCCCCTAGGAGCATGCGTTGATTGCTTTGATTTGATGACTCGTAGATTTTTGCAATAAGTATATGAGTTCTTATGACTAATGTTGAGTCCATGGATTATACGCACTCTCACCCTTTCACCATTGCTAGCCTCTCTTTTACTGCACAACTTTCGCCGGTACCTTACACCCACTACATATCCTTCCTCATAACAGCCACCATATATATTCCTCAAAACAGCCACCATACCTACCTACATAGCCATTCCGGGATATATTGCCATGCAACTTTCCACCGTTCCGTTCATATGACACGCTTCATACTGTCATATTGCCATGGATGATCATGTAGTTGACATCGTATTTGTGGCAAAGCCACCATGCATAATTTTTCATACATGTTACTCTTGATTCATTGCACATCCCGGTACACTGCCGGAAGCATTCATATAGAGTCATACTTTGTTCTAGTATCGAGTTGTAATTCAATATAAGTGTGATGATCATCATTATTAGAGCATTGTCCCATGTGAGGAAAGGCCAATAATAAAAAAAAGATGGCCCAAAAAAAATAGAGAGGGGCTAAATATAAAAATAAAAAAGGGAGAGAAAGCCCCTCCAAGAAAAATGAGAGAAAAGATAGAAGGGACAATTGCTACTATCCTTTTCCACTCTTGTGCTTCAAAGTAGCACCATATTCTTCATGATAGAGAGTCTCATGTTTAGTCACTTTCATATACTAGTGGGAATTTTCATTATAGAACTTGGCTTGTATATTCCAACGATGGGCTTCCTCAAATGCCTAGGTTTTCATGAGCAAGCAAGTTGGATGCACACCCACTTAGTTTCTTTTGTTCAGGTTTCATACATTTTTAGCTCTAGTGCATCCGTTGCATGGCAATCCCTACTCACTCACATTGATATCTATTGATGGGCATCTCCATAGCCCGTTGATACGCCTAGTCGATGTGAGACTATGTCCCTCCTTTTTTTCTTCTCCACAACCACCACTCTATTCCACCCATAGTGCTATGTCCATGGCTCACGCTCATGTATTGCGTGAAAGTTGAAAGGTTTGAAAGAATAGAGTATGAAAACAAGTGCTTGGCTGAAACCAGGGTTGTGCATGATATGAATATTTTGTGTGATGAAGAGGGAGCATAGCCAGACTATATGATTTTGTAGGGATAACTTTCTTTAGCCATAGTATTTAGAGAAGACATGATTGCTTTGTTAGTATGCTTGAAGTATTATTATTTCTTATGTTAATATAGACTTTTGTCTTGAATCTTTCAGATCTGAACACTCATGCCACAATTAAGAGAATTACATTGAAAAACTATGTTGGTTAGCATTCCACATCAAAAATTCCGTTTTCATCATTTACCTACTCGAGGACGAGCATGAATTAAGCTTGGGGATGCTTGATACGTCTCCAACGTATCTATAATTTTTTATTGTTCCATGCTATTATTTATGATGTTTTGGATGTTTAATGGGCTTTGTTATACACTTTTATATTATTTTTGGGACTAACCTATTAACCCAAAGGCCCAGTCCAGATTGTTGTTTTTTTGCCTGTTTTAGGGTTTTACAGAAAAGGAATATCAAATGGAGTCCAAATGGAAAGAAACCTTCGGGAGAGATATTTTTGGAGCAAAATACGCACGGGAGACTTGAGAACCACGGAGTAGGGCTGACGTGACGTCCACGAGGGTGGGGGGCGTGCCCCCATATAGGGCGCGCCCCCTGCCTCGTGGGCACCCCGTCTGGCCCCCGGTGCCCTCCTTCCTCCTATATATACCCACGTACCCCGAAACTATCAGAACAACAGAGAAAACCCTAGTTCCACCACCGCAACCTTATGTTCTCGTGAGATCCCATCTTGGGGCCTGTTCCGGAGCTCCGCTGGAGGGGGAATCTTCCATGGAGTGCTTCTACATCATCATAATCGCCTCACCCTGACTTGTGAGTAGTTTACCATAGACCTTCGGGTCCATAGCTAGTATCTAGATGGCTTCTTCTCTCTCTTTGGATCCGAATACCAAGTTATCCTCGGTCTTCGAGGAGATCTATTCGATGTAATGGTAATGCCCCGGATGTAATACTTTCCCTTTTGGGCAATATAATATATCTCTGGCTTCATCAATTCCATTCCGGGTTCTTTGTCTTTCGGGTTTTCGTCGTTTTGTTGTGTGCGTGTGTGGCATTCATTCATATCATGTTGTCATGTGCATTGCATTGCATTTGAGTTGTCGTTTGCATCCGGTCCAACTCGTTTCTTTCCGTTGCCCGTTTCGAGTTCCGGAGCTCTCTCACGTGTCCGTGGCATCCCCGAGGCCTACTTTGGTGTTTGGCCGTGTAACGTTTCCGTTTTGGCGTGAGACTTGTCGTGTGTTGTTGTTTTGGTGTGTGTAACCCGTCTGTCAAATCTCGTCGCGTTTGGAGTTCGTTTGCTACCCCAACAGTTATTCTCGTGGGCTCAAAGTACCCCCTCTTTGAGGCCCAAGACACCCCTCCAACAGCCCACCAAACAAAACCAAACCCCTCCCTTCATCTAGGCCATCCAATTCTGATCGCGTGGCCGAAAACCACACCTCATTTGGACAACCCTAGCTCCTTGTGCCTATATATTTGTCCATCTTCCCCAATTTTTGCCCTAAATAAAAAAAACCCTAGCCCCCTCATCTTCTTCCTCCAGCCGTCTTCCCCGCTGCCGGGCAGCACCTCGCCGGAGTTTCTCGCCTCGCCGGAGTATCTCACCGCCGCCACCTCCTCCTCGCCGCCGGCGCAAGGGCGCCGCCTCCCGCCGGCCAACGCCTCCCGCCCCGGCTCCCCAGGCCGCCGCCGGCGCAAGGGCGCCGCGCCGCCGCCGCCAGGGCTTGTCGGCCCCTCACCGCCGCCCTCTGGCCGGCGCGCCGCGCCGCCGGGCCGCCTATCTCCTCCCGCCGCCCACCTCGCAGGGGCCTCGAGGCCGCCGCGCCCGAGCCCTCTCCTTCACCGGCCGCGCCTCCAAGCTCCAGGCCGCCCGCCCCGCCTCCCTCCCGTCGGCCCCTGGCCACGAGAGGCCGCCGCCGCAGACCCTCGATCGGATCGGGGAAGGAGCCCCCGATCTCGATCCGTTTTGCCAGAGCCCTATCGGGTCCAGCCTAACGGGGCCGTTAGGCCCGATCCGTCCCCGCCTACAACCCTAACCAGGCAGGCCCGCGCCCGAGCCGATCCGCCAGCCCGCGCCCGCGTTGACCACCGACCGCGCCTTTGACCACGCCCGCGGACCCGGTTGACCTGTTTGCCCCAGATCTAAGGTTGCTTCTTATTCCACTAAGTCCTGTGATATTTTGTTGTCTGATGCTATTTTGTTTTAGTGATAACTTTTTGTGTGATGGTCCGATTTGAGCAAATGATATGTCAAATTGTTCGTGGAGACTTGTACTACAATTTGTTCCATTGTGCCATGCATATTTGAGGTCATCAAGATGCCTAAATATCTGTCGTAAGAGTGCATCTTGTTATAAACTTCTGTTAGTTGTTCTTTCCATGCCATCTTTGCAATGTGATAACTTGGTGCATGTTTATCCAAATGATGCAAATGATATGTCCACGTGTTCGTCTTGTGATGCTCTACATGTTGATTGCCTTAGCTTGCATGATAGATATCATCTTGCCATGTTTATCTCCTTTGCAAAGTGCTATGTGGCTGTTATGTCGTTAAACTTGTTACGAGATGCCTCGTAGAGGAACTCGTTGCTATCGTTGTGTTTGTCCCCTTGATGCATGCTTAGATGTTTTGGATTCACCATCATGTGTACTTTGCTGTGGTGCTTACCACTTGCCATGTTTAGCTTTGAGGTGACTTAAACTTGCTCTCAAAGATGCCATGATGAAACTGCTGTTTTAACACTTAGTGAAATTTCACTAAGTCTGGAATCTGTAATTTCCACATGCCATGTTTGCTTGTTGTTCTAGGCCAATCCATGATAGTTTTGGGGTGACTCTTGATGATTCCTTGTTGTATATATCGTTGGCTATCCATTCATGCTCTCACATGCTTATTTGAGTGGCTGTAGCATATTTAACTTTTGCTCCCAAGTTGCAACAAATTACTGCTGTCAGGATTTTGTTGTCAAGTTCAATATGTCATAGCTTGTTGCTATTGATCCATGGCTCCTTTGGGGGTGCTCCAATGAACTTGTTTGCTGTAGGATATGTCTAGTTTATGTCCATGCTCATTGCCATGATGTTTGAGTGCTGTAGGCCATTTATCTCTTGCTCCGAAGTTGCTATGTGGCTGTTATTTTCATCTTGTGCGTATTTATTTTTGGGGTGTAACTTTTAGCCCGTTGCTCCGTTTTGAGCAAGTCCTATATGAAACTTGTGTGATTTTTCATGTAGATTCATAATATCCTATTGTTATCATGTTTTGAAGCATTTTTCTTGATGCATATTGTTGTGCTATAACACTGTGCTTCCTAAGTAGACTTTCTGTGCTTCCTTAGTGCATCTGTTTTGCTTCCATAGTGCATCAACCATGCATCCAGTAATTTTGTGTGCGCATTGCATCTTGTTTGATTCGTTGCCTTGTGTTCTTGTGTTTGAGTAGAGCCGGAAGTTGAGACCGAGCACGAGGTTACTACCGAGGTTGTGAACGAGGACCCCTCTTATGATCCCAACGACAACTCTTCAGGCAAGATGACCGAACCCAGATAACATTACTATCTTTGCCTATTGCTAGAAGTCTCGATCTATAGTTTTGCCTCGATGCCCATGGTTTCCTGTCAGCCTCCTATTGTAACCATGAACCTGTTTAACCACCCCACCTATGCAAACCATTGATTGGCTATACGTAGGTTTCGCTCAGCCCCTCTTATAGCATTGTTAGTTGCAGGTGAAGATTGAAGATTCTTGCTTCTTGTTGAAGTTTGTGGGATATCACACTATACTAATTATTAAATGAAATCATCTATATATTGGTAATGGGTGGAAGGCTAAGCCTTTTGCTTGGTGATTCATTCCACTCATGCCGCCTTAGGAACCGTATAAACCGGTGTTATGTTCCTTGATTATGCGTTCCTCACACGATTGGGGTTATGGGACCCCCTCGATTAACCGCTAAGTGCTAAGTCTTTTCCAGCAAGTCCCAACATTGGTACTATTTGCCTAAACAACTAAAAACTTACCGAGGGAGTAATTAACCCGAGGCTTAATTAATCAACCCCCCTGGGCCAGTGCTCGACTTGAGTGTTGGTCCAAACTAGAGCCACTTGCGGATGCCACCCAGTTCGCTGGGGTCTTCGGTATCTGTACGTACTGCTCATCTGGTCGTGGCCTGAGACTAGATACGCGCGGCTACTGTCAGGGTGTCGGCATGCCGGGAGGATTTGCTAGATTAGCCTTACCTTAGTCGGAGTATCTTGAGCACGGGATTCCGAGAATACTCGGGCCTTCCCACCTTGGAGTTGTGACTCCGCGGATCGTGGGCTTGTCATGGGCCAAGTTGGAACACCCCTGCAGGGTTATGAACTTTCGAAAGCCGTGCCCGAGGTTATGTGGCAGATGGGAGCTTGTTAATATCCGGTTGTAGAAAACTTGACACCATGTTCCAATACACTACTAGTGTGAGTACCGTGACTGTCATTTTCCGAAAGGGATTCGGGAGATGAACACGGTGGGGTTATGTTTGACTTGCTAGTTAGGATCACTTCGTGATCATCTCTCGACCGAGGCAGCTTCTCTTCTCGCTCTCTTTTACGTAAGCTAGGCTAGTGCTGCTGCAACCTCTTGTTCTTTCTTCAGCCTTGTTCCTCACCCAAGGCTTAGATAGTCGTGTTACCCGGGAACGGGATTGCTGAGTCCTCTGTGGCTCACAGTTACTTCAACACACCAGATGCAGGTACGATGGTGAGCTACACAGGCGATGGTACCGAGCTAGACTGGGAGTTTGACGAGGAGCGTAGCCATTACTATGTGAACTATCCGGCTGATCAGTAGAGCTTCTACTAGGATTCGATCTAGACCTGTGGTTTAAGTTATGTTTGGTATCTTGTCATCTGGATCTTTACCCTTAGATGTGATGTTTTATTGTATGATGATTGGATATGTAATGAATTTGTGTGACGTGGCGAGTGTAAGCCAACTATTTTTTCAGTTTTCCATCCCTATTTTTACATGAGATGTGCAAAGGTACCAAACTTGCGATCATTCCAGAATGGGCTTATATCTTTAAGTCGTGCCTCGACACGTAGGAGATATAGTCCCATCCTGGGCATTACAGTAATCTCTTTTTGCGGTGTGTTTGTCGAGATCCGATGAACTGTGGGTTTATGATCAAGATTATCTATGAGAAATATTTGGTTCTTTTCTAAACTCTTTATGTATTATTATAATATCCTTGCAAGTCTCTTCGAATTATTGTTTTGTTTTGGCCTACTAGATCTATAGTTCTTGCAATGGGAGAAGTGCTTGGCTTTGGATTCAATCTTGCGGTGTCCTTACCCAGTGACAGTAGGGGATGCAAGGCACGTATTGTATTGTTGCCATCGAGGATAAAAAGATGGGGTTTATATCACTATGTTTGAGTTTATCCCTCTACATCATGTCATCTTGCTTAAGGCGTTACTCTGTTCTTATGAACTTAATACTCTAGATGCATGCTGGATAGCGGTCGATGTGTGGAGTAATAGTAGTAGGTGCAGAATCGTTTCGGTCTACTTGTCTCGGACGTGATTCCTATATATAATGATCATGCCTAGATAGTCTCATAATTATTCGCTTTTCTATCAATTGCTTGACAGTAATTTGTTTACCCGCCGTAGAATATCGCTATCATGAGAGAAGCCATTAGAGAACACTATGGCCCCGGGGTCTATTCTCAACATATCAATCTACAATCTACTTTACTTTTCCGCTTTTACTTTCTGTTCTTATAACCAAAAATACCAAAAATATGAAACTATCATTTCTATCAGATCTCACTTTCGAAAGTGACCGTAAAGGGATTGACAACCCCTTATCGTGTTGGCTGTGAAGTTCTTATTTGTTTGTGCATGTGCGAGGGACTCACGCATGGTCTCCTACTGGATTGATTCATTGGTTCTCAAAAACTGAGGAAATACTTACGCTACTGTGCTGCATCACCCTTTCCTCTTCGAGGGAACACAACGCAAGCTCAAGAAGTAGCAGAAAGTAAGATCCTTCAAGTAAGTTGTCATCCATGCAATAAGGCAATAAAAATTGCTTGTAAAAGTGTGAGATCATTTAGTGTAAGAGAAAATTGAGCGTTGCATGAACTTGTGATGGTGAAGAATAAAAGCGACAGACTGCATAATAAAGGTTGCTATCACAAGGGGCAATGCAACATGATGTTCTTTTGCACTAAGGGATTGAGCATGCAAACAAATAAGTGCATGGCAACCTCTGCTTTCCTCTGCGAAGGGCCTATCATTTACCTTTATGCAAAGAGTCAAAGTTTACTCTCTATTCCTTTTTTTTATCCTTTGGCAAGCACCATGTGGTGAGGAAAGATCTAGGCACATATGTCCAGCTGAATATGGGTGACATGAGTTATTATTGTTGACATCACCCCTGAGGTGACTATGTTGGGAGGCAAAACTATAAGCCCCTATCTTTCTATGTGTCCGGTTGAAATGTTTTGCTCATGTGTATGTAGTGAGTGTTAGAAATCATAGAATACTATATGATGGTTGAGTATGTGGACTTGCCTAAAGGCTCCGATACGTGACCCTTCTTGAAAAGATGATGAATTGTAGTTGCAAAGTTGACTCATAACATAGTTTTTTGGTTTCTAATAGAGTTTATGCTTTATACTTCAACTATGTGATGAACTATTGCTTGCTCATGAGAAGTCTATGATACAAGTCCTTTGATAAAAGTCTTATGTTTAAGTTTGTTGTTGTTATAATAATCAACATGATGTTTCTATGTCCGTATTTTGTTTTTATCGACACCTCTCTCTCAAAGCATGTGGACATGTTTTTCGTTTTCGGATTTCGCTTGAGGACAAGCGAGGTCTAAGCTTGGGGGAGTTGATACGTCCATTTTCCATCATGTTTTCTTGCTATTATTTATATTTTGGAGTAATTCTAATGCCTTTTCTCTCATAATTTGCAAGGAACACATCAAGGGGGAAAATTCCGACAGCTGGAAATCTGGACCTGAAAAAGCTACGTCAGGCCACCTATTCTGCACAACTCCAAACAAGCTGAAACTTCACGGGAATTTTTGTGGAATATATAAGAAATACCAGAGCTGATAACTACCAGAGGGGGCCCACCAGGTGGGCACAACCCACCTGGAAGCGCTAGGGAGCCCAGGCGCGCCCTCGTGGGTTGTGCTCACCCGGCCCACCTCCGGTGCCCATCTTTTGGTATATAAGCCCTTCTGACCTAGAAAAAAAGAAAACTTTCGGGACGGAGCGCCACCGTCTCGAGGCGGAACTTGGGCAGGAGTACTTTTGCCCTCCGGCGGAGCGATTCCGCCGGGGGAACTTCCCTCCCAGAGGTGGAAATCATCGTCATCATCATCACCAACAACTTTCCCATCTTGGGGAGGGTTATCTTCATAAACATCTTCAACAACACCATCTCATCTCAAACCCTAGTTCATCTCTTGTGTTCAATCTTGTTACCGGAACTATAGATTGGGGCTTGTGGGTGACTAGTAGTGTTGATTACATCCTGTAGTTGATTACTATATGGTTTATTTGGTGGAAGATTATATGTTCAGATCCATTATGTTATTTAATACGCCTCTGATCTTGAGCATGTTTATCACTTGTGAGTAGTTACCTTTGTTCTTGAGGTCACGGGAGAAATCATGTTACAAGTAATTATGTGAACTTGATATGTGTTCGGTATTTTGATAGTGTGTATGTTCTGATTCCCTTAGTGGTGTCATGTGAACATCGACTACATGAAACTTCACCATATTTGGGCCTAAGGGAATGCATTGTGGAGTAGTAATTAGATGGTGGGTTGCGAGACTGACAGAAACGTAAACCCCAGTTTATGTGCTATTCTGTAAGGGACCGATTGGATCGAAGAGTTTAATGCTATGGTTAGAACTTATTCTTAATACTTTTCTCGTAGTTGCGGATGCTTGCGGGAGGGTTAATCATAAGTAGGAGGCTTGTTCAAGTAAGAACAACACGTAAGCACCGATCCACCCACATGTCAAATTATCAAAGTAGCAAACATGAATTGAGCCAACATGATGAAAGTGACTAGATGAAATTCCCGTTCACCCTCAAGAATGCTTTGCTTATTATAATAAACCGTTTTTGCCTGTCCTTTGCCTCAAAAGGATTGGGCTACCTTGCTTCACTTTTGCTACTACTATTGTTACTTGCTCATTACAAAATTATCTTGCTATCAAACTACTCTACTACTTACAATTTCAGCACTTGCACATACTACCTTACTGAAAAACACTTATCATTTCCTTCTGCTCCTCGTTGGGTTCGACACTCTTACTTATCGAAATGAGCTACAATTGATCCCCTATACTTGTGGGTCATAAGAGTCCACCATACCTACCTATGGATTGAGTAAGATTCTTCAAGTAAGTTGTCATCGGTGCAAGCAATAAAAATTGCTCTCTAAATATGTATGATCTATTAGTGTGAAGAAAATAAGCTTTATACGAGCTAGTGATGTGGAAGAAATAAAAGCGACAGACTTCATAATAAAGGTCCATTATCACTAGTGGCAATATAAAGTGACATTGTTTTGCATTAAGATTTTGTGCATCCAACCATAAAAGCGCATGACAACCTCTACTTCCCTCTGCGAAGGGTCTATCTTTTACTTTTATCTACTATCCTCATAAAAGAGTCATGGTGATCATCACCTTTCCTTTTTACTTTTATCCGTTGGCAAGCACAATATGTTGGAGCTAGATCTAGATATATATACCCATGTGGATGTAGAGAGCCATGAACCATTAATGTTGACATTACCTTTGAGGTAAAACGTTGGGAGGCGAAACTATAAGCCCTATCATTCTCTGTGTCCGGTTGAAACTTTGAAATCATTAGTATCGCGTGAGTGTTAGGAATTGTGAAAGACTAAATGATAGTTGAGTATGTGAAATTGCTGAAAAGCTCTTTGCTACCTCTTGAGCTTGTGTTCTATTCCCTCAAAGAGGAAAGGGAGATGCAACACAGTAGCGTAAGTATTTCCCTCAGTTTTTGAGAACCAAGGTATCAATCCAGTAGGAGACCATGTGTGGGTCCCTCGCACCTGCACAAACAAATAAGAACTTCGCAGCCAACGCGATTAGGGGTTGTCAATCCCTTTATGGTCACTTACAAAAGTGAGATCTGATAGAGATGATAGTTTATATTTTTGGTATTTTTAGTTTAATAAAACAGCAAATAAAAGCGAGAAAAGTAAAGTAGATGTAGATTGATATGTTGAGAATAGACCCGGGGGGCCATAGTTTTCTCTACTGGATTCTCTCATGATAGCGATATTCTACGGCGGGTAAACAAATTACTGTCGAGCAATTGATAGAAAAGCGAATAATTATGAGACTATCTAGGCATGATCATTGTATATAGGCATCATGTCCGAGACAAGTAGACCGACTGCTGCCTACATCTACTACTATTACTCGACACATCGACCGCTATCCAGCATGCATCTAGTGTATTGAGTTCATAAGAACAGAGTAACGCCTTAAGCAAGATGACATGATGTAGAGGTATAAACTCAAGCAATATGATATAAACCCCATCTTTTTATCCTCGATGGGAACAATACAATACGTGCCTTGCTGCCCCTACTGTCACTGGGAAAGGACACCGCAAGAACTATAGATCTAGTACGCCAAACCAAACCAATAATTCGAAGAGACTTGCAAGGATATTATGAGCACAAATAAAAACTTCAGAGAAAAACAAAATATCTTTCATAGATAATCTTGATCATAAACTCACAATTCATCGGATCTCGACAAACAGACCGCAAAAAGAGATTACATCGAATAGATCTCCTCGAAGACCGAGGAGAACTTTGTATTGAGATCCAGAGAGAGAGAAGAAGCCATCTAGATACTAGCTATGGACCCGAAGGTCTGAGGTAAACTACTCACAACTCATGGTGAGGGCGATGATGATGATGATGAAGGCCTCCGTGATGGATCCCCCTCCGGTGGAGCTCCGAAACAGGCTCCAAGATGGGATCTCCATGGGAACAGAAGCTACGGCGGTGGAATTAGGGTTTCTCTCTATTCACGCAGTTTCTGGGGTACGTGGACTTATATAGGAAGAAGGAGGGCACCGGGGGCCACTTGAGGGGGCCTCGAGGCAGGGGGCGCGCCCTGGGAAGGGGGGCGCGCCCCCCACCCTCGAGGGCGGCTCCTCGATCCTCTGACGTGGTTCTCAAGCTTCATGTGCGTGATTTTCTCCAAAAATATCTCTCGCGAAGGTTTCATTCCGTTTGGGCTCCGTTTGATATTCTTTTTCTGCAAAACCCTGAAGCAGGCAAAAAACTGCAATCTGGACTGGGCCTTTGGGCTAGTAGGCTAGTCCCAAAAATATCCAAGACTTCATAAATAATAGCATGGAACAATCAAAAATTATAGATACGTTGGAGACGTATCAAGCATCCCGAAGTTTAATTCCAGCTCGTCCTCGAGTAGGTAAATGATAAAGAAATAATTTTTTATGTGGAATGCTAATCAATATAGTTTTTCAATGTAATTCTCCTAATTGTGGCATGAATGTTCAGATCTGAAAGATTCAAGATAAAAGTCTATATTGACATAAGAAACAATAATACTTCAAGCATACTAACAAAGCAATCATGTCTTCTCAAAGTACTATGGCTAAAGAAAGTTATCCCTATAAAGTCATATAGTCTGGCTATGCTCCCTCTTCATCACACAAAATATTCATATCATGCACAACCCTGATTTCAGCCAAGCACTTATTTTCATACTCTATCTTTTCAAACCTTTCAACTTTCACGCAATACATGAGCGTGAGCCATGGACATAGCACTATGGGTGGAGTAGAGGTGGTTGTGGAGAAGACAAAAAGGAGGGAGATAGTCTCACATCAACTAGGCATATCAATGGGCTATGGAGATGCCCATCAATAGATATCAATGTGAGTAAGTAGGGATTTCCATGCAACGGATGCACTAAAGCTAAATATAAATGAAAGCTCAACAAAAGAAACTAGTGGGTGTGCATCCAACTTGCTTGCTCACGAAGACCTAGGGCATTTGAGGAAGCCCATCGTTGGAATATACAAGCCAAGTTCTATAACGAAAATTCCCACTAGTATATGAAGGTGACTAAACATGAGACTCTCTACAATGAAGAACATGGTGCTACTTTGAATCACAAGTGTGGAAAAAAGATAGTAGCAATTGTCCCTTTTTGTTTTCTTTTTTTAGGCCTTTCTTTTTTTCTTTGGCCTTTTTTTTGCGGAGGGGCTTTATAGATTTAGCCTTTCCTCCCATGGGACAATGCTCTAATAATGATGATCATCACACTTTCGTTACAACTCGACGTTACAACTCGATACTACAACAACAAAGAATGACTCTATATGAATGGCTCCGGCGGTGTACCGGTATGTGCAATGAAACAAGAGTGACAAGTATAAAAATTATGCATGGTGGCCTTGCCACAATTACGATATCAACTACATGATCATGCAATGGCAATATGACAATATGATGTGTGTCATATGAACGGAACGGTGGAAAGTTGCATGGCAATATATCTCAGAATGGCTATGGAAATGCCATGATAGGTAGGTATGGTGGCTGTTTTCAGGAATAATATGGTGTCTGTTTTGAGGAAGGATATATAGTGGGTTTATGGTACCGGCGAAAGTTGCACGGTACAAGATAGGCTAGCAATGGTGGAAGGGTGACAGTGCGTATAATACATGGACTCGACATTAGTCATAAGAACTCATGTACTTATTGCAAAAATCTACGAGTCATCAAAACAAACCAATCAACGCATGCTCCTACGGGGAGTTTGGTAGGAGTTAACCATCGCGCGCCACCGACCTCCACACAAAGGTTGGCACTCTACAAATACCTCATGCTCTAACTTCGTCACATAACGGTTCACCATACGTGCATGCTACAGGAATTACTAACCTTAACACAAGTATTTCTCAATTTCATAATAACTCCACTAGCATGACTCTAATATCAATATCTTCATATCTCAAAACAATTATCAAGCATCCAACATCTCATTCTATTCATTGCACTTAGTGTGAATTGTTTTTTACTACATTGACATTGGATGTCTATCATGTGAAGACTAGTTTCTTTAGCCTAAACACATTACCATGATGTTTTAATAGACTCTAAAATATATATAAGTGAAGCATAAGAGTTCAACAATTTCTACAAAATATTACCATCACCGTGCTCTAAAAGATGCAAGTGAAGCACTAGAGCAAAAACTATTCAACTCAAAAGATATCAGTGAAGCATACAGAGTGTTCTAACAATTTCTAGGCCATATTTAACTCTCTAAAATAGGTGTGTCCAGCAAGGATGATTGTGACAAACTAACAAGCAAAGACTCAAAATATAAAAGACGCTCCAAGCAAAACACATATCAAGTTGCGAATAAAAATATAGCTCCAAGTATAGTTACCGATGGATGAAGACGAAAGAGGGGATGCCTTCCCGGGGCATCCCCAAGCTTAGGCTTTTGATTATATTGAATTTACTTGGGGTGCCATGGTCATCCCCAAGTTTAGTTATTTTCTACTCCTTGTTCCATAGTCCATCAAAGCAATACTCAAAACTTGAAAACTTCACAACACAAAACTTAAACAAAAATTCTCGTGAGCTCCGTTAGTATAAGAAAGCAAACCACTACTCAAAGGTGCAGCAATGAATTCATTATTTGTTTATATTGGTGTTAAACCTACTGTATTCCAACTTCTCTATGGTTCATATCCTCCAATACTACTCATAGATGCATTGAAATAAGCAAACACCACGCGAAAAACAGAATCTGTCAAAAACAGAACAGTCTGTAGTAATCTGCAGGTTTCGCCTACTTCTGGAACTCCAAAAAATTCAAAATAAATTGGTAAATTTGCAGAATTTGTCTACAAATCATCTTCAGAAATAATCAACTAAAAACAACGCTCCATTAAAATCTTAAGACTACATTAGCGAGCGCTGACGATTCTGTTTTTCACAGCAAGATTACATAAACTTCACACAAGTCTTCCCAAAGGTTCTACTTGGCACAAACACTAAACAAAACATGAAACCACATATAATCAGAGTCTAGATGCAATATTTATTCCCTAACAGCAAGAAAAACAAAAAAATATAAAGTTGGGTTGCCTCCCAACAAGCGCTATCGTTTTACGCCCCTAGCTAGGCACGGTATTTCAATGATGCTCACATGAAAGATAAGAATTGAAGCACACAAAGAGCATCATAAAGCATGTGAAAATAAAATCTAAGTCTAACATAATTCCTATGAATAGGCATATTATATGCAAACAAATTATTAAGGCAATCAATTTCTAGCATATGCAAGGAAGAACAAAGAAACAAGATCAATCTCAACATGAAGAGAGGTAATTTAGTAACATGAATATTTCTATGACCATATTTTCCTCTCTCATAATAATTACATGTAGGATCATAATCAAATTCAACAACATAGCTATCACATAAAATATTCTCTTCATGATCCACATGCATGCAAAGTTGACACTCATTCAAAATAGTGGGACTAACATAGAACAAAGTCATTGCTTCTCCAAGCCCACTTTTATCAAATAACTCATAGGATTGATCAATATCTAAAGTAGTGGGATCAAAAGTTGACGTTCTTTTAAACCCACTTTCAATATTATGGCAAACATTATTATCAATCTCATAATCATGATGGGGTTTAAATAAATTTTCAAGATCGTAAGAATCATCACCCCAATCATGATCATTGCAACAAGTAGTGGGCATAGCAAAATAAGCATCCCCAAGCTTAGGGTTTTGCATATCATTAGCACAATTGACACCAATAGAATTTACAATAACATCATTGCAATCATGCTTTTTATTTAGCAAGCTATCATGAATCACTTTTTCTTTTAACAAATCCTCACAATTTTCAGATTCATAGAATGCAAGCAAAACCCCATAAAGATAATCTAATGCACGCAGCTCACTAGCAATAGGTTCAACATAATTGGATCTCTTAAAGAGATTAGCAAGTGGATGAGGATCCATAATTTAGCAAGCGAAGATGCAAGCGAATTGAGGGCACATAGCAACACAAGCAAACAAGAGGCCCGCGAACGGTAAACACACGGCAGAAGAAGGGCAAATAAAACGGCAATGGTGAAGTGGGGGAGAGGAAAACGAGAGGCAAATAAATGTAATGCGAAGGATAAGGGTTTGTGATAGGTACTTGGTATATGGCTTTTGCATAAGCCTCCCCGGCAACGATGCTAGAAATCCTTCTTGCTACCTCTTGAGCTTGCATTGTATTCCCTTGAAGAGGAAAGGGAGGTGCAACACAATAGCGTAAGTATTTCCCTCAGTTTTTGAGAACCAAGGTATCAATCATAGGAGACCACATGCGAGTCCCTCGCACCTGCACAAACAAATAAGAACTTCACAGCCAATGCGATAAGGGGTTGTCAATCCCTTTACGGTCACTTACGAAAGTGAGATATGATAGAGATGATAGTTTATATTTTTGGTATTTTTAGTTTAATAAAATAGCAAATAAAAGTGAGAAAAGTAAAGTGGATGTAGATTGATATGTTGAGAATAGACCCGGGGCCATAGTTTTCTCTAGTGGCTTCTCTCATGATAGCGATATTCTACGGCGGTTAAACAAATTACGGTCGAGCAATTGATAGAAAAGTGAATAATTATGAGACTATCTAGGCCTTATCATTGTATATAGGCATCATGTCCGAGACAAGTAGACCGACTCCTGCCTGCATCTACTACTATTACTCCACACATCGACCGCTATCCAGCATGCATCTAGTGTATTGAGTTCATAAGAACAAAGTAACGCCTTAAGCAAGATGACATGATGTAGAGGGATAAACTCAAGCAATATGATATAAACCCCATCTTTTTATCCTCGATGGCAACAATACAATACGTGCCTTGCTGCCGCTACTGTCACTGGGAAAGGACACCACAAGATTGAACCCAACGCCAAGCACTTCTCCCATTGCAAGAACTATAGATCTAGTAGGCCAAACCAAATTAATAATTCGAAGAGACCTGCAAGGATATTATGAGCACACATAAAAAGTTCAGAGAAGAACCAAAAATCTTTCATAGATAACCTTGATCATAAACTCACAATTCATTGGATCTCGACAAACACACCGCAAAAAGAGATTACATCGAACAGATCTCCTCGAAGACCGAGGAGAACTTTGTATTGAGATCCAGAGATAGAGAAGAAGCCATCTAGATACTAGCTATGGACCCGAAGGTCTGAGGTAAACTACTCACAACTCATGGTGAGGGCGATGATGATGATGATGAAAGCCTCTGTGATGGATCCCCCTCCGGTGGAGCTCTGGAACAGGCTCCAAGATGGGATCTCCACGGGAACAGAAACTACGACGGTGGAATTAGGGTTTTCTCTCTATTCACGAAGTTTCTGGGGTACATGGACTTATATAGGAAGAAGGAGGGCACCAGGGGCCACTTGAGGGGGCCTCGAGGCAGGGGCGCGCCCCCCACCCTCGAGGGCGGCTCCTCGATCCTCTGACGTGGTTCTCAAGCTTCCTGTGCGTAATTTTCTCCAAAAATATCTCTCGCGAAGGTTTCATTCCGTTTGGACTCCGTTTGATATTCTTTTTCTGCAAAACCCTGAAACAGGCAAAAAACAACAATTTGGACTGGGCCTTTGGGTTAGTAGGTTAGTCCCAAAAATGATATAAAAGTGAAAGATAAAGCCCATTAAACACCCAAGACTTCATAAATAATAGCATGCAACAATAAAAAATTATAGATTCGTTGGAGACGTATCACTCTTATGTTTGACTCTTTCCGATGTATGATAAATTACAATTGCTTCAATGACTAAAATCATGGTTGTTGGTTGTTAATGAAGTTTTTGATTCATACTTTACCTTGTGATTGAATTGTTACTTTTACATAAGAACATATATGACAAAGTTATGTTGTTGTCCTTAAGATGATCATGATGCCCTCATGTCTGCATTTTATTTTTATCGACACCTCTTTCTCTAAACATGTGGACATACTTTTCGATATCGGCTTTTCGCTTGAGAACAAGCAAGGTCAAAGCTTGGGGGAGTTGATACATACATTTTGCATCATGCTTTTATGTTGATATTTATTGCATTATGGGCTATTGCTGCACATTATATCACAATACTTATGCCTTTTTTCTCTTATTTTAGAAGGTTTACATAAAGAGGGAGAATGCCGGCAGCTGGAATTCTGGATTGGAAAAGGAGCAAAGCTGAGATACCTATTCTGCGCAACTCCAAAAGTCCTGAAACTTCACGGAGAATATTTTTGGAATATATAAAAAATATTGGGCGAAAGAAGCACTAGAGGGGGCCACCACCCAGCCACAATGGTGGGGGCACGCCCTACCCCCTGGCATGCCCCTACCTTGTGGGCCCCCTGGCAGGCCTCCAACTCCCATATTTTGCTATATCAACGTGTTTTTACCTGAAAAAAACATAAGGAGGTTTTCGGGACGAAGCACCGCCGTCTCGAGGCGGAACCTAGGCGAAACCAATCTAGAGCTCCGGTAGGGCTATTCTGCCAGGGAAATCGAAGCCATCGTCATCACCAACGATCCTCTCATCTAGAGGGGGTCCATCTCCATCAACAACTTCACCAGCACCATCTCCTCTCAAACCCTAGTTCATCTCTTGTATCCGATCTTTGTCTCAAAACCTCAAATTGGTACCTGTGGGTTGCTAGTAGTGTTGATTACTCCTTGTATTTGATGCTAGTTGGTTTATTCGGTGGAAGATCATATGTTCAGATCCTTAATGCTATTCAATACACCTCTGATCATGAACATGAACATGCTTTGTGAGTAGTTACTTTTTGTTCCTGAGGACATGGGAGAAGTCTTGTTAAGTTGTTATAAGTAATCATGTGAATTTGGTATTCGTTTGATATTTTGATGAGATATATGTTGTCTTTCCTATAGCGGTGTTATGTGAACGTCGACTACATGACACTTCACCATCATTTGGGCCTAGGGGAAGGCATTGGGAAGTAATAAGTAGATGATGGGTTGCTAGAGTGACAGAAGATTAAACCCTAGTTTATGCGTTGCTTCGTAAGGGGCTGATTTGGATCCCTATGTATCATGCTATGGTTATGTGACACCCCGAGAATGATGTGCCAGGTTTCTTCCATTTATTCTCTGCCGTTGCCATGTCATCTGCTTGCGTGTTGCACTTTTCCATGTCATCATGCGCATTTCATCAGCATGTTTTCAAAATTTGCATCCGATCTTTTTCTCCGTTGTCCGTTTCGGGATCCGACACTCTCACATGCACCCGTTGTACCTCGCAAATCTTGTTTCGCGAGCGGGAGGAAAACGTTCTCGGAATGGGCTGAGATTTGACGAGTGGCCTTGGTATATCACCGGTAGAACGCCTGTCAAATTTCGTTCCATTTGAAGGTCGTTTGACGCCCCAACGGTTAACCGCGTTAACCGAAACCTCCTTCTCTTTGCAGCCCAGCACCCCTTCACCACAACCCACTAGCACACCTAAACCCCCTCCATGCTCTTCACCGTCGGATCACGATCGCGTGGCCAAAAACCGCACCTCATTTGGACTCTCCTAGCTCCCTCTAGCTATAAAAACACCTCCCCCGTCCAAATCAGGAAACCCTAGTCCATTTCCTCGTTTTCTGCACCCCTCCACAGCTCCTCGCGCAGCCGGACGTGTCCGTGCCGCCGCCGGACACGTCCACAGCCCCAGCCACGTCGCCCAGGCCTATCACAGACCGCCACCTTAGCAGCGCCGCCGTGCCGAGCCAACCGTAGAGCGCCACCTAGCCCTCCTCGGGCCTCCAGCCGCTGCGGCCCGGGGGAGCCCATCGCGAGCCCGCCCAGCTCGGATCTCGATGCCGGCTGACCCGACGAAGCCCGCCACCGGATCCCGCTCCCGAGCCGAGCGCCTTCGCCGCCACTCGCCTGACCTCGCCGCCTGCGACCGCCACGCGCTAGGCGAGCCGCGCCGGATCTCGCCACCTCCTCGCCACCAGAGAACCGCTGCCGACATGGAGTTCTCGCCGCCGACCTCCCCACATCACTCTCCGCCCCAAGACCAAGCCACCGGCGCCTCGCCCTGCGTGCTCTCGCCGAAGTCCTACCCTCCGCCGGATCCCGTGCCCTTCGCCGTCTTCCCCGCATCGAGGCGCCGACCCTGCCTCCCTCGATCCAGTGGGATCAAGGAGGAGGACGAACCCGTGGGCCTGTGAGGCTCGGCCCGACTGCCTCCTCGGCCTAGCCTCGCCCGCCAGCCCAGCCCAACCGCCTGGGCCTCTTCTGCTTCCTTGGGCCTCGGACTGCTTGGGTGAGCCCAACGTCCCACCTCTCTTTCCCCTATCTGACGCCCTGAGCGAAGGATACTATTTTGCACCCTTCTGCGTTATTTATATATATATAGAAAATGGCTAAGTCCTAGAATTCATACATTATGTGTGCATGTTTGCCATGTGGTAACTTTGTGCATGTTTATCCGAATGAGGTGTATGATATGTCAAAATGTTCGTCTCTGAATGCTCTACATGATGGTTGCATTTCCATGCATGTTAGGATGAGTCTTGCCATGTTAATCTCTGTTGCAAAAGTGCTAAGTGCTGTTAACTGCTGAAACTTGATATAACTTGCTGATTTGTCTTTTTCATATCTTTATGCGTGATTTTCGTATGAGCATCATGTCAACATGTGTTAGGAGCACAATCATGTCATCTTTGTTGTGGTGCAATCCACTTTCCATGATATGCCTTGTAGTGAGTGCAACAAGCTTGTTAAGTGGCCTGCTCGCTGTTTGCTGATTTCTGAGACTTGTTGAAAACTGCTAAGTCTGAAACTGTTATATCATGATGACATGTTTGCTTGATGCTACAGTCATATACATGCATGTTTTGGTATGTACAATGACCATGCCTTGAAGTCCATGTTATGCTCTATCCATCCATGTCCTTGTTTGCAATTATAGGTTGTTGTAGCATGTCTCTTTCTTGCTCTCAAATTGCTATATAATGTTTTTGTCAGCCTGTTATCAGTAAGTTCAGTTTTGCCATGTGAATACCTAGTGTTCTATGCATCCTATGACCATGTTATTGCCATGAGTAGCTGTATAAACATGTCATATTGATGTTGATTATATTTGCCATGATATGCTTTGAGATGAGTTGCAAAAGCTTGCAAACATGCCTACTTGTCGTTGATGCTGCCATGTTCAGTTTATTTCACTAAGTCTGTGAAACTGTTATCATTTGCAATCTTGCCATGATGTTTTGAGCATGTTCTAGTGGTATTTGGCAGTAGCTTAGTGCTCACCTTTGTAGTGCTTGACATGTACATGCTTGCCATGCCCTTTGATGCCATGAAATGTTCTTTTAGCATGTTATTTTGATGATTGCAAAGTGCCTAGTTATTGTTGTGGGACAAATTGTTGTTATATCTTGTTTCATGTGTATGTGTTGAACCGTTGCTCCATTTTGAGCGTGCTCTATATGATACTTGCTTGTTTTTGCATGTAGATGCAGCATATCATGTTGTATGCATGTTTGGAGTGTGTGCTTGATGTTTGAATGCATCTTGCATCTTTGCCATGCTTAACTTGTTTTGCTCATATCTTCTAGGCCGTAGCTCCGAATTAAATGAACTTTATATGTAACTTGACTAGAATTTCAAGTAGATCATCATGGTGCATGTTAACTTGATGTTAACAACTTCAACATAAGGTTTGTTCAGATCTGGACCAATTTCGAAATCTGCATATGAGGACTTACCGGAATTGTTATATGTTGTTTCCGGCCTCATTTAAACTTGCTTTGTTGTGTGGTCTAGTATGCATCATCTCTTGTCATGTTTTGCATCATGTAGCCTTGTCATGCATCATACTTGGTTGAGCATCTTGTCTTGTTTATGTGTGGTGTGTTTACCGTGTTGCTTGCTTCTTCTCGTTAGTTCTTGTTTTGTTCCGATCATGAGGATTCGTTCGACTACGCTTGGTTCGTCTTCGTGGCTTCTTCTTTGTCTTGTTCATGGAATCGTTCTTCTTTCTTGCGGGATCTCAGGCAAAATGACCGTCACCTTGGATCTTATTACTATCATTGCCATGCTAGTTGTCTCGATGCTATCGCTATATGTCACGCTACCCATCATTTTTTGTCAGCCTCTCATTGTTGCCATGAAACCTCGTTGTTTGGCTATGTTACCGCTTGCTCAGCCCCTCTTATAGTGTTGCTCGTTGCAGGTGAAGATGAATATTGCTCCATGTCGGAACTTGATTGTTGGAATATCACAATATCTCTTAATTAAATTAATGTACCTATATACTTGGCAATGGGTGGAAGGCTTGGCATTTTGCTCGGCGTTTTGTTCCACTCATGCCGCCTTAAGAACCGATAAGCCGGTGTTATGTTCCTTGATTTTGCGTTCCTAATGCGGTTGGGCTTATGGGAACCCCTTGACAGTTCGCTTTGAATAAAACTCCTCCAGCAAGGCCCAACATTGGTTTTACCATTTTCCTAATAACTAAATCACTTGCATAGGGACTTTCCGGACCCTAAGGACTTAATTTACAACCCGGGCCAGTGCTCCTCATGAGTGTTGGTCCAAACTAGAGCACCTTGCGGCGCCGCCCCTTGGTAACTTGGGGTATTTGGTCATTGCACGCTTAGCTCATCAGATCGTGGCCTGAGACGAGATACGCGCGGCTACTATCAGGGTGTCGGCACGCCGGGAGGTCTTGCTGGACTTGTTTTACCATTGTCGAAATGTCTTGTGCACCGGGATTCCGAGTCTGATTGGGTCTTCCCTAAGATAAGGTTTTTTACCTCCGCTGATCGTGAGAGCTTGTGATGGGCTCAGTTGGGACACCCTGCATGGTTATTGTCGGGGATATACCCCGCGGCGTAACCCGGCCGGAAGTATAACCCGTCCGGACTTGGCAGTTTACTTGAGACGGTTTACACTTGGCGATTCACTGGTAACCCGGCGGGCGGATCACGGATGACAAGGCCCAAGGCCCAGAAGGCCGGTTTATGCTAATAGTGGGTCGGTTTATGAAGAAAGCACAAGGAATATTCTCTTACAAAGGAAGCAAGACTATGACTCCTTGTAATAAAGCAATCCTAATCCTACTAGGACTAGTCATGTAACCCGCCCCTTCAACATATATAAGGAGGGGCAGGGCTCCCCAAAGAGGGACAAGTTCTTACAAGCAACAACAAACAATCTCTAGGGCTAGACACCAAGAGCCGGTTTACCGGTGACACCACGAGGGTCATAATGAGACCTAGCCTCAAACAGCATGTAGGGCTATTACCGGATGATGTTTCCCGGGGCCCGAAGCTTTCTAAATCCTTGTCTTGCGTTGCGTCTCTCGATTCCGCTCAACCCCTCTCAAGCTACTACATAGATGTGCGGCCTCACGTCTAAGTCCTTACCCTAGGACATCTGCCGTGACAATTCCACGACAGTTGGCGCCCACCGTGGGGCGTGCGCACGATGGTGTTGAGTTCTTGAAGGGATCACTTTAAAGGGTCGAGAAGCTCGCGATTTGTCAGATGGAGAAGAGCCGGCAAATTCATTGAACAGGACGTGCACAACATCAATCGGATCAAGTCACGCAGGCCAATAAGAATACAAGAAGAATTTTCGCAGCGTAATGTGCGCCTGGCAAGCAGTCAAATCGCCGAGTCGAGGTTGCCTAAAGTTTCCGCTGCAGTATCAACTTGTGCGGCGGCCGTATCCGGCTACTACTACATCTCCCCTGGTCCAATGATCAAGTCCCGAGGCTGCGAGAGGCACAATTGGCAAGGTACCACGTTTGTGTTATTGCTCTTCACGTCATCACAAAGGACATCTTCAAAAACAGAGCCACGGCTGGCCGCGTCTCCTGCATGCAAGGACGGAAGTACATACGATGTTTGAAAAAAAAATGCCACGACCCAGATGCGGATACGGCTGCGACTCAGTTTTCACCGCATTGATTTTCCTCAAACTGGTCCACCTCTGCGACAACTGTCTACAAGCCGCCGCCGCCCCGCAGGCCTGAATCGCTGCCTCCATCATGAACCGTAGGGACTGGTTCGTATCGGTCTTGTGCTGTTTCGGATTACTCTGCCAATCCGCCGCCCTGTTCGAAGCCGCCGTTGTGGCTACGGCAGGCCTATGTTTCAATCCGCAGTTCTCCAGCCCACATCACGGGAAGAGTCAACGATGGGAAATCCTGGATTCAACCTTTTGCGGATTCAACCTCCACCTCTGCCTCTTGCGTTCGATCCCATCGCGCTCGAGCGACCCTGGCCTCTGTCGCCTCGGTTCCGTTCCTCCTGAGCCGCAGACGAGCCTCCGCCACTGAGCTCCGGTGCGCCTCCAAGCCGCCGGCCCCCGCCTGCTGAGCTGCGCTAGTGCGCCAAGCCGGCCTCGCCGGAGCCGCCTCCGATGCCGTTGCCGGCCTCTGCCCCCCAGTCGCCTTCACGGCCATCTCCGAGCCGCCGAGGTGGCCGACTTCGAGTGGCCTGCCTTCAATCTGCAAGTTCCCGTCGGGCCTTACGAGCCACCTCCAGCGGCGCTTCCGCCATCGCTCCCACACGGCCGGTTCAGGCCACGACCGCAGCCATCGTCCACAAGTCGCCGAAGTTTTCACCACCGCTCTGGCGCGCCGCCGGTCTCTGCCATGACTACACCATCAAGCCGCCATCGTCGTGGGCGGTTTCGCCGTGGCGGAAAGCCAGTCTGGGCCCTGCCGTCTCTGTCGCCACACTTCAGGCTTGCGCGCCTCCATCCCAAGACGCCAGTTTATGTGGCCTCCGCGCCGTGTATCTGCCTTTCCTACAACCCCGAGCCGCTGGAACCGCCACTGCCTAAGCCGTCGCTGCAGCTTCTCCTTGCCCTTTCCGCATCGAGTTGATCCGCCGCTACGGCCGCATGCTCACCTGCGACTTGATTCGTTGCTTCTGCCAACCATCTTCGAAACCAGCAAAGCGCCAGGAACGAAAGCCAAAGCCAGAAGAGTTGAGATCAGACAAAAAGACCCATGCAATTGCCAGCTGCCGTATCCTCGGGTGAAACCTGCAAAACAATGGGAGAGCCAACAAGTAGTAATGGTACTATTTCAATTAGTACTCTGCCACGTGATGGCCAAGTTGATGTACAACTCCGAATTTGTTACTGGCTAAACTACTACGTGGGAAGCAAACAAGCGTCAGCATCCGTATTCATCCGCCAAAAATAACAGGACCAAGTCTACTACAAAAGTGACAACACAAACATGAAGCTTGCACCGGCTTAAATGTCGCGGCCAACTCTCGTGCCTACACCGACTACCTCTGCTGCGGCCGACTCGTCAGTCCGCGCACACGCACACTGGTCTCCAACACCGCGGCCGATTCTCCTCGCTAATGGACATGCGCACGCCACCGCTTCCGCGGTCTGGTCTACATTGACACGCCGGTGCCGCATCCGTCCTCATAAACCGGCCCAGCGGATACGCGTGCGAGTCGCGACCCCCGTTGCCGCATCAATACGTGGCCAATTCAGCTGTCCGCGCCTACGATTAACTCGCCCGCACGTGCCGGCTTACAATGTCGCGGCCGACTCATCTGTTATCCGGGCGAATCAGGTGATATCTATCCTATTTATTTTTAAATACATACTAATTCATCCGAGCAAAAATACCTCGCCCTACTGTATTTTATATGCAGGAAAATTATTCATTACAAAGTGGTATTATGCCGCGGAGACGGGGGTGTGCCAACATCATTCGGCACAGCCGGTTCACGCGTCCTCCACCGGTATACAACACGGAGGACAACTTGCTCGTCTGCGCTGGCTTACAACACTGCGGCCGGCCCA
Organism: Secale cereale; assembly: GCA_902687465.1. Classification (NCBI taxonomy): domain Eukaryota; kingdom Viridiplantae; phylum Streptophyta; class Magnoliopsida; order Poales; family Poaceae; genus Secale; species Secale cereale. Next base: position 462,736,153 of record LR738714.1, read on the forward strand.
TATGTCTGTGCTGCCTCTGATGCTGCGGTCGTTTTTACGGTCCGCCCTGCGGTCCGGGTTACTCCACAGGACGGGTTGGCTAACGGATACTGATGAGGATCATAAGGTCCAAATACATCAGGTGATATCCATCTAAATATATTTTCTTGGTATATGTTGTTTTTATCAAGAAAACAGTTACTTTGATCCATATATTTTATGCAGGACATTTATTGATTATAAACATGGTTATACCATGGGTACGAAGCACACGCTGACGACGTCCTGTCTGGCGTTCATAAGAGTATCGCATGTGGGCTTCGAAGTAAGCTTTCCACGGCCTCTTAAACCGGCACCCTTGATAAAATCAAGGAACCAGCCGTGTTTTCTACACAAAAGAGTATCACATGGGGGCTTCCCAAGAAGCTTTCCATGGCCTCTTAAACCGGTGTCCTTGATAGAATCAAGGAATCAGCCGTGTCTTCTACACAAAAGAGTATCACATGGGGGCTTTCAAGTAAGCTTTCCATGGCCTCTTAAACCGGCACCCTTGATAAAATCAAGGAATCAGCCGTGTTTTCTATACAAACAAGGATCACATGGGAGCTTCCGCGGGCAAGGAAGTTTCCCATGGTCTCTTGAGCCGGCGGCGATATGAAGCCCGTCATAAGAGCACTGCTCTGGTTGCTTCGGCAATTTCCACATGATGATGAGGGGTAAAAGAGGGTTTGATGCCTAGCACAACTCAAACATATGCCCCGATGAGCAAATGGCTCACACACTACCTAGGGGCTCTCAGCGAGTTGAATACCCTTGTAGTGAACATGGATTGGAAGCCCGGTGCATGCACCTAAAACCCCGGATTAACCTGCCTGCATCAAGTAAATCATGACGTCCAGGTAAACCAGGTATGACCCGTCGAACCTGTCACAAGTCAATCCTTCGGGAACCTGAACTTGGTCACGTTAAATTGACGATCATCGAGTTGATTACCCAAAGACAAAATCTTTACGAGATTTTGAAACATTGGGTAGCTATGTACATCGATGATTTGGTTAAGGATTGCAGAGCATCTTGACAGGCTCTGCTAAAATGGTTAATGACAGTAGCCTCGCAGCTCATAAAAATCCTCGAATTTGGAGCATGGCAGCTCGTAAAAAGCCTCGACTACATGGTCTTATTTGCCCAAAAACTTTATTTTTCATTTTTTATGTTTTCTCAAATCTTTATCCTCAAGGTCATTGGTTTTTCAACCTAGTCCGTCGATTCAGGGAGTGGGTGACTATAAGTTGCCACTACACCTGCGCTTATAGAGCCTTAGTCTGGGTTACAAACACCAGTACTAACTACAGTTAAACTGGAGTTGATCATAACCCGGTTCGGTTTCATAATGAACCGGCAAATAATCAAGGGAGTCATCAACACTTGTGCCTTGGATCATTATCTTTGACTACCGGATAAAGGTTAATCGTGACACACTTAATCACAGGTATGATACATACTTTATATTTTGTACACAGTTCAAGTTATCAACTTAGATCATGTGCTTGGGCAGTATGAACCGTCCGACGATAAACCGCCAGGACACTTTAAACATTGTTTTATGGAGAAGCAGGTAAGATAATGACCGGCGTTTATTAAACCGGCCTGGCTTTTGACTATAAGTCGCCAGTATGAGATAAGATAATGACCAGTGTTTATTAACCCGGCCTGGCTTTTGACTATAAGTCGCCAGTATGAGATAAGATAATGACCGGTGTTTATTAACCCGGCCTGGTTTTGTTTATAAACCGGCAATCAATGATAATCACCAATGTTCAAATTTTGGGTTATCGTCCTTACTACACTGGCCATGTAAAACCAACAGTATGATCAAATATCACTGGAACCGGTCTTCAAACCGGATTATATTCTTCAAATCTTTAAATAGCCAACATGACTGGATGTTTATTATGGCTATTAATAGCCAATATTATGATTGAGGTTTTCAAAGTCGCTTCAGCGTAATGAATATCATATTGTCAAGGTATGATTTATTCTACAATAGAAGGAATAGTCCCGAGTCGCTGCAGGCTTACGACCCGACACTTGGGGGCTACATTATTCAAGTTGAGATTACATCAAATATACAAGTCTCATGTCGATGCAAGCATGCACCATGACACTTGGGGGCTAATGCAAAGTCATTTTTTGCTCACCTTATTGAAGACCCGACTCATTATATTATAATGAGCCGGCCCTTGGGGGTTACCAATTGCTCCTGTCAACAATTCAAGGTACGCAAGTATTAATCCATTATATTGAAGGATCCACTGCTCAGTTGGTAAAGCACAAGGCTCTTAACCTTGTGGACGTGGGTTCAAGCCCCATGATGAGAGTTACATTATATAATGTTATTTTAAATGATTATATCTACAAAGTCCTTGATCATTATTGCATAATGACCCAGCCCTTGGGGGCTACACTGGTTGAAGTTTTTTGAGCATAAGGCATTTTCAAGTCCCAGTTGCTGCAAGCATGACAACCCGGCACTTGGGGGCTACATATGCGGAATATTCAGTTTTTACTAGTGATTGAGATGAACAATCTGGATTTCTTCAAGGTTGCAACATTTATATTGAAACAAGTCTTAAGCTATCACTATGTTCTCCTCTTAAGACTTGGGGGCTACAGGAAATATGCATATAAAGGAGGAACATCTTCAAATTCTCAGTTCCAGGCGAATCAGGGAGATTAATTGTGTGACCCGGTGTTGGCAACAATCATAACCCGATGTCTGTAAACAGCATGACCCGGGATCATCAGTTTTTATAACCCGGCAATTTTGGCAATCTTAAACCGGCAAGTTCTACATCTTCAAGCTGGCTGGATATCAATTGAATATTTGAAGACCAATATTTTTGTCGAGTCGGAGCATTGAAGGCCGATTCAAATGGATTCTTTATTTACAAAATATCTTCTGCAATCAAATTGATTATGAAGCTGGTCTATTGACCCGGAGTTTCCAGAAGAAGTGCCTGGATTTTTTGCATTGGTGATGTCTGAATATATCTGTTAAGGAGGTTTGCTATGAGATCATGTATACATATCAAGGAGAAAATGACAATGATTTAAGGATGACCAGGTGCCGGTTCAGGAAAATATTTTAACCCGGAGCACAACCTATCAAATTTTTTCTCGTGTTTATGTATGCAGAAGGATCAAGTTTAACATGGATAAATCCAAATTAAACTAGGGGCTAATGTCGGGGACATACCCCGTGGCGTAACCCGGCCGTAAGTATAACCCGGCCAGACTTGGCGATTTACTTGAGACGGTTTACACTTGGCGATTCACTGGTAGCCCGGCGGGCGGATCACGGATGACAAGGCCCAAGGCCCAGAAGGCCGGTTAATGTTAATAGTGGGCCGGTTTATGAAGAAAGCACAAGGAATATTCTCTTACAAAGGAAGCAAGACTAGGACTCCTTGTAAGAAAACAATCCTAATCCTACTAGGACTAGTCATGTAACCCGCCCCTTCAACATATATAAGGAGGGGCAGGGCTCCCCAAAGAGGGACAAGTTCTTACAAGCAACAACAAACAATCTCTAGGGCAAGACACCAAGAGCCGGTTTACCGGCGACACCACGTGGATCATAATGAGAGCTAGGCTCAAACAACATGTAGGGCTATTACCGGATGATGTTTCCCGGGGCCCGAAGCTATCTAAATCCTTGTCTGGCGTTGCGTCTCTCGATTCCTCTCAACCCGTCTCAAGCTACTACATAGATGTGCGGCCTCACGACTAAGTCCTTACCCTAGGACATCTGCCGTGACAATTCCACGACAGATATGATCTTTCGAAAGCCATGCCCGCGGTTATGTGGTAGATTAGAATTTGTTAATGTCTGGTTGTAGAAAACTTGACAGAGGATCCGAAATAAAATACACCAACCGCGTGAGTAACCGTGACCGTCTCTTTTCATTTTGAGAAGAGAACACGGTGGTGTTATGTTTGACTCGTAGGTAGTTCAGGATCATTTAGCGATCATTACTAGTTTGCGACCGTTTGTGTAGATGCTCATCTTATTCTTGTACTCGTAAATTAGCCACCATATAATGCTTAGCCGTTGTTGCAACCTCACCACTTAACCTCTCCATACCCATTAAGTTTTGCTAGTCTTGATACCCATGGTTATGGGATTGCTGAGTCCTCGTGGCTCACAGATACTACAACATCAGTTGCAAGTTTCGGGTTTCCAATGACTTGACGTGAGAGCGATGTTTCCTGGTGTTGGACTTCTTTCTTCTTCTTCTTCGTCAGTCTTGGGAGAGGTTCCTGGTCGGCAACCTGGGATAGCAGGATGGATGTCGTTGTGTTTTTCATGTTTTTCATCCGTAGTCGGATGTCTTGTATATGATGAGCTGTATTCATGTGGAATTGTGTGACTTGTATGTACCCCCATCTATGTATGTAATGGTACGATGTTATCATATCCATCTTGCTAAGCGCCCGAAATGCGGTTGTGCCTCAATAACAAGTTTTATCTAGTGATCGAGATAGAATCGCATCTTGGGCGTGACAGGTTAGATTTATCTTAATACTTATTTCTTAGTTGCGGATGCTTGCGAGAGTGGTTAATCATAAATGGGAAGCTTGTCAAAGGAAGGAAAGCACCCAAGCTCTGGTCCACCCACATATCAAATTATCAAAATACCGAACACGAATCATATGAGCATGATGAAAACTCGCTTGACAGTAATTCCCATGTGTCCTCGGGAGCACTTTGCTTTACATAAGAGTACGTCCAGGCTTGTACTTTGCTACAAAAAGGATTGTTCCACCTTACTGCACCTTGTTTACTTTTGTTACTTGTTACCCATTACGAATTATACTATCACACAACTATCTGTTACCGATAATTTCAGTGCTTGCAGAGAAAATCTTGCTGAAAACCACTTGTCATTTCCTAATGCTCCTCATTGGGTTTGACACTCTTACTTATTGAAAGGACTACGATTGATCCCCTACACTTGTGGGTCATCAAGTGGCACTTCTCCCAATTCAAGACAAGATTAGTTTCTTCACATCTCTGCAAAACTCGATCAAGGTTGCTCAAGCAATCATCAAAATAAGTCTCGTAAACGAAAAAATCATCCATGAAAATCTCAACAATATTTTCACAAAAATCAGACAATATAGCAGTCATACATCTTTGAAAGGTAGCAGGTGCATTGTGTAAACCAAAAGGCATACGCCTATAAGCATAAGTTTCAAAAGGACAAGTAAAAGTGGTTTTCTCTTGATCTTCTTGTGACACGGGTATTTGAGAAAAAACATCTATAAAGCAAAAGTGTGCATGCTTAGACAATCTCTCTAGCATTTGATCAATAAAAGGCAAGGGTAATGATCTTTTTCTAGTAGCTTTTTAATTTTCTAAAATCAATTACCATCCTATAACCAGTTACAATTCTTTGTGGGATAAGTTCATTTTTATCAATAGGAACAACGGTATTGCCCCCTTTCATAAGAACACAATGCACAGGACTTACCCATGTACTATCAGATATGGGATAAATTATACATGTTTGCAGAAGCTTTAATATTTCAGTTCTTACCACATCCTTCAACTTAGGATTCAACCGTCGTTGGTGATTAACAACTGGTTTAGCATCAAGCTCCATATTAATCTTGTGCTGACATAGAGTGGGTCTAATGCCATTAAGATCATCAAGAGTATGTCCACTAGCAGCACAGTGCTTCCTCTGAGCTTAAGTAATCTCTTTTATTCATGCTCTGAAAGGTTAGCACTAATAATAACATGATATATCTTCTTTTCATATAGATAACCCTATTTCAATGTGTATGGTAATTATTTTAATTCAAGCACAAGGTCACTCTTAGGAGGCCATAAGATCTACGAGGCGGGCACAAGCCAGGGGCGCGCCCCTGGGCTTTTGGGCCGCTCGGAGGTCTCCCAACCCTACGTTAGAAGAGTCGCCAAAAATACTTTTCCACCGCCACAAGTTTATGTTCCCGTGAGATCCCATCTTGGGGTCTTTTCCCGTACTCCGTTGGAGGGGGATTCGATCACGGTAGGCTTCTACATCAACCTTGTCGCCCTTCCGATGATGTGTGAGTAGTTTACCACAGACCTACGGGTCCATAGATAGTTTCTAGATGGCTTCTTCTCTCTCTTTGATCTTCAATACAATATTCTCCTTGATGTTCTTGGAGATCTATTCGATGTAATGTTCTTTTGCGGTGTGTTTGTTGATATCCGATGAATTGCTGATTTATGATCAGATTATCTATGAATATTATTTGAGTCTTCTCTAAACTCTTTTATGCATGATCAATATAGCTTTGTATTTCTCTCCAATCTATCGATTTGGTTTAGCCAACTAGATTGGTCGTTCTTGCAATGGGAGAGGTGCTTTGTGATGGGTTCAATCTTGTGGTGTCCTCATCCAGTGACAGAAGAGGTAGCGAGGCACGTATAGCATTGTTGCCATTAATGATAACAAGATGGGGTTATATCATATTTCTTGAGTTTACCATGTACATCATATCATCTTGCTTAAGGCGTTACTCTATTCTTATGAAGTTAATACTATAAATGCAGGCATCACTACAAAAAAGACACATTTGTGACATTTTGGGCCGAACGATTTTTTCTGTCATGCTTATGACACTTCTATGACAATAATTGTGACAAAACCCGATATCATCATAGATGTGGTGGGATCCTACTTCTATGACAAAAAATCATGACATAAAATGGGTTTTTCATCCAGGGCGCGCCGGAGACGCAACTGCATGACATTCTTTGGGCCGTCCATGACGAAAAAAATCATGGTAGAAGCGAGCGTGAGGAAAATATCGGGGAGTTCCCAGTTACGATGGGTGGTTGGGGCCGAGCGATGCACAAAGGGATTGCACGTTTCTCTTGTACACGTACGCGCATGGCTGCGAGGCGTTGGGCTCTAACGGAACCCGAGCGAGGAATTCACCTACTGAACCCGAGCGATTACACTGCAAACTACGTGCTACCTCTTGAGCTTGCGTTGGTTTTTCCCTTGAAGAGGAAAGGATGATGCAACAAAGTATAGTAAGTACTTCCCTCAGTTTGAGAATCAAGGTATCAATCCAGTAGGAGACAACGCGCAAGTTACCGAATACCTGCACAAACAATCAACAACTTGCACCCAACGCAATAAAGGGGTTGTCAATCCCTTCACGGTTACTTGCAAAAGTGAGATCTGATAGAGATAGGTAAATGGTAAAGTAAATATTTTTGGTATTTTTGGTTTATAGATCAGAAAGTAAAAGATTGCAAAAAGAGTAAATAGGAAACTAATATTGTAGATCAGAAACATATATGATAGAAAATAGACCTGGTGGCCATAGGTTTCACTAGAGGCTTCTCTCAAGATAGAAAATATTACGGTGGGTGGACAAATTACTGCCAAGCAATTGATACAAGAGCGCATATTTATGATGATATCAAAGGCAATGATAACGAATATAGGCATCACGTCCGTGTCAAGTAGACCGACACCTGCCTGCATGTACTACTATTACTCCACACATCGACCGACTCCTACCTGCATCTAGAGTATTAAGTTCATGAAGAACGGAGTAATGCTTTAAGTAAGATGACATGATGTAGCGGAACTAACTCAAGCAAAATATGATGAAAACTCCATCTTGTTATCCTCAATGGCAACAATACAATACGTGACTTGTCCCCTTCTGTCACTGGGTGAGATCACCGCAAGATTGAACCCAAAGCAAAGCACTTCTCCCATTGCAAGAAAAACCAATCTAGTTGGCCAAACCAAACAGAAAGTTCAAAGAGAATTACTAAGATATCAAATTATGCATATAAGAATTCAGAGAAGATTCAAATAATATTCATAAGCTGATCATAAACCCACAAGTCATCGGATCTCGACAAATAAACCGCAAAAGAAGATTACATCGGATAGATCTCCAAGAACATCGAGGAGAACATGGTATTGAGAATCAAAGCGAGAGAGAAGAAGCCATCTAGCTACTAGCTATGGACCTGTAGGTCTGTGGTAAACTACTCACGCTTCATCGGAAGGGCAATAGGGTTGATGTAGATGCCCTCCATGGTCGAATCCCCTTCTGGTAGAGTATCGAAAAAGGCCTCTAGATGGGATCTCGCGGATACAGAAGGTTACGGTTGTGGAAAATTGGTTTCGTCCTCCCCTCTAGAGTTTCTGGAATATATGTGAATATATAGGCGTACGAAATAGGTCGGTGGAGTCACGAGGGGCCCACAAGGGTGGGGGCGCGCCCTACCCCCTAGGAGCGCCCTCCCCCCTTGTGGCTCTTGTGACTTTGTTCTCAAGCTTCTAGGGTGTCTTCTGGTCCAAGAAAAATCATCATGACGGCTTTGTTCCGTTTGGACTATGTTTGATATTCCTTTTCTACGAAACTCAAAAACAAGGACAAAAATAGAAACTGGCACTGGGCTCTAGGTTAATAGGTTAGTCCCAAAATAATATAAAATTGCATAATGCTGCATATAAAACATCCAAAACAGATAATATAATAGCATGGAACAATCAAAAATTATAGATATGTTGGAGACGTATCAAGCAACCCCAAGCTTAACTCCTGCTTGTCCTTGAGTAGGTAAATGATAGAAACGGAATTTTTGATGTGGAATGCTACCTAACATACTTATCAATTTAATTCTTCTTTATTGTGGCATGAATGTTCAGATCCATCTGACTCAAAATAAAATTTATCAATATAAAAACAATAATACTTCAAGCATACCAAAAGCAATCTACGAAGCTTCAAAAATAACATGGCTAAAGAAAGTTATCCCAACAAAATCAAATAGTATTTTATGCTCCCTTTTCTTAACACAAGGTACCTGTTATGGCGCTGCTAGAAGGAGGGCGCAAGAGGGCCGGCCGGGGGCCTTTTGCCCACGGCCGGGCAAGAGGGAAGGGATTTCCTTATTGATTCTTGCTTGATTAGATTGATACATCTCATCCCCTTATATAGAGAGGTTTACTTGACCCCTAAGCAAGCGACCCTTATCTCTAATTAACCCTAAGGCTAACGGGCTATACCATCAGCCCAGGCCCATTAGACCCATTACGTACTCTAACACTACACCCCACCTGGACATGCAGCTTGTCCTCGAGCTGCAACCTAACCAACTTATAACCATAACTCGACGCAACACAAACCTAACACCGAAAAACAAGCCTTTTACATCTCGTCTTGTTTTATTACTCTCAACCTGAAATAGATCGGGACGCTTTATTTTGCACCCCTAAACATAAAGTGGACACCATCCGCATGCCGGACGTGCACGTGTACAGCCACCTGGATCCCATGGACACCATCTGGACAAAAGAAGTGCATGTGTATGGCCACCTGGAAGTGGTCGCAAGAGCGACCAGCAAAGGCGTCCTCGCGGCGGCCGGTGGCAGAAGGCAGTGGTCCTACGTGGTGCACTCCTGTCGGTGACACCATGCCTTCTCCCTGCTGGACGGCTGTTGGTCTCCACCGCACAGAGAAGAGTGGAGGGCTTTCAATGGAGAATGGAGAGGAGGGGTGCGCCTCCCCCAACCACTGATGTCAAGGACTTCGAGGTCACTGTCCGTGAGGAAAACAGCATGCCCAAGATCTCTGACGCAGCGGACGAGATCAAGGTCCTTTGCGCAGCGAAGCGCAACTGGGAGGAGCGGCAGCTGCAGACCATGCATCTCCCGCACATGCCGACGTGCTAGGAGGCCGTGCGCAGCAGCCTCACCACCGCCGACACGTGGCCGGTAGTGATCCAAGCCAGAAGCGATGACAGCTGTCGGATTGTGGGTTTCGGCAAACCTTTGAGGTTCGAACACTGGGGTGCGCACGAAGATCTCTCCTTTCCGCTCTATCTCGCTCTCGCACCGATTCTTAGGCCTAGCTCGTCGAACTCAAAGAACAAGAGACACAAGGGTTTATACTAGTTCGGGCCACCGTTGTGGTGTAATACCCTAATCCAGTGTGGTGTGTTGGATTGCCTTGTCGGCTGAGGATGAACTAGTACATGGGAAGAACAGCCCCCTAAGGAGAGGTGCTCTTGTGCTCGAATGAGCTTGTGTGTAGGGTGGAATGGATCCGGTCGTCCTAGGCTAGGCCAGCTCAAGATGAGATGATCCCCCCATATGGTGGTGGCTAGTCCTATTTATAGGGGCCTGGGTCCTCTTCCCAAGTATTGAGCGGGAAGGTATCCCACAACGGCCAAGTTTGAAGGGGGACAGCTAGTACAAGCTATCCTGACAAAAGGTGGTCTTCGCCTGCCAAAGGTTCTGGTGGTGACGCCGCTGTGGTCTCCAGGATGAGCTTCGCTCTATCGTCCTGCTGGTCTTGGTCTTGTTGCACCGATATGGAAACCTTCGCCTGATGCCTCGGGACTCCTCGCCTGCGCTTGCCCCTTTAGCACCAAAGAGGAAACTGGCATCCTACGCCCGCTAGCACCCGCCTGGCCTTGGTCGTCATGGCTCACGTCACGAGAACCTCGTGAGGTGTCCCTTGCCTTGATATCTCCGCTCCTCGGGAGCCAGCCTAGTGAGGTTGCCGCAGGGGAGGTCTTGCGTCGTCCGCCTCGCAAGGCTCGGCCCCTCGCGAGGGTCTTGAGTGGTTGCTGATGAAGTTGGGCCGTACCAGGCCGCTGGATTAGCCACGCTCTGGACCGCAGGCAGGCAAGTCTGGGTACCCCTGTTCCCAGAACACCGACAGTAGCCCCCGGGCCCAAGGTGCGCTCGAACTTGGCTTCCCGGCGAAGCCAAGGGTCAAGTGCGGAGCGCCGCGGGCCCCAAAAGCCTCCCGCCTTCATCGACGCGTGGCGATTGATGGGACGTGGGCGTCTCCACTTCCCCACGCTGCCTCGGCAACCGCACGACTGACAAAGGGCAAGTGCGCACTGAAGTGCCTTCATTGCTCGCCTTCGCCTTGCTCTGTATCCCCTTTCTTGCTCCTCTCCCCCAAAGACTCTAGATTCGCGTCGTCTCCCCTCCGAACTCGCAGCCGATGGCGTCTGCCAAGGCGAAGGCCGCTGCTCTACCTGCCTGGTACGAGCCGGCCCTGTGCGCGCCCAGCGTCTCGGAGAAGAATCACGCCGCCATGCTCCTGATGACGGTGGAGGACACCAACAAGAAGGTGAAGACCGCGATCCGGGTCGCCTCCGCCAAGCCGGAGGATCCCAAGAGTACTTTCTATCCCCTCTTCATGAGTAGCATTGTTGCGGGGCTAGTTCCCCTTTCTTAGGTTTCTACTACGCCGTCCTTAGCCACTACAAGTTGCATGCCCTTCATTTCCATCCCAATTATGTCCTCCTCCTGTCAATCTTTGCCTTCTACTGCGAGGCATTTGTTGGGGTAATGCCATCCGTAGCGCTGCTTCGCCACTTCTTCTACCTCCAGAACAAGGGCAAGCTCTACTCAGGGTGTGCCAACTTCGTCGCGGCCAACGGGACCAACGCGATCTCGAAAGCTAGGAATAAGGCTGAGAACTTCATGAACAAATGGTTCCTTGTGGACGCCAAGTGCGCCCATCCTCGGCTGGTGCTGCCAACGGAGATGCCTGCGTCCAGTGACAGGTGGTTCAACGCGAAGCTTACCGACCCTCGGGCTGAGAAGGTGCTGGAGAAGATGACCGCCAACTTGAAGCCCGACAATCCAGAAGCAGCGAAGTTGATGGGGGCCATGATCATCAAGGAATTCCTAGCACACCGCGCAGCTCCACTTCAGGCACACTCGCGCCCCTTGTGGATGCTCGGGGACGAGAAGGACAACCTCCGACTGCGCCCCGACGCCCTGTTCGACGAGCAGCTTGGAGCAGCTCTCCGCCTCCTGGTTGGGGATGACCTGGGGTATCCGCCCGTTACCCACGCCCCCTTGTACCGCCGCTAGGATGGGGAGAAGCTGGCGGCCTCTAGGCCCACCTTCGACGAACGTGGGCTCGTGCCTCTGGCGCCCCCTGAGGCCCAGATGGCAACTGATCCGATGGAGCTGTCTTCGGGCGAATCCAGCGGGGAGGAGGACTCAGAGGCGACCGCGGAGGGGGCTGGGGAGACCTCCCTGCCATGCAAGGCCGATCTCTGCTACCTCCTGAGCATGCGTTGTTTTTCCTTTGAAGAGGAAAGGGTGATGCAGCAAAGTAGCGTTAGTATTTCCCTCAGTTTTTGAGAACCAATGTATCAATCTAGTAGGAGACTACATGCAAATCCCTAGTACCTGCACAAACAATTAAGAACCTTGCAACCAACGCGATAAAGGGGTTGTCAATCCCTTCACGACCACTTGCAAAAGTGAGATCTGATAGAGATAATAAGATAAATATTTTTGGTAATTTTGTTGTATAGATTGAAAAGTAAAGATTGCAAAATAAAAGAACAATAAATATAACTAGTTGACGGAAGATTAATATGATGGAAAATAGACCCGGGGGCCATAGGTTTCACTAGTGGCTTATCTCAAGATAGCAAATCGTACGGTGGGTGAACAAATTACTGTCGAGCAATTGATAGGAAAATGCATAGTTATGAGAATATCTAGGCATGATCATGTATATAGGCATCACGTCCGTGACAAGTAGACCGAAACAATTCTGCATCTACTACTATTACTCCACACATCGACCGCTATCCATCATGTATCTAGAGTATTAAGTTCATAAGAGCAGAGTAACTCATGCAATATGACATAAAACCCATCTTTTTATCCTCGATGGCAACAATACAATACGTGCCTTGCTGCCCCTATTGTCACCGGGAAAGGACACCACAAGATTGAACCCAAAGCTAAGCACTTCTCCCATTGCAAGAAATATCAATCTAGTAGGCCAAACCAAACTGATAATTCGAAGATACTTGCAAAGATAGTAAATCATGCATATAAGAATTTAGAGAAGAACCAAATATTGTTCATAGATAATATTGATCATAAACCCACAATTCATCGGATCTCGACAAACACACCGCAAAAAGTATTACATCGAATAGATTTCCATGAAGATCGAGGAGAACTTTGTATTGAGATCCAAAAAGAGAGAAGAAGCCATCTAGCTAATAACAATGGACCCGAAGGTCTGTGGTAAACTACTCACACATCATCGGTGAGGCTATGGTGTTGATGTAGAAGCCCTCCATGATCGATTCCCTCTCCAGCGGAGCTCCGGAAAAGGCCCCAAGATGGGATCTCACGGGTACAGAAGGTTGCAGCGGTGGAACTAGGGTTTTCTCTGTTGTTCTGATGATTTCGGGGTACGTAGGCATATATAGGAGGAAGGAGGGCACCGGAGGCCATACGTGGGACCCACGAGGCAGGGGGCTCGGCCTAGGGGGGCGTGCCCCCACCCTTGTGGGCACCACGTAAGCCCTACTCCGTCGTTCTCAAGTCTCCCGTGCGTGATTTTCTCCAAAAATATCTCTCCCGAAGGTTTCATTCCGTTTGGACTCCGTTTGATATCCCTGTTCTGTAAAAACCTTGAACAGGCACAAAACAGCAATCTGAACTGGGCCTTTGGGTTAGTAGGTTAGTCCCAAAAATAATATAAAAGTGTATGACAAAGCCCATTAAACCTCCAAAACATCATAAATAATAGATGGAACAATAAAAAAACTATAGATATGTTGGAGACGTATCAAGCATCCCCAAGCTTAATTCATGCTCGTCCTCGAGTAGGTAAATGATAAAAACAGAAGTTTTGATGTGGAATGCTAACCAACATAGTTATTCAATGTAATTCTCTTAATTGTGGCATGAATGTTCAGATCTGAAAGATTCAAGACAAAAGTCTATATTGACATAAGAAATAATAATACTTCAAGCATAGTAACAAAGCAATCATGTCTTCTCAAAATACTATGGCTAAACAAAGTTATCCCTACAAAATCATATTGTCTGGCTATGCTCCATATTCATCACACAAAATATGCATATCATGCACAACCCCGATTTCAGCCAAGCACTTTTTTTCATACTCTATCCTTTCAAACCTTTCAACTTTCACGCAATACATGAGCGTGAGCCATGGACATAGCACTACGTGGAATAGAGAGGTGGTTGTGGAGAAGACAAAAAGGAGGGAGATAGTCTCACATAAACTAGGCATATCAACGGGCTATGGAGATGTCCATCAATAGATATCAAGGTGAGTGAGTAGGTATTGCCATGCAACGGATGCTCTAGAGCTAAAAATGTATGAAAGCTCAACAAAAGAAACTAGTGGGTGTGCATCTAACTTGCTTGCTCATGAAGACCTAGGGCATTTGAGGAAGCCCATCGTTGGAATATACAAGCCAAGTTCTATAATGAAAATTCCCACTAGTATATGAAAGTGACTAAATATGAGACTATCTATCATGAAGAACATGGTGCTACTTTGAAGCACAAGTGTGGAAAAAGATAGTAGCAATTGTCCCTTTTTTTCTTTCTTTTTTGGGCCTTTCTTTTTTTCTTCTTTGGCCTTTCTTTTTTTTTCTTTTTTTGGAGGGGATTTATTGATTTAGCCTTTCCTCACATGGGACAATGCTCTAATAATGATGATCATCACACTTTCATTACAACTCGATATTACAAATCGATACTAGAACAAAGTATGACTCTATATGAATGCCTCCGACGGTATATCGGGATGTGCAATGAATCAAGAGTGACATGTATGAAAAATTATGCATGGTGGCTTTGCCACAAATACGATGTCAACTACATGATCATGCATGGCAATATGACAATATGATGCGTGTCATATCAACAGAACGATGGAAAGTTGCATGGCAATATATCTCGGAATGGCTATGGAAATGCCATGATAGGTAGGTATGGTGGCTGTTTTGAGGAATATATATGGTGGCTGTTTTGAGGAAGGATATATAGTGAGTGTATGGTACCGGCAAAAGTTGCGCAATACAAGAGAGGCTAGCAATGGTGGAAGGGTGAGAGTGCGTATAATCCATGGGCTCAACATTAGTCATAAAGAACTCATATACTTATTGCAAAAATTTACGAGTCATCAAAACAAAGCAATCAACGCATGCTCCTAGGGGGGAGGTTGGTAGGAGTTAACCATCGCGTGCCCCCGACCTCCACACAAAGGTTGACACTTTACAAATACCTCATGCTCTAACTTCGTCACATAGCGGTTCACCATACGTGCATGCTACGGGAATCACTAACCTTAACACAAGTATTTCTAAACTTCATAATAACTCCATTAGCATGAATCTAATATCACTATCCTCATATCCCAAAACAAGTATCAAGCATCCAACTTCTCATCACATTCAATGCACTTAGTGTGAAAGTTTTTACTACATTGATATTGGATGTCTATCATGTGAAGACTAGTTTTATAGCCTAAGCACATTACCATGCTGTTTTAATAGCCTCTAAAAAGGATATAAGTGAAGCATG
The DNA here is from genome assembly GCA_902687465.1 of Secale cereale. NCBI lineage: Eukaryota > Viridiplantae > Streptophyta > Magnoliopsida > Poales > Poaceae > Secale > Secale cereale. The sequence goes on from LR738714.1 coordinate 462,751,566, forward strand.
AGAGATCAACAATTTCTTCAAAATATAATTGCCACCGTTCTCTAAAAGATATAAGTGAAGCACTAGAGCAAAAACTATTCAACTCAAATGATATAAGTGAAGCACATAGACTGTTCTAACAATTCCTAGGCCATATTTAACTCTCTCAAATAGGTGTGTCCAGAAAGTATAATTGTGTCAAAGTAACAAGCAAAGACTCAAATTATACAAGACGCTCCAAGTAAAACACATATCATGTGGTTAATAAAAATATAGGTCCGAGTATAGTTACCGATAGATGAAGACGAAAGAGCGGATGCCATCCAGGGGCATCCCCAAGCTTAGGCTTTTGGTTGTCCTTGAATTTTACTTGGGGTGCCTTGGGCATCCCCAAGCTTAGGCCCTTGCTACTCTTTGTTCCATAGTCCATCAAAGAAATACTCAAAACTTGAAAACTTCACAACACAAAACTTAGACAAAAATCTCGTGAGCTCCATTAGTATAAGAAAGCAAACCACTACTCAAAGGTACTGCAATGAATTCATTCTTTGTTTATATTGGTGTTAAACCTACTATATTCCAACTTCTCTATGGTTCATACTTCCCAATATTACTCATAGATGCAATGAAATAAGAAAACAACACACAAAAAACATAATCTGTCAAAAACAGAACAGTCTGTAGTAATATGCAGTTTTCGCATACTTCTGTAACTCCAAAAAATTCAAAATAAATTGTTAAACGTGAGGAATTTGTCTATTAATCATTTTCAAAAATAATCAACTAAATAGCACGCTCCAGTAAAATCTGGTGATCATTCTAGCGAGCGCTAATGGTTCTGTTTTTCACAGCAAGATTATATAAACTTCACACAAGTCTTCCCAAAGGTTCTACTTGGCACAAACACTAATTAAAACACAAAACCACATCTAAACAGAAGCTAGATGCAATATGTATTCCTAAACATAATCAAAAACAAAAAATATATAATTGGGTTGCCTCCCAACAAGCCCTTTCTTTATAGCCATTAAGATAGGCTTGAGAATTCAAAGATGCTTACATGAAAGATAAGAATTGAAGCACAAAGAGAGCACCATAAATCATGTGACAAACACATCTAAGTATAACATACTTCCTATGCATAGGCATCTTATAGGAAAACAAATTGGCAAGACAAGCAAGATCTAGCATATGCAAGGAAGAAGATAGAAACAAGATCAATCTCAACATGAAGAGAGGTAATTTAGTAACATGAAGATTTCTACAACCATATCTCCCTCTCTCATAATAATTGCATGTAGGATCATAAGCAAATTCCACAATATAGCTATCACATAACATATTCTCAACACGATCCACATGCATACGAAGTTGACACTCTTCCAAAATAGTGGGATCAAAATTAACTAAAGTCATGACCTCTCCAAACCCACTTTTATCAAAAAAATCATAAGACTGAACATTCTCCAAATATGTGGGATATAAAGTTGACACTCTTCCAAACCCACTTTCAATATTATTGTAAACATTATTATCAATCTTACATTCATCATGGGGAGTAAATAAATATTCAATATTATAAGAAGAGTCATCCCAATCATGATCATTGCAACAAGTACTGGACATATCAATACTAGCATCCCCAAGCTTAGGGTTTTGCATATCATTAGCACAATTGATATTAATAGAATTGACAATAGCATCATTGCAATCATGCTTTTTATTTAACAAGCTATCATGAATCACTTTTTCTTTTAACAATTCCTCACAATTTCCAGATTCATGAATTTCAAGCAAAACCCCATAAAGATAATCTAGTGCACGCAGCTCACTAGCAATAGGTTCAACATAATTGGATCTCTTAAAGAGATTAGCAAGTGGATGAGGTTCCATAATTAGTATTGTTAGGGTTTGATCCCTAGTGTCCACTATGTTCTAAGATTGATGTTGCTATGACTTTGCCATGCATAATGCTAGTCACTAGGGCCCGAGTGCCATGATTTCAGATCTAAACCTATTATGTTTTCATGAATATATGTGTGTTCTTGATCCTATCTTGCAAGTCAATAGTCACCTACTATGTGTTATGATCCGGCAACCCCGAAGTGACAATAATCGGGACCACTCCCGCTGATGACCGTAGTTTGAGGAGTTCATGTATTCACTATGTGTTAATGCTTTGGTCCGGTACTCTATTAAAAGGAGGCCTTAATATCCCTCAGTTTCCGCTAGGACCCCGCTGCCACGGGAGGGTAGGACAAAAGATGTCATGCAAGTTCTTTTCCATAAGCACGTATGACTATATTCGGAATACATGCATACATTACATTGATGAACTGGAGCTAGTTCTGTGTCACCATATGTTATAACTATTACATGAGGAATCACATCCGACATAATTACCCATCACTGATCTAATGCCTACGAGTTTTTCATATATTGCTTGTTGCTTATTTACTTTTATGTTGCTACTGTTACAATCACTACAAAAATATTGTTGTTACTTTTATTGTTGTTACCGTTACTTCCATATTACTTTTCTACTAAATTACCTTGCTGCAGATACTAAGTTTTCCAGGTGTGGTTGAATTGACAACTCAACTACTAATACTTGAGAGTATTCTTTGGCACCCCTTGTGTTGAATCAATAAATTTGGGTTGAATACTTTACCCTCGAAAATTGTTGCGATCCCCTACACTTGTGGGTTATCATGATGCCGCCGTGGGCTCCATGGTGACCTTCGCTCTGCCGTCCTGCTGATCTTGGTCTTGTTGCACCGATATGGAAACCTTCGACTGATGCCTTGGGACTCCTCGCCAGCGCTTGCCCCTTTAGCACCAAAGAGGAAACTGGCATACTGCGCCCACTGGCGCCCGCCTGGCCTTGGTCGTCATGGCTCACGTCACGAGAACCTCGTGAGGTGTCCCTTGCCTTGATATCTCCGCTCCTCGGGAGCCAGCCTAGTGAGGCTGCCCCAGGGGAGGCCCTGTGTCGTCCTCCTCGCGAGGCTCGGCCCCTCGCGAGGGTCTTGAATGGTTGCTGGTGAAGTTGGGTTGTACCAGGCCGCTGGATGAGCCACGCTCTGGGCCGCAAGTAGGCAAGTCTGGGTACCCTCGTTCCCAGAATGCCGACAACAGCGATGACAAGAACTTGATCTGCTGGATGGGGACGCCCTAGGGAAGCGGTGATGGCGACGGCAGGAACTTGATCTGGTGGATCGGGACTCCCGCCGGCGCGGTCGATGCGAGGCCGGAGCTGACCGGCGATGGTTGCTGCAGCTGGAGCGGCTACTGCGGTGTCGCGCCGGGCAACGGCAACGGCTGCTGCGGCGGAGCATCGGGCGCGGCTGAGGCCGCCAGGAGCGGCGGCTGCCACTGCAGTCAGGGCGGGGCGGTGGTGGCGGTGGATGGTAGTTGCAGCTGCAGCAGTGTCGTGCCGGGCCGCGGCTGCTACGGCGGAGCGCCAGGCGCGGTGGAGGCCGCCAGGAGCAGCGACTGCCACTGCAGCCAGGGCAGGTCGATGGTGGCGGTGGATGGCAGATGCAGCGGCCCGACGAGCGCGGTGGAGACTGCCTGGTGCGGGGGCTGCCACGGCAGCCACTGCGGCGCAGCCGGGTGCGGCCCGTAGGACCCGGACAAGAACAGGTTGATCTCCTGGACCACCTGGGTTAGGTATCGCAACATCTCGGACACCTCCTCCGGGGTGAGGACGGTGAGGGCGGGCGCGACGGAGGATCCCGACACGGGCTGGAGCAGGGCGATGAGGTGACCGGCAGCGGAAGAGACTGGTTGGGCGACGGTGAAGACATGATCGAACCGAAGCTAGCTGATAGCAAATTGTTATGGCGCTGCTAGAAGGAGGGCGCAAGAGGGCCCGCCGGGGGCCTTTCGCCCACGGTCGGGCAAGAGGGAAGGGATTTCTTTCTTGATTCTGGCTTGATTAGATTGATACATCTCCTCCCCTTATATAGAGGGGTTTACTTGACCCCTAAGCAAGCGACCCTTATCTCTAATTAACCCTAAGACTAACGGGCTATACCGCCAGCCCAGGCCCATTAGACCCATTACATACTGTAACAATACCCCTCATGCCTATCCCGGTGTCAGCCAAGCAATTGTTTTCATACTTTACTTTTTCAAACTTTTTCAACTCTTCATGCAATACATGAGCGAGAGCCATGGACATAGCACTATGGGTGGAATAGGAGGTGGTGCTAGACAAAAGGAGGGTGAAAGTCTTACATCAACTAGGCAAATTAATGGAGTATGGAGATGTCCATCAATCGATATCAATGTGAGTGAGTAGGGATTGCCATGTAATAGATGCACTATAGCTATAAGTGTATGAAAGCTCAAAATAAAACTAAGTGGGTGTGCATCAACTTGCTTGCTTGTGAAGACCTAGGGCATTTGAGGAAGCCCATCATTGGAATGTACAAGCCAAGTTCAATAATGAAAAATTGCCACTAGTATATGAAAGTGACAACATAGGAGACTCTCCATGATGAAGAACATGGTGCTACTTTGAAGCACAAGTGTGGAAAAAAAGATAGTAACATTATCCCTTCTCTCTTGTAATCTCTCATTTTTTATTTTTTATTTTGGGCTCTTTGGCCTCTTTTTTTTGTGGGCTTCTTTGGCCTCTTTTATTTATAATCTCACATGGGACAATGCTCTAATAATGATGATAATCACAATTTTATTTACTTACAACTCGATATTACAACTCGATACTAGAACAAAGATATGAATCTATGTGAATGCCTCCGGCGGTGTGCCGGGATGTGCAATGATCTAGCATAGCAATGACATAAAAACGGACAAGCCATGAAAACATCATGCTAGCTGGCTTACGATCATGCAAAGCAATATGACAATGATGGTGTGTGTCATAACAAACAGAACGGTGGAGTTACATGGCAATATATCTCGGAATGGGTATGGAAATGCCATAATATGTAGGTATGGTGGCTGTATTGAGGAAGGGTATAAGGTGGTTGATGTACCAGCAAAAGTTGCGTGGCACTAGACTGGCTAGCAAGGTGGAAGGGTGAGAGTGTGTATAATCCATTGACTCAACATTAGTCATAAAGAACTCACATACTTATTGCGAAAATCTATTAGCCCTTGAAGCAAAATACTACGACGCATGCTCCTAGGGGGGAAGGTCGGTGGGAGTTAACCATCACGTGCCACCGATCTTCATGCAAAGATAAACAATCAAGATACAATGCGTGCCAATTTGGTTACATAATTAGGAGACCATACATGCATGCTACGGGAATCACAAACCTTAACACAATTATTTCTTTAAACTCACAAACTGCCACTAGCATGACTCTAATATTACCATCTTAACATCTCAAAACAATTATAAGGATTCAAACTTTTCATAGTATTCAATGCTCTATATATGAAAGTTTCGGGGAAACTGATCGCCCACGAACACCTATGGGACCGGAGCCCCTTTTCGGTACGGCAAGGGGGCGGAGGATGCACAAAGAGCGGATCGAGGCGTGCATGCGAGCAGTGTACCCAGGTTCGGGCCGCGCGGAGGCGTAAAACCCTACTCCTGCCTTGGTTTGTATTGTGTTCTTGGCTCGGGAGCGAGAAGAACTACAGTGTTGATCGCTAGTACCGAGCGTGAGAGTGATCGATGGTCCGAACCCCTTCTACGTTGCGCATGGGCCTCCTTTTATAGGTCAAAGGGTTCACCGACAGGTGGCAACGCAGTCGAGGGTAAAAGCATAAAAGCGGTGGTAGTTGGAACAGTGTATGCATAGTGCTCTATACCTAACTCTGACGACAGGGACAAAGGCATTAAATGCCCGTCGCCGTCACCCTAAACAGTGCAAAAAGCGTCCGTCAGGGCGTCTCTGTTCGCCACGACGGTAGCCTCGTCATCGCAGCTCGCCACCCTGTACCCCAGGCCGCACAGCCTTCCGCCACGTGCGCCTGGAAGGGCCCCAGGGCGACGCGTGGGAGGATTTGCTGGAGCGCGGGTATACAGTGGAAGTCTACCGTGGCAAGCGCCTTGCCGCGGCCGCCATCTTGCCGCGCCCGTGAGCTTGTCGCTCTCCGGGCCTTGCTGGGACGCATGGCGCGTCGCGGCAAGTCTCCTGAAATGCCATGTTTGGCCTTCCCGGCAAGCTCCTCTTGCCAGGGTCTTGTGCTAAAGAAGTGGTCTTGAGCCTGGGATGGCCTTCCCGCCTTGCCTCTTTAACTTGAATACTTTGTTCTTGAATGGCTCTAAAGGAAACACAGTGGGCCTTGGTGGACGCGCGGCAAGCCCTGCCACGGGACGCTGCGACTGCCCGTGCACAAGTTCGGGATACTAAGGTACCCCTACTTTAGTACACCGATAGGAGCCCCCGGGCCTGGGCCACACACGGTGCCGAGCGCTGTTGGGCCAGGCCCAAAACAGTGCACGGGCACACGCGGCCCACGGTGCGCCGTATCCCACTCCGTATCCACCGCGCCCCTCCCTAACGGCACGCGTCAATCGCGGCGTCGTGGGAGAGATCGTGGCTTGTTTATTTAATGGGGGGAAATGTGGAACGTCCCCTCCTCCCCCTTAAAAGCAGGGGAAACAGGGGCAGTTCCTTCTATTCACCCGTTGCTTCTTCAACCTCCAGAAACCCCCGCCGCTCCCCTCCTCCCGAAGATCGAAAGAGAGCAGCGCTCCGCCCCCGTCCGCCGCCGCCAGCACCTCCAGCGCCGTCGACTTCCCTCGCCGTCCCTGCCATGGCCCCGAAGAGCGACAAGGCGAAGGCCGCGAAGACTGCCAAGGCGCTGTGGCTAGCGTCAATGCGGAAGAAGATGGCGGTCTTTCCGCCACAGTTAAGCGCGGAGGAGCTGAAGGAAAACTTCTATCTCTTCTGGTCGAGGGAGACCAAAGCGCATCCACGCACCAAGGTACTCCCCGCCGTGGCCTGCGACATGTTCCCAGGTGGATATGCCTTTTTTGCTCTGTTCTTCTATTGCGGACTCTGCCCGCCATATTCTGAATTCTTCTGCGATATCATGAATACCTACGGGTTTCATATTCTTGACTTCACCCCAAACGCTGTCTTGACCATGGCCGTTTTCGCACATCTGTGCGAAAATTTCGTCGGAGTTTACCCCAATGTAGCCCTCTTCCGCCATTACTTCATTCCTCGAGTCGAGTCTGGGTCTCCTCTGTCCAGTGGGATCTCTCGGATCTTTAGGCTTCATAAGAAAGAGGCTTACTTGACGGGGGAGCTCCGCGGCAAGTGGGATGAGTGGAGGGCCAACTGGTGTTGGATTATGGAGGACGACCCGCAGCAGTTCACTTCCCGGTGCCAAGTTGCAGTAGTGCGTGGCAATGACTGGAGTGACCTGGCCCCTGAGGACGATAAGCTGAAGATAGCCACCACTAGGATTCTTCGCCTCCGGCAAGCCAAGCTCACCGTAGGAGCTGTCGGGGCAGACTTTCTTCGCCGCCGCATCGCTCCCTTGCAGGAAAGGAAGAGGGATGCGTGGGAGTTTGATAATGCGGCGGACATTATGAGGCTGCGCCCGGGCCTCAACTACAACTTCACGGTCATGGAACTCAACGGGATGCTCCGAGCTCTATTCAAGTACGACTCCGCCCATCCAAAGTGGTTCGCGCTGCCGCGGGGCGTAGTTTCGTTATGCAAAAATTCGTCGCTCAGCGCTATCCACGCGGCGATGCCGTGGTGTGACTCCCATGGGATTGACCCCACTTGGCGGGAGCCTTCTGACGAAACCGTGCAAACGTTCTTCGACAACCTGGTGGAGCAGCCAGTCAAACCCGACGAGAAGAGAGGCCTCACCCGCGACACCACCGACCAGGAGATGGCGTATATTGCCACCAGATTGGAGGAGGCAGCTGCAGCCAGGGCCGCGGGCGAGTTTGGATACACTTTGGAGGAGGCGGATGCAGTGGAGGCGGTAAGTCTCGCCAAGGAGGAGGAGCTTCGCAAAGTGGGAAAGCTTGCCGGGTGACTCGCCGAGGCAAGCGAGCCCACCGATCAAGGCGCCGGGTCGAGCGGGCCCACCGAGCAGGGCGTTGGGTCGAGCGACCCCGCCGAGGACTCAGACGGCTCGCTGAACCTCCGCTCCTCATCTTCCTCATCGGGCAGTTCGCCACCTCCAGCAAGTCCTCCGGCTCAGACAAGGAGGCGCCTTCGCAAGGCCGTTGACGCGGCGGGGCGGCAGGCGGGCCAGCAGCCGCAGCGCCGCCCGACACGCGCCACCGCGGCGAGCAAGGCCGCCAAGGGAGTGCCTCGCGCTTCAGCAGCGGCTGGAGGAGGGTCTTCCCGGGCTGGAGCTAACGTTCCTGCCGCCCCTCGTGCCTCGGCGACAACTGGAGCGGGGTCTTCTCAGACCACCGTCCCTGCTCCCGCCAAGCGGCCGAGGGAGCCTACTCCTCCAGCTCCTCGCGCCGGGACGCGTGAGGCGGACTTCGATTTCTCCGCGCTCAGTTCCGACGAGGATGAGGGAGAGTAAGTACTGGCAACTTCTTGTTTCCTTTGATTTCTGTTGCTCTTGTCTTGAATTTTCCTTGCCTAATTCTGATTTCGTCTGTCTTCCAGGACCCTGGCCCAGAGGGCGGCGAAGAGGGCCAAGATCCCGGTGGTCAATCTTGAGGACGAGCCCGTCGCAGCTGCAGGGGATGCACCTGCGAGAAGCTTGCCGGACCAGGCAGCTGCTCTCCAGCGCAGCCCCCAGCGTAAGTCTTTTGTCCACTCTCCGCTTGTCAGGCACGCGTGGGCTTCTTATCCTTGTTGACGTTTTGTTAGTTTTGTTGACTTGCGCAGAAGCAGAGCAGCAGCCTCGGGAGCGCCAAGATATTGTTCCCGACGAGCCGCACGTCTCGACCTCTCCGCCAAGGAGGAGCTCCCCGGCGAGGGAGGATACTCCGCCAAGGGCGAGTACTCCGCCAAGGGCGAGCACTCCGCCAAGGGAAGGCGCCAGCGGCCCTCCGCCGGCGGGGGCTACCACCACGCCGCCAAGGGAGAACTCCCCGGCAAGGAACCCCATCGAAGAGGAGGCCCGCGCAGGTAAACTCTTGAACTTTTCTTTTTCTGAATTCTTCTTTTTGGATATTTGCTTGACTATTTTCTTTCTTCTTTTTCTTCTGTCAGATCCGTCTGTCCAGAGCCAATGGAGACAGAGGCCACCACCGAGGAGGACGCACACGACAACACCGGCGACGTCGCAGCCGATGAAGGGGCGGCCGGTGCTAACGAGCCTGCCGCCGACGAGACCGCTGAGGCTGCCGGCGTGGCAGCTGAGGGGGAATCCGGCAGTCGCACTGACGGCCCTGAGGCCGCAGGAGCGTCAGATGCTGCGCCGGCTGCCGACCCCTCTGCTGCCGCGGCTGAGCCCGGCGCCTATCTGGAGGCTGGCAATGGAGTCTTCATCCAGCTCCCGTGGGCGTCCACGTCAAGGGCGCCCGCGGAGGGAGAGGTCTTCGACGGGGAGGTCCTCGCCTCCGCCGGGCTGAAGTTCGTCGACACGCCCGGCAGAAGTAGCGAGCCCGAGGAGGAGCGGCTTCTGCGAAGGCTTCTGGCCCTGTACCGCGCCAGGCACGCCAAGTTGGAGTCCCGAGAGGCTCTGGCCGCCAAGGCGGGCACTGACTTGGAGAAGCGCGCTGGAGAGCTCCGGGCCGCCAACCAGGCGGCTCTCCGATCCTTGGCGGAGGAGCGGGAGCAGCTAGCCGAGGCGCATCAGTCGTTTATTCTTGAGAAGGCCGAAGCAGAGGAGCAGCAAAGGCTCGTCGCCGAGGAGTTGTCCCGGCGAGAAGGCAAACTGACGCAGCGGAAGGTCGACCTCGACAGCCACGAGGACGACCTCGCCGCGCGTGAACAGTCTCTTGGCGGAGCTCTGCAGGAAGCGAAGGACGCCGCTGCAGCTACTGAGACCGCCAAGAGAGACTTGGAGGCGAGGGTGGCGCAACTGGAGGTCCACTTGAAGACGAGCGAAGAGAAGGTTGTCGCTCTTGCGTCGGAAAGGGAGAAGGACGCCCACAGCCACTCCGAGCTACAGGTCCGCCTCTCCAACAAGGGCAAGGATCTTGCCGTCGCCAAGGACTCCATCGCCGATCTGGAGTTGAAACTTTCCACCCTCACCGCATCACTTGACGGCGCTAGAGAGCGGGAGACAAAGTTGAAGGAAGATCTCAGGGGCGAGAGGGCACTGTTGGAGAGTGCCGCTATCTCCCAAAACAACTTCAGGCAAACCGTCGAGCTCTGGACGGAGGGTCTTGTCCTTGCCGCTACCAACATTGACAAGGAGCTGGAGCTGCTAGGGGCGGAGTATCTCGGGTACTCCACCGACGAGAATCTCCATCCCAGCACCAAGCTTACCTTGTTCCTCCAGGGCGTGTCGACGGCCCTCCAGCAGCTCCGGGAAAAGATTCCCACGTAGCTGGCGAATGAGGTGCGCAGGCTCTGCACGGGCGTCTTGGAGAAGGTGCTGATGAAGATAGTCTTCCGCAACCCGGGACTCAACCTCAACAGCGTCCTCAGGACCTTGCCGCCCGACGCCGACCAGGAGATGCTCAAGGCCCTTGTCCCACCTATCGTGGCCAAGGTGGGCAAGATCAAGAGAGTCGAGGGCGACCGCGCAGATTAGGCTATCTTTCCTTCTGCTTCCTTTGTCGCTGCCAACCGTGTTATGAACGAAAATCTATTAGAACAGCGACAAGTCATTTTGTAACATAACTTTATTTTGGGTAGTTAATGCAATGTCATTTCCTTTACTTGACTCCCTTGCTTTGTATGCTTTTACCCTACGCTTTTAGGGAACTTGCCGGCGAAGGGACCCTTGCCGCGAGCGCTGAGTGCGGAACTTCAGCAGCCTGCTGGCAGTGCCGTTGCCGACAAGAAACCTTGTCGCAGCTAGTCGCAGCACACTTAGGTTGTTGAGCGAACTCGAAAACGAAGTAAGGGTGCGACACTTGTCGCAGCACACTTAAGCCGTTGAGCGTGCTCGAAACAAAGTAAGGGCGCGGCTAGCCACGAGTTGGTTCCTCCGCGCACAGGTTTTCCATACAAAGTGCGGTCGTTCAAGGAAGATAACTTTAAAATTTAAAAATTTGAGTGCTCAAACTTTGGCGACTTAGCTTTTGTGTCGTCTGCTTCCCGGTAAAGGCAAGGCTTTCTTGAACGGTACTTGGTTCATACTACTGTCTCCTTCTCCTCCCCCCCCCCCGGCAAAATTGTGCGCGAGGAAAACTTCTTCTGCTTGAGAGAAAAGAAAAGGAAGGAAACATAGACATGGAGCCTTGCGGCTCGTTATTGCTTACCGGGGATGCGTGTTGCACAAGGTTTCATATAGTATATGCAAGAAAGATGAAAAGGCATGAAATGACTAGTTGTGCGAGGCACATAAGTTTTACTGATGCACGGGGTCTGCGCCCGGCTTTGTACAAAGGTTTACATGCAACAGCGGCAAGACTTGTACAAAAAGTGGTTGCCGGAGCGGATCGAGGCAACCGCGCCTTACGGGTAAAACTTGCGAAGGTGCTCAATGTTCCAGGAGTTGCTCACCGGTAAGCCCTCTTCGGTCTCAAGGCGGACAGCGCCGGGCCTTGTGACTTGTCTCACCCAATAAGGGCCTTCCCACTTCGGCGTCAACTTGTTGGAATTCTTGGCGGACTGAACACGCCGAAGAACAAGGTCGCCTTCCTTGAGACTTCTGGCTTTAACTTTGCGGCCATGGTAGCGGCGCAAAGCTTGCTGGTATCGAGCAGCTCGTACAGCAGCCTGAAGACGGTCCTCCTCAAGGAGCACTGCGTCATCTTGCCGTAGCTGCTCTTGCTTGAGCTCATCATAAGCGAGCACTCGAGGCGACCCGTATACGAGTTCCGTGGGGAGAATTGCTTCTACTCCATAGACAAGAGCAAAGGGTGTCTGTCCAGTGGCTCGATTTGGTGTCGTCCTGATTGACCAAAGAGCCGCCGACAACTCTTCAATCTAGTTTCTTCCGCATTTGTGCAGCCTGTCGAAAGTTCTTGTCTTGAGTCCGCGCAGCACTTCAGCGTTTGCCCTCTCCGCTTGACCGTTGCTTCTCGGGTGAGCAACAGAAGCGAAGTAGACCTTGGCGCCAAGGTCTTGGACGTATTGCATGAAGGTGCGACTTGTGAATTGTGTGCCATTGTCGGTGATGATCCTGTTAGGGATTCCGAAACGGCAAACAATCGACCTGAAGAACTTGACTGCTGACTGTGCGGTCACCTTTCTCACTGGTTCCACTTCCGGCCACTTTGTGAACTTGTCGATGGCGACGTACAAGTACTCAAAGCCCCCGGCTGCGCGGGGAAAGGGGCCGAGGATGTCGAGCCCCCAGACCGAAAATGGCCAGGACAAAGGGATCGTCTGGAGTGCTTGAGCTGGCTAATGTATCTGCTTGGCATGGAACTGGCACGCTTCACACTTGGTTACTTGTGCAGTTGCATCTTGGAGGGCTTCTGGCCAAAAGAAACCTTGCCGGAACGCCTTGCCGGCAAGTGCTCTTGCGCCAATGTGGTGACCACATATGCCTCCATGTATCTCTGCCAACAGCTTTTGCCCATCTTCCCGGGGAATGCACTTCAATTTGACACCGTTGAGTCTTCTTCTGTACAGTTCATCGCCGACGAACTGATACATACTTGACTGCCGGGTTATTCTTTCTGCTTCTTCTGGCTCTTCGGGAAGTTCTCCTGTTTGAAGGAAACGGACAATCTGCTGTGCCCATGCTGGAGCCTGAGGCTCGACAACAAGGACTAAAGGCATCATTGCTGATGCAGAAACGTCAGCTTCTACGGCAAGAACCTGTGGCTCGACCGGAGCTTGACGTTCCCCGGCAAGCTTGCCGGGGCAAAACTTGTCGGGAACGCTTGCTTCAACTGTACAAACCCTAGGGTCTGCAGGAGCAGACTGTTCCTCAGCAATTTTATCGTTGATCTTGGGGACCTTGTTGGCGGCGGCTTCAGGAAGTTCTGCCGGCAAGTAGTCACCGGAGATCAACTTTCTCTTCTTACTTTGTCCAGCTGATGGCGTAACGGATGGTTGAGTTAGCTTGAGCACAAAGATCCCCGGTTCCACAGGTAGCTTTAGTGCAGCACACTTTGAGAAGCTGTCTGCGATGTCGTTTTGAGCTCTTGGAACGTGCTCCATCTGCAAGCCTTCAAAGTGTTCTTCAAGCTTTCTCACTTCGTCGACGTATGCCTCCATCAACGGACTCTGGTAGCTCTTGTTCACTTGTCGGACGACCAACTGCGAGTCACCCTGCACAATCAGCTTCTTGATCCCAAGCTCTGCTGCGATTCTGAGGCCGGCAAGCAAACCTTCATACTCTGCAGTATTGTTCGTTGCTTGCTCCTTGGGAAAGTGCATTTGGACGACGTACTTGAGGTGTTCTCCGGTGGGTGCGATGAACTGCACGCCGGCACCGGCGCCTTGCAGCGAGAAGGCACCGTCAAAGTACATTATCCATTCCTTGCTTGCTTCTTTGACGGGGATGCTCGTCTCTGGTTTCTCTTCGTCGGGTGTTGGCGTCCATTCTGCTATGAATTCTGCCAATGCCCTGCTCTGAATAGTTGAAGTACTTTCAAACTTGAGGCCAAAGCTTGACAGCTCCAGTGCCCACTCGACAATCCTGCCCGTCGCTTCTGGATTTTGCAGTATCCTTTTCAGCGGAAAACGAGTGACCACCATTATCTCATGTGCTTGGAAGTAATGGCGCAGCTTTCTCGAGGCCATGAGGAGGCCGAAAAGCAGCTTCTGCACTCCAGAGTATCTTGATCTAGCCCCCTGCAAGAGGGAACTGACAAAATAAACTGGGCGCTGCACCATCTTCTTCCGTACCTCTTCTTGCACCTGCGTAGACCCATCCTTGTCGGGGCCAGAGCTTGTCGGGGAAGCCCCCTGCTAGTCGCTGGGTGTGCTTGCCGAGGCTGTTGGCTCCTCATCTGCCTCCCTTTCCGCTACCAACGCAGCACTAACCACTTGATTGGTTGCTGCTAAGTACAGCAGCAACTTCTCTTGGGGCTTAGGTGCGACAAGTATTGGAGTGGAGGACAGGTACCTTTTCAAGTCTTGTAGCGCTGCCTCCGCTTCCGGAGTCCATTTCATTGGACCTGCTTTTTTCAAGATTTTGAAAAATGGCAGGGCGCGTTCTGCGGACTTAGAAATGAACCTGCTGAGAGCAGCCACACAGCCAGCAAGCCTCCGTACGTCCTTAACGCGCTTCGGGGCTTCGATCTGCTCGATGGCTTTAATCTTGTCGGGATTGGCTTCAATCCCCCTCTGGGACACAAAGAACCCGAGAAGATTGCCGGAGGGGACTCCGAAGACGCACTTCTCGGGGTTAAGCTTGAGTTGTATCTTGCGCAGATTCGCAAAAGTTTCATCTAGATCTTGTATCAGAGTATCATTGTCCTTGCTCTTGACCACTATATCATCCATGTAAGCTTCTACATTCCTGTGTATCTGTGGCTCAAAAGCAGTGTGGACTACCCTCGCAAACGTCGAACCGGCATTCTTCAATCCAAAGGGCATGCATATGAAGCAGTAAGTGTCAAATGGAGTAATGAACGCGGTCTTCTCTTCATCTTCTTCAGCCATAAATATCTGGTGGTATCCTGAATAGGCATCGAGAAATGAAAGCAACTCACATCCAGCCGTTGAGTCAACGATCTAGTCAATGCGCGGCAAGGGAAATGGATCTTTGGGACAAGCTTTATTCACATCAGTGAAGTCTATACAAAGCCTCCACTTCCCATTTGCTTTGCGCACGACAACAGGGTTGGCCAGCCACGTGGAATGGAGTACACCTCTGACAAGGCCTGTCGCTTCCAGCTTCTTGATTTCTTCAGTGATAAACTCTTGGCGCTCCACCGCTTGCTTTCTGACCTTCTGCTTGACGGGCCGCGTGTGAGGACAAACGGCAAGCTTGTGCTCAATCACTTTCCTGGGAACACCGGGGATGTCAGACGGTTGCCATGCAAACACGTCGACATTCGCCCGCAGGAAAGCAACGAGCGCGCTTTCCTATTTAGGATCGAGCGTGGCACTGATGGTGAAAGTACCACCAGTGCCGTCCTCCTTGGCGGACACCTTCTTGGTTGTGGGTGGAGCTGCCATTGCCTTCTTGCACTTGCCGGTGGAGCTCGATGGTGCGTCCTCGACGGCAGCGCAGCACTCCGAGGAGGTGCGCTTGCCGGAGTGGGCCCCAGAGCTCTTGCCGGACTTGGTCTTGTTCTTCCCCCCGGGAGCTTCAGCGGCAAGTGTCTTGCTATCTGTGGCGGCTGCTGCGTCCCGGTAAATCTTGTCGGCACAGATAAGCGCGTCCTTCTTGTCGCCGGGGACAGAGATGACGCTTATCGGGCCTGGCATCTTGAGCATATTGTAGGCATAATGAGAGGCTGCCATGAACTTGGCGAGCGCTGGACGGCCAAGTATCCCATTGTAAGGCAATGGGATATCGGCAACGTCAAAGGTGATCCTCTCAGTCCTGGAGTTCAGCTCTCCGCCAAAAGTCACTGGCAGTGTGATTTTCCCCTTCGGCTTGCTCCTTCCCGGGTTGATCCCTTGGAATGTGCCGGTTTCCTCGAGCTCGCTGTCGGGGATCTATAGTTTCCGGACCACAGCAGAGGAGATCAGGTTCAGGCCGGCCCCGCCGTCCACCAGCATCTTGGTGACCTTGAGGTTGCGGATGGTTGGTGAAACCAACATCGGCAAACACCCGACCGCAGTCGTGCAGTCAGGGTGATCCTCAATGTCGAAGATGATGGGCGTGCTGGACCACTTCAGAAGTTTGCGCGACTCGACGAGTGGCTCTGCTGCATTAACTTCCCGCACCCATTGTTTGAGTTGGCGGTGGGAAGTATGCAGAGAGGCACCTCCATCGACGCACAAAACTTCTGTGGCCTTCTGGAACTCCTGCTCGCTGTTGTCCCCGTCGTCCATGTCTTCGTCGTCGTCTTCGTCTTCGTCCTTGCCGTGGCCGCGGGGAGGTCTGTATCCCTGCCACTGTTTGGCCTTGCCGCGGCGTCCTCCCCGGCCATTAAATGGCCGCTTCTTGCCAGAATCTCCACCATCCCCCTGGGCCTTCTCCTTGTCGCGTCGCTCGTACTCACTGCTCGACGAGGTACTCGACCCTTTTGCAGTTCTGGAGGTCATGGCCCTTGATGCGGTGGATCTTGCAGTACTGCTTGTCGGAGCCATCCTGCTTGTCGGCAGCCGCCACAGTCTCCTTGCCGGAGCTGCCAGCCTGGGCTTTCTTGGCGCCAACCTCCTTGCCGGACTGCTCAACGACCAGTACTTCTTTGTTCTTCTTCTTCTTGTTGTTCCGCCTCCGGTTCTTCTTTGCCGGGGCGGCATCCTCACTATCTGTTCCCCCTGCTCCAGTATCCTCCCCGGGGAGTCTCCTCCCCTCTTCAGCGCGTGTGCACTTGTCGGCCAGGGCATAAAGCTCACTAACATCTCGGATCTTGCACATCGCCATTTCCTCCCTCATCCTGCGGTTACGCACGTTCTGGTGGAACGCGCTAATAACCGCGACAGGATGGACGTCTGGGATGTTGTGCTGAACGCGGTTGAATCTCTGGATGTACTTTCGCAGGGATTCTCCTTCCTTCTGGGCAAGTATATGAAGGTCGCTCTCCTGGCCATGAGGCTTGTGGCCACCTGTGAAGGCGCTGACAAACTGATGGCACAGGTCGGCCCAAGAAGAAATAGAGTTTTCCGGCAAGTGCATGAGCCAAGATTTGACGTTTGGCTTGAGCACTAGCGGGAAGTAGTTCGCGAGTATCTTCTCGTCTCGTCCCCCGGCAGCCTGCACCGCGATGGTGTAGATGCTGAGGAACTCTGACGGATGTGTCTTGCCGTCGTACTTCTCGGGTACGTCGGGCTTGAAGTTCTTCATGCTGGGCCACTGGACTCGCCGCAACTCACGGGTGAACGCAGGACAACCCGCCGCGTACGGCAAGTCGCCTGGTTCCCCGGGCGCGTGCATGTCGACAGCGGGCCCAGCGCGCTGGTCGGATTGACGCCGCGCTTCTCTTCGTCGCTCGATGCGAGTTCGAGCGTCTTCTTGTCGTCTATCGTCAAGGACTTGGCGTTGATCGCGGCGAGCCCGCGGATCCGACGACGCCGTGGAGTCGTCGTCGATGTTGATCCGGCGAGTCGGTGATTTCGGCCTTCGGGGCGGGGAGTGCACGGTAGTTGCACCCCCGGCGGTCTTGTCGCCATCAGCCCGCGCCTGGCTAACTTGCCGCGGTCGCGATGTCGTCGGCTGCTGCGGCGTGTCGTTGTTGGCGAAGGCGATGAGGCTCTGGATGATGGCCCTCCAGTCGTCGGCCTTGTCTGCCGCTGGAGGGAAGTCGGGGAGCAGTTGAGCTTGAGCTAGAGCTTCTGCTAGGGTGGAGGGTAGCGGTGGCGAGCGGTGCGAGGAGCAAGATATACTCGGACTTCTAACTGCGTTAGAAGGAGCAGGGTCTTGTCCCGGCGACCGCGCCTTGCTCATACCGGCACGTTGGCCTTGAGCGTCCCGCGAACCGCCAGTTTGACCTTGTCCCAGCAAGCGTATGGTACCTTGTGTACCACGTCGCCGCCGGTCCGGCACCTCCTGAGAGGGGCGCGGTGCATGCACGGACGCCGAGGTCTTGGAGTGCGCTCGGTCGTCCGTCTTATCCTTGGACTTGGCGGCGCCGTGAGTTTCCTCGCCGGAGTCTGTCCTTCCGCCGACGTCTACCCCACCAGCCGTTGGCTCCGGCGGTGGTGGGATTGACGCGGACGGGCCTGCTGCCTCCGAAGCCTTCTTCTTCAGCGGCATGTTGATGTAGTTGATGAAGTTGATGAGGTTGATGGAGATTTCGCCCGCGTGAACACCGGACCGGGTTCACACAACCTCGACGCGTCCCCCTACCTGGCGCGCCAATGATGTCGGGGAAACTGATCGCCCACGAACACCTATGGGACCGGAGCCCCTTTTCGGTACGGCAAGGGGGCGGAGGATGCACAAAGAGCGGATCGAGGCGTGCACACGAGCAGTTTACCCAGGTTCGGGCCGCGCGGAGGCGTAAAACCCTACTCCTGCCTTGGTTTGTATTGTGTTCTTGGCTCGGGAGCGAGAAGAACTACAGTGTTGATCGCTAGTACCGAGCGTGAGAGTGATCGATGGTCCGAACCCCTTCTACGTTGCGCATGGGCCTCCTTTTATAGGTCAAAGGGTTCACCGACAGGTGGCAACGCAGTCGAGGGTAAAAGCATAAAAGCGGTGGTAGTTGGAACAATGTATGCATAGTGCTCTATACCTAACTCTGACGACAGGGGACAAAGGCATTAAATGCCCGTCGCCGTCACCCTAAACAGTGCAAAAAGCGTCCGTCAGGGCGTCTCCGTTCGCCACGACGGTAGCCTCGTCATCGCAGCTCGCCACCATGTACCCCAGGCTGCACAGCCTTTCGCCACGTGCGCCTGGAAGGGCCCCAGGGCGACGCGTGGGCGGATGCGCTGGAGCGCGGGTATCCAGTGGAAGTCTGCCGCGGCAAGCGCCTTGCCGCGGCCGCCATCTTGCCGCGCCCGTGAGCTTGTCGCTCTCCGGGCCTTGCTGGGACGCATGGCGCGTCGCGGCAAGTCTCCTGAAATGCCATGTTTGGCCTTCCCGGCAAGCTCCTCTTGCCAGGGTCTTGTGCTAAAGAAGTGGTCTTGAGCCTGGGGTGGCCTTCCCGCCTTGTCTCTTTAACTTGAATACTTTGTTCTTGAATGGCTCTAAAGGAAACACAGTGGGCCTTGGCGTACGCGCGGCAAGCCCTGCCACGGGACGCTGCGACTGCCCGTGCACAAGTTCGGGATACTAAGGTACCCCTACTTTAGTACACCGGCAGGAAGTTTTTATTATATCTCCTTTGGATGCCTATCAAATTAGGACTAAATTCATAACCCAAGCAAATTACCATGTTGTTTTAAAGACTCTCAAAATAATATAAGTGAAGCAAGAGAGTTCAACAATTTCTATAAAATAAAACCACTGATGTGGTCTAAAAAGATATAAGTGAAGCACTAGAGGAAAATTTCCTAGCTCAAAAGATATAACTGAAGCACATAGAGTATTCTAATAAATCACGATTCAAGCGTGTCCCTCTCAAAATTTGTGTACAGCAAGGATGATTGTGGCAAAGTAAAAAGCAAAGACTCATATCATACAAGATGCTCCAAGCAAAACACATATCATGTGGTGAATAAAAATATAGCCTCAAGTAAAGTTACCGATAGACGAAGACGAAAGAGGTGATGCCTTCCCGAGGCATCCCCAAGCTTAGGCTCTTGGTTGTCCCTGAACCTTGGGGTTCCTTGGGCATCCCTAAGCTTAGGCTCTTGACACTCCTTGTTCCATACTCCATCAAATCCTTACCCAAAACTTGAAAACATCACAACACAAAACTCAACAGAAAACTCGTGAGCTCCGTTAGTAAAACAAAAGCAAATAACCACTCAAGGTACTGTTGTGATCTCATTCTTATTTTATATTGGTGTAATATCTACTATATTCTAACTTTTCCATGGTTCATAGCCCCCGATACTAGCCATAGATTCATCAAAATAAGCAAACAACACATAGAAAATAGAATCTGTCAAAAACAGAACAGTATGTAGCAATCTGAAAACTTTGCAAACTTCTGGAACTCTAAAAATTCTGAAAAATTAGGAAGACATGGGGAGTTTGTATATTAATTTTGTGTAAACATTTTGAAAGGTTTTCATGTTCCAGTGAATTATTGAATTTTCTTCACTGGGCGCAAAAATTTCTATTTTCTAGCAAAATCAAATCAACGATCACCGTAAGCCATCCCAAAGGTCTTACATGGCTCAAACACTAATTAAAATACCAAAACACAATTACTACAGAAGTAATAATGTGTTATTATTGAAAAATAAAAATAAAAAGGCAAAAAGCGAAAATAAAATTAGGTTGCCTCCCAACAAGCGCTTTTCTTTAAAGCCTTTTTAGCTAGGCATTGATATTATAATGATGCTCACATGAAAGACAAGAATTGAAGCACAAATAGAGCATCATAAAACACGAGACAAACACATCTAAGTCTAACATACTTCCTATGCATAGGCATTTTATAGGCAAACAAATTATCAAGGCAAGCAATTTTTAGCATATGCAAGGAAGAAAAAAAACAAGACCAATCTCAACATAAAGAGAGGTAATTTAGTAACATGAAGATTGCTACAACCATATTTTCCTCTCTCATAATATGCGTGGATTATATTAAAACTCAACAATATAGCTATCACATAACATATTATCTACATGATCCATATGCATGTAAAGTTGACACTCTTCCAAAATAGTGGGGTTAACAAGATGTTGCTACCATGCTCCACTTGGAGCTATTCCAAATGGTTGCTCCAATATACGTATCTCGTTTGCTACTCAGAGTCACCCGGATAGGTGTTCAAGCTTGCATCGACGTAACCCTTTACACCGAACTCTTTATCACCTCCATAACCGAGAAACATTTCATTATTCCTCAAAGGACAATTTTAACCGTTGTCTAGTGATCCACTCCTTGGTCACTTTTGTACCCCCTTGCCAGACACGTGGCAAGGCACACCGTAGGTGCGGTACACAACATGGCATACCGTATAGAGCCTATGGCTAAGGCATAGAGGACATCCTTCGTCCTTCTCTTCTTCTGCCGTGGTCGAGCTTTGAGTCTCACTCAACTTCACACCTTACCAATCTAGCAAGAACTCCTTCTTTGAGTGGTCCATTTTGAACTCCTTCAAAATCATGTCAAGGTATGTGTATTTGTCGTGGATTTAGCATGGCAGATGTCCTTGCAAAAGGAGTTTGTCGTGAGGCCATCGCTACGGGTTAGCTTAAAGGGGTTAAAGCGGATGAAGGACACAGGGATTTTATACTAGTTCGGCCTCTTCGATGGAGGTAAAAGCCTACGTCTAGTTTGGTGTGGTATTGCTAGGGCTTCGATGACCAGGAAGCGAATCCGCTTTGCCTGTGTCTCGAGCTGTTGTTCTCTGTCATGAACCATCGCCGGGTCGTCCCTTTATATAAGAGGTGACGCCCGGTCCGGTTTACAGAGTCCCGAGGCCGGCTCATAAACGTGTCTGCCTCGGTTTCTGTTCTTTCTATCTTACATCCCAAGTTACATAGTATGACGGTTTACAAATCATGGGCCCTAACACATGGGCACTAAGCCTCTTGGGCTACAATCTCCTACTTATGTCTCCGCTGGGCCTTCGACAATATAGTCTTGATAGCATAAACCGGACCCTCCTGGCCGGTTTATACCTAGTAGTAATATCCCTGACAGTATTGGAGATATGCCCTAGAGGCAATGATGTATGATGATATTTCCTATATCTTTATGAATAAAGATATTCCTTGGATGTAATCAATAATGCTTGTTGGCAAGTACGTGACTTGTCTGTGAGATCTTGTGTTGTATGATACATCCTAAATGGTCCCTAGTCATAAGTGATGTGTGGACACACGTCAGACTAGACTAGCATATGACATGGTGGATGGCTCGGTCTCACTAGCCATGGAGCATTAGATGCTAACTGGATAATATGGACTTGGAAAGGTCTGGTCGTATTCGACGTAGTCGGATCCGAGTCGAGATAAGGTCTGAGTCGGATAGACCCAACTATGAGACGCAGCGATTGATACATCCAAAACGTATCTATAATTTCTGCTTGCTCCATGCCTTTTTTGTGTGATATTGCTATGATATTTATGCACTTCCATACACTTTTGATCATATTTGGACTAACCTACTAATGGTTGCAAAAGTGCACAATGTTCTTGTTTTACACTTTATTGTGTAAGAATTACTTGGAAATTGATAAAAACGCAAAAGGAGTCGTATTGGAGTAGGACTCTGACTTTCCTGAAATCTGTCTGAGAACGTTTTTTAAAGATGGTCACGTTCTGTCCCGAAGACGACGTCAAACGGTAAAAGTCTAGTTGCGAAAGTTGTGGGGAATTTCGAGGCGATGCTTCTGGATATAAAATTCGTCCAAATCGGAGTCCGGACGGCCAAGTAAAGCCCGTTTTACTGAGGCCCAAAATCTGATGACGGGAATCCGAGAGTCTATATAAAGAGAGGAAACCTAGGTCACCAAGGGCCACGAATTTTCCTCCTCCCAAGCCGTCATCTTGGAGGGGAGGACCAGCACCATTGCAGCACCATCCACAAGGAAGAAGGGGGGCCAAGGAGCCGCTGCCCCCTAGGGCCACCGCCGCCGCCGCGCCCCCAAGGGCCGCCGCCGCCGTCGCCTCCGTGGCTGCCGCCGGCCGTCTCCTCCTCGCGGGGCTGCACCTCTCCATCAACACCATCATCAACCTCCTCCTCACCATGTCCATGCGTGAGTAGTTTCCTCCGGGGCCGAGGGCTTGTACGTGTAGCTATGTGGTTATCTCTCTCTCCCATGATGTGATCTTCATTGTGATCATAGGTTATGTTAATCTAGGGTGATCCCATGATATTTCCCCTTCCTCTATGTATTGGATTGATGTACTCACTTGTCTTTATCTAGTATAATTCCCGAGACCAAGGTGACAGTGGTCTATTGGACATGGGTTAGAAAAATATTTTCATGAGTGATTTCATCTCTTGTGTGTTGATTGAAGATTGAGAGTCTCTTGGTGCTTGTCTTTGACTATCCTTTAGATATGTTGTGGTGATTGTGGGACTCTCTTTGGATGGCCGCGGTGACATTGGGAAATCCTTAGATTGAGAACTACGAACTTTGAGGTGTGCTTTTGTAGCCCTACATAATTCTCGTCCTCTCTTGACCACGAAGGAATGACCTCCCGGTGCGTCTCCATTGCATGTTTTATGGGAAATATCATGTGATTCGATTATGTTAATGTTGTTGGGAGTTGCCACTAGTGAAAGTATGATCCCTAGGCCTTGTTTTCACCATTGCAATACCATTTGTGCTCACATTTACCACTTGTTTGCTTGCTGCACTTTTTATTACAGATTTATATTACTTTGTTTTACCATCCATATCACTTGTCATTTAACATCTCTTCGCCGAACTAGTGTACCTATACATCTAACAAGTGTATTAGGTGTGTTGGGGACACATGAGACTTCTTGTATCTTAGTTGCAGGGTTGCTTGAGAGAGACCATCTTCAACCTCTACTTCCCTGAGTTCGATAAACCTTAGGTCATCCACTTGAGGGAAATTGCTGCTGTCCTACAAACCTCTGCGCTTGGAGGCCCAACATAGTATACAAGAGTAGAAGCGTGTGTAGACATCAAGCTATTTCTGGCGCCTTTGCCGGGGAAGTGAGTGCTTGAAGGTATATCTTTAGATCTTGCAATTAAATCCTTTTGTTTCTTGTTTTATTTCACTAGTTATGTTTATGGAAAACCGCAATCTTAGTTCGCTGCATGTGGGATGACGCCCCACACCTGTAGTGGTTCCTCCTCCCCCTACTGAAATTGTGCCCTATAAAATACCAGTTGGTATTATCGATTATGTTTTGGCTAATCGTTATGCAGGAGACAGACATCCCGGTGAACACTTTCTATATCTGTCACAACTATGTTCATTATTTAAGCTTGCAGGTGTATCAAGGGAGTTTGTCATGAGGAAATTGTTCGCCGTATCACTTATAGATAAAGCTTCAGATTGGTATAAGCTTCTCGATAACTCGCACTTGCTTGATTGGCAAAAGCTTATGTCTCTCTTTTATACTAAGTTTTATCCTCTTCATAAAATTCATCGAGACAGGAACGATATCTATAACTTTAGGTCTCGTGACGGAGAGAGCATAGCTCAAGCTTGGGGGAGACTGAAAACGTTAATGCCAAAATGTCCTAACCATGGGCTCCCCAAAGATGCTTATGTGGAGAGTAAGAGTACCTTTTTGCATGTGGATCATGGTAACAATGCTTTATGTGATGCTTATATTGTTGAGTTTATTCGTGATCCCACTGAAAATTATTATGAGAAGGGAACATATGCTTATAGATATTTCAATAATATCAAGTTCACTCTCTTTATGTTGAAGGTTTTGAAGCTGCACTTGTTTTGTCTTCCTATGCTTATTGCTTTGTGCTTCAATGAATTATTCTATTGCAATATTCCTATGCATAGGAAGCATGTTATGCTTAAATGTGTTTGATATTTGCTTCTTGATGCTCTATTTTGCTCTTCAACTCTTATTCCTACGAGAGCATCATTAAAGTCTTAAGCCCATCTTTATGGCTATAAAGAAAGAGCTCTAGGGAGACAACCCTTGTTATCCTTGCTTTCAGTTTGTTCTTATAGTTTTTAGTGGTCTTGATGTTTGTTACTACTATAGCAACATCATTGTATCTTTATTTTTCAGCTTTGTGCCAAGTTTAGCCTCCGATTGGAAGAAAGTTCAAAAGTTGTGATGTGCAGTCCAGAAAACAGATTCTGTCCTTGGACAGAAAAATTCGTATAAAATCACCAGATCATCTTTTTGGTCTAAATTTTTTGACAGCGTGCTCTATACAATTGGCTTTCGGGCGTCTGTTCTGAGTTTTTTGATTTGAGTTGCAGAAGTGCCCCGAAAGAATTATTTACTACCTGCTGGTCTGTTTTTCACAGATTCTGTCATGTTTTGCCTTTCCTTCATTTTGCAAACCTTGAGCTTGTTTTTTCTTTGCAAAAACCTTTTGGCAATCTTGAGAAACAGTAGACCTTCAATAATATCCTTATTTCCAGCAAGGAAAAATTATTTTATTAAGGGTACTAACCTCGCTAATCAGATTATGATGAGTTATGTATGAAGGGAGTTTTCAAGTGTGCGAGGGAAGATGATAAAAAGATTCAGGAGTGTCAAACGCTCAAGCTTGGGGATGCCCTCATGCACCCCCAAGAAATATTGAAGAAGACTCAAGCGTCTAAGCTTGGGGATGCCCCCGTGCATCCCCTTCTCCATCAACATTATCAGTTCGTCTTTCGTTCCACTATATTTTTATCACTTCATGTGTTATGTGCTATGCTTGGAGCGTCTTGCTTTTAGTTTCCTTTTTAGTTTCTTTAGCTTTGCTTGCTGTTCATAACGAGTTGGACCTCAGCTTTCTTTGTGTGGGAGAGAAACACGCTCCACTTCAACCTAGAACATAAGATAGAATTTTCATGTCTATCCTTGCTGTGTGTGTTCTTTGTCTTTCAATAGCTACTATCATGTTCAGCTCTTAGTTTTCATGCTTATCTTTTTAAAGAGCTTTTGTTTAGTTGGTCGCTGGAACTCTCTTTAGTTATCATGCTTATCTTGTTAAGAGAGTTGGCTTCTTGCACTGGTTGATATGTCTATGATAAAAATGCTATGTGCATAATGGTGCTTAGTAGTTCATGTTTTCTTATGGTTAGTATCAAATAGCTGGGGGGTTTTCAATGTGTTATTGGAGTACCAACAAGATTTGTTTGCCTATGATGTGGTATGGTCTAGTGATATCTTCCTCCAAGAATTTATTTTGATTGACTTGGCGTATGCTCACGCATATTTAAGACTGTAAAGAAAGTCTATCAAGCCTTGATGATCTTTAATTTCTGAGTAGCGATATAACTTCCATGCCCGATTCAATGTTGCTTTGTCGCTCTGCATGATTATGACCGTCATTGCTCTTTTAGTTAGTCGCTCCCAGTCTTTTGCTAACCTTCACCTGTACTAAGCGGACTGACTGCTTGTGCATCCAAAATCCTTTAAACCAGTTATGCCATATGAGTCCACCATACCTTCCTATACATGGTATTTACTTTCCATTCCTAACGAAGACTATCTTGTACCATCTCGAAATTATTTTAAAAAAACATTTCTATTTTGTGCCTCTGTTTTAGTTCATGAGGAAGTAGTAGTTAATTCATGATATTTTTAAGTTGGACAAGCTTCACCCCGGGATTGCATGTCTAATGTGCAAACCCATAATACGAGAAGGAACTGGCATAGAGTGCGCCCGGCTCATTAAAAAATATACAAACAAACAAACCCTCCTTCATGCTTTGTTCATGAGAAATCAGAAAACTTTGGCAGTGATAAACAAAGGAGATTAAGAGGATGTGATCGTCCTCATTCGGGAGCCGTTCCTCGAAACTTGTCCAGCTCAAGAAGTGATTGAGTTATCTGCTAGCATTCGTTGATGAAATATGCATATTCTAAAAAAAATTACCTCTGTTTTTAAAACCAAGAGCTCTGGTACATGTTTTGTCTTTGTTTCCGACCACGGATTTTCAACCTTGCCAACAAAAGCCACGGTTCGAGAGTCTCCACCTTCTTTCTTTAAAGCACCAACTATTGAGAGCATGATTGTCATTCTGAGTGTAATGTGCATTGTCCCAAAGTACCATTGTCTTTTGCATGATTATGATATCGTTTATTCTGAAATCATTGTATCTAGTCGTCACTTAAACTTTGGAGGTGCCCCTGTATTTATGTTTTGCTTCACTAAAGGGGGCAAGCGAGGTATCACTTTGTCATGTTTGCACACCATTCTCACTACAAATCTATTGAGTGTTTCAGTATCATATTGTAAAACTTTCAGTTCTTTGTGATTTTCTCATGAGGCAACTTAATTACTACAGATCCATTGTCTCAGTAAGCATTTGTCATGTGACTGTGAAAATTTCTTATATGGTTAATAGCATGTCACCACAGAAATTATGCTTGTTATCATTTACCTACTCGAGGACGAGCAGGAATTAAGCTTGGGGATGTTGATACGTCCAAAACGTATCTATAATTTCTGCTTGCTCCATGCCTTTTTTGTGTGATATTGCTATGATATTTATGCACTTCCATACACTTTTGATCATATTTGGACTAACCTACTAATGGTTGCAAAAGTGCACAATGTTCTTGTTTTAAACTTTATTGTGTAGGAATTACTTGGAAATTGACAAAAACGCAAAAGGAGTCGTATTGGAGTAGGACTCTGACTTTCCTGAAATCTGTCTGAGAACGCTTTTTAAAGATGGTCACGTTCCGCCCCGAAGACAACGTCAAACGGTAAAAGTCTAGTTGCGAAAGTTGTGGGCAATTTCGAGGTGATGCTTCTGGATATAAAATTCGTCCAAATCGGAGTCCGGACGGCCGAGTAAAGCCCGTTTTACTGAGGCCCAAAATCTGATGACGGGAATGCGAGAGTCTATATAAAGAGAGGAAACCTAGGTCACCAAGGGCCACGAATTTTCCTCCTCCCGAGCCGCCGTCTTGGAGGGGAGGACCAGCACCATTGCAGCACCATCCACAAGGAAGAAGGGGGGCCAAGGAGCCGCTGCCCCCTAGGGCCGCCGCCGCCGCCGCCTCCGTGGCTGCCGCCGGCCGTCTCCTCCTCGCGGGGCTGCACCTCTCCATCAACACCATCATCAACCTCCTCCTCACCATGTCCATGCGTGAGTAGTTTCCTCCGGGGCCGAGGGCTTGTACGTGTAGCTATGTGGTTATCTCTCTCTCCCATGATGTGATCTTCGTTGTGGTCATAGGCTATGTCAATCTAGGGTGATCCCATGATATTTCCCATTCCTCTATGTATTGGATTGATGTACTCACTTGTCTTTATCTAGTATAATTCCCGAGACCAAGGTGACAGCGGTCTATTGGACATGGATTCGAAAAATATTTTCATGAGTGATTTCCTCTCTTGTGTGTTGATTGAAGATCGAGAGTCTCTTGGTGCTTGTCTTTGACTATCCTTTAGATATGTTGTGGTGATTGTGGGACTCTCTTTGGATGGCCGCGGTGACATTGGGAAATCCTTAGATTGAGAACTACGAACTTTGAGGTGTGCTTTTGTAGCCCTACATAATTCTCGTCCTCTCTTGACCACGAAGGAATGACCTCCCGGTGCGTCTCCATTGCATGTTTTATGGGAAATATCATGTGATTCGATTATGTTAATGTTGTTGGGAGTTGCCACTAGTGAAAGTATGATCCCTAGGCCTTGTTTCCACCATTGCAATACCATTTGTGCTCACGTTTACCACTTGTTTGCTTGCTGCACTTTTTATTACAGATTTATATTACTTTGTTTTACCATCCATATCACTTGCCATTTAACATCTCTTCGCCGAACTAGTGCACCTATACATCTAACAAGTGTATTAGGTGTGTTGGGGACACAAGACACTTCTTGTATCTTAGTTGCAGGGTTGCTTGAGAGAGACCATCTTCAACCTCTACTTCCCTGAGTTCGATAAACCTTAGGTCATCCACTTGAGGGAAATTGCTGCTATCCTACAAACCTCTGCGCTTGGAGGCCCAACATAGTCTACAAGAGTAGAAGCGTGTGTAGACATTAGCGATATGTCATCTGTGAGTCTCTAGTACAACATACGTTCTATGTCCAAAGACCTGAGCTGACGCATGTACTCGGGATGGTGACAGACTTGCTTTGGGCCGACCAAACGCTACTCCGTGACTGGGTAGTTACAAAGGTACGTTTCGGGCTTGTCCAGAGCCATGCTGCGAGACGTGGTCGAGCAAGATGGGATTTTCCCCTCCGATCAGGAGAGATATACTCTGGGCCTCTCGTGTGATCCGACCAGGATAAGCATGGCCATGCGACAAGGATTATGAGATAATCCATTTTGGGTCAGCATCACTGGATCGAGAAAGAGGTCGGGCTAGCACAAGGATGACAGACTCGCCTTGAGCCTGTCAACATATATCGTGTGGCAAAGGGAATGTAAGTGTGACATGTTGTACAGGTTCGCTAGCCAGCTTCATAGTCTGCTTGGTGGTCGGCACACCTTGCTAGAGGCCGCTACCAACCGTACAGGTCGGAGGTGATCCGAAATGTGACCAAGCGGACTTGAACCTAAGGGGTCGCACGCTTAAGGGAAGGAACCTGTGAGGTTGGATCTGACTCCATGAGTTAGACTTGGTCCTACTCGGACTCGAATACAGACTGGACAGACTTTGGGCTTTAGGGTTCATTCGAGGCCCAAGTGTTGAGCCCGCGACGGATGCCTATATATAGTGGAGGTGCGGCACACTCATCCGGTTGATCGCTTCGGCGCCGACATTAGGGTTTGCATGTGTTGCGAGTAGCCACCTCCACTCGCCATCGGTTGTGTGATCGGACCTAGAAGTCCGCCGCACGATGTTCCTCCTGCAGGGGTAGATACCATTAGAGGCGGTGCACTTGTGCCGCTCCGGCGAACCAGTTCGCGGGATCCGATCGGCTACGTGGGAGATCGACGAAAAGGAGACAACTCCGGAGACATGCTGCCCCAACTCTACTTCCGATGCACGGCACTGCGCGTCTAGTGGTAACGATCTGTGATCCATCTCCCTTAGCATGTTCCTGGATGTTCTGCACGTAGGAAAATTTTAGTTTGTAGTCGACGCACCCTACGGTAGAATCCAACAGTGGTATCAGAGCCTCTGCTATAGGATTTGGATTCAGATCGTATGCATATTAGATATGTGGAGGCGGCATATGAGATCTGTTGTCGTGTATGAGTTTGGCTATGTGAACGGTTGATGAGATATATGGGGATTGTTGAGGCTATGTTTTCTGTCAATCGGGATCGATGAGGTCGTGACACGATCTACTCCTATCGGTCGGTTATCCACCATCGGGGTTAACAATGAAACGTAAATCCGAATCGGATTCTCGATGATTGATGAGATCGGTCAGATCAGAAAATTTGGCATGAACGAAGTACAGACGCGATCTGAGATTTCCGAAAATGTCGGGCGCTGCCTCGTCGATCCCCACCCGCTAACCGACTAGCGGGACCGCCGTGTGCGTTGCGCCGTGTATTTTGTACCCAACACACTAACCGGTATAATGTGATTCTATGCACGACTTTGTTTTGCAGGTTTGATGTGAATAGTATGGCTCAAGTGTATGTGATGCATGTGTGTAATTAATTTATACATGGCATGTGCGTCATGTTTGTCAGCCGGCAGGAGCCAAAGTGTTGTCATCATAATGTATAACGACATGTGTGTCGACTTGTGACTCTATGTAAAATTCATTACTAGTTGTAGTAGTTGGATAATAGAGATCAGGTTGGTGGCTTGGCGTCCCGGCGTGACGAACAAGATGGAGTTCCAAGATGTTCATCGGAGTTGGAGCCGACCTTGAAGAACATCCATGGAGACATACTATTTCACAATATATGTTTATTTGTGATTGTTATGCTTCTTACTTTCTATGCATGTTAGAATGGTAGAAAGATCCCTCATGAATATCAAGTAAATTGCCATTCCCGGTGCTGCACCTTCGCACGTCAAGTACGTCTAGTAGTGGGCTCATAAAATTGGGGTGCTGCTAGGTGTCCTTGAACTGAAGGGTTCGTGACGGACACGGACATGCACTTCATCAAGTTAACTTGACAAGGCTATCAAAACGGTTTTGGGCCTTGTGGCAAAAGAGGTCGGCAGCTGGGGTATGAGATTATACATACTCGACCGACAAGAGTCGTATAGAGATACAATTAGCAAGGAGTTTCTTACCGGATAGTCATGTTGGCTAGCAGTGATGTTAAAGCTCACTAGTCGCATGTACTAGTCGGATCCTGAATCACTGGGAGTTTGCGGAGGGATGCTAACTTTAGTGGGAGTATTCCTGTTTAAGGCTTGAATTACTCTACATAAACACATTGCTTAGTAATTGCATATTTTCTGTTGTAGATTAATGGCACCACCTGCTCAACCCAACTTTGCATTGAAATCAATCTTTGATAAGGATAAACTTAATGGAACAAACTTTACCACCTGGTATAGAAATTTGAGAATTGTTCTCAAGCATGATAAGATGGAACATATTCTAGAGGATCCACTTCCAGATGAACCTGCCGATACTGCTAATGCCACAACCAGGAATGCCTACCAGAAACTCGTTGATGAATCAAACGAGATCAGCTGCCTCATGCTCGCTTGTACGGAGCCCGATTTGCAACAGCATTTCGAAGATGTTGGGGCTTTCGATATGATCTAGAGTCTCAAGAGCATGTTTTAGGTTCAGGCTAGGACCGAAAGGTTCAACGTCTGGCGATCCTTGATGGATTGTAAGCTAAAGTAAGGTGATCCACAGAGCCCACATGTGATCAAGATGATCGGATATGTGCAAGCTTTGGATCGGTTAGGCTTCCCACTCTTGGATGAGCTCGCTACAGATGTAGTTCTGGGTTCTCTTCCACCCAGCTATGGGACGTTCATCTCCAACTATCATATGCATGGCATGGATAAGAAGCTCACTGAATTGCATGGTACGTTTAAGGTGGCAGAACAGGATATAAAGAAAGGCACGCATCAAGTGTTGATGGTGCAGAACTCGGCTAAGTTCAAGAAGAGTTGGTCTTAGAAAAAGGCTAAGGAAAAAGGCACGAAGAAGGCAATCTCCGCCGCAGTGCCGAAGTCTGGACCGAACTCAGAGACCATTTGCTATCACTGCAAGGAGACCGGTCACTGGAAGAGGAACTGTAGTAAGTGGCTTGCAGAGCATGGCAAGAAGGCCGGAAATGCTGCTTCAGGCAAAGGTACACTTTTTGCATATGTTATAGACATTTACCTTGCTGACATACCTAGTAGCTCTTGGGTATTTGATACCAGGTCGGTTGTTCTTATTTGCAACTCGATGCAAGGGCTGGTAAGAACTAGGCATGTGGCACAAGGGGAGATTGACATCAGGGTCGGCAATAAAGCAAGTGTTGTTGCGTTGGAGGTCGGCACGATGCAGCTCCAGCTTCCTTCCGGATTCATTATGGAATTGAATAATTGTTATTACATTCCTGCACTTAGTCGGAGCATTATTTCTGCCTCATGTTTGATGAGTCAAGGTTATGAATTCAATTTAAAGGACAATGGTTGTTTGATATTTTTGAATGGTATGTTCCACAGCTATGCACCCATTATTGATGGGCTATTTATTTTGAATCTGGAAACGGATCCTGTCTATAATATGAATGTCAAGAGGCATAAGCCTAATGAGATAAATCTGACATACTTCTAGCATTGTCGGCTTGGACACATTAGTCTGAAACGCATGAAGAAGCTGCATAGCGATGGGCTCCTAACTTCGCCCAACTTCGAGTCATTCGAGACATGTGAATCATGCTTGCTTGGCAAGATGACTAAGTCTCCTTTTGCAAAGAGTTGTGAGAGGGCGTCCGAGTTGTTGGAGCTTATACACAGCGATGTGTGTGGTCCAATGACCACAACTGGTAGAGGTGGCTATTAGTACTTCGTGACTTTTACCGACGACTTGAGTAGATATGGCTATAACTATTTGATGAGGCACAAGTCGGAAATTTTGAAAAGTTCAAAGAGTTACAGAACGAGGTAGAGAATTAGCTCGGCAAGACTATAGAGCTTCTATGATCTGATCATGGAGGTGAGTACATGAGCCAGGAGTTTGATGATCATCTGAAAAGTCAACGTATAGTACCTCAGCTCACACCTCCGAGTGCGCCATAAGAAATGGCGTGTCGGGATGGAGGAAACATACCTTGTTGGACATGGTTTGATCTATGATGAGCAAATCAGATTTACCCTTGTCATTCTGGGGATACGCTCTAGAAACTGTAGCTTTTACACTCAACAAAGTACCATCTAAATCCGTAGATAAGACACCACATGAGATGTGGACTGGAAAGAGTCCCAGTTTGTCTTTTCTGAAGATTTGGGGTTGTGAAGCATTTGTCAAATGACTTATGACAGACAAGCTTACACCCAAGTCAGATAAATGCATATTCGTGGGATATCTGAGGGAAACCTTGGGATATAGCTTCGACAACCGTGAAGAGAACAAAGTGTTTTCTGCTCGAAACGGGGTCTTCTTTGAGAAAGAGTTTCTCGGGCGGGAGGCTAGTGGGAGGCAGGTGCAACTCGAAGAAGTTCGAGCAGCACTTGGGGACAACTCGGCGGATGATGTGATCATACCAGAGTTTGTCAGGCAACCCGAGGTGGAAGCGGCACCGGACCCACGAAGGTCGGAAAGATTGCGCATAGTGCGTGATGTGTTGTTGCTGGAAAGCGACGAGCTGACTACGTATGCGGAAGTGATGGTAAGCCTGGATTCCGAGGCATGGCTGGAGGCCATGAGGTCCGAATTAAAGTCCATGGATGAAAATCAAGTTTGGGACTTGGTTGATCCGCCACCTGGCTTAAAAGCCATAGGTTGCCAATGGGTCTTTAAGAAGAAAACCGATGTGGATGGAAATTTTCAGATCCACAAAGCTCGGCTTGTCGCTAAAGGTTATGGACAAGTTCAAGGAATAGACTACGATGAGACTTACTCGCCAGTAGCGATGCTGAAGTCGATGAGGATCATACTAGCTATAGCTGCCTATTTCGATTATGAGATATGGAAGATGGATGTCAAAACAACTTTCCTTCACGAAAATTTAACCGAGGCCGTGTATATGATACAGCCCGAGGGTTTTGTCCATCCGACTAGAAGTAGTAAGGTATGCAAGCTCAAGAGATCCATTTATGGGTTGAGACAAGCATCTCGGAGCTGGAACATTCCTTTTGATGAGCTCATCACTGGTCTCGGTTTTATCAAAAGCGAAGAGGATGCTTGTTTATACAAGAAGTTGAGTGGGAGCTCGACAGTATTTTTGATACTATATGTGGATGACATATTGCTAATCGGAAACGATGTTTCGATACTGAACTCGGTCAAGGAATCATTGAATGGAAAGTTTTCGATGAAGGACCTCGGTGAAGCGGTTTATATATTGGGCATTAAGATCTATAGAGATAGATCGAGTAGGATGCTCGGTTTGAGCCAATGCATGTACATAGATAAAGTGTTGAACCGGTTCAACATGAGTGAGGCCAAGAAAGGGTTCTAGCCTATCTCACATGGTATAAGGCTAAGCGAGACTCAGAGTCCTTCGACATCTGATGAGCGAAGCAGGATGAGTCGGATTCCGTATGCCTCGGCAATTGGATCCATCATGTATGCCATGTTATGTACATGGCCTGATGTTGATTTTGCAATAATCCTAACAAGCAGATACCAGGCCAACCCAGGTGAGAGTCACTGGGCGGTGGTAAAGACTATTCTAAAGTACCTAAAAAGTACTAAAGAGATGTTCCTAGTTTATGGAGGTGAGGAGGAGCTCGTCGTAGAGGGTTACATTGATGCTAGTTTCCAAACCGATGGAGATGATTGCCGATCACAGTCTGGATTCGTGTATGTCATGAATGAAGGAGCAGTGAGCTAGACGAGTTCCAAGCAAGATACGGTGGTCGATTCTACCACAGAAGCCGAATACATTGTGGCTTGTGAAGCTGCAAAGGAAGGTGTTTGGATCCGGAACTTTCTAGATGATCTTGGTATTTTCCCAGCCTCGCTGAAACCATTGGACCTTTATTGTGATAATTCTGGTGCAATCACACAAGCCAAGGAGCCAAGGAACCACCACAAGACCAGACACATCGATCGGAAATATCACCTGATACGAAAGATCGTAAAGAGTGGTGATATAGAGTTATGCAAAATTCACACGGATGCAAATGTTGCAGATCCATTGATTAAGCTGCTTCCACAACCCAAGCATGAGGGGAACGTTAGAGCTATGGGCATACAATGTATGTTTGATTAACTCTAGAGCAAGTGGGAGACTATTGGAGATATGCCCTAGAGGCAATCATGTATGATGATATTTCCTATGTGTTTATGAATAAAGATAGTCCTTGGATGTAATCAATGATGCTTGTTGGCAAGTACGTGACTTGTCTATGAGATCTTGTGTTGTATGATACATCCTAAATGGTCTCTAGTCGTAAGTGAGGTGTGGACACACGTCAGACTAGACTAGCATATGACACGATGGATGGCTCGGTCTCACTAGCCATGGAGCATTAGGTGCTAACCAGATAATATGGACTTGGAAAGGTCTGGTCGTATTCGACGTAGTCGGATCCGAGTCGAGATAAGGTCTGAGTCGGACATACCCAACTATGAGATGTAGCGGTATGTCATCTGTGAGTCTCTAGTACAACATACGTTCTACGTCCTAAGACCTGAGCTGACGCATCTACTCGGGATGGTGATAGACTTGCTTTGGTCCGACCAAGCGCTACTCCGTGACTGGGTAGTTACAAAGGTAGGTTTCGGGCTTGTCCAGACCCATGTTGCGAGACGTGGTCAAGCAAGATGGGATTTTCCCCTCCGATCAGGAGAGATATACTCTGGGCCCCTCATGTGATCCGACCAGGATAAGCATGGCCATGCGACAAGGATTATGAGATAATCCGTTTTGGGTCGGCATCACCGGAACGAGAAAGAGGTCGGGTTAGCACAAGGATGACAGACTCGCCTTGAGCCCGACAAAATATATCGTGTGGCAAAGGAAATGGAAGTGTGACATGTTGTACAGGTTCGCTAGCCAGCTTCATAGTCTGCTTGGTGTTCGACACGCCTTGCTAGAGGCCGCTACCAACCGTATAGGCCGGAGGTGATCCGAAATGTGACCAAGCGGTCTTGAACCTAAGGGATCGTGCGCTTAAGGGAAGGAACCTGTGAGGTTGGATTTGACTCCACAAGTTAGACTTCGTCCTACTCGGACTGGGATACAGACCGAACAGACTTTGGGCTTTAGGGTCCGTGCGAGGCCCAAGTGTTGATCCCGTGACGAATGCCTATATATAGTGGAGGTGCGGCACACTCATCCGGTTGATCGGTTCGGCGCCGTCATTAGGGTTTGCATGTGTTGCGAATAGCCACCTCCACTCGCCACTGGTTGTGTGGTTGGACCTAGCAGTCCACCGCATGACGTTCCTCCTGCACGCGCGGATACCGTTAGAAGCGATGCACTTGCGCCGCTCTGGCGAACCTATTTGTGGGATCCGATCGGCTACGTGGGAGATCGACGAGAAGGAGACGACTCCGGAGACACGCTGCCCCAAGTCTAATTCCGCTGCACGGCACTGCACATCTAGTGGTAATGATCTATGATCCATCTCCCTTAGCATGTTTCTGGATGTTCTGCACATAGGAAAGTTTTAGTTTGTAGTCGACGCACCCTACGGTAGAACCCAACAATGTGCCATGTAAAAGTCTTATCAGGCGTCTTTATCTATTTCTATAGATCTTGATGCCCAATATGTAAGCTGTTTTACCCAGGTCTTCCTTTGTAAAACTCCTTTCAAACAACCCTTTATGCTTTCCAGAAATTCTACATCATTTACGATCAACAATTTTTCATCCACATATACTTATCACAAATGTTGTAGTGCTCCCACTCACTTTCTTGTAAATACAAGTTTGTTGCAAACTTTGTATAAACCAACAAGCTTTGATTACCTCATCAAAGTGTATATTCCAACTCCGAGATGCTTGCTCCAGTCCAAAGAAGGATCACTGGAGCTTGCATACCTTTTAGCATCCTTAGGATCGACAAAACCTTCCGGTTGTATGACATACAACCTTTCCTCGCCGAAACCATTAAGGAAACTCTGTTTGGACATCCATCTGGCAGATTTCGTAATCTAAAAATGAAGCAACTGCTAACATAATTCTGACGGACTCAAGCATCACTACGGGTGAGAAAGTCTCATCGTAGTCAACACTTTGAACTTGTGAAAACCCCTTTGCCACAATTCGAGCTTTATAGATGGTGACATTACCGTCCGCGTCCATCTTCTTCTTAAAAATCCATTTATTCTGAATGGCCTTTCGCCCTTCAGGTAATACTTCCAAAGTCCATACTTTGTTTTCGTACATGGATACCATCTCGAATTTCATGGCCTCTAACCATTTATCAGAATCTGGGCCCACCATCGCTTCTCCATGGCTCGCGGGTTCAACGTTGTCCAACAACATGACCTCCAAGACAGGGTTGTCGTACCACTCAAGAGTAGTACGTATCCTTGTCGACTAGACCTGGCCATGGGCAGCCCGGCCCTGTCGGCCCGACCCGGCCCGGCCCGACCTTGTCCACGGGCCGGGCTCGGGCCTAGATTTCAAGATCGATGGTCGGGCCCGGGCCTGTCACTTTTGCACATTAACGAAGAGGCCCGGCCCGTGGCCCGAGGCCCGTCGGGCTTTTAGTGTGATGGGACGGTCTCGGACCCGATTTTTAGGCCCGACGGACGGGCCGGGCTGGGCTCGGGCCTAGGTTTTTTCTACGGGCTTTGGTAGGCCCAGCCCGAAGCCTGGCCCGACCCAGCAGATGGCCAGGTATATTGTCGACCTACGAGGTTCGATACTAACTTGATCCAAAATTTCATGATCACTATCATCAGCTTCCTCTTCAACTATCGTAGGTGCCACAGAAACATCTTTCTGTGTTATGCTACTCTCTGGTTGAAGTAAAGGTTCAACAACCTCATCAAGTTCTATTTTCCTCCCACTCAATTCTTTCGGGAGAAACTCTTTCTCGAGAAAGGACTCGTTCTTAGTGACAAACACTTTACCCTCGGATCTGAGATAGAAGGTATACCCAATAGTCTCCTTTGGGTATCCTATGAAGATGCATTTGTCCGCTTTGGGTTCGAGCTTTTCCGGCTGAAGCCTTTTGACATAAGCATCGCAGCCCCAAACCTTAAGAAATGACAGCTTAGTTTTCTTGCCAAAGCATAGTTCATACGGTGTCGTATCTACGGACTTAGATGGTGCCCTATTTAAAGTGAATGCAACTGTCTCTAACGCATAACCCCAAAACAATAGTGGCAGATCAGCAAGAGACATCATAGAATGCACCATATCCAATAAGGTACGATTACGACGTTCGGACACACCATTACATTGTGGTGTTCCAGGTGGCGTCAACTATGAAATAATTCCACATTTGCTTAAGTGATTGCCAAACTTATAACTCAGATACTCTCCCCTTCGATCAGATAATAGGAATTTGATCTTCTTGTTATGATGATTCTCAACTTCACTCTGAAATTGCTTGAACTTTTCAAACGTTTGAGACTTACGCTTCATTAAGTAAATATACCCATATCTACTCAAGTCATTGGTGAAGGTGAGAAAGTAACGATATCCACCGCGCGCCTCAACGCTTATCGGATCACACACATCAGTATGTATGATTTCCAACAAGTCACATGCCCGTTCCATTGTACCAGAAAACAGGGTTTTACTCGTCTTGCCCATGAGGCATGGTTCACATGTGTCAAGTGATTCAAAATCAAGTGACTCCAAAAGTCCATCATCATGGAGTTTCTTCAAGCGCTTTACACCAATATGACCCAAGCGGCAGTGCCACAAGAAAGTGGTACTATCATTACCAACTCTACATCTTTTGGCATCAATATTATGAACATGTGTATCACGACGATCAAGATTCAATAAACCATTCACATTGAGTGCATGACCATAGAATGTATTACTTATGTAAATAGAATAACCATTATTCTCTGACTTAAATGAATAACCGTATTGCAATAAACACAATAAAATCATGTTCATGCCTCAACACAGACACCAGATAACATTTATCTAGGTTCAACACTAATCTTGAAGGTAGAGGGAGCGTGCGATGGTGATCACATCTGAAAGTGCAACTAATCCCCGGGTGGTTTTGGTAATTAATAACAACATATATATCATTGAACTAATATTTACTTGAGAATCATTTCAGAGAAGTTCGATGATATGGGTATGGAAATGTCTGAAGAAGTGGACCCCTCAAAATGCTAAGACAAGCATTGGCAAAAACTCAAGACTCTTTTTTTGGTTTAGTGATCAAAGATCACATTGAGTCCATAGGAAAAGCCAATACTATTAAAAGGGGATGAGGTTGTGTTAATGATCTGGTTGCTCAAGTGCTTTGTGATTTAGCTCCCTCAACTATCAGCACTCTTCACTACTTAACACACTCATAAGTAATCTCGGACAAACCGATTCTACAAACTCAGTCCCACCGAGATGAACCACCTTAGTTATTCTTCCAAACCCTAATTTCTCGGTCCATCCGATTTTGAGTTTCGGTCTCACCGAAACTGGACTGCCAACCTTCTGTAACCAATTGACATCACTTCGGAATATCCGAGTTGTTAATTTCGGTCCCACCGAGATGGCAAGCTCCAACCTTTGACTCACTTCGGGCACACCGAGATGGTATTTTCGGTCCCACCGAAAATCCCAACGTTCACTATATTTGAACTTTCGGTTTGACCGAGTTTTCACTTCGGTCTCACCGAGATGGCCCAAATATGTGTGTAACGGTTGGATTTTGTGTGGAGGCTATATATACCCCTCCACCCCCTCTTCATTTGTGGAGAGAGCCATCAGAAAGTCTACCACTCCTACCATACACTTTCTGAGAAGAGAACCACCTACCCTTGTGTTGAGATCAAGCCATTCCATTCCTACCATATGAAACTTGATTTCTAGCCTTCCCAAGTTGCTTTCCACTCTATCCTTTCTTCCACCACAGCCATATCAGTGAGGAGAGTTGAGTGTTGGGGAGATTATCATTTGAAGCACAAGAGCAAGGAGTTCATCATCATCAACACCATCTATTACCTTTTGGAGGGTGGTGCCTCCTAGATTGGTTAGGTGTCGCTTGGGAGCCTCCGTCTTTGAGATGTGGAGTTGAACCAAGAAGTTTGTAAGGGCAAGGAGATCGCCTACTTCGTGAAGATCTACCCAGAGTAAGGCTAGTCCTCCGTGGGCGTAGGCCATGATGGAATAGACAAGGTTGCTTCTTCGTGGACCCTTCGTGGGTGGAGCCCTCCGTGGACTCGCGCAGCCGTTACCCTCCGTGGGTTGAAGTCTCCATCAACGTGGATGTACGATAGCACCACCTATCGGAACCACGACAAAAATCTCCGTGTCACCAAACTGCGTTTGATCTTCTCCACCTCTCTTTACTACATGTGCAATTTACTTTCCGCTGCTTATACTCTAGAATTGCATGTGTAGGGTGATACTTGAATTGATCTTAATTGTGAAACTGCCAAAAACTTTGCTTAATCAAAAGGCAGATTTTTTATTGTCAAGTAGTCTAATCACCCCCCCCCCCTAGACATACTTTCGATCCTACAAGTGGTATCAGAGCTTTGGTCTCCATTGTTTTGGTTTCCATTGCATTGGACTCCATAAGCTTGGTTTCACAACCTAGGAGAGTATGGCGTCTAGTGAGGGTAATTATCGTAGAGGTCCTTACTTTGATGGTACAAATTTTGCTAGTTGGAAGCATAAAATGAAAATGCATATTCTTGGTCATAACCTAGCCGCATGGGGCATTATTTGTGTTGGTATGCAAGGTGATTTCTTCGAAGAAGGAAAAGTTCCGGATCGCGAAGCTACACCAGAAGAGTTGCGGATGTTGCAAAACAATGCTCAAGCTTGTGACATTCTCTTCAATGCTTTGTGTCCCGAGGAGTTCAACAAAATCAGCCGTCTTGAGAATGCTAAAGAGATTTGGGATACTTTGGTTGAAATGCACGAAGGTACTGAATCTGTGAAGGAATCAAAGCTGGATATTCTTCAAGGTCAACTTGACAAGTTCAAGATGAAGGATGGTGAAGGAGTCGCTGAAATGTACTCTAGGCTTGCTCTCATCACAAATGAGATTGCCGGCTTAGGAAGCGAAGAAATGACCGACCGATTCATCATTAAGAAGATTCTCAGAGCTTTGGATGGAAAGTATGACACCGTGTGCACTTTGATCCAAATGATGCCAAACTACAAGACCCTCAAGCCAACTGAAGTCATTGGAAGAATTGTTGCTCATGAAATGACACTTAAGGATAAGGAAGAGCTTCACAACAAGTCAAGTGGTGCTTACAAAGCTACAAGTGATGCTCCTACTACCTCAAGTGACAAGCTAATTTCCAATGAAGAGATAAGCCTAATGGTCAAGAACTTCAACAAGTTCTACAAGAATAGAGGCAAAGAAAGAAGCTCAAAGTCTAGATCATATGATGAAAAGAGATCTTCTAGTCGTGATCGAAACTGCTACAATTGTGGAAGACCCGGACACTTCTCAAATGAGTGTACGGCTCCCCACAAGAGAAGAGAAGAATCTCCAAGAAGAAGAGCAAGAGATGAGTCACCTCGGAGAGAGAGAAGGAGTAGAGATGATCGTTATGAACGAAGACCCTCTCGGAGAAGCAAGGATTCGGAGAGGAAAGACAAGTCATCAAGAAGCTACACAAGAAGAAGCCATCAAGCTCATGTAGGTGAATGTGTCTCCGGCTCCGACTCCGACAATCAATCCGATGGAAGCTATCACTCCGACTCCGACTATAGTCAAGATGAAGGTGTTGCCGGACTTGCACTCGTATCCTCCAACTCCAACTCCTACGACTTATTTGATTCACCAAATGAGGGAATTGGAAGATGCTTCATGGCTAAAGGCCCCAAGGTAACACACCCTGAATTCATTGACTTTGATAGTGATGAGGATGACTTGCTTGGTGAAGATGAGCTCTTGCATGATTAATCTAGTGAGCTTAGTAATGATGAAAATGCTAGTAGTCTTTATAGTCGAGAAGAGTCAAATGACAATGCTATGAAGGAGATTGAGCGTCTAACTAAAGAACTAAACACTCTTAAGTTAGCTCATGAAACAACTCAAGAAGATCATAGAGAGCTCCTAAGATCTCATGAGAAGCTACGCTTCGAGAAGCTCACTCTAGAGCAAGAACATGAGTTTCTAAAAGCGATCAATGACGATCTTCGAAAGAAGAGTTCTTCATATCTTGCCAAACGACTTCTCTTGTCTAATTTCTTGCCACCTATTAAGACTAAGCATGACAAGCATAAGAAAAATTCTTCCTCTAGTAGTAACAATAACAATGTTAAATCCAATATTGTTGCTTCTAGTAGTTCTCTTGATTCCACTAACAATGTTTCAAGCCAAGTTACACTTGAGCAAGAAAATAGCTTATTGAAGGAAATCATAGAGAAAGGTGTCTACAAGAGTCTTGCCGGAAGCAAGAACTTTGAGGAGATTGTTCGCAAACAAGGAAGACACCGGAAGAATCAAGGGATTGGTTTTGAGCGAAAGTTCAACGCCGAAGGTGTTGAGTGGGAAGGTCAATACCCTACTCCACAGTTTGTTTCACAAAAGGAGAAGTATGATCCTACTTCTTCCAATGTGGAACAAGCTCAAGATGACCTTCCACCACAAGACCACAAGCTAAAGGCCAAGGACAAGCTTCAAGAGGAGATTGATGCATTCATTGAAGCACCTCAAGCCATGGTCAAGTGGGTTCCCAAGGACACATCAAGTTCTACTTCGTCAAGCTCAACTACAACACCAAGGATTCCCATCAAGATGATGTGGATCCCAAAGAAGAAGAACTAGAAGGTTCTTGAGGGTGACTCCGCCAACAAACTTCACTCATATTCATTTTGGCAAGAACTTGTGCAATCAACTTCCACATCATGCACTAGTTCATGGAGTCACAAACCCTCTTGTTGGTAAGTCAAGGGACAAGGTAATCATTGCTTTCATGGACATCATCTTTTGTGAACTTCACTCTATGTCTATGGATATTCTTGTTTGTTCCTTGTGGGACTAACCCATGTAGGTATTGAAAGTGCCCTAATCCAAAGGATAGCTCCCAACTCTTGATGATCTACATCAACATTGAGCATCCACATCTTCAACATCTACATGAAGTCTTCTACGACAACCCAAGGTTAGTTTGACCCTTTAAAAGGGGTTCTCACATCTAGGGGGAGCTTTGCTCTAAAAAAAATTGAGCTAAAGCATCTCCAAATGATGTGAACACATAAATGCTTTATGTAAAAGTGGTAACCCCACTTGTGCTTAAACGATGAGTATGACCTATGATCAAATGTTCTATTTTGGCTCCTAAGTCAATATACTCATATATAGATGACCTAGTCATCGACAAATTGTGTGCTAGTAACTAGAATGTTGGTTGTGCATGTTTGACACATATTTCAGTTGCTATCTTATTGTGTGAGCATGTTGAATGCATGGTTTTATCCATTCAAGGACATCCATTTGTTGTTTTGATTGTTTTGATTTTTTTTCTGGCCAAATGGATGGACAAGAATGCCTAAGCACCTTCCCTAGCTATCTATGCTTTCTTGTCTCAAATTCTTTTCATGCTCATATCACAACTTTGAACAAGTCTTTTTCGGACTCTCCGAGTGAGGAGCACTCGGAGCCACCGATTCGTCTAAGGCTGACTTCCAAAACCTTCTAAGTCCATTTCGGTCTGACCGGCTTCTCAATCTCGGTCCAACCGAAACGCTTAGACTGATCTAGGTTTCATCTCGGTGAAACCGAGTTCAAAATCTCGGTCTGACCGATATGCATAACTGCACAGCAGTTATACA
This sequence comes from Secale cereale, assembly GCA_902687465.1. NCBI lineage: Eukaryota > Viridiplantae > Streptophyta > Magnoliopsida > Poales > Poaceae > Secale > Secale cereale. Next base: position 462,794,789 of record LR738714.1, read on the forward strand.
TCTCGGTGACACCGAGTTTTTCAACTCGGTCCCACCGACACCATGGGGTTATATATACCTGAGGGCCGCGCGCGATTTATCTCTTCAAACCGTTCGCCCCCAATTCCCCTGCTGCCATCGCCCTGGTCTACGGATCGTCGCCGTCGTCGCCTGTGCGCCCTCGCCGCAGGTCTCTGCCGCCGTCAACGGTAATCATCTCCACCGTTGCCGCCGTAGAGGGACTCCACCAAGTTAGGGTGAGTCCCGATCCCTTTCGTGCTCCCCATCCAATTCTTGCACGATAGGCTTGCCATGAATCAATCCACGTTTGAGATATTCCCTATACATTAGATCAGATCCTCTAGTTTCGAGCGAAATTCTTAGGTTTAGGTTTCCACGGAACGCATCTCGGTGAAGCCGATTTTGAAACTCGGAATGACCGATTTGGCCTCTGGCCATTGCACTGCATCATTCGGTCTAACCGAGTTGTGCAAATCGGAATGACCGAAACTTAGTTTCAGTGAAACCCTAGGTTATCGGTAGGACCGAAACCCATTTCGGTCTGACCGAAAGTGGTGTGTAGGCCTCTGTATACACTTCGGATTCACCGAAACTTAAAATCGGTTTGATCGAAATACATTCTGTGAAAACTCAAAACTAAGTTTTAAACTCATTTGTTTTGCAAAAACCTCTGCAGTTGTGATAACTCTTCTACTCTGCCTATACCTTATCTTTTCACAGGTTTTCAGCCATGTCAGATGTCAGTGACAGCCAGAACAGGTCTGAGTCACCTTTCGCTGAGATTCCAGAGGCAGATACAAGTCCTGCCAGCAGCTCCAGTGATGATGGTGAGAGGAGCACCCCTAGTGGTTTGCCTCCTGCAGCCACCAGAACCAGGAAGAAGAGAAATTCTGATGATGAGGACTCTGACTTCGTTGCTGAGGAAGTTACCTCCAAGCCAAAGAGGAATGTGGTTGCCAAAGAGCACCAAGGGCAGCAGACAAGGAAAGGCACAAGCAAAGTAAAGCAGTCAGCTGTTGCAAAGAAGCTCAACTTGGAAGAGCCAGCTCCAAGTAAGGTGAAGAAAACTTCCAAGAGGAAGAGGGTAGTATATGCTGAACCTCAAGTTGATGCGGCTGCTGAAGAAGAAGATGCACCCCAGCCTCCTCCTCAGAAAGCTAAGTTCATGAGTGATGCTATTCGGGCTCAAGCCTCCTCTAAGCCCAAGAAGCCTTCTCAAGCAAAGGCAGCTCCAGCCAAGCCCAAGAGAACAACCAGGAGCATTCCAGCTTCTGAGAAGAACAAAGGTGAGATGCCACCGTCTGAATCAGATGAAGAGCATGTGTTGCTCAAGCTCCGTCCTAAGTTGCCACTCCACAATGATGCTCATCCTCAAGCTGAGGACATGAAGGCAAGGAAGGACAAAGGTCTCAGGCTATGGAGACAGTCGGATCCATATGATGTAAGGAGAAGGACTGCTGTGGACCCCAGATTCCACACCAGAGAGCAGCAGGATTTCTATGAGGCCGTGCTGATGGATAAGAAGCCCATTGTTGCTGACACCAGGTATGTTGACTGGAAGTACATTGATAGTGAAGAGCACCGAGACTTCTTTCCCCATGTGCATGAGAGCTTTACTGCATGTGGAGTTGCTGATTTTGTGGGTCAAGAGCTGACAGCTTGGAATGACGAGATGATCATGCAGTTCTACGCCACAGCCCACTTCTATCCTGATGGCAATATCACCTGGATGACTGAAGGTCAAAGGTTTTCTTCGTCTGTTGAAGAATGGGCAGAACTTCTGAACGCTCCAGTGCAGAGAGAGGACGACATTGATGTCTATGGGATTCCTAAGAAGAGTCATGATTCCATGAAGAACATGTACAAGGAGATCCCCGCTGCTGATTTGGAAGGATGGAAGCTTGGCTCAGTGTACTATCTCCAGGCAGGTCTGACCACCACTAACACTATTCTGAGGCATACATTGATGCCTAAGTCTGGAGACCACCGCATGATTCGAGGCTATTCTATCAACATGCTGCACATTCTCGATGAGAAGGCACCTTTCAAGGTGATGGACTTGATGGTAGAGACCATTAAGAGGACTGCAGCTGACCAGAAGAGGTCGTGTGGGTTTGCCCCGCAGATTCAGATGCTCATCAATGCCAAGTTTGGCACGGGCAAATTCATGTTGGATAGGAAGCACTTGCCACTGCAGCCAGAGCATGAGGACAACGTAGTTGTGACGGATGAAGAGGATCCTACCTCAGTTGAAGGACAAGCCAAAATCGAAGCTGCGAAGAAAGCTAAAGCTGACAAAGAGGCAGCAGCAGCAGCAGCTAAGCCAAAGAGCTTTGGAGAACAAATTCTTGAAGCTACCCAGAGGATTGAACAACGCCTGGCCAGCATTGAGCAATCTCAGGAGAGCCTAGAGAGGATTGTTGAGGACAAGATCCACGCTCTGGACGTGAAGCTGACTCAGATTCAGGTGTCTGTCAACAAGCTTGAGGCAGACATGGAAGAAACAGGAGAGAGCAGAGCTCATGCAGGATGATCTAGTCCAGGACTCTCATCGCCAGACTGCTCAGGTTCCCAGAGGATCCAGATCTGCAGCTATTCCAATGATTGACTCCAGGGCTACCACTTCAGCACCAGCTACAGCTCCAGCAGTTACTCCAGCTTCAGCATCCACTCCTCCAGCGCAGACATCAGCAGAAGTCTTCGCCGATGCAGCTATCTCTACACCGACATCTACCCAGACGGGAGCCGCCAGCAGAGCCCGTAGTGACGTTTAGCTCTATACCTTTTCGAACTTTTTGGTAACTTGTTGCCAAAGGGGGAGAAATTGTATAGATCATAGGGCTTCGAGAGAGAGAGAGTGCTCTTTCGTCTTTCGTTCTTTTGCCGGTTTCTTTGAGATACATTGGTTTCTTTTGGTCTTTCGAAACTTTCAGTGTGTTTGCTACTACGTTTGATGCTACCTTAATGAGTGCTTAGTCATACTATGCTTTAATGTGTGCTTAATGCTTATCATATGCTATTCCTTATTGTATGGCTATTTACTCTTGTCTTGGTGATTGAGTGCATGTTATTCATTCTTATCATTTTGTGCGCTCCACCAAGATGTATGTGACATGGAAGAGTGACCCATAATCCTAATCGATTGTGCATTTGCATTCAAACGCAAATTTTAAATAATGCACAAATTTAGGGGGAGCTCTTGTTTATCACATACTTCTCAAAGCGACGATATTATTCATTGATTATATCTTTTGTCAAAGCTTTGATCTATATGTTGTCATCAATTACCAAAAAGGGGGAGATTGAAAGTGCAACTAATCCCCGGGTGGTTTTGGTAATTAATAACAACATATATATCATTGAACTAATATTTACTTGAGAATCATTTCAGAGAAGTTCGATGATATGGGTATGGAAATGTCTGAAGAAGTGGACCCCTCAAAATGCTAAGACAAGCATTGGCAAAAACTCAAGACTCTTTTTTTGGTTTAGTGATCAAAGATCACATTGAGTCCATAGGAAAAGCCAATACTATTAAAAGGGGATGAGGTTGTGTTAATGATCTGGTTGCTCAAGTGCTTTGTGATTTAGCTCCCTCAACTATCAGCACTCTTCACTACTTAACACACTCATAAGTAATCTCGGACAAACCGATTCTGCAAACTCAGTCCCACCGAGATGAACCACCTCAGTTATTCTTCCAAACCCTAATTTCTCGGTCCATCCGATTTTGAGTTTCGGTCTCACCGAAACTGGACTGCCAACCTTCTGTAACCAATTGACATCACTTCGGAATATCCGAGTTGTTAATTTCGGTCCCACCGAGATGGCAAGCTCCAACCTTTGACTCACTTCGGACACACCGAGATGGTATTTTCGGTCCCACCGAAAATCCCAACATTCACTATATTTGAACTTTCGGTCTGACCGAGTTTTCACTTCGGTCTCACCGAGATGGCCCAAATATGTGTGTAACAGTTGGATTTTGTGTGGAGGCTATATATACCCCTCCACCCCCTCTTCATTCGTGGAGAGAGCCATCAGAAAGTCTACCACTCCTACCATACACTTTCTGAGAAGAGAACCACCTACCCTTGTGTTGAGATCAAGCCATTCCATTCCTACCATATGAAACTTGATTTCTAGCCTTCCCAAGTTGCTTTCCACTCAATCCTTTCTTCCACCACAGCCATATCAGTGAGGAGAGTTGAGTGTTGGGGAGATTATCATTTGAAGCACAAGAGCAAGGAGTTCATCATCATCAACACCATCTATTACCTTTTGGAGGGTGGTGCCTCCTAGATTGGTTAGGTGTCGCTTGGGAGCCTCCGTCTTTGAGATGTGGAGTTGAACCAAGAAGTTTGTAAGGGCAAGGAGATCGCCTACTTCGTGAAGATCTACCCCGAGTAAGGCTAGTCCTCCGTGGGCGTAGGCCATGATGGAATAGACAAGGTTGCTTCTTCGTGGACCCTTCGTGGGTGGAGCCCTCCGTGGACTCGCGTAGCCGTTACCCTCCGTGGGTTGAAGTCTCCATCAACGTGGATGTACGATAGCACCACTTATCGGAACCACGACAAAAATCTCCGTGTCACCAAACTGCGTTTGATCTTCTCCACCTCTCTTTACTACATGTGCAATTTACTTTCCGCTGCTTATACTCTAGAATTGCATGTGTAGGGTGATACTTGAATTGATCTTAATTGTGAAACTGCCAAAAACTTTGCTTAATCAAAAGGCAGATTTTTTATTGTCTAGTAGTCTAATCACCCCCCCCTCTAGACATACTTTCGATCCTACAACATCAACCTTGGAAACACTTCCAACACACATCATCACCTCGCCCTTAGCTAGTCTCTGTTTATTCTGCAGCTTTTGTTTCAAGTTACCAATATTAGCAACTGAACTGGTATCTCATACCCAGGTGCTACTAGGAGTACTAGTAAGGTACACATTAATAAATGTGTATCAAATATACTTTTGTTGAAGTCGCTAGCCTTCTTATCTACCAAGTAATTGGGGTAGTTCCGCTACGAGTGACCATCCCCGTACAATAGAAACACTTAGTCTCGGGTTTGGGTTCAACCTTGGGTTTCTTCACTGGAGCACCAACTCGCTTGCCATTCATGAAGTGTCCCTTTTTGCCCTTGCCCTTCTTGAAACCAGTGGTCTTGTTAACAATCAACACTTGATGCTCCTTATTAATTTCCACCTTCGCGGCCTACCGCGAACAGCTCTGGGATCATCTCCATCCCTTTCATGTTATAGTTCATCACGAAGTTCTAGCAGCTTGGTGATAGTGACTGGAGAACTCTGTCAATCACTGTCTTATCTGGAAGATTAACTCCCACTTGATTCAAGCGATTGTAGCACCCAGACATTCTGAGCACTTCCTCACTTGCTGGCCTATTCTCCTCCATCTTGCAGGTGTCGAACTTATCGCAGGTCTCATACCTCTCGATCTGGGCATTTTTCAGAAAAATAAACTTCAACTCCTGGAACATTTCATATGCTCCATGACGTTCAAAAACACATTTGAAGTCCCGGTTCTAAGCCGTAAAGTATGGCGCACTAAACTATCAAGTTGTCATCAAAACGCGTCTGCCAAATGTTCACAACATCCACAGACGATGCTAGAGGGGTTGGTACACCGAGCGGTGAATCAAGGACATAAGCCTTTTGTAGGATCGAAAGTATGTCTAGAGGGGGGTGATTAGACTACTTGACCAAATAAAAACTTAGCCTTTTCCCAATTTTAAGTCTTGGCATATTTTAGCAATTATGCACAAGTCAAGCAATGAACCTACACATGCAATTCTAAGAGTATAGCAGCGGAATGTAAAGCAATTGCATATGAAGGTAAAGGGAGGAGTTTGAGGGAGCAAACGCAATGTAGACACGGAGATTTTTTACGCGTGGTTCCGATAGGTGGTGCTATCGTACATCCACGTTGATGGAGACTTCAACCCACGAAGGGTAAGGGATGCGCTAGTCCACGGAGGGCTCCACCCACGAAGGGTCCACGAAGAAGCAACCTTGTCTATCCCACAAGGGCCATCGCCCACGAAGGGCTTGCCTCACTAGGGTAGATCTTCACGAAGTAGGCCATCTCCTTGCCCGTACAAACTCCTTGGTTCAACTCCACAATCTTGTCGGAGGCTCCCAAGTGACACCTAACCAATCTAGGAGACACCACTCTCCAAAAGGTAATAGATGGTGTGTTGATGATGAACTCCTTTCTCTTGTGCTTCAAATGATAGTCTCCCCAACACTCAGCTCTCTTTCATGGGACTGGATTTGGTGGAAATATGATTTGAGTGGAAAGCAACTTGGGGAAGGCTAGAGATCAAGATTCATATGATAGGATTGGAATATCTTGGTCTCAACACATGAGTAGGTGGTTCTCTCTCAGAAAATGTATGTTGGAAGTGTAGGTATGTTCTGAGGGCTCTCTCCACGAATGAAGAGTGGATGGAGGAGTATATATAGCCTCCACACAAAATGTAACCGTTACACACAATTTACCAAACTCGATGGGACCGAATCAGAGAACTCATTCGGCATTTTGGTGGGACTGATATGATCAACTCGGTAGGACCGAGTTCATTAGGGTTAGGGCATAACATAATCTTGGTGAGACAGATTACACAAACTCAGTAGGACCGATTTTGGTAATAAGCTAACCAGAGAGTTGGTCAGGCAAACTCGGTGGGACCGATTCGCTCGTTTCGGTTGAACTGAAACGTTAGGAAGGGGAAACAGAGAGTTTGCATTGCAAAATCGGTGGGACCGATCACTCATCTCAGTTAGACAGAAATGTTATGAAGGGAAACAGAGAGTTTGTAATCCCATCTCGGTGAGACCGAGATCCCTATCGGTGAGACCGAAGTGATTAGGGTTTTGTTGCAATGGCTATGTGAAATGAACTCGGTGGCGCCGGATAGAAAGTTTCAGTGGGGTCGAGTTTGACTTTTGGTTTGGGACATATGTGGATGTGAGAAAGTGGTTGAGGGTTTTGGAGCATATCACTAAGCACTTTGAGCAAGAAACCCATTAAGCAACACCTCATCCCTTTTAATAGTATTGGCTCTCCTATGGACTCAATGTGATCTTGGATCACTAAAATAGAAAATGTAGAGGCTTGAGCTTGAGCCAATATGTGTCCTTAGCATTTTGAGGGGTCCACATTCCTAGTCCATGCCATGCCAATCATTGAACTTTCTGAAATGATCGTCTTGAAAGAGCATTAGTTCAATGAGATATATGTTGTCAGGAATTACCAAAACCACCCAGGGATAGTTGCACTTTTAGTCTCCCCCTTTTTGGTAATTGATGACAACATATAGATCAACGGTTCGACAAATGATAATAAGCTTTAAATACATCGTCTCTTTGAGAAGTATGTGATAAGCAAGCGCTCCCCCTAAATTTATGCATTATCTAAAATTTGCGTTTGAATGCAAATGCACAACCGATTAGGATCATGGGTTACTCTTCCATGTCACATACATCTTGGTGGAGCGCTCAAAATGATATAAACTAAAATCATGCACTCGTCACCAAGCAAAGTGAATGATCATATAGGAATATAGAAGATAATATCATTCAAGCAAGCATTAAAGTAGCATATGATCAATCACATGATCAAACAAGTATCTCACACACATAACGTAAAGTATCAAGCAAACACACAAATGTATCAACCAAAAAGCAAGAGACCAAGAAGCAAAAACACTCTATCTCTCTCTCGAAGCCTATGATCTATACATATTTGTCCCCCTTTGGCAACAAATTACCAAAAAGTTTGAAATATGCATAGTGATATGCGTCTCTCTAGGCTTGATCTTCGGGAGGTGGTGTTAATAGGACACCAAGGACAAAGGCATATGTAGATGTTGTTGGAGCTGGTGGAGTGGCAACTGGAGGTGGCACTGAAGCGGTAGCTACTGGTGCTGATGTAGTAGCTCTAGTATCAGGTATGGACAGTCCAGCAGATCTCTGTCCTCTAGGCACTCTCTGAAAGGCATATGTGGTAGTCTGCCCTTTCCTCTCCTCTTGGAGCTTCTCAACTACAGTCTGTATCTTAGTCACTTTCAGATCAAGATCATAGAACTTTGTTTCAATGATCCTCTCCAAGCTCTCCTGCTTTTGAGTCAGGGTGGCCAAGCCCTTCTCAATCCTCAAGGTTGCTTGAATCAAATATGCTATTTGATCTTGTTTTGACTTGAGGGACACTTGAGATGCCTCTTCAACACTTGGCATCTTTGCTGCTTTCTCAGCTCTAGCTTTGGCTCTCTTTTCTTGTGCTTGCACTGATGAAGGTTCATTCTCATCCATGACAACTGTGTTGTCCTCAAATTCAGGATATAGGGGTAGATGCTCCTTGTCTAACAAGTATGTGCATGTGCCCATATTGGAGTTGATGAGCTCCTGAATGTGTGGAGCATACCCACATGATCTCTTTTGATCTGCAACAGTCCTCTTGATTGTCTCTACAATCACACTCATGACCTTGAACTTTTGAGGAACATCAAAAATGTGCAGCAAGTTGATTGAATGGCCTCTGGTCATCTTGTGATCTCCTGATTTGGGCAACAATGTATGCCTCAAGATGGTGTTGATTGTAGCTAGACCAGACAACATGTAATGCACAGATCCAAGCTTATGTGTCTCCAAAGCTGTATCAGGGATATCTTTGTACATGTTGTGGATAGAGTTGTGGTATTTCTTCTTCTTGGCATACACATCCAAGTCATCCTCATGCTCTTTAGGGGCTTTAATCAACTTGGCCCACTCATCAACAGTTGACTGGTACCTTGTACCTTCAGACATCCATACAATTCTACCATGTGGATAAAAATGTGTTGTAGAGTAGAATTGCATGATGAGTTCATCATTCCACTTTGTCAGCTTCTGACCCACAAACTTGTCAACACCACAAGTCTTGAAGCTTTCATGCACACTTGGAAAATGATCTTCATTTTCCTTGATGTATTCCCAATAAACACATCTCATGTCACATACCATTGGCTTCTTGTCAAGCAGAATGGTCTTATAGAAATCTTGTTGTTCTTTGGTGTGGAACCTATAATCCACAACAGTCCTTATCCTCACAGCATATGGATCAGATTTTCTCCATCTTCTCAGACATGCATCCTTCCTCAACTTCATGTCCTCAACAACAATATGATTATCATCATGATCAGGGATCTTGGGCTTCAACTTTTTGAGCACTTGGACCTCAACATCTTCATCAATCTCAGGCACTGGGGCCTTGTTCTTTTCTGCAGCTGGAATGTTCCTTGTGCTTCTGTTGGGTGCAGACTTGGTGGCTTGAGCAGCAACTTTGGGGGCAGTCTTGGGCTTTGAAGGAGCATCCCCAGGCTTGATGGCATCCCCCATCAGCTTCTGTGCTTTGGGTGCTGGTTGAGCATCATCTGCTTCTTCTTCTGCAGCTTCATCATCATCATCATCATCTCTCATGGATGGCTTGCCAATCACTCTGGCAGTGGTCTTTCTAGCTCTCTTCTTTGTTCCTGCTGGCTCATCATCTCTGGTTTCAAGAGTGAACACCATTGTTTCTTCAGTTGATGCTCTGGCCTTTGACATTGGAGCTCTCTTGGCAGGGACCTTCTTATTCAGACCTGGCTTTGTTAAAGCAGTTGTGCCATATTCCTTCCTAGCAACTTTCTTCTTTGAGATGACTTCTTCAACTTCAAAATCTTCATCCTCTGAATCTGAAGTTTTCTTCTTTATTGTCTTGGTAGCAGCCTTAGGCAGGTTGCTTGGAGTGCTCTGATACGTCCATTTTGCATCATGATTTTATGTTGATATTTATTGCACTATGGGCTGTTATTACACGTTATGTCACAATACTTATGCCTTTTCTCTCTTATTTTACAAGGTTTACCAGCACCATCTCCTCTCAAACCCTAGTTCAACTCTTGTATCCAATCTTCGTGCCCAAACCTCATATTGGTACTTGTGGGTTGCTAGTAGTGTTGATTACTCCTTGTAGTTGATGCTAGTTGGTTTACTTGGTGGAAGATCATATGTTCAGATCCATTATGCATATTAATACCCCTCTGATCATGAACAATATTATGTCTTGTGAGTAGTTACTTTTGTTCCTGAGGACATGGGAGAAGTCTTGCTATAAGTAGTTATGTGAATTTGGTATTCGTTCGATATTTTGATGAGATGTATGTTGTCTCTCCTCTAGTGGTGTCATGTGAACATTGACTACATAACACTTCACCATTGTTTGGGCCTAGAGGAAGGCATTGGGAAGTAATAAGTAGATGATGGGTTGCTAGAGTGACAGAAGCTCAAACCCTAGTTTATGAGTTGCTTCGTAAGGGGCTGATTTGGATCCACTTGTTTCATGCTATGGTTAGGTTTACCTTAATACTTCTTTTGTAGTTGCGGATGCTTGCAATAGAGGTTAATCATAAGTGGGATGCTTGTCAAAGTAAGGGCAGCACCCAAGCACCGGTCCACCCACATACCAAATTATCAAAGTACCGAACACGAATCATATGATCGTGATGAAAACTAGCTTGACGATGGTACCCATGTGTCCTCGGGAGCGTTTTCCTCCATATAAGAGTTCATCCAGGCTTGTCCTTTGCTAAAAAAAGTAGAGGGCCATCTTGTTGCACCTTATTTACTTTTACTATTTGTTACTTGCTACCAATTACCTTATCACAAAACTATATGTTACCGATAATTTCAGTGCTTGCAGAAAATACCTTACTAAAAACTGCCTATCATTTCCTTTTGCTCCTCGTTGGGTTCAACACTCTTACTTATCGATAGGACTACGATAGATCCCCTACACTTGTGGGTCATCAAGACTCTTTTCTGGCACCGTTGCCGGGGAGTGAAGCGCCTTTGGTAAGTGGAATTTGGTAAGGAAAAGTTTATATAGTGTGCTGAAATTTACTTTTACTTGTTACTATGGCTCATCGTCCTTTGAGTGGCTTGTTCGGGGTATCTTCACCCCGACTAGAAGAGCAAAGAGTTGCTCCTCAACCTACTGAACCTACTGAAAATGTTTGCTTTGAAATTCCTTCAGGTATGATAGAGAAACTGCTAGATAATCCCTTTACAGGAGACGGAACACTGCATCCCGACTTACACCTAATCTATGTGGATGAAGTTTGTGGATTATTTAAGCTTGCAGGTATGCCTGAGGATGTTATCAAGAAGAAGGTATTCCCTTTATATTTGAAGGGAGACGCATTGACATGGTTTAGGCTATGCGATGATATTGGATCATGGAACTATAATCGACTGAAGTTGGAATTTCATCAGAAGTTCTACCCTATGCATCAGGTTCATCGTGATCGTAATTATATATATAATTTTTGGCCTCGCGAAGGAGAAAGCATCGCTCAAGCTTGGGGGAGGCTTAAGTCAATGTTATATTCATGCCCCAATCATGAGCTCTCAAGAAAAATGATCATTCAAAAAATTTATGCTCGGCTTTCTCTCAATAATCGCACCATGCTTGATAATTCTTGTGCTGGTTCTTTTATGATGAAGACTATTGAATTCAAATGGGATTTATTGGAAATAATTAAACACAACTATGAAGATTGGGATCTCAACGAAGGTAAGGAGTCAGGTATGACCCCTAAGTTTGATTGTGTTAAAGCTTTTATGGATACCGATGTTTTCCATGAGTTTAGCACTAAATATGGACTTGACTCTGAGATAGTAGCTTCTTTCTGTGAATCATTTGCTACTCATGTTGATCTTCCCAAGGAGAAGTGGTTTAAATACCATCCTCCCATTGAAGTGAAAGTAGTTGAACCTGTTAAAGTTGAAGAAAAGACTATCACTTATAATGTTGATCCTATTGTTCTCACTGCTTATATTGAGAAACAACCTTTCCCTGTTAGAATAAAGGATCATGCTAAAGCTTCAACTGTGGTTCGTAAGAGTAATACTAGAACACCTACACCCTCTGAGCAAATTAAAGTTGAACCTAGTGTTGCTATGGTTAAAGATCTATTGGTTGAAAATTTAGATGGACATGTTATTTACCTCCAAGAGCAAGCTGCTAGAATAGCCAAACCTGATGCTAGGAATAAACATAGACCTGTTGTAGGCTTGCCTATTATTTTTGTTAAAATAGGAGATCATTGCTATCATGGTTTATGTGACGTAGGTGCCAGTGCAAGTATAATCCTTCATTCCTTATATAAAGAAATTATGCATGAAATTGCACCTGTTGAGTTAGAAGGGATTGATGTTACTATTAAGCTTGCTAATAGAGACACTATTTCACCAGTTGGGATTGTTAGAGATGTTGAAGTCTTGTGTGGGAAGGTTAAATACCCTGTTGATTTCCTTATTCTTAGTTCCCCACAAAATGATTTTGTCCCATTATATTTGGTAGACCCTTCTTGAATACTATTAACGCTAAGATAGACTGCGTAAAAGACATTGTTACTATTGGTTTAGGGGATATGTCTCATCATTTTAACTTTGCTAAATTTAGTAGACAACCCCATGATAAAGAATTACCTAGTAAGGATGAAATTATTGGTCTTGCTTCTATTGTTGTGCCTCCTAACGATCCTTTAGAACAATATCTGCTAGACCATGAAAATGGTATGTATATGAATGAGAGAAGGGAAATAGATGAAATAATCTTTAAGCAGGGACCCATATTGAAAAACAACTTGCCTGTTGAAATCCTAGGGGATCCTCCTCCACCCAAGGGTGATCCCGTGTTTGAACTTAAACCATTTCCTGATAATCTTAAGTATGTTTATCTTGATGAAAATAAGATATATCCTGTTATTATTAGTGCTAACCTTTCAAAGCAGGAAGAAGAAAAATTATTGAAAACTCTGAAGAAGCACCGTGCTGCTATTGGACATACTCCGGATGATCTTAAGGGCATTAGTCCCACTTTATGCCAACACAAGATAAAGTTGGAAGAGGATGCTAAACCGGTTATCGATCATCAACGACGGTTAAATCCTAAGATGAAAGAAGTGGTAAGAAAGGAAATACTAAAGTTTCTAGAGGCAGGTATTATCTATCCTGTTGCTGATAGCTAGTGGGTAAGTCCTTTCCATTGTGTCCCTAAGAAGGGAGGTATGACTGTTGTTCCTAATGATAAAAATGAATTGATCCCACAAAGAATTGTTACATGTTATAGGATGGTAATTGATTTCCGCAAATTAAATAAAGCTACTAAGAAAGATCATTACCCTTTGCCTTTTATTGATCAAATGCTAGAAAGGTTATCCAAACATACTCATTTTTGCTTTCTAGATGGTTATTCTGGTTTCTCTCAAATACCTGTGTCAAAAGGGGATCAAGAAAAGGCCACTTTTACTTGTCCTTTCCGTACCTTTGCTTATAGACGTATGCCTTTTGGTTTATGTAATGCACCTGCTACCTTTCAAAGATGCATGATGGCTATATTTTCTGATTTTTGTGAAAAGATCGTTGAGGTTTTCATGGATGATTTTTCTGTTTACGAAACTCCTTTTGATGATTGCTTGAGCCAACTTGATCGAGTTTTGCAGAGATGTGAAGACACTAATCTTGTCTTGAATTGGGAGAAGTTCCACTTTATGGTTAATGAAGGCATTGTCTTGGGACATAAAATTTCTGAAAGAGGTATTGAAGTTGACAAAGCTAAAGTTGATGCTATTGAAAAGATGTCGTGTCCCAAGGACATCAAAGGTATACAAAGTTTCCTTGGTCATGTCGGGTTTTATAGGAGGTTCATTAAGGACTTCTCCAAAACCTCCAGGCCTCTGACTAATCTCTTACAAAAAGATGTTCCTTTTGTTTTTTATGATGATTGTTTAGAAGCATTTGAAATACTTAAGAAAGCATTGATCTCCGCACCTATTGTCCAGCCTCCTGACTGGAATTTACCCTTTGAAATTATGTGCGATGCTAGTGATTATGTTGTAGGTGATGTTCTAGGACAAAGAGTTGATAAGAAATTGAATGTTATCCAATATGCTAGTAAAACTCTAGACCGTGCCCAGAGAAATTATGCTACTACTGAGAAGGAATTTTTAGCAGTTGTATTTGCATGTGATAAGTTTAGACCTTATATTGTTGATTCTAAAGTAACTATTCACACTGATCATGCTGCTATCAAATACCTTATGGAAAAGAAAGATGCTAAACCTAGACTTATTAGATGAGTTCTCTTGCTGCAAGAATTTGATTTGCATATTATTGATAGAAAGGGAGCTGAGAACCCCGTTGCAGACAACTTGTCTAGGCTAGAGAATATTCTTGATGACCCACAACCTATTGATGATAGCTTTCCTGATGAATAATTAGTTGTCATAAATACTTCTCGTACTGCTCCATGGTATGCTGATTATGCTAATTACATTGTTACTAAGTTTATACCACCTAGTTTCACATACCAGCAAAAGAAAATATTCTTCTATGATTTGAGACATTGCTTTTGGGATGATCCACATCTTTATAAAGAAGGAGTAGATGGTATTATTAGACGTTGTGTACCTGAGCATGAACAGGAACATATCCTACGCAAGTGCCACTCCGAAGCTTATGGAGGACACCATGCTGGAGATAGAACTGCACATAAGGTATTGCAATCTGGTTTTTATTGGCCTACTCTCTTCAAGGACGCTCGTAAGTTTGTCTTATCTTGTGATGAATGTCAAAGAATTGGTAATATCAGTAGATGTCAAGAAATGGCTATGAATTATTCACTTGTTATTGAACCGTTCGATGTCTGGGGCTTTGATTATATGGGACCGTTTCCTTCCTCTAATGGGTACACACATATTTTAGTTGCTGTTGATTATGTTACTAAGTGGGTAGAAGATATTCCAACTAGTAGTGTTGATCACAACACCTCTATTAAGATGCTTAAAGAAGTTATTTTCCAAGGTTTGGAGTCCCTAGATACTTAATGACTGATGGTGGTTCACACTTTATTCATGGTGCTTTCCGTAAAATGCTTGCTAAGTATGATGTTATCCATAGAATTGCATCCCCTTATCACCAACAGACTAATGGTCAAGTAGAGTTAAGTAATAGAGAGCTGAAATTAATTTGCAAAAGACAGTTAATAGGTCTAGAAAGAATTGGTCCAAGAAACTTGATGATGCATTATGGGCCCATAGAACTGCATACAAAAATCCTATGGGTATGTCTCCATATAAGATGGTTTATGGAAAAGCTTGTCACTTACCTCTTGAGCTAGAACATAAGGCATATTGGGCTATTAAAGAGCTCAATTATGATTTCAAACTTGCCGGTGAGAAGAGGTTATTTTACATTAGCTCTCTTGATGAATGGAGAACCCAGGCCTATGAGAATGCCAAGCTGTTTAAAGAAAAGGTTAAAAGATGGCATGACAAAAAGATACAAAAGCGTGAGTTCAATGTAGGTGATTATGTCTTGCTATACAACTCTCATTTAAGATTTTTTGCAGGAAAACTTTTCTCTAAATGGGAAGGTCCTTACGTTATCGAGGATGTCTATCATTTCGGTGCCATAAAAATCAACAACTTTGAAGGCACGAATCCGAAGGTGGTGAACGGTCAAAGAATCAAACATTATATCTCAGGTAATCCTATAAATGTTGGAACCAATGTTATTGAAACCGTAACCCCGGAGGAATACATAAGGGAAACTTTCCAGAACAATTCAGACCCCAAAAAGGAAGAGGTATGTGGTACGGTAAGTGAACCGACTCCAAAACAGTTCTGATGGCAATTTTTCACCGTTTTGGAATATTTAGAAAAATAGAAAAATAAGAGGCAGTCCGGAAGAGACACGAGGCGTCCACGAGGGTGGAGTGCGCGCCCCCTTCCCCTGGGCGCACCCCTGCCTCGTGGGCACCTCGTGTGCCTCCCGGACTCCGATTTCTTGCACATTACTTCTTTTGGTCGGTAAAAATTCATTATATGTTATCCTGAAGGTTTTGACCATCGTATCACGCAAAAATCCTCTGTTCTTGTATCGAGCTATTTTCTGCTAGGGTTGACAAGGCCAGGCATCATGTCGTCTTCCTCCTCCAACAATGAGGGCAACGATGCTTGGATAATGAAGATAGAGATGAAGAGGGAAGGACCCGAGGATATCAACAAGGATAATAGGATCAAGAAGGCTACGGAAGAACAGGCTCCGGCAACAGGAGAAGAAGACATCCTCCAACCCCTTCCAAACCTTTTTACTTCAACTGAGATTGAAGCTTTCAAGATGATTGAGTTAGCTCAAATACAAAACAAGTACCTCACAAGTGAAAATATTTTTCTGAAGGAGCATATCGCCGCACTCAAAGGTATTATCCGCAAGTTGGAGGATCTCCTACGCTCGATGTATGATGATCCGGCATCACTGCTTTCAACTCCATCATCACCAACTTCGAAGAAGGAGACACAATCACATGGGTATGGGCACTCCCCTTGGCAACTGCCAAGCTTGGGGGAGGTGCCCCGGTATCGTATCACCATCACACTCCTATCTTTACCATTTTTCTTGGTTCGATCCTTTTGGTAATATCTTGATCTAGTAGAATAAAGTTAGCATGATCTAGTTGTGAGATTTTGCTTTATGATCTTTACCTTTGTAATCGAGTCTGTGAGCTATATAATAAAGATTAGTATTTAGTCAAGGGCTTGATTTCCTCACTTTGGTCATGAGAGAATAAAAGAAAATGTAAAAAGTATTAAGAGATCGTATTGATCTTATGGGAAGTAATGACTTCACATATAAAGAGTATGATGAGTAAAAGTTGTTGAGAGTTGAAAAACATAGTCTTGGTCTTCGTTGCAATTGATAGGAAGTAATAAAGAAAGAGAGGTTTCACATACAAATATACTATCTTGGACATCTTTTATGATTGTGAGCACTCATTAAAATATGACATGCTAAAGAGTTGATGTCGGACAAGGAAGACAACATAACGGGTTATGTTTTCTTATATTCGAAATAAAGTATATTGTCATGGATCATCAAACATGTTGAGCTTGCATTTCCCCCTCATGCTAGCCAAAACTCCTTGCACCAAGTAGAGATACTACTTGTGCTTCCATACATCCTTAAACCCAGTTTTGCCATGAGAGTCCACCATACCTACCTATGGATTGAGTAAGATCCTTCAAGTAAGTTGTCATGTTTGCAAACTCTCTAAAATATGTATGATTTATTAATGTGGAGGAAATAAGATTTATACGATCTTGTGATATGGAAGTAATAAAAGCGACGGACTGCATAATAAAGGTCCCTATCACAAGTGGTAATATAAAGTGATGTTCTTTTGCGCTAAGACTTTGTGCATCCAGCCATAAAAGCACATGAACACCTCTGCTTCCCTCCGCGAAGGGCCTATCTATTATTCTTGCCTTATAAGAGTCAAGGTGAAAATCACCTTTCCTTTTTACATTTTATCCTTTGGCAAGCACATTGAATTGGAAAGATCCGGACATATATACCCACTTGGATGTAAGTTATCATGGTCTATTACTGTTAACATTACCCTTGAGGTAAAAGGTTGGGAGGCAATACCATAGGCCCCTATCTTTCTCTGTGTCTGATTATTACTCCATACCCATAAGTATTGCGTGATTGTGAGCAATTGTGAAAGACTATATGATAGTTGAGTATGTGGACTTGCTGAAAAGCTCTAATAATGACTCTTTCCGATGTTATGATAAATTGCAATTGCTTCAATGACTGAGATCATAGTTTGTTGGTTTTCAATGAAGTTTCTGATTCATACGTGACATTGTGAATGAATTGTTACTTTAGCATAAGAATCATATGACAATATATGTGTGTTGCTGATATAAGAATGGTCATGATGCCCTCATGTCCGTATTTTATTTTTATCGACACCTCTATCTCTAAACATGTGGACATATTTTTCGATATCGGCTTTCGCTTAAGGACAAGCGAGGTCTAAGCTTGGGGGAGTTGATACGTCCATTTTGCGTCATGCTTTTATGTTGATATTTATTGCACTATGGGTTGTTATTACACGTTATGTCACAATACTTATGGCTTTTCTCTCTTATTTTACAAGGTTTACATGAAGAGGGAGAATGCCGGCAACTGGAATTCTGGGCTGGAAAAGGAGCAAACATTGGAAACCTATTTTGCACAACTCAAAAAGCTCTCAAACTCCACGAAACACCGCTTCAGAAAATATAAAAAAATAGTTGGCGAAAGAGATTCACCATGGAGGCCACCACGTGTCCACGAGGGTGGGGGCGCCCTCCCCCCTCTAGGCGCGCCCCCTGCCTCGTGGGCCACCCGATGACCCCTCTATGCCCATCTTCTCCTATATGAGGTGTTTTGACCTAGAAAAATCACTAGGAGGCTTTCGGGACCAGATGCCGCCGTCTCGAGGCGGAACCTTGGCCGAAACCAATCTAGGGCTCCGGCGGAGCTGTTCTGCCGGGGAAACTTCCTTCCGCACGGGGAAATCGTCACCGCCACCAACAACTCTCCCATCTTGGGGAGGGTTATCTTCATCAACATCTTCACCAGCACCATCTCCTCTCAAACCCTAGTTCATCTCTTGTATCCAATCTTTGTACCCAAACTTCAGATTGGTACCTGTGGGTTGCTAGTAGTGTTGATTACTCCTTGTAGTTGATGCTAGTTGGTTTACTTGGTGGAATATCATATGTTCAGATCCATTATGCATATTAATACCCCTCTGATCATGAACAATATTATGTCTTGTGAGTAGTTACTTTTGTTCCTGAGGACATGGGAGAAGTCTTGCTATAAGTAGTCATGTGAATTTGGTATTCGTTCAATATTTTGATGAGATGTATGTTATCTCTCCTCTAGTGGTGTCATGTGAATGTCGATTACATGACACTTCACCATTGTTTGGGCCTAGAGGAAGACATTGGGAAGTAATAAGTAGATGATGGGTTGCTAGAGTGACAGAAGCTTAAACCCTAGTTTATGTGTTGCTTCGTAAGGGGCTGATTTGGATCCACTTGTTTCATGCTATGGTTAGGTTTACCTTAATACTTCTTTTGTAGTTGCGGATGCTTGCAATAGAGGTTAATCATAAGTGGGATTCTTGTCCAAGTAAGGGCAGCACCCAAGCACCGGTCCGCCCACATACCAAATTATCAAAGTACCGAACGTGAATCATATGATCGTGATGAAAACTAGCTTGACGATAATTCCCATGTGTCCTCGGGAGCGTTTTCCTCCATATAAGAGTTTGTACAGGCTTGTCCTTTGCTACAAAAAGGATTGGGCCATTTTGCTGCACCTTATTTACTTTTATTATTTGTTACTTGCTACCAATTACCTCATCACAAAACTATCTGTTACCGATAATTTCAGTGCTTGCAGAAAATACCTTACTGAAAATTGTCTATCATTTCCTTCTGCTCCTCGTTGGGTTCAACACTCTTACTTATCGAAAGGACTACGATAGATCCCCTACACTTGTGGGTCATCATGCTCCTGCAACCCTCATCAGAACTGCTAGAGGGACTAGTGCCCTAACTCACGTTAACTTGCTCCTCAGACTTGTTCTAACTGTCACTCTGGTCAGACATCTTGGCAGTTATACTGACAGCAAACCATGTGAATAGATGTAGATGAGGTAGACTGGATAAGCATCACAAAGTGCAGAGTTTTTGCAAAACAGATGACTCAAAAACTTAGTTTTAGTTCTCTACAGAAATCATTTCGGAGCTACCGATTTGTTAAACTCGGTGATACCGAAGCAATTTTGGAACCTAAACTAGTGAACTCGGTCAGACCGAGTCATAGTTCGGTGGCACCGAGATTGCTAGGGTTTCACAGAGAGTTGAACTCGGTCGCACCGGTTTGCAGTTTTCGGTCAGACCGAAAAGTGCAAGTGCAATGGCCTAAGCCCAATCGATGAGACCGATTTCTACAACTCGGTCGGTCCTAGATGAGTTCGGCGGAGACCTAACCCTAAATTTTCGAATCAAAACTAATCTATACTGAGTTTCTGCTGGACATGATGATTTCAATCATGGCAAGAATCATGGCAATATCTTTGTGCTTAGAATCAGAGATAAGGATTGCACAGAGATCGAGCTCATACCCTAACTTGGCGGTGAGCTCACTACGGCGGCAACAGCGGAGCAGATTGCCGTTGACGGCATTGGAGACCAGCGGCGGGAGGTCGCTGGCGGCGAGGAGACGATTCGGAGACCCGAGACGGCAGAGCAGGTCACGTGCGGGCGAGAGGTTTTGGAAAGTTTTCCAAAATTTGACCCGACGGTATATATAACCTGACACTGTCGGTGTGACCGAGTGGAACAACTCGGTGGCACCGAGATGCAAAATTGCTAGCAGTTACTGCAACTCGTTGTGACCGAAAAGTTCAAATCGGTTGCACCGAGATTGAAAACCTAGATCAACTTAGTGAACTCGGTGTGACCAAAGTGGATGACTCGGTCATACCGAAATGCACAAAGAGGTTTTGGAAGTTTAAGTCTTTGACGAATCGGGAACTCCGAGTGCTCCTCACACAGAGTGGTTCGAAACTGACTTGATCAAACTTTGTGATGTAGCATGAATAGAGTTTGAGACAAGAAAATCATAGATAGCTAGAGGGAGTTCTTAGGCATTCTTGTCCATCCATTTGGCAAAAGATGAAGAGCTAAACAATCAAAGCAACAAATGGATGTCCTCGAATGAGAAAAATATGCATCCAACATGCTCACACAATAAGATAGCAAATGAAACATGTGGCAAAGCATGCACAATCATTCTAGCATCTATCAAGCAATTGGCGATGACTAGGTCATCTATATATGAGTATATTGACTTAGGAGTCAAATGAGAACATTTGATCATAGGTCATACTCTTCGTTTAAGCACAAGTGGGGTTACCACTTTTACATAAAGCATTGTTATGTTCACATCATTAGAGTTTCTTTAGCTCAATTTATTAGAGTAAAACTCCCCCTAGATGTGATATCCCCCCTAAGAGGGATGAACTAACCTTGGGTGTTGTCGATGATGACTTCATGTAGGTGTTGAAGATGTAGATGCTCAGTGTTGATGTAGATCATTTGGAACAATCCATTGGAGTGAGTTGCACTTTCAGTACCTACACGGGTTAGTCCCATAAGGAACAAACAAGGATATCCATGAACATAGAGTGATGTTCACATAAGATGATGTCCATGAAAGCATTTGGTTACCTTGTCCTTTGTCTTACCAACAAGAGGGTTTGTGACTCCTTGAACTAGTGCAAGATATGGAAGCTGTTTGCACTTGTCCTCGCCAAAATGATATGAGTGAAGTATGTTGGCGGAGTCACCCTCAAGAACTCTCTAGTTCTTCTTCTTCGGGATCCACACCATCTTGATGGGAATCCTTGGAGTTGTAGTCGTACTTGATGAAATATAACTTGATGTAGTCTTGGGAACCCACTTGACCAAGGCCTTAGGAGCTTCTTTAAATGCATCAAACTCTTCTTGAAGCTTGTCCTTGCCCTTTAGCTTGTGGTCTTGTGGTGGAAGATCATCTTGTGCTTGTGTTCCTTGGAAAGAAGTAGGATCATGCTTCTCTTGTTGAGGAACAAACTTCATCTTGGGGTATTGATCTTCTTCCCACTCAACTCCATTGGCATTCAACTTTCGTTCAAAACCAACACCTTGATTCTTCCGGTGTCTTCCTTGCTTGCGTACAATCTCCTTGAATTGCTTACTTCCGACAAGGCTCTTGTAAACACCTTTCTCTATAATTCCCTTCAATAAGCTATTTTATTGCTCAAGTGTAACTTGGCTAAGAGAATCATTAGTGGAATCAAGAGAACTACTAGAAGCAACAATATTGGATTTAACATGATTGTTGTCACCACTAGAGGAAGAATCTTTCTTGTTATTGTTGCTAGATTTAACTTGTGGCATGTAAGTAGACTAGAGTAAACGTTTGGCAATGTAAGAAGAACGTTTCTTGCAAAGATCAGCATTGATTGCTTTCAAGAACTCATGCTCTTGCTCTAGGTTGACCTTTTCAAAGCGTAGCTTCTCATGAGTCTTTAAAAGTTCTCGATGATCTTCCAAGGTAGTTTCATGAGCTAACTTAAGAGTGTTTAGTTCTTTAGTTAGACGCTCAATCTCCTTCTTATCATCGTCATTCGTTTTATCTTGATTAGCATGATTAATAGCAATTTCATCATAGTTTTCATCATAGGTTTCATCACTATTGCTGCCAACAAGTAAATCATCATCTCCTAGCACGTCATCTTCATCACTATTAAAATCAAGATACTCGGGGTGTGATGCCTTAGGGCCTTTAGCCATGAAGCATCTTCCAATTCCTTCATTTGGTGAGTCAAATATGTCGTAGGAGTTAGATGACACAAGAGCAATTCCGGCAACACCTTCATCTTGAGTATCTTCGGGGTCGGAGTAGTAGCTTCTCTCAGAGTGGTCATCGGAGTTGAAACCGGATACCCATTCACCAACATGAGCTTGATGTCTTCATCTTGTATAGCTCCTTGTTGATTTGTCCTTCCTTTCTGAATCCTTGCTTCTACGAGAGGGTCTTCATTCATAACGATCATATCTACTCCTTTTCTCTCTCTTGGTGGTGATTCTTCTATTCTACTTCTCCTTTTAGGTGAGTCTTCTCTTCTTTTGTGGGGAGTCGTACACTCATTGGAGTAGTGTCTGGGTCTTCCACAATTGTAGCAATTCCGGTCACGACTATAAGATGTTTTGTCATTGTAGGACCATGATTTGGAGCTTCTCTCTTTGCTTCTATTCTTATAGAACTTGTTGAAGTTCTTCACCATTAATGTCAATTCTTCATTGAAGACTTGTTTCTCACTTGATGATGTAGGAGCGTCACATGAGGCTTTGTAAGCACCACTAGACTTGTTTTGAAGCTCTTATTTATCTTTGAGTGACATCTCATGAGCAACAATTCTTCCAATGACTTCCGTAGGCTTGAGATCTTTGTAATTGGGCATCATTTGGATCAATGTGCACACGGTATCATATTTTCCATCCAAGGATCTTAGGATCTTCTTGATGATGAATCTATCGGTCATCTCTTCACTTCCTAAGCCGGCAATCTCATTTGTGATGAGAGCAAGCCTAGATTACATTTCAGTGACACCTTCACCATCCTTCATCTTGAACTTGTCAAGTTGACTTTGGAGCACATCCAACTTGGATTCCTTGACGGAGTCAGTACCTTCGTGCATATCAATCAAAGTATCCCAAATTTCCTTTGCATTCTCAAGACGACTGATTTTGTTGAATTCTTCAGGGCACAATCCGTTGAAGAGGATATCTCAAGCTTGAGCATTGAATTGCAACATCTTCAACTCTTTCGTGGTGGCTTCACGATTTGGTTCCTTCCCATTGAAGAATTCACCTTCCAAACCAATACACACAATAGCCCAAACGGCGGGATTATGTCCAAGAATATGCATTTTCATCTTATGCTTCCGACTAGCAAAATTTGTACCATCCAAATAAGGACCTCTACGGTGGTATTTCCCTCGCTAGACGCAATACTCTCCTAGGTTGTGAAACCAAGGCTATGATCACCAAAGCTATGGAAATCAAGGCAAATGGAGACCAAAGCTCTGATACCACTTGTAGGATCGAAAGTATGTCTAGAGGGGGTGATTAGACTACTTGACCAAATAAAAACTTAGCCTTTTCCCAATTTTAAGTCTTGGCAGATTTTCGCAATTATGCACAAGTCAAGCAATCAACCTACACATGCAATTCTAAGAGTATAGCAGTGGAATGTAAAGCAATTGCATATGAAGGTAAAGGGAGGAGTTTGAGGGAGCAAACACAATGTAGACATGGAGATTTTTTGCGCGTGGTTCCGATAGGTGGTGCTATCGTACATCCACGTTGATGGAGACTTCAACCCACGAAGGGTAACGGCTGCGCGAGTCCACGGAGGGCTCCACCCACGAAGGGTCCACGAAGAAACAACCTTGTCTATCCCACCATGGCCATCGCCCACGAAGGACTTGCCTCACTAGGGTAGATCTTCACGAAGTAGGTGATCTCCCTGCTTGTACAAACTCCTTGGTTCAACTCCACAATCTTTTCGGAGGCTCCCAAGTGACACCTAACCAATCTAGGAGACACCACTCTCCAAAAGGTAATAGACGGTGTGTTGATGATGAACTTCTTGCTCTTGTGCTTCAAATGATAGTCTCCCCAACACTCAGCTCTCTTTCATAGGATTGGATTTGGTGGAAAGATGATTTGAGTGGAAAGCAACTTGGGGAAGGCTAGAGATCAAGATTCATATGATAGGATTGGAATATCTTGGTCTCAACACATGAGTAGATGGTTCTCTCTCAAAAAATGTATGTTGGAAGTGTAGGTATGTTTTGAGGCCTCTCTCCACGAATGAAGAGTGGGTGGAGGGGTATATACAACCTCCACACAAAATGTAACCGTTACACACAATTTACCAAACTCGATGGGACCGAATCAGAGAACTCGGTCAGACCGGTTTAGTTCATAATGTGATCGTTAGGCATTTCGGTGGGACCCATATGATCAACTCGGTAGGACCGAGTTCATTAGGGTTAGGGCATAACGTAATCTCGGTGAGACCGATTACACTAACTCGGTAGGACCGATTTTGGTAATAAGCTAACCAGAGAATTGGTCAGGCAAACTCGGTGGGACCAAATCGCTCGATTCGGTTGAACCGAAACATTACGAAGGGGAAACAGAGAGTTTGTATTGCGAACTCGGTGGGACCGATCGCCCATCTTGGTTAGACCGAAATGTTACGAAGGGAAACAGAGAGTTTGCAATCCCATCTCGGTGAGACCGAGATCCCTATCGGTGAGGCCGAAGTGATTAGGGTGTTGTGGCAATGGCTAGGTCAAATGAACTCGGTGGCGCCGGATAGAAAGTTTCGGTTGGGCCGAGTTTGACTTTTGGTTTGGACATATGTGGATGTGAGAAAGTGGTTGAGGGTTTTGGAGCATATCACTAAGCACTTTGAGTAAGAAACCCATTAAGCAACACCTCATCCCCTTTTAATAGTATTGGCTTTCCTATGGACTCAATGTGATCTTGGATCACTAAAATAGAAAATGTATAGTCTTGAGCTTGAGCCAATATGTGTCCTTAGCATTTTGAGAGGTCCACATTCCTAGTCCATGCCATGCCAATCATTTAACTTTCTGAAATGATCGTCTTGAAAGAGCATTAGTTGAATGACCTATATGTTGTTAGGAATTACCAAAACCACCCAGGGATAGTTGCACTTTCACCTTCTGTGCAGTAGTGAGGACAATCCTTAGACTATGGCCCTAGTTGGCATAATTGCTTACAATATCTTTCAACTTAGTATTTCTCTAGGAACGTATTAAAACAGGGAGCTATAGCGCGAGCTTTTGATCTTCAACATAATTTGCAAAGATAATTTAGACTATTGTTCATGATAATGAGTTCAATTAATCATATTACTTAAGAACTCCCACTCAAATCAACATCCCTATTGTTGTCCGAGTGTAACATGATCCAAATTCACCAACCCAAGTCCGATCATCACGTGAGATGAGGTAATTTCAATGGTGAACATCTCCATGTTGATCATTGTGATAGCCTGGCTTATTAGGGATGATAGACTACTCATATCAATAAGGAATTCCTTCTTTTCCGGGAGCCCATTCGGATAGAACTCCAAAGTTAAGCGTGCTCGGCTTGGAGTAGTTTCAGGATGGGTGACCGACCGGGAAGTTGCTCCCGGGTGCGCACAAGTGAGGACAAAGTGCGCAGTAAAGACTAGTATTGATATGTGGGGCCAGTCTAGATCCCGCCAGGACTAACGACCACCGGCGGGTGTGTCCGGGGCATTACAAGTTGGTATCAGAGCTGACCCTCATGGTTACACGGATGGTTGCGGACAGTTTGCGGTCATGTTGTGCATGACGTTTGTGACCCGTCGTGGCACACGGCATGTCACATGTGCTGCACTGGAAGCACACACGTATGTGCCAAGAGGGAACGTTCATGTGGCCCGACGAGGACGTTGCTTCCTCTGAGTGTGGGTGTATGTGATAGCCTGGCTTATTGGGATGATAGACTACTCATATCAATAAGGAATAGCCCATTCGGATAGAACTCCAAAGTTAAGCGTGCTCGGCTTGGAGTAGTTTCAGGATGGGTGACCGACCGGGAAGTTGCTCCCGGGTGCGCACGAGTGAGGACAAAGTGCACAGAAAAGACTAGTATTGATATGTGGGGCCAGTCTAGATCCCGCCAGGAGTAACGACCACCGGCGGTTGTGTCCGCGGCATTACAATCATATCTACTATATGACTCATGCTCGACCTTTCTGTCTCTTTTGTTCCGAGGCCATGTCTGTACATGTTAGGCTCGTCAAGTTTAACCCAAGTGTTCTGCACGTGCAAAACTGTCTTCCACCTGTTGTATGTGAACGTAGAGTCTATCACACCTGGTCATCACGTGGTGCTTCGAAACGATGAACTTTCGCAACGGTGCACACTTGGGGAGAACACAATTTTATCTTGAAATTTCAGTGAGGGATCACCTTATAATGCTACCATCGTCCTAAGCAAAATAAGATGCATAAAAGGATTAACATCACATGCAAATTATAAGTGAAATGATATGGCCATCATCTTGTGCTTTTGATCTCCATCTCCAAAGCACCGACATGATCTCCATTGTCGCCGGCATGACACCATGATCTCCATCATCGTGCCGCCATCGGGGTTGTCATGCCAACCATGCTTCTACTACTATGGCTACCGCTTAGCGATAAAGTAAAGCATCACAAAGCATTTAATGATTGACACGCAGGTCATACAATAATTAAAGACAAACCTATGGCTCCTGCCGATTGCCGTATTCATCGGCATGCAAGTCGTGATAATCTATACAAAACATGATCATCTCATACATCAAATATATCTCATCATGTTCTTGGCCATATAATATCACATCATACCCTACAAAAGCAAGTTAGACGTCCTCTAATTGTTGTTGCATGTTTTACGTATCTAGCAAGAACGATTCTTACCTATGCAAAGCCACAACGATGATATGAAAATTGCTATTCAACCTTCTACAAGGACCGCCTTTGTGGAATCCGATTCAACTAAGGTGGGAGAGACAGACACCTGCCATCCATCTTTATGCAACAAGTTTCATGTCTGTCGATGGAACCGGTCTCATGTACATGGACATGTAAAGTTGGTCCAAGCCGCTTCATCCCACAATACCGCTGAATCAAAATAATACTAGGGAAGGAAGCAATCTGAATATGAACACCCACAAACTCCTTTATGTTCTCCTCGTGATGTCATCTACGCATAGACCTAGCTCATGATGCCACTTTTGGGGAACGTTGCGTGGGAAACAAAAAATTCCTACGAACACCCAAGATCCAATCTAGGAGATGACCATCTACGAGAGGAGAGATTGGATCTACATACCCTCGTAGTCCGCTAAGCGGAAGCGTTAAGAAACGCAGTGGATGTAGTCGAACATCTTCGCGATCCAATCACGATCCGTCCCGTGAACCCCAATCTAGTGCAAACGGACGGCACCTACGCATTCAACACACGTACGGCTTGATGACGCCTTCACCTCCTTGATCCAGCGAGCAATGGTGAAGTAGTAGCTCGAGTCCTCCAGCAGCACGACGGCGTGGTAGCGGTAGTGGTGGAGAAATCTCAGCAGGGCTTCGCCAAGCCAAGCGGAGAAGAAGGAGGGCTAGGACGGAGAGGCAGGGCGGCACCATGGCCTAGATCTGTATCTAAAAGGTGTGGTTGCCCTCCCTCTCCTCATCTATATATAGGCGGAAGGGATAGAGGAGGGGCGCCCTAGATCCCATCTAGGAGTGGCGGCCAAGGCAGATGGGGGCGCCCTCTAGGGAAACCCTAGGGTGGCTTCCGCCCAAAGCTAGGTGGAGGCTTGCCTCCCAAGCTAGGTGGAGGTGCCCCACCTCCCCTGGTAATGTGGGATGGAATGAGAGGGGCGCACAGCCCCTTAGTGGGCTGGTGTGCCCCCTCCCCTTGGCCCATGAGGCCCCCCAACACTTGTCGGGGCCCCCGAAACCCCTTTCGGTCATGCTAGCCATCACCCGGTACCCCCGGAACACTTCCGGACTCCAATACCCTTCGTCCAATATATCAATCTTCACCTCCGGACCATTCTGGAGTTCCTCATCATGTCCGGGATCTCATCCGGGACTCCGAACAACCTTCGGTAACCACCATAATGACTCAGCTATACTTATATCGTCACCAAATGTTAACTGTGTAGACCCTGCGGGTTCGAGAACTATGCACACATGACCGAGACACCTCTACGATCAATAACCAATAGCGAGACCTGGATGCCAATATTGGTTCCCACATATTCTACGAAGATCTTATCGGTCGAACCTCGATGTCAAGGATTCAGTCAACCCCGTATGTAGTTCCCTTCATTTATCAGTATGTTATTTGCCCGAGATTCGATCGTCGGTATCTCCATACCTAGTTCAATCTCATTATCGGCAAGTCTCTTTACTCATTCCGTAATACAAGATCTCATGGTTAACTCATTAGTCACATTGCTTGCAAGCTCATTGTGATATTGGATTACCAAGTGGGCCCTTCCGTCGTACGGGGTGACAAATCACAGTCTTGATACATGCCAACTCAACAGACACCCTCGAATATACCTGTAGAGCACCTTTACAGTCACCCAGTTATGTTGCGACGTTTGGTACACACAAGGTACTCCTCCGGTGTCAGTGAGTTGCATGATCTCATGGTCATAGGAACATATACTTGACATGCATAAAATGATAGCTATAAACTTGACACGATCATATGCTATGTTCATAGTTTGGGTCTCGTCCATCACATCATTCTCCTAATGATGTGATCCTGTTATCAAATGACAACTCATGTCTATGGCTAGGAAACCATAGCCATATTTGATCAACGAGCTAGTCATGTAGAGGCTGACTAGGGACATCTTGTTGTCTATGTATCCACACATGTATTTGAGTTTTTGATCAATACAATTCTAGCATGGATAATAAATGATTATCATGAACAAGGAAATATGATAATAACCAATTTATTATTGCCTCTAGGGCATATTTCCAACAATAAGAAGCCTTGCAAGCAAATGGCTAATGAGTTAGTCACGGGGTGATATATTACAGAACGAGTAAAGAGACTTGCCAGTAACGAGATTGAACTAGGTAAAGAGATACCAACGATCGAATCTCGGGCAAGTAACATACCGACGGACAAAGGGAATTGTGTATGTTGTCATAATGGTTCGACCAATAAAGATCTTTGTAGAATATGTAGGATCCAATATGAGCATTCAGGTTCCGCTATTGGTCGTTGACCGGAGAGGTGTTTTGGTCATGCATTGTTCTCGAACCCGTAGGGTCCGCACGCTCAATGTTCGTTGACGATATAGTATTATAAGAGTTATGTGATTTGGTGACCTAATGTTGCTCGGAGTCCCGGATGAGGTAATGGACATGACGAGGAGTCTCGAAAGGGTTGAGAGGTAAAGATTGATATATAGGACGATGGTATTCGGACACCGGAAGTGTTCCGGAGGACATCGGGTACTTATCAGGTCACCAGAAGGAGTTTCGGGCACCCCCGACAGAAGATATGGGCCTTATGGGCCAAGAGGGGAAATGTACCAGCCACAAGAGGCTGGTGTGCCCCCCATATGGGCCGGCCTAAGTGGAGAAGGAAAGGGGAGGAAGAAAGGGAAAGAAAGGGAATAGGATTCCCCCTTCCTTCCCCCTCTCCCCTCTTTCCTTCCCCCTTCTGTATACAAGGAAAGGAGGCGCAGGGCAAGGCAGGGACCCTAGGGGGCGTCGACCACGCCCTAGGGTGCCATGGCTGCCTCCCATCCCCTCACACCTATATATATGTGGGGAGGGGGCGCCTCACAAGCACGCACCATCAATTGTTAGCCATGTGTGGCACCCTCGTCCATCGTTTACTCCACCGGTCATATTTTCGTAGTGCTTAGGCGAAGCCCTGCGGAGATCACTTCACCATCACCGTCACCATGCCGTCGTGCTCACGGAACTCATCTACTACCTCGACATCTTGCTGGGTCAAGAAGGCGATGGACGTCACCGAGATGAATGTGTGCAGAACACGGAGGGGTCGTGCGTTCGGTACTTGATCGGTTGAAGCACGAAGAAGTTCGACTACATCAACCGCATTGTGAAATGCTTACACTTACGATCTATGAGGGTACGTAGACACACTCTCCCTCTCGTTGCTATGCATCTCCATGGATAGATCATTGCGTAGAAATTTTCTTGTTTTCCATGCAACGTTTACCAACAATAGCTTGCTTGGTTCTCCTACTAGATTGATAACCTTGATTTCATAACTGAGGGAAATACTTACCGTCATTGTGCTACATCATCCCCTCCTCTTCGGGGAATTTACTGACGCAGTTCAAAAGTAGCACTAGCAGATTGATTCGTGGGGGAGTTGTTGCACGTTGGCTAGATCCTAGACATGTGGTGGGCCCAAGTTATTAGGGCAATATTCGATGTGGGAGGTGGATGGGTGAGTTCTGATCTCTAGGGATCGCGGGCCAAAAGCCCTTGCATCCTCATCTCATGTAAGATCTGCGGCTGTTGAATCAATCAGGCTGATTTGAAGATCAGTTTCGTCGGCTGCTTTTAGTCGGCCACTGTGTGAGTCGCTTTCCAAAAAGTACCTCGGCCCTTCGTCATTTAAAGAGGGTTCGGCAGGGGCCAGAGAGGAGTCATGGGTCCCTTCAAACTCGTGAGGGGGGAAGGCGTTTCCGCGTGAGAAGTTTCGGGCATGGGAACCATGCCCGTGAGTTTGGAGTCATTAACTGACGATCCCATCGATCCTTCTATCGATCTCACTGTCGGTGTAAAAACCGGCAGGCCTCAAGGTAGGGGGTCCCGAGCTATGGATCTCGGGTAGATGGTAATAGGAAAACGGAGACAATGTTTACTCAAGTTCGAGCCCTCTCTAAGTAGGTAAAACCCTATGTCCTGCTCTTGTTTATATTGATGGAGATGTATCGAATATAGAGTTGATCTACCTCAAGATCCTAATATGTGTTCTTACTCTAGGGCTAGGTGAATGAAATTGCGTTGGTCCCCTCTACGGGCTAAACCCTTTGGCTTATATACATACTTTGTAGGGTACTAGGGTTACAAGGTCGGTATCTGGTCATGGAGGCGGCAGGAGAAGTCTTGGAGTATACGATAAGTCTTGGGTAGATGCAGTTCTGATCACACCCTATCGTGTAGCTTCCGGGGTCTATCTTGAGAAAAATGAAGGCCCAGTGGCCTAACATGAGGAGCATGGGCAGATGATACATCTCCAGCGCATCTATAATTTTTTATTGTTCCATGCTATTATTTATGATGTTTTGGATGTTTAATGGGCTTTGTCATACACTTTTATATTATTTTTGGGACTAACCTACTAACCCAAAGGCCCAGTCCAAATTGTTGTTTTTTGCCTGTTTCAGGGATTTACACAAAAGGGATATCAAACAGAGTCCAAACGGAATGAAACCTTTGGGAGAGATATTTTTGGAGAAAATCACGCACGGGAGACTTGAGAACCACGGAGTAGGCATACGTGGTGCCCACGAGGGTGGGAGGCGCCCCCCCCATAGGGCGCGCCCCCTGCCTCGTGGACCCCACGTTTGGCCCCCGGTGCCCTCCTTCCTCCTATATATACTTACGTACCCCGAAACCATCAGAACAACAGAGAAAACCCTAGTTCCACCGCCGTAACCTTCTGTTCCCGTGAGATCCCATCTTGGGGCCTGTTCTGGAGATCCGCCGGAGGGGGGATCTACCACGGAGTGCTTCTACATCATCATCATCGCCTCTCCATGAGTTGTGAGTAGTTTACCACAGACCTTCGGGTCCATAGCTAGTATCTAGATGGCTTCTTCTCTCGCTTTGGATCTCAATACAAAGTTCTCATTGGTCTTCGAGGAGATCTATTCGATGTAATCTCTTTTTGCGGTGTGTTTGTCGAGATCCAATGAATTGTGGGTTTATGATCAAGATTATCTATGAGAAATATTTGGTTCTTCTCTGAACTCTTTATGTATGATTATAATATCCTTGCAAGTATCTTCGAATTATTGGTTTGGTTTGGCCTACTAGATCTATAGTTCTTGCAATGGGAGAAGTGCTTGGCTTTGGGTTCAATCTTGCGGTGTCCTTTCCCAGTGACACTAGGGGCAGCAAGGCACGTATTGTATTGTTGCCATCGAGGATAAACAGATGGGGTTTATATAACTATGTTTGAGTTTATCCCTCTACATCATGTCATCTTGCTTAAGGCCTTACTTTGTTCTTATGAACTCAATGCACTAGATGCATGCTGGATAGCGGTCGATATGTGGAGTAATAGTAGTAGATGCAGAATCGTTTCGGTCTACTTGTCTCGGACGTGATGCCTATATAAAATGATCATGCCTATATAGTCTCATAATTATTCGCTTTTCTATCAATTGCTCGACAGTAATTTGTGTACCCGCCGTAGAATATCGCTATCATGAGAGAAGCCACTAGAGAACACTATGGCCCCCAGGTCTATTCTCAACATATCAATCTACAATCTACTTTACTTTTCCGCTTTTACTTTCTGTTCTTATAACCAAAAATACCAAAAATATCAAACTATCATCTCTATCATATCTCACTTTCGTAAGTGACCGTAAAGGGATTGACAACCCCTTATCGCGTTGGCTGTGAAGTTCTTATTTGTTTGTGCAGGTGCGAGGGACTCGCGTGTGGTCTCCTATGATGTCTACACACGCTTCTATTTCTTGTAGACTATGTTGGGCCTCCAAGCGCAGAGGTTTGTAGGACAGCAGCAATTTCCCTCAAGTGGATGACCTAAGGTTTATCGAACTCACGGAAGTAGAGGTTGAAGATGGTCTCTCTCAAGCAACCCTGCAACTAAGATACAAGAAGTCTCTTGTGTCCCCAACACACCTAATACAACTAGGAGTTGTATAGGTGCACTAGTTCGGCGAAGAGATGGTAAAATATGGATGATAGGAGTGGCAAAGCAAAGTAATATAAATCTTTAATAAAAAGTGCAGCAAGCAAACAAGTGGTAAACGTGAGCACAAATGGTATTGCAATGGTGGAAACAAGGCCTAGGCTTCATACTTTCACTAGTGGCAACTCCCAACAACATTAACATAGTCTAATCACATGATATTTCCCATAAAACATGCAATGGAGACGCACTCGGAGGTCATTCCTTCGTGGTCAAGAGAGGACGAGAATTATGTAGGGCTACAAAAGCACACCTCAAAGTTTGTAGTTCTCAATCTATGGATTTCCCAATGTCACCGCGGCCATCCAAAGATAGTACCACAATCACCACAACATATCTCAAGGATAGTCCAAGACAAGCACCAAGAGACTCTCAATCTTCAATCAACACACAAAAGAGGAAATCACTCATGAAAATATTCTTCTAATCCATGTCCAATAGACCACTGTCACCTTGGTCTCGGGGATTATACTAGATAAAGACAAGTGAGTACATCAATCCAATACATAGAGGAAGGGGAAATATCATGGGATCACCCTAGATTAACATAGCCTATGATCACAACGAAGATCACATCATGGGAGAGAGAATTGACCACATAGCTACTGGTAGAAACCTCAGCCCCGAGGAGGAACTACTCCCGCATCATGGAGGGAGGAAGCAACGTCGATGGAGATGAATCCGGGGGCACTTCCCCGTCCCGGCAGGATGCCGGCACAGGAATTCTGGTCCCCCGAAACTTGGTGGCGATGGCGGCGGAGATCGGAATTGCTTCTCGAGAAAAGGGTTCTGGAATCAGGGTTTTTGTGACGGGAGAATAAATAGGAGGCCAAGTAGGGCACCAGAGGAGGTGGGAGCCCCCCAGGCGGCCCCCCGGCGCGGCCAGGGGTGGGGCCGCACCATCAGGGTGCCTGGGGCCCCTCTGGCCCCCCTCTGGACCCACTTCTAGCGCATGGAAGCTTCTGGAGCGCTGATTTTTTATATATTTTTCCCGGAATTTTTCTGGCAATTTAAGTAATGGGAAAACCTGAAATACAAAAACAGCAGAAAACAGAAACTGGCACTGGGGTGCACTGAGTTAATAGGTTAGTCCAAATATGATCAAAAGTGTATGAAAGTGTATCAAAAGCATAGCAATATCACCCAAAACATGCATGGAGCAAGCAGAAATTATAGATACGTTTGGGACATATCAACATCCCCAAGCTTAATTCCTGCTCGTCCTCGAGTAGGTAAATTATAACAAGCACAATTTCTGTGGTGACATGCTACCAAAGAGTCTTTCACAATCACATGACAAATGCTTATTGAGATAATGAATCTTTAGTAATTAAGTTGCCTCATGAGAATATCACAAAGAACTGAAAGTTTACAATATGATACTGAAACACCCAATAGATTTGT
Organism: Secale cereale; assembly: GCA_902687465.1. Lineage (NCBI taxonomy): Eukaryota > Viridiplantae > Streptophyta > Magnoliopsida > Poales > Poaceae > Secale > Secale cereale. Next base: position 462,829,263 of record LR738714.1, read on the forward strand.
AGTGAGCATGGTGTGCAAACATGACAAAGTGATACCTCGCTTGCCCCCTTTAGTGAAGCAAAACATAAATGCAGGAGCACCTCCGAAGTTTAAGTGACGACTAGATACAATGATTTCAGAATAAGCGATATCACAATCATGCAGAAGACAATGGTACTTTGGGACAATGCACATTACACTCAGAATGACAATCATGCTCTCAATAGTTGGTGCTTTGAAGAAAGAAGGTGGAGACTCTCGAACCGTGGATTTTGATGGCAAGGTTAAAAACCCGTGGCTGGAAGCAAAGACTAAACAAGTACCAGAGCTCGTGGTTTTAAAAACAGAGATAAAAAGCTTTTGGGAGGTGCATAATTTGTCAACGAATGCTAGTAGATAACCCAATTACTTCTTATGCTGGACAAGTTTTGAGGAACGGCTACCACGCGGGGACGATCACATCCCCTTAATCTCCTTTGTTTATCACTGCCAGAGTTTTCTGATTTCTCATGAACAAAGCGTGAAGGAGGGTTTGTTTGTTGCTATTATCTTTTGTGAGCTGGGCGCACTCATGCCAGTCCCTCCTCGTATTAGGGGTTTGCAGATTAGACATGCAATCCCGGGGTAAAATTTGTCCAACATAAGAAGATCATGAATTACCTACTACTTCCTCATGAGCTAAAACAGAGGCACAAAAGAGAAATGCTTTTGAATAATTTTGAGATGGTACAAGAAAGTCTTCGTTAGGAATGGCAAGTAAATACCATATATAGGAAGGTATGGTGGACTCATATGGCATAACTGGTTTCAAGGATTTTGGATGCACAAGCAGTCAGTCCGCTTAGTACAGGTGAAGGCTAGCAAAAGACTAGGAGCGACCAACTAAGAGAGCAATGACGGCCATAATCATGCAGAGCGACAAAGCAACATTGAATCGGGCATGGAAGTTATATCATTACTCAGAAATTAAAGATCATCAAGGCTTGATAGACTTTCTTTACAGTCTTAAATATGCGTGAGCATATGCCAAGTCAATCAAAATAAATTCTTGGAGGAATATATCACTAAACCATACCACATCATAGGCAAACAAATCATGCTGGTACTTCAATAACACATTAAGAACCCCCAGCTATTTGAGACTAACCATAAGAAAACATGAACTACTAAGCACCATTATGCACATAGCATTTTTATCATAGACATATCAACCAGTGCCACAGAAGCCAACTCTCTTAACAAGATAAGCATGATAACTCAAGAGAGTTCCAGAAGCAAAAACCTAAACAAAAGCTCTTAATAAGATAAGCATGAAAACTAAGAGCTAAGCATGACAGCAGCTATGAAAAGATAAAGAACACACACAAGAAGATACGCATGCAAGCCTATGTTGTGTTCTACAGTGGAGTGGAGCGTGTTTCTCTCCCAAACAATGAAGGCTAGGATCCAACTTGTTAAGAACAGCAAGTAAAACTAAATAAACTAAAAAGAAAAGAGCAAGACGCTCCAAGCATAGCACATAACGCATGAAGTGATAAAAATATAGTGGAACGAAGGACGAACTGATAATTGTTGATGGAGAAGGGGATGCACGGGGGCATCCCCAAGCTTAGATGCTTGAGTCTCCTTGGATATTTCTTGGGGGTGCATGGGGGCATCCCCAAGCTTGAGCGTTTGACACTCCTGAATCTTCTTTTATCATCTTCCCTCGCACACTTGAAAACTCCCTTCATACATAACTCATCATAATCTGATTAGAGAGGTTAGTACCCACAATAAAATAATTTTTCTCTACTGGAAACAAAGATATTCTTGAAGGTCTATTGTTTCTCAAGATCGCCAAAAAGTTTTTGCAAAGAAAAAGCAAGCTTAAGGTCTGCAAAACGAAGAAAAGGCAAAACAGGGCAGAATCTGTGAAAAACAGACCAGCAGGTAGTAAATAATTTTTTGGGGTACTTCTGCAACTCAAATCAAAAAACTCAGAACGGACGCTCGAAAGCCAATTGTATAGAGCATGCTGTCAAAAAAATTCAGATCAAAAAGATGATCTGGTGATTTTTTTCGAACTTTTCTTTCCAAGGACAGAATCTGTTCTCTGGACAGCATGTCACGACTTTTGAACTTTCTTGCAATCAGAGGCTAAAATTGGCACAAAGCTGAAAAATAAAGATACAATGATGTTGCTACAGTAGTAACAAACATCAAGACCACTAAAAACTGAAAGAACAAACTGAAAGCAAAGATAACAAGGGTTGTCTCCCTAGAGCTCTTTCTTTATAGCCATAAAGATAGGCTTAAGACTTTAATGATGCTCTCGTAGGAATAAGAGTTGAAGAACAAAAGAGAGCATCAAGAAGCAAATACCAAACACATTTAAGCCTAACATGCTTCCTATGCATAGGAATATTGCAATAGAATAATTCATTGAAGCACAAAGCAATAAGCATAGGAAGACAAAACAAGTGCAGCTTCAAAACCTTCAACATAAAGAGAGGGAACTTGATATTATTGAAATATCTATAAGCATATGTTCCCTTCTCATAATAATTTTCAGTGGGATCACGAATAAACTCCACAATATAAGCATCACATAAAGCATTGTTACCATGATCCACATGCAAAAAGGTACTCTTACTCTCCACATAAGCATAATCTTTCTCATTAGTAATAGTGGGAGTAGGACTATCATAAACAACTTGAACACTATAGATTAATTGTGTATTAGGAAGATGGTGTTCAACAAGGGAGTAATTCCCTCCATGATTATGACAAGTTTCATAAGGATAATCTCTCCTTATGTCATAGGTACCTTTATAATCACTATAGATTGGAGTTATAACATCATCATAGTAGAGAAGAGCATTATCATTGCTAGCAACTATATTTGTAAACATGTTGTCTTTATTCTTACTAGCAAAAGAATTATCAATTATCACATCACTAGTGGGTAAAGGATTTGCAATCCTATCATCCCCAAGCTTAGAGCTTTCCATATCATCACTTTCAGAGTTCGTACCAAAAAGATTTTCAAGATCATAAGTAGCATTATCATCATTTTCCCAATCACAATATGTAACATGCGTATCATAATCAAAATCATCTTCAATAGTACCTACGGACGTATCATCAAGATGATAATTAAGGCAATAAACTTCACCTTCTTCTTTAGACTTACAACCGTTAGGATAAAAGTTGATGGGAGGAATATGCTCAGGCCAGGTTGATACCCATTCTTCTTCCTTCTTGCTCCTCTTCCTCCTCCTCTTCTTTTTCTTCTTCTTCACCTTAGGAGGGAGTAGTTGGAGATGAAGCTTCTCCACATATCCTTTGTCGATCTCCCAATCTTCAGTGTTGCGTTGAATTCTTTCAAGGAGTTCCCATTTAGCATCAATCTTTTCGTTTGTGAAAGAACTCATAGAGGAAGCATCGAGCAAATCTTTATCCTGTCGAGAGAGCCTCGCATAGAAATTAGAAATAATCATATCTTTGGGGAGCCCATGGTTAGGACATTTTAGCATTAACGTTTTCAGTCTCCCCAAGCTTGAGTTATGCTCTCTCCGTCATGAGGATAGAAATTATAAACATAATTCCTATTCTCATGGACTTCATGAAGAGGATAAAACTTGGAGTAAAAGAGAGACTGGATCTCTTCCCAATCCAGCAGGTGAGAGTCATCTAGTAGCCTATACCATTCCAATGCTTTTCCTTTCAGTGACAAGGCAGATAATTTCCTCATGACTCCATCTCTTGTCAAACCTGAAATCTTAAACAACTCACAAAGTTCTGTAAGTTTCAACAAATGAATACTAGGATTGATTGTCCCATCATAAGAATCATTCCTAATTATTTCAATTATCCCAAGTGGTATTTGGAACGGGATACATTCAGTAGGTGGAGGAGACTTCTCTACCACGGGTGTGGTAAAGCGGCCTTCCCCAAGCAGCGAACTAAGAATGCGGTTTTCCATAAACATAACTAGTGAAACTAAAAACAAGAAACGAAAAGATTTAATTGCAAGATCTAAAGATATACCTTCAAACACTTACTTCCCCGGCAACGGCGCCGGAAATAGCTTGATGTCTACACATGCTTCTATTTCTTGTAGACTATGTTGGGCCTCCAAGCGCAGAGGTTTGTAGGACAGCAGCAATTTCCCTCAAGTGGATGACCTAAGGTTTATCAAACTCAGAGAAGTAGAGGTTGAAGATGGTCTCTCTCAAGCAACCCTGCAACTAAGATACAAGAAGTCTCTTGTGTCCCCAACACACCTAATACAACTAGGAGTTGTATAGGTGCACTAGTTCGGTGAAGAGATGGTAAAATATGGATGCTAGGAGTGGCAAAGAAAAGTAATATAAATCTGTAATAAAAAGTGCAGCAAGCAAACAAGTGGTAAACGTGAGCACAAATGGTATTGCAATGGTGGAAACAAGGCCTAGGCTTCATACTTCCACTAGTGGCAACTCCCAACAACATTAACATAGTCTAATCACATGATATTTCCCATAAAACATGCAATGGAGACGCACTCGGAGGTCATTCCTTCGTGGTCAAGAGAGGACGAGAATTATGTAGGGCTACAAAAGCACACCTCAAAGTTCGTAGTTCTCAATCTATGGATTTCCCAATGTCACCGCGTCCATCCAAAGAGATTACCACAATCACCACAACATATCTCAAGGATAGTCAAAGACAAGCACCAAGAGACTCTCAATCTTCAATAAACACACAAAAGAGGAAATCACTCATGAAAATATTCTTCTAATCCATGTCCAATAGACCGCTGTCACCTTGGTCTCGGGGATTATACTAGATAAAGACAAGTGAGTACATCAATCCAATACATAGAGGAAGGGGAAATATCATGGGATCACCCTAGATTAACATAGCCTATGATCACAACAAAGATCACATCATGGGAGAGAGAATTGACCACATAGCTACTGGTAGAAACCTCATCCCCGAGGAGGAACTACTCCCGCATCATGGAGGGAGGAAGCAACGTCGATGGAGATGAATCCGGGGGCACTTCCCCGTCCCGGCAGGATGCCGGCACAGGAATTCTGGTCCCCCGAAACTTGGTGGCGATGGCGGCGGAGATCGGAATTGCTTCTGGAGAAAAGGGTTCTGGAATCAGGGTTTTTCGTGACGGGAGAATAAATAGGAGGCCAAGTAGGGCACCAGAGGAGGTGGGAGCCCCCCAGGCAGCCCCCCGGTGCGGCCAGGGGTGGGGCCGCGCCATCAGGGCGCCTGGGGCCCCTGTGGCCCCACTTCTGGCGCATGGAAGCTTCTGGAGCGCTGATTTTTTATATATTTTTCCCGAAATTTTTCTGGCAATTTAAGTAATGGGAAACCCTGAAATACAAAAACAGCAGAAAACAGAAATTGGCACTGGGGTGCACTGAGTTAATAGGTTAGTCCAAATATGATCAAAAGTGTATGAAAGTGTATCAAAAGCATAGCAATATCACCCAAAACATGCATGGAGCAAGCAGAAATTATAGATACGTTTGGGACGTATCACCTACTGGATTGATACCTTGGTTCTCAAAAATTAAGGTAAATACTTACGCTACTGTGCTGCATCACCCTTTCCTCTTCGAGGGAATACAACGCAAGCTCGAGAAGTAGCAAGAAGAATTTCTGGCGCTGTTGCCGCGGAGGCTTACGCAAAAGTCATATACCAAGTACCTATCACAAACCCTTATCCTTCGCATTACATTTTTGCCTCTCGTTTTCCTCTCCCCCACTTCACCCTTGCCGTTTTATTTGCCCTTCTTTTTGTTGTGTGTTTACAGTTCGCTTGCCTCTTGTTTGCTTGTGTGCTATGTGCCCTCAATTAGTTTGCATCTTCGCTTGCTAAAGTATGGATCCTCATCCACTTCCTAATCTCTTTAAGAGATCCAATTATTTTGAACCAATTGCTAGTGAGTTGCGTGCACTAGATTATCTTTATGGGGTTTTGCTTGAAATTCATGAATCTGAAAATTGTGAGGAATTGTTAAAAGAAAAGGTGATTCATGATAGATTCTTAAATGAAAAGCATGATTGCAATGATGTTACTATAAATTCTGTTGATGTCAATTGTGCTAATAATATGCAAAACTCTAAGCTTGGGGATGCTAGTTTTTCCATGTCTACTACGTGTTGCAATGATCATGATTGGGGTGATTCTCCTTATGATCTTGAAAATTTATTTAAGCCCCATGATGAATATGAGATTGAGATTGAAAGTGGGTCTGGAAGAGTGTCAACTTTAGATCCCACATATTTGGAGAATGTTTGATCTTATGAAATTTTTGATAAAAGTGGGTTTGGAGAGGTCATGACTTTAGTTAATGTTGATCCCACTATTTTGGAAGAGTGTCAACTTCGTATGCATGTGGATCATGTTGAGAATATGTTATGTGATTGCTATTTTATTGAATTTGATCATGATACTACATGCAATTATTATCAGAGAGGGAAATATGGTGGTAGAAATTTTCATGTTACTAAATTACCTCTCATTATGTTGAGATTGCTATTGTTTCTTTCTCCTTCCTTGCATATGCTAGATCTTGATTGTCTTGCTAATTTGTTTTCCTATAAAATGCCAATGCATAGGAAGTATGTTAGACTTAGACGTGATTTTCATATGCAATATGATGCTCTCTTTGTGCTTCAATTCTTATCTTTCATGTGAGCATCATTGAATTCTCAAGCCCATATTAATGGCTATAAAGAAAGAGCTTGTTGGGAGGCAACCCAATTTTATATTTTTTTGTTTTTGCTTCTGTTTAGGAATAAATATTGCATCTATCTTATGTTTAGATGTGGTTTTGTGTTTTAATTAGTGTTTGTGCCAAGTAGAACCTTTGGGAAGACTTGTGTGAAGTTCATATGATTTTGCTGTGAAAAACAGAATCGTTAGCGCTCGCTAGAATGGTCACCAGATTTTACTGGAGCGTGCTATTTAGTTGATTATTTTTGCAGATGATTAATAGACAAATTTCTCACATTTACCAATTTAGTTTGAATTTTTTTCGAGTTACAGAAGTATGCGAAACCTACAGATTACTACAGACTGTTCTGTTTTTGACAGATTCTGTTTTTCATGCGTTGTTTGCTTATTTCAATGCATCTATGAGTAGTATTGGGAAGTATGAACCATAGAGAATTTGGAATGCAGTAGGTTTAACACCAATATAAACAAAGAATGAATTCATTGCAGCACCTTTGAGTAGTGGTTTGCTTTCTTATACTAACGGAGCTCATGATATTTTTGTCTAAGTTTTGTGTTGTGAAGTTTTCAAGTTTTGAGTATTGCTTTGATGGACTATGGAACAAAGAGTGGCAAGAGCCTAAGCTCGGGGATTCCCAAGGCACCCCAAGGTAAAATTCAAGGACAACCAAAAGCCTAAGCTTGGGGATGCCCCGGGAATGCATCCCCTCTTTCGTCTTCATCCATTGGTAACTATACTCGGATCTATATTTTTATTCACCACATGATATGTCTTTTACTAGGAGCGTCTTGTATAATTTGAGCCTTTGCTTGTTAGTTTGCCAAAATTATCCTTTCTGGACACACCTATTTGAGAGAGTTAAATATGGCCTAGGAATTGTTAGAACACTCTATGTGCTTCACTTATATCTTTTGAGTTGAATAGTTTTGCTCTAGTGCTTCACTTATATCTTTTAGAGCACGGTGGTGATAATATTTAGAAGAAATTTTTGAACTCTCATGCTTCACTTATATCCATTTGAGAGTCTATTAAAACAGCATGGTAATGTGTTTAGGCTATAAAACTAGTCTTCACATGATAGACATCCAATATCAATGTAGTAAAAACTTCCACGCTTAGTGCATTGAATATGATGAGAAGTTGGATGCTTGATAATTGTTTTGAGATATGAGGATAGTGATATTAGAGTCATGCTAGTGTAGTTATTATGAAATTGAGAAATACTTGTGTTAAGGTTAGTGATTGAGCATGAGGTATTTGTAAAGTGTCAACCTTCGTGTGGAGGTCGGGGGCGCGCGATGGTTAACTCCTACCAACCTCCCCCCTAGGAGCATGCATTGATTGCTTTGTTTTGATGACTCGTAGATTTTTTGCAATAAGTATATGAGTTCTTTATGACTAATGTTGAGTCCTTGGATTATACGCACTCTCACCCTTCCACCATTGCTAGCCTCTCTTGTATCGTGCAACTTTCGTCGGTACCATACACCCACCATATATATTCCTCAAAACAGCCACCATACCTACCTATCATGGCATTTCCATAGCCATTCCGAGATATATTGCCATGCAACTTTCCACCATTCCGTTCATATGACACGCATCATATTGTCATATTGCCATGCATGATCATGTAGTTGACATCGTATTTGTGGCAAAGCCACCATGCATAATTTTTCATACATGTCACTCTTGATTCATTGCACATCACGGTACACCGCCGGAGGCATTCATATACAGTCATACTTTGTTCTAGTATCGAGTTGTAATGAAAGTGTGATGATCATCATTATTAGAGCATTGTCCCATGTGAGGAAAGGCTAAATCAATAAAGCCCCTCCAAAAAAAGGCAAAAGAAAAAAGGTCCAAAAAAAGAAGAAAAAAGGGAAAATAAAAAGGGACAATTGCTACTATCTTTTTCCACACTTGTGCTTCAAAGTAGCACCATGTTATTCATGATAGAGAGTCACATGTTTAGTCACTTTCATATACTAGTCGGAATTTTCATTATAGAACTTGGCTTGTATTCCAACGATGGGCTTCCTCAAATGCCCTAGGTCTTCATGAGCAAGCAAGTTGGATGCACACCCACTAGTTTCTTTTTTTGAGCTTTCATACATTTTTAGCTCTAGTGCATTCGTTACATGGCAATCCCTACTCACTCACATTGATATCTATTGATGGGCATCTCCATAGCCCGTTAATACGCCTAGTTGATGTGAGACTATCTCCCTCCTTTTTGTCTTCTCCACAACCACCTCTCTATTCAACCCATAGTGCTATGTCCATGGCTCACTGATACGTCCAAAACGTATCTATAATTTCTGCTTGCTCCATGCTTCTTGTGAGTGATATTGCTATGATATTGATGCACTTCCATACACTTTTGATCATATTTGGACTAACCTATTAACTCAGTGCACCACAGTGCCAGTTCCTGTTTTCTGCTGTTTTTCTATTTCAGGTTTCCCCCATATTAAAAGTGCTCCAAAAATTCTAGGAAAAATACAGGAAAAATCAGCGTACAGGAAGCTTCGCGAAGAACTAAAGATGGGCCAGAGGGGAGCCAGGGGAGGCCCAGGCGGCCACCTGGCGCGGCCCCACCCCTGGCCGTGCTAGGGGGCGCCTGGGGCCCCTGCTCCGCCTCTAGCTGCCCCCCTTCGCATATATATCCCTCTCGTCCCAAAACCCTCGATGACAGAACCCTTTTTCGCGATCTCGCCTCTGTTCCGCCGCCGCAGCGCTTCCAAGATCGGGAGCATCAGGAGAACTCTTTCCGTCACCCTGTCGGAGGGGAGAACCACCACCGGGAGCTTCTCCACCACCATGGACGCTTCCCGGATGAGTCGTGAGTAGTCCACCTTGGACCATGGGTCCATGATCAGTAGCTATGTAATGTTCTCCTCCCCTCTTTGCTCTTCATGGTTTAGACCTCGTGAGCTGCCCTACATGATCGAGGCACATATGTAATCTTTGTGTTGTTGCTTTGCTGAGTTTGCTGGGATCTGATGGATTATGATACTATGTTCAGATTGTGTTTGAGTAATATATTTGATTCACCTCTTTTATATCTTTGTTCTTGAGTAATTCTTGCATGTTCTCCATTGCTGTTTATTGCTTTGGCCAAGTAGTAGGTAGTAACTCCAAGAGGGAGCGTTATGCTTGATTATGGGTTCATGCCCCCTGATGACTAGCTTGAGTGACAGAAACATGAGTCTAGGGGATGTGCTGTTGCCACAAGGGAGAAAACAACGGTGCTTGTACTTGCGGGTGCAAGGATTGTTTACTTTACGCAAAGTTCTTTTAATGCAGTTGTCTGTTGCTCTGAGTTTACACTTTGGGTGGGATTCGCAACTTAATACCAGCGAGATGTTCTGGATAGATATCTCAAGGTGGATGACTAGTAGTAGATGCAGATGGATTTCGGTTTACTTGCCTTGGCGTACCGCCCATGCTTTTGAGCCTCTACCTTTCTTTGCAGCATAGTTAGCATTGGTTTGCGCACATAATCCTGTCAATTGCCCAGCTGTAATTTGTTTACCTCGCTTTGCTGTTTTATCGTCTTTTGGGAGAGAGACATCACTAGTGAACTTCATGGGACCCCGGTCCATATTACCACCGCTGATCACACCTTCTATTTACTTCCTGTTTTTATTTCCTAGTTGCAGTCATAGCTATCATTATTATCTCTTGTGTTTGATCCTTTGTAAACAACAAGGCCGGAGGGATTGACAACCTCTCTGTACTTGTTGGGAGCAAAGTTATCTGTATCTGTGTGCAGGTCCCGTCAACCGCTAAGTTTCTGGCGCCGTTGACACCTACTTGTCGACCCTCGGAGTCTCACGGGATTCGATCCTTGGTATCTTTGCCAAGGGAAATTTGCCGCTACGCTACATCTCAACCTTCCACTTGGGGTAACCAACGAGGGGCGAGAAACCATCAAGCAAGTTTCTGGCGCCGTTGCCGGGGACTCCACTCTTCAAGATAGGGGAGTTGCATGCTATCTTTTATCTTTGCTTTTTAGTCTTGTTAGTTTACCTTTCAGTTTTTGCTTTAGTGTCCCTTACCAAAAATCACAAAAATAGTTATCTTGCTTGCTGCTGCTATGGGTTCCACCGAGAATACCAAGTTGTGTGACTTCACTAGTCATAACAACAATGACTTTATCTGCACGCCTATTGCTACACCTGCCACTTCAGCACCTTCTTATGAGATTAAACCTGCTTTACTGAACCTAGTTATGAAAGATCAATTCTCCGGTGCTGGAGATGATGCTGCTTTGCACTTAAATAATTTTTTTGAGCTCTATGATATGCAAAAGTACAAAGAAGTAGATGGTGATATTGTTAAGCTTAAGCTTTTTCCTTTCTCCTTGAGAGGAGGAGCTAAAATCTGGTTTCAATTATTGCCTAGGAATAGTACAGATTCTTGGGACAAGTGCAAGGATGCCTTTATTGGGAAGTACTATCCCCCTACTAAAATTATCCAATTAAGGAGTAACATAATGAATTTTAAACAATTGGATAATGAATACGTTGCCCAAGCTTGGGAACGCATGAAATCTCTTGTCAAGAACTGCCCTACTCATGGTTTGACTACTTGGATGGTTATCCAAACTTTTTATGCAGGCTTGAACTTTACCTCGCGGAATTTGTTAGATTCGGCCGCGGGAGGAACCTTTATGTCAACTACACTTGGTGCTGCCACGAAACTTCTCAACGAGATGATGACCAATTATTCCCAATGGCACACCGAACGCGCTCCAACAGGTAGGAAGGTAAACTCTGTCGAGGAGATTTCCTCCCTAAATGAAAAGGTTGACTTGATCATGTCTCTACTTTCCAAGCAATCTTCTATTGATCCTCATGATGTTCCTTTAAATTCTTTGATTGCTCAAGATCAAGTAGATGTGAACTTTATCTCTAGAAACAATTTCAATAACAATGCTTATAGGAGTAATTTTGGTAGCAACCCTAGACCGTTCCCATCTAATTCCTATGGGAACAACAATACTTATCCTAGCACCAAGAACTCCACTTCCGAACTAGAGATTATACTTAACAACTTCATCACTACCCAAAAGGCCTTCAATAAGAGTGTAGAAGAAAAACTAGACAAACTAGATAATCTCTCTTCGAAGGTAGACAATTTAGCCCATGAGGTAGAGTTGCTTAAAATTAGAACTTCTCCTCTTGAGGAGAGGAAGACCACTCCTATGAATGATATTCAAGTGCAAATTAATGAAAACATTAGGATGATGGCTAAACTTAAAGAGAGATGGGCTAGAGAAAAGGAGGAAGAAGATAGAATTAAGAGCCTTCCTACCCACCACACTGTTGCTACTATCCAAGTTGTTGAGGATATCCAAACTCTTAGCACCCAATGCACTCCTAGTCCCATTGGACCTATTAATGGTGATGCTATGACCTCAACCATAGAAGAAGAAACTCCTATGACCATGGAAGCTACCAAACAAGTGAGCCTAAAGGACACCACTACCACTTTACTTGATAGTAGTGACCTTGATTTTGATAATTGCACCCTTTCTGAAGTTATTGGTTTTCTTCACAGGATGTCTAGAGATCCCCACACTAGCACACTTAATCTTGCTTTCACGGAGCATATCACTAATGCTCTTATCAAAGCTAGGGAGGAGAAGCTTAGGGTAGAAGCCTCCATACCTAGAAAGCTAGAAGATAGTTGGGATCCTATGATTAAAATTAAGTTGAATAACTTCTCTTGCTATGCTTTATGTGATGTTGGAGCTAGTACCTCCGTTACGCCCAAAAGAATGTATGATGTGTTTGAATTGAAACCTTTTGATCCTTGTTCTTTTGGTGTTCGTCTTATTGATTCTTCCGTAAAGAAACCTTTGGGGAAGATCGACGATGTTCTTATCATTGTCAATGACAATTATGTTCCCGTTGATTTCACTATTATGGATATTGAATGTGAACCTTCATGTCCAATTATTTTGGGACGTCCTTTTCTTCGCACCGTTGGTGCTATCATTGACATGAAAGAGGGGAATATAAAATTCCAATTCCCTCTCAAGAAAGGGATGGAACACTTCCCTAGAAATAAGATTAAGTTGCCTTTTGAGTCCATTACACGGGCTAGCTATTCTCTTACTCTTGATAAAACTTGATCTTCTCTTTTTGCATCATGCCTAGCTTAAAGGCATAAAAGAAAGCGCTTTTGGGAGGCAGCCCACAACGAATTAGGTTTTATTTTGCTTTTGTTGTGTCTTGATGTTTGTTACTACAGTAGCATCATCATTGTATCTTTTCTTTTCAGCTTTGTGCCAAGTTTAGCCTCCGATTGCAAGAAAGTTCAAAAGTTGTGACGTGCTGTCCAGAAAACAGATTCTGTCCTTGGACAGAAAAAATCGAATAAAATCACCAGATCATCTTTTTAATCTGAATTTTTTTGACAGCGTGCTCTATACAATTGGCTTTCAAGCGTCTGTTCTGAGTTTTTTGATTTGAGTTGCAGAAGTGCCCCGAAAAAATTATTTACTACCTGCTGGTCTGTTTTTCACAGATTCTGTCATGTTTTGCCTTTTCTTCGTTTTGCAAACCTTGAGCTTGCTTTTTCTTTGCAAAAACCTTTTGGCAATCTTGAGAAACAGTAGCTCTTCAAGACTATCTTTATTTCCAGTAGGGAAAAATTATTTTATTGTGGGTACTAACCTCGCTAATTAGATTATGATGAGTTATGTATGAAGGGAGTTTTCAAGTGTGCAAGGGAAGATGATAAAAGAAGATTCAGGAGGGTCAAATGCTCAAGCTTGGGGATGCCCCCGTGCACCCCCAAGAAATATTCAAGAAGACTCAAGCGTCTAAGCTTGGGGATGCCCCCATGCATCCCCTTCTCCATCAACAATTATCAGTTCGTCTTTCGTTCCACTATAATTTTATCACTTCATGCGTTATGTGCTATGCTTGGAGCGTCTTGCTCTTAGTTTCTTTTTTTAGTTTTCTTTAGCTTTGCTTGCTGTTCATAACAAGTTAGAACCCAGCTTTCTTTGTGTGGGAGAGAAACACGCTCCACTTCAACCTAGAACACAACATAGGATTTTCATGCTTATCTTTGTTGTGTGTGTTCTTTGTCTTTCCATAGCTGCTGTCATGTTTAGCTCTTAGTTTTCATGCTTTTCTTTTTAAAGAGCTTTTGTTTAGTTGGTTGCTGAACTCTTTTGAGTTTTCATGTTTATCTTGTTAAGAGAGTTTGCCTGTTGCACTGAGTTGTGTGTCTTAACTTAAAGTAGGTAACTGAGGTTGCTATTAATTTTAGTAGTAACTTGCAATAGTTTTGAGGTATTGCCATGAGTAATGTCTGAACTTTTGGTGTCAAGAGCTTTAGCCTATTAGTGATAGATGTCGTATTTTGGGCAATCCGTGTTTATTTTCGAAAACCTACAAAATAGTTGAGAACTTTAGCTACTAGATGGATCATTAATCTTTGGAGGGATCGAATATTAGAGTACACTCACGTACCATGAGTCGAGGATGCACAAGGATAACCAAACCCCCATACACTCCTCCTCGGGGTACTTGTCTCTTTGTGAACCTCCTAATTAGATTGAGAGTTACCGATAATAAGTGCATGAGTTCTTCGGACTAATCTGAGTATTCGAAAGTTGACACTTCCACCTAGCCATATTTTTCTAGCCTCTTCGGTATCGTGCATTGCCCTTTCTCACCTCGAGAGTTGGCGCATACTTTGCCGGTGCATCCAAATCCTTGGCACGATACGCTCTGTCATCATAAGCCTCATTATATCCTTCCTCAAAACAGCCACCATACCTACCTATCAAGGCATTTCCATAGCCTTTCTGAGATACATTGCCATGCAACATCCATCTTCTCATGACTTGATCTTCATGTCATACATGCTTTTTGCTTGATCGATGAGCCGCATGCTAGTTGGGCCTTGCCCTAATCATTGCTACATGACGCGCTAGTATCATTGCATATCCTGCTACACCGGCAGAGGCATACATTTGCATACATCATGATAGTTTCATTTTCTTTATGTTGAGTACTTTTGTAAAGTGTGAAAGATCTTCTATACTTCTTGTAATATATAGAGTGTTGCCCCTAAAGTGAGGAAAAGATCCCAAAGAGGACAAAATCAAAAGATCCCAAAGAGGACAAATGAGAGTTAAATAGAAAGAGCAATTGAGGCCACAAAAAAATAAAAGAAATAAAAAAGAGAAAAAGAAATAAAAAGAGAGAAGGGGGCACACTACTATTCCTTTTGAGAGATCCACACTCGTACTCCATCTTATACCTTGTACTCCATAGAGATTATCATTCATGCATATAGCTATGTGGGGACCTTCACACTATAGAACTTGGCTTGTATATTCCAATGATGAGCCTCCTCAAAAGATCTCTAGGTCTTCTTGAGCGAGCAAGTTGGATGCACCCCCACTAGTTCCATTGGAGAGCTTACCTTAGCTCATATGTGCATCTGTTGCATGGCAATCCCTACTCCTCACATCATATCTATCATTTGGCTTTCTCTCGCCTATGATTGTCCTCATTGATGTGAGCCTTTCATACCTTTTTTGTCTTCCCCCTTCATCATTTATCTCTCTTTGCCATCCTAAGTGTCAACTTTCTTGCTTACGCTCATCCGTTGCATGAGTGCTCAAAATATCGAAAGGGAGTGGATCATTTTGACTTGTACCTGGCTAGTGGTATGGGGATGAGTCAAGATAAGATTCCAAAGAAGACCAAGTGTGAAACTTTAGTAGATTAAGTTCTCAACAATACAAAAACTATGTTTTACTCTCTCGTATATCCCTATCCCCTTTCTTGCACGCAAACACCATTTGGAGACATTCGAGCCACGGACAGCGAGAGCTCTTGCACATTTATGTTCTTATGTTGCTTGTTACAATGCTAATATAGACTCTTGCTTGTTATGACTTGAATTGAATTACATGCCTTGATTGCTTTACTTAAAAAGTTCTTATATGGTTTGTAGCATGTCACCACAGAAATTATGCTTGTTATCATTTACCTACTCGAGGACAAGTAGGAATTAAGCTTGGGGATGTTGATACGTCCAAAACGTATCTATAATTTCTGCTTGCTCCATGCTTCTTTTGTGTGATATTGCTATGATATTGATGCACTTCCATACACTTTTGATCATATTTGGACTAACCTATTAACTCAGTGCACCACAGTGCCAGTTCCTGTTTTCTGCTGTTTTTCTATTTCAGGTTTCCCCCATATTAAAAGTGCTCCAAAAATTCCAGGAAAAATACAGGAAAAATCAGCGTACAAGAAGCTTCGCGAAGAACCAAAGATGGGCCAGAGGGGAGCCAGGGGAGGCCCAGGCGGCCACCTGGCGCGGCCCCACCCCTGGCCGCGCCAGGGGGGCGCCTGGGGCCCCTGCTCCGCCTCTGGCTGCCCCCCTTCGCATATATATCCCTCTCGTCCCGAAACTCTCGAGGACAGAACCCTTTTTCGCGATCTCGCCTCTGTTCCGCCGCCGCAGCGCTTCCAAGATCGGGAGCATCAGGAGAACTCTTCCCGGCACCCTGCCGGAGGGGAGAACCACCACCGGGAGCTTCTCCACCACCATGGACGCTTCCCGGATGAGTCGTGAGTAGTCCACCTTGGACCATGGGTCCATGATCAGTAGCTATGTGATGTTCTCCTCCCCTCTTTGCTCTTCATGGTTTAGACCTCATGAGCTGCCCTACATGATCGAGGCACATATGTAATATTTTTGTTGTTGCTTTGCTGAGTTTGCTGGGATCTGATGGATTATGAGACTATGTTCAGATTGTGTTTGAGTAATATATTTGATTCACCTCTTTTATATCTTTTTTCTTGAGTAATTCTTGCATGTTCTCCGTTGTTGTTTATTGCTTTGGCCAAGTAGTAGGTAGTAACTCCAAGAGGGAGCGTTATGCTTGATTGTGGGTTCATGCCCCCTGATGACTAGCTTGAGTGACAGAAACATGAGTCTAGGGGATGTGTTGTTGCCACAAGGGAGAAAACAACGGTGCTTGTACTTGCGGGTGCAAGGATTGTTTACTTTACGCAAAGTTCTTTTAATGCAGTTGTCTGTTGCTTTGAGTTTACACTTTGGGTGGGATTCGCAACTTAATACCAGCGAGATGTTCTGGATAGATATCTCAAGGTGGATGATTAGTAGTAGATGCAGATGGATTTCGGTCTACTTGCCTTGGCGTACCACCCATGCTTTTGAGCCTCTACCTTTCTTTGCAGCATAGTTAGCATTGGTTTGCGCACATAATCCTGTCAATTGCCCAGCTGTAATTTGTTTACCTCGCTTTGCTGTTTTATCGTCTTTTGGGAGAGAGACATCACTAGTGAACATCATGGGACCCCGGTCCATATTACCACCGCTGATCACACCTTCTATTTACTTCCTGTTTTTATTTCCTAGTTGCAGTCATAGCTATCATGATTATCTCTTGTGTTTGATCCTTTGTAAACAACAAGGCCGGAGGGATTGACAACCTCTCTGTACTCGTTGGGAGCAAAGTTATCTGTATCTGTGTGCAGGTCCCGTCAACCGCTAAGTTTCTGGCGCCGTTGACACCTACTTGTCGACCCTCGGAGTCTCACGGGATTCGATCCTTGGTATCTTTGCCAAGGGAAATTTGCCGCTACGCTACATCTCAACCTTCCACTTGGGGTAACCTACGAGGGGCGAGAAGCCATCACTCACGCTCATGTATTGCGTGAAAGTTGATAGGTTTAAAAGAACAGAGTATGAAAACAAGTGCTTGGCTGAAATAGGGGTTGTGCATGATATGAATATTTTGTGTGATGAAGAGGGAGCATAGCCACACTATATGATTTTGTAGGGATAACTTTCTTTAGCCATAGTATTTTGAGAAGACATGATTGCTTTGTTAGTATGCTTGAAGTATTATTATTTCTTATGTCAGTATAGACTTTTGTCTTGAATCTTTCATATTTGAACATTCATGCCACAATTAAGAGAATTACATTGAAAAACTATGTTGGTTAGCATTCCACATCAAAAATTCTGTTTTTATCATTTACCTACTCGAGGACGAGCATGACTTAAGCTTGGGGGTGCTTGATACGTCTCCGACGTATCTATAATTTTTTATTGTTCCATGCTATTATTTATGATGTTTTGGATGTTTAATGGGCTTTGTCAAACACTTTTATTTTATTTTTGGGACTAACCTACTAACCCAAAGGCCCAGTCCAGATTGCTGTTTTTTGCCTGTTTTAGGGTTTTTACAGAAAAGGGGTATCAAACGGAGTCCAAACGGAATGAAACTTTCGGGAGAGATATTTTTGGAGAAAATCACGCACGGGAGACTTGAGAACCACGGAGTAGGGCATACGTGGTGCCCACGAGGGTGCCCCCCGTATAGGGCGTGCCCCTGCCTCGTGGGCCCCACATTTGGCCCCCGGTGCCCTCCTTCCTCCTATATATACCTACGTACCCCAAAAACATCAGAACAACAGAGAAAACCCTAGTTCCACCGTCGTAACCTTTTGTTCCCGTGAGATCCCATCTCTGGGCCTGTTCCGGAGCTCCGCCGGAGGGGGGATCTACCACGGAGTGCTTCTACATCATCATCATCGCCTCACCATGAGTTGTGAGTAGTTTACCACAGACCTTCGGGTCCATAGCTAGTATCTAGATGGCTTCTTCTCTCTCTTTGGATCTCAATAAAAAGTTCTCCTCGGCCTTTGAGGAGATCTATTTGATGTAATCTCTTTTTGCGGTGTGTTTGTCGAGATCCAATGAATTGTGGGTTTATGATCAAGATTATCTATGAGAAATATTTGGTTCTTCTCTAAACTCTTTATGTATGATTAGAATAACCTTGCAAGTCTCTTCGAATTATTGGTTTGGTTTGGCCTACTAGATCTATAGTTCTTGCAATGGGGGAAGTGCTTGGCTTTGGGTTCAATCTTGCGGTGTCCTTTCCCAGTGACAGTAGGGGCAGCAACGCACGTATTGTATTGTTGCTATCGAGGATAAAAAGATGGGGTTTATATCACTAAGTTTGAGTTTATCCATCTACGTCATGTCATCTTGCTTAAGGCGTTACTCTGTTCTTATGAACTCGATACAGTAGATGCATGCTGGATAGCGGTCGATGTGTGGAGTAATAGTAGTAGATGCAGAATCGTTTCGGTCTACTTGTCTCGGACGTGATGCCTATATATAATGATCATGCCTAGATGTCTCATAATTATTCGCTTTTCTATCAATTGCTCGACAGTAATTTGTTTACCCGCCGTAGAATATTGCTATCATGAGAGAATCCACTAGAGAACACTATGGACCCCGGGTCTATTCTCAACATATAAATCTACAATCTACTTTACTTTTCCGCTTTTACTTTCTGTTCTTATAACCAAAAATACCAAAAATATCAAACTATCATCTCTATCAGATCTCACTTTTGTAAGTGACCGTAAAGGGATTGACAACCCATTTTCGCGTTGGATGCGAAGTTCTTATTTGTTTGTGAAGGTACGAGGGACTCGCGCGTGGTCTCCTACTGGATTGATACCTTGGTTCTCAAAAACTGAGGAAAATACTTACGCTACTGTGCTGCATCACCCTTTCCTCTTCGAGGGAATACAACGCAAGCTCGAGAAGTAACAGCAGAATAGGTGAGTACCCCCTAGTCCAAGATACCGTCATCGATCAAGATTTTTGTTTCTTCGCGGCTCAGAACACTCCTACCAAGTTCAGCTCGCAACCGATCGAGCAAGCCTTTCAGGTTATTGATTTCCTTAGTAACACAACCAAACTCTTCAAATATCCATTGTTAGAAATCCTCCACCATGTTTTTGAATGTCCCATGCAAACCCTCCATGATAGTGGCCCTTGAGCTTCCCCACAGATGTTCCACTTGTGGTTCAAAAGACCCTCGTGTGATTCCCACATATTTTCGTATCTAAAAAGCTTTGGCATCCAATCTAGCCTTCCCTCCTTGTCATCTGCGTCCGGCTTTAGCCACATCGCATAGTGATCCAAACATGCAACATGGACATGACATAGACCGGACCTTGGGTATGTTGCATTCCATGAGGGCGTGGAAAGGGCTCGATCGAGATGCACACATGTATAACTTCCACCGGCAACCCTCTTCTCCCATGTCCAATTTGTCCCTGAGTAACCCACATCTGAGAGTCCGCAAATATCTACCATATCTCGGGACTCCATCATCTCTCTTCTTGGCCAAGTCCAAACACCCATATGCTCTTCTGGTTTGAGATCTTCGTTGAAGTCTCCGATAAAATGTCAAGGCAAGAGTGACTCTATAATTATCCTTCTCATCAATTCCCATGTTTTGTATCTTTCCATTCTATCAGCCTCCCCATATATGCATGTTAACCTCCAAGGTGGCTTTCCTTTAATCTCCCTCTACGCATCTATAAGTCTTCTTGAGTATCTCGGCAACTTGAAACTCATCGAATCTTTCCAAAAAAACTCCCAATCCTCCACTCCTTCCAACACTATCAACCGCAAAACACCCATAATCCTAGGGTTCTTATCAAACCTTCAACACATTGTAGGAATTTGAGTCTCCACCACACACAAAAAGGGGGCAAAATCCTTCGCAAGAGTGTGAAGCTCTCGAATTATCGCGACATTGTCAAGTCAGCGAGGTAGTCCTCCGCCGGGGAGGCTGCTAATGGTGCAACTGTAGATCCATCATGTTGTGTTCTTAGCTCTTGGGGTGCTTGTTCCTCGGAGAGATATAAACCGGAGGTGGGAGTGGAACCCCGAGGGGAGTCGAAGCTCTCCTAATGACTAGTCCCTTGCTAGTCCCTGCGTGCATACCCTCCAGACTCAATTTTTTTTGGCCGAAGGGATTAGGTTATTCTCATCTGTGTTATCCCCCTCCTTCGAGTGTACTCTTTCATTCATCGCCTTCATGGGGCTCGTAGCAGTGTCCTCTATCATTTTATCCTTATCTAACTCAGCATTATCTAAGGGCCTTTTGGATGAGTCACTACTATCCTTTTTATTCCTCCAAATCGTCCTTTCGTGGGTGTGCTGTTGGTCAAGTCGGGACGCTTGTAGTTGTAGGCGTTTATGGGTTGAGGACTCCGATAGGTTGAAGACTAATGGGCCGGTTCTCACCATGCTTGGTTAGCTGCATGGTCTGCTCGTTGAGCAATTTCCTTTATTTAATTTTTTTCCTTTGGTTTTTACATTGGGTTTCTTTTGCAAAATAGTTTTTTCTTAGGTTCTAAAACCTTTTGAAGAACCTGTATATATATGGAAAATGTTCACTGTATAATAAAGAAATATCCAACGTATAATATGGAAAATATTCGATGTGTGTTTTAAAAATGTTAACCGTTTACCATACATTAAAAAAAGTTCACGGTATAATACAAAGAATGTTCAGTGTGTGTTCTAAAAATGTTGACTATACATTACCTAAAATATTCACCATGCACCAAAAACATGTTCACCGTACATTAACACATATTCGACGTATATTACAGAAATGTTCAACGTACATAAAAACTGTTCAATATCTATTGAAAAGACGTTCACCGCATATTAGAAAAAAATACTTTTTAATTAAACTATAAAATGTAAATGTGCAAAATAAAAACGAAAGAAAAAATAGATGAGGAAACCGATACAAGAAATTCAAAAAAGAAAAAGAAAAACAACTAAATCAGAATAAAATCCAAAAAGAAGAAGGAACAATCTAAACCAGAATAAAAAACCAAAAAAGAAAAAGAAAGACAAACCACAATATATATTGAAAATAAAAAAAGAAAACAGTTGAAAATCGGACAAAACAGAAAAAACAAATAGCACCGAAAAATTCAATGGAACCTCTTCACGGGTAAACAAAACGTGAACTTGGACGCACGATGCCGAACTGACCGACCTACCTCCCTCCATCGGTTGCGGATAAAGCCACGCCTATTTGACGCTTGTGGGCGTCAAATAGGATCCGGAGGTTAAGCCAGCTTCTTATACACACATATATACATGTATTGTGTATACTAATACTAATACGTGATCATGTGGAGGCTCCAAATGTTCAGGACCCTGTTCAGTCGCCCATCTCGGCCTCCTCCATCGACGAGCCTGCCGTTACAGCAGCCCTCCAGCTTTGTATGGTGTGATGCATGAGCCAACGAGAGAGAGGGCCAAACAAACCGAGACACGAGCCTTTGTCACGTTGCTGTGAACAGCCATATTCTCTTGATACTACAGCGGCTGACGGGACAAGAACCTGGGCAAGGATAATAGAAAGTCAAGTGAGAGGGAATCCCAACAGTGAGCCACAGCGATTTCGTGCCGGGCCGAAAACTTCACGTGCTTGCTGGTAAGAAACGCAGAGACGGGACTGGTCTGAAACTTTGAACGTGCCAGCAGGCACAGTGTCGGATTACTCTGCTGCTCTTTTCAGCTATCCCTGCCATAAGCATTAATTTATCTTTAACCACTGTCATGTACTCCCTCCGTCCGGATTTATTAGGCCTAAAGACAACTTCTCGTAGACCAAGACACAGTAATTTGCTCACATTAATTCTCTCATTCCACTCCCAATGCACTCTCTCACATGCATGCATCCAATGAAAAAACATCCATGCAGTGTATTAATTTCCTAGCCATGGCACCAACCATAATGGCTTTTAATACAACCAATAAAATGGTTGGAGTTAATTACACTACTCATACATAAACTTGTAGTGCGGGTACAATTTCATACAAAAACTTGCAAAATGATTCAATTAGCCCCCTAAACTTGCTTTGCGGAAACAAATTGATACAAACTAGTTCGAAACCTGTCACATCGGATGAGAGGCACGCGCCGATCGCTTCTGTATTACGCACAAACACCCCAAAGTATAGCAATAATCCAACACGCAGTCCTCAAAAAGAGCTGGGAGTAGATAATTTGAAAATGACCCGGAGGTAATGCAAAATCTTTCATTTACACCACAGTCCTAGCACAAACCCCTTCGCCACTCCGTCTTTCTGTATCTCATCGGCCCCTTTGCCTTTCTGTTTCCCATTGACCCCTGAGGCGACGCTGCCTCGTTGGTCGCCGTCGACGAGATCGACGCTTGATGGAGCCGCGTCCTCGCGGCATTGGCGAGTTTCCGCCGGAGTACGGT
Source organism: Secale cereale (assembly GCA_902687465.1). Lineage (NCBI taxonomy): Eukaryota > Viridiplantae > Streptophyta > Magnoliopsida > Poales > Poaceae > Secale > Secale cereale. The sequence continues at coordinate 462,852,121 of LR738714.1, forward strand.
ATGTATACTTCTTCTCCTGTTTTTGATTGGTCGCCTGTTTCGGCCCGCTCATGGCTAGGGTTTTCGTCGTATTTGATCGGTGGTATTTCCGCCCGCATGTGGTTCTTCATTGGTACACATGGTTGGTAATCGGGCATCACTAGATGAAAGTGTTGGCCAAGGTTCAGAGTGTTGACTGAAAAACGATTGTTTGGCTGTCGTTTTCACACGAACAGACTAGAAACCTACTCCCAGCATCCAGTACTTATGTACACACTCCAAAAACATGATTCATATTACAGAACGACATCAGAAACCTACGCCCAACATCAAAATTTGTTTTGTTTTTCTCAAAGATCACATACTGCAAAACGACATCAGAAATTGCGAATGGAAAAGCACCTCGGTTTTCTTTTCCGGGCCTAAGTGAAGCTCAGATGTCACCCGCCATTCGTCACTATAGCCGCCGACCCAGCCGTCGTTGTGACCGCCAGCGTCGACGCCCATGGGCCATGCACCCACGAGAAGGGGTTGGCAGTCAACCGACGAGGACGCCGCGTCATGGCATCTAGAGGGGTTGGGTACCGACCTCTCTTCTCCATGTTTGTTGGATTCAGTCGAGAGTGGATTTTGGGGGAAGAACATAGGAGTGTGGCTAGGGAATTGGCTGTTGTGAAGCGAACACAGAGACGGCGGGGGGATTTGGACGGGCTACATGAGGATCTATTTCAGCATACAACGGGAGGGGGGGCATTCATGTAAATTACTATGGACGTGGGCTAACTGCTCCGGCCGACGTGTCATCCGGCGTGGCAAGTTCCGGCCAAATTTGTATTAGTTTGTTCCCACAAAGCAAGTTTAGGGGCCCAGTTGAGTCATTTTGCAAGTTTTTGTATGAAATTGTACCCACGCTGCAAGTTTATGTATGAATAGTGTAATTAACTCAAATGGTTGCATGCATGCACCTTTCCAAAGCGAGGCCTTATAAAAAGGGACATACTTGTGATGCTGAGAGGCCTAATAAACCCGGACGGAGGGAGTACTACCATTTTCATACCCTAAAGCAAAACCTTGGTCGTCGATCCTAGTTTATCTCGAATGGTTCACGGTAGGACAGTACTCATACAGTACAGTACAGTGTGAGTGGCGACTTTTTTCGATCCACGGCCGCGATGAGTTCGAGGCAGCGAGGCCTACACTACACAGGGTAGAGGCATGTTTGGGCGTCGGGGAGCGGGTCGACGGAAGGGCGAGCCAGATATGGGGACGGATTTGGACGGTGGAGCCATGGGCCTATCCACCGGGTCCCGGTTCCCGGCACGTCTAGCCGTGGCCGGCAGCAGCGGACGGCGCACCCACGCGGGCCGCCGGCCATAGAAAGCAGCGCCGCCGTTTCCTCCCGGCCCCGGCCCCGGGCCTCTGACCAGTGTCCCTACGACTAGTACGAGCGAGCCGACGACGTGCCAAACAGCTCCCTACGGCCGTGCGCGCGTCGCCACGCCCATCACGCCACACGGCAACGCACGGGCCAGACTTGACATTCACGACTCGCTCCAGTACTCTACCCCAGTAGATGCATGCGATGGTGGTTTGTTTTTCGCGCTTCTTTCCTCGGCGAGATCGCCCGTCCCGTGATCCGGAAATTATCCTTTGTCCTCTTATTATTCTTTCCTTTGTTCTTTTCTCCACTCGCTCGTTTTATCCCTGGACGGTGGGCGGGAGGGAAGAAGAACACGATCCTTTCTCCCGTCCACCATGGGCAGGGTTCGGAGCCCGCGAGGATAAGATCATCCATCGGCCGCCTCGCTCGAAAGCGTATGGATGGTCATCGATTAGTAGATCCGCGCTTTTCTCTTTTCTTTTTCCGAACGGGCCCGGCGACGATGCCAAGAGAAAAGAAGCTCCTGATGGAGAAAGCTACGCCGCGCACTGTGTGTGATCTTTGGAGCTGGGGGCGGCCAGCCTAAATGCGAGAATCGGGAATACTCCTATCTGTTGGACGGTTCAATGACCTGGCGTGCAGAAATAATGGCGTCAATGGCTGGGAGAGTTGGGCCTGGAATCAGTATCCCTTCGTCGCCAAGGGACCAACATTCTTGCCTCAAATTCGATTCGGAATTAACAATGCAAAAATAAATAAAAATGCACGCGTCCGTTGAGAGGAGGATCAGACAATTGTCCAGATTATCTTAGACTAGCCATAATGGGTAGTAACATAGAGTAGTACATGCCCATGTTACTACTCTATGTTATTACCTCTATAGTGGTGAGTAACATATGTGTGGTAACATGAAAGACTTCATTTATTAGGCCATAGACTCATCTTACCTTGATATGTGTGATGTTACTCATACTAGTAGTAACTAGCTATGTTATCACATGCCTCTCTTTCTTCATTTATTGCTTGCCACATCATTTTTTTATCTAGATATGTGTGATGTTACTACCTATGTTAGGCTGGCCATAGTGGGAGTAACATAGCTAGTAACATCACACATCCCAACACAGTTTTGCTTATGTGTCATGTAATTAATGAGGAGAGAAGTGCTTGTGGTAACTAGCTATGTTACTGTAACATCACACATACCAATGCAAATTGAGTCTATAGACTAATAAATGAACTCTTGCATGACACCACATCTATGTTTCTACCCACTATGGAGGTAGTAACATAGTCTAGTAATACGTGTATGTTACTAGTGTAAGTTACTCCCCACTATGACTAGTCTAACTAGCTATGTTACCACATGCCTCTTTTTCTTCATTTATTGCTTGCCACATCATCTTTTTTATCTAGATATGTGTGATGTTACTACCTATGTTACTCCCACTATGGGTAGTCTTACTCCCACTATGGGTAGTCTTAGGCACCTTGTTCTGAGAGCTCACCGATGATTTTACTGCTAGGTTGACCCACCCGGCAGAGCGCGAACATTATCACTCTACTATCGACTAGAGTACATAGGACCCATTGCTCTGACGGAGAAGACTCGTGCATTAACACGCTGAGGCTGAGCTGACACACTGCCTCTCAATTATCGGAAGAGTGCAAGAATGCGTCCCAACAAGGACCTGCCATATATCAATCAATAGATGCCTGCCAGGACGGGATGCAATTCGATTTCCTTCAACCGCTAACTGTTCCCGGCTCTATTAATCAATAGTTCAATACTACTGCTGAGTCTGAGCGCACTGCCTACTGCGCGCTCCTGCGGCTCTGCTCCCAAAACCTGCAGCGATCACGTAGGAGTTCACTATTGGCAACCTATTCCCTTGAGAATTTCCATGCCAGGAATCCAGTGCCGCTGGTTTGAAGGCTGACGGCGACGTAAAAGTCCAAGCACGAGCACACCGGCCCGTGAACCCAAGCCGCAGAGGGTCTCGCGAATCCACACCCGCCACTGTGTCTCACTCGGTGCGCCCATGTGACCCACGGGTACAGTCCATGACCCATTGTCCCGAATCCAGCGCTCCCATTTCCTGCCCTGCCGCCTGTCCTTTGGCCCGAGTATGTGTACGCAGCTGCACCCAGGATAGTACTACTTCCCAGTAGAATCTCAAAGTTGCTGCACCAAGTGCAGGGTTGATGCTGTACTGGGTTGTTGGTATTGGAATTTTTTGACTTACTAGATTTTTAGTTTCAAGCAGGTAGCTTGTCAGTAATAAGGGCCACTCTAACACACGATCCTAAACGGATGTCCAGTTCGTCCTTTTTTCGTTTGGGTGTGCCAACGAGATCGTGTTTGCCCGGATTTATGGATGTGCCGGCTGTGCGCACAACACACGAACGCATTTCAGCCGCATCTCGTCCGTTCGAGAATATACAAATATCTGAAATTAAATTTAATAATAGTTGCACGCTCGAAATAGTTTAATTACAACCTAATTGAATCAAAAATAATGTCAAATAATCTTGTTACAATCCAATTGAAAATTATTTGCACGAAAAGAAATTAAACAGATAGATAGATCTATTGGTTGCCAGTGTGAATCTGCATGTGCTCAACTAAATCATCCTAAAGCTGGACATGAGTATGCCAATCACATAATTCCCGATGAAACTCAACAAAGTGCTCAAAGGTTGTAGGAGGTGGATGCTCAGACTCAACATTTTCACCCTGAAAATCAAACCCTTGGTCTTACATGCTATCATCGTGCTCATTCTCTATGACCATGTTGTGATGATCACACAAGCAGTCATCACCTCCCAAAGCTTCTTCGTGCTCCATGTCAATGCACAGTTACGAACGATACCCCACCGAGGGTGAAGCACACCGAAAGCACGTTCCACATCCTTCCTAGCCACCAGCTATTCATCATAAGAGTATACGACTGAACACATGTCTTCTCATTCTGAGTCGGTGACGAAATTGATATGGCCTGAAGAGTGCACCATCCTTAAAATAATCGGCATAGAAAAAGGTGTGGCCTTTCTCCCTATTGCGGGGTCGCTTCCTACTAATGTGGTCATATACGACCAACGCATCCACTAGTTCTTAATCATCCAAGGATGAATCAACCGATGAGCAGATGAAGTGGTCGGGTATTGATCCCTGAACCGAGGTCGCTTCCTACTAATGTGGTCATATAAGACCAACACATCCATTAGCTTTTAATCATCCGAGGATGAATCAACCGATCAGCAGATGAAGTTGTGAAAGAAAAACTCATCACCGCTATCCATTGTACCTTGTGAGCAAACCGTCGAACGTCTTGCGATCGTGCTGGAGGCGCAGCCGAATAGTGTACGTCCTACTCCCCTCGCACACAACAAATCAAGATTTTTGGAGACGGTAGTGCTGGTGGGCGCCCTACGACAACGAACAGTCCGCCTGAAGAGGTTGGGGACGACGGGCGACGCCGACGGCCGTGGTTTCTATCCCACGGGCAACAAGGAGAACGCAGGAAAAACGCTTTCTAGAACGCCGGTGCGGAGACAACTATGGCATGTTTTTTTTTCAAGAGTACACCAATGGCGTACCATAGTTTTTATAGGCGAAAAGTGTTAGAAATATGCCCTAGACGCAATAATAAAATGATTATTATTATATTTCCTTGTTCATGATAATTTTCTATTGTTCATGCTTTAATTGTATTATTCGGAAACAGTAATGCATGTGTGAATACATAGACCATAATGTGTCCCTAGTAAGTCTCTAGTTGACTAGCTCATTGATCAATAGATGGTTACGGTTTCCTGACCATGGACATTGGATGTCATTGATAACGGGATCACATCATTAGGAGAATGATGTGATGGACAAGACCCAATCCTAAGCCTAGCTGAAGATTGTGTAGTTCGTATGCTAAAACTTTTCCAATGTCAAGTATCCTTTCCTTAGACTATGAGATTGTGCAACTTCCGGATACCGTAGGAGTACTTTGGGTGTGCCAAACGTCACAACGTAACTGGGTGACTATAAAGGTACACTACGGGTATCCTCGAAAGTATCTGTTGGGTTGGCACGAATCGAGACTGGGATTTGTCACTCCGTATGACGGAGAGGTATCTCTGGGCCCACTCGGTAATACATCATCGTAATGAGCTCAATGTGACTAAGGGGTTCGTCACGGGATGATGTGTTACAGAACGAGTAAAAAGACTTGCCATAACGAGATTGAACAAGGTATCGGTATACCGACGATCGAATCTCGGACAAGTACTATACCGCTAGACAAAGGGAATCGTATACGGGATTGATTGAATCCTTGACATCGTGGTTCAACCGATGAGATCATCATGGAACATGTGGGAGCCAACATGGGTATCTAGATCCCGCTGTTGGTTATTGGCCGGAGATATGTCTCGGTCATGACTGCATGGTTCCCGAACCCATAGGGTCTACTCACTTAAGGTTCGATGACGCTAGGGTTATAGGGAATGTAGTACGTGGTTAAAGAATGTTGTTCGGAGTCCCGGATGAGATCCCAGACGTCACGAGGAGTTCTAGAATGGTCCGGAGGTAAAGATTTATATATGGGAAGTCCCGTTTTGGTCATCGGAAGTGTTCTGGGCGTTATCGGTAATGTACCAGGACCACCGGAAGGGTTACAAGGGTCCACCGGGAGGGGCCACCAGCCCCGGAGGCTTGCGTGGGCCAAGTGTGGGAAGGGACCAGCCCCTAGGTGGGCTGGTGCACCTCCCACCAAGGCCCAGGGCGCAGGGGAGAGGAGAGGGGGTAAACTCTAGGTGCAGATGGGCCTTAAGGCCCACCCTAGGGGCGCCCCCTCGTGGCCGCCCCCCAGATGGGATCTGGGGCTGCCGCCACCCCTAGGTGGGGAACCTGTAATGACCAGTATGAGATTATACCTCCCACGTGTCGAGGCACGACTTAAAGGCATAATATCATACTGGAATGATCTCAAGAATGGTATCTTTGCACAACTCATGTAAAAGAGGGATGAAATTGAAAAGGAGTAGTTGGCTTACACTCGCCACGTCACACAATGCATTACATAAACATTCATCCTCCAGATAACATCAGAGTCCGACTACGTACGAAGATCCAAATGAAAGATACCATTAATAAATAACACAAGGTCCCGATCATCCTAGTAAGAGCCCTACTGATCCTCTGGATAAGACACGTAGTATCCCCCACGCTCTTCATCGAACTCCCAATACAACTCTGTGCCATCACCTGTGTAGTTCACCATGGTACCTACATCTGGTGTTGTGTAGAATCTGTGAGCCACGGAGGACTCAGCAATTCTGTTCCCGGGTAGCAAAACTATCTAAGCCTTGGGTGTGGAACAAGGCTGAAGAATAAGGTTGCAGCTGCACTAGCACTAGCTTACGTGTTTAGAGCGAGAAGAGAAGTGCCAACGATCGCCAAAGTGATCACGAAGTGATCCTATCTGAGATCGTCAAACATAACCCCACCGTGTTCACTTCCCGAACCCCTTCGGAAAGCGACCGTCACGGTTACTCACGCTGGTAGTGTATTCTGAACATGGTGTCAAGTTTTCTACAACCAGATATTAACAAATTCCCATCTGCCACATAACCGCAGGCACGGCTTTCGAAAGATCAAACCCTGCAGGGGTGTCCCAACTTAGCCCATCACAAGCTCACGATCTGCGGTGTCGCAACTCCAAGGTGGGAAGACCCGAGTATTCTCGGAATCCCGTGCTCAAGATATACCGACTAAGGTAAAACTAATCCAGCAAGTCCTCCCGGCGTGCCGACACCTTGATAGTAGCCGCGCATATCTCGTCTCAGGCCACGACCGGATGGGCGATTCTACAGGTTTTTACCAGCCCTTGAGTTTCCCCGAGGTGGCCCCGCAGAACCCCCAGTTTGGACCAACACTCATGCGGAGCACTGGCCCGGGTTGTTGATTAAGAAAAGGGTTTATAACTCCCTATGCAAGTTTTAGTTGTTAGGCAAATGTAAAACCAATGTCGGGCCTTGCTGGAAAAGCTTTAGCGCTAAGCGGGTTATCGAGGGGGGCCCATAAACCCCAACCGTGTTAGGGACGCAAAATCAAGGGACATAACACCGGTTTAAATGGTTCCTAGGGTGGCATGAGTGGAACAAAACAACAAGCAAGAGGCTTAGCCTTTCACCCATTGCCAAGTATATAGATGATTTAGTTAAGCAGATTATATATTGTGATATCCCAACAATAACTTCATCATGAAGCAAGAGTCTTCGAATCTTCTCCTGCAACTAACAATGCTATAAGAGGGGCTGAGTGAAGCTTACGTGGCCAATCAAAGGTTTGCTAGGTTGGGTGGTTAGAGAGGTTCATGGCAACAATAGGAGGCTGACAAACAGACATAGGCATCTAGGCAATAAACTAAAGAGCGAGACATCTAGCATAGGCAAAGATAGTACTGATATCTGGGTAAGGTCATCTTGCCTGTTGAGTCGTCGGTGGGATCGTAACCTTACTCCTCACACTCAACCTCGGTAGGAACCTCGTACTCGATCTCGGCTCCCGGCTCTACTCAACACAAGAACACAACATGGCACAATATCAAACACGATGCAATGCACAATCAATATGATGCAAGTATGATGTGTGTATGCATGTGGAAGAACTTGATCCTAAGGAGAAGATGGTGAAAATTGCCTCATCTTGGAAAACCAAGAAATCCATTGGATAGAGGAGAAGATTTCGGTTGAAATCGATATAAAGATCGCCGGAAACGGACACACGGTTTGCAAATGGCAAGCAAAACAATATTCACACAAAGCTGCAGTTTACAGCCACATGGCATGTTTGGAGCAAGAAATAATTATGCTACAACACTCAAACATGGAGACAAAGGGCATGGATGTGAAGTAGACATGATACTTAACAAGCATGAACTTAGAACACACCCAAAAACCTACTGGAACACAATTAACCAAGCATGGCAAATTGCAATAAATTTATCCAGACTTAGCCAAAATCTGGGAAGGCAAAAACATCATCACGATGCTGCCTTCGGAGGCGCAAAACAACATGCATATCAACTCCACTAAGTATATAAAGATCGTAGACATATATTAGACATAGCATACATCAAACAACTCCATTGGAGAAACTCCATAGGAGGCATGGATCAATAACAACAAGCTTCACCAAATTGATCATGCTGATAAAAAACCTGACAGGTAAATTTATAGCAACTTGAGAGCAAGAAATAAATAAGCTACAGCAGGCGATATGTGCAAGTAAGGGCATGGATGTATAGAGAATAACATGGAAAACAAGGAATGATCATTTGACATACTAAAACATACATGGATTTGAGTGAGGCATCAAGCAAACATAGCATCAGGTTAAACAGATTCCAGACTTAGCAGTTTTTTCACTAAGTATAAACAGCAACATTGGCATGGCATGTTTACAAGCTTGTTTAAGTCACCTCAAGGCAAATCATGGAAAGAGGATTGCACCACAGCAAATCCCATATGATGGTGCTTCTAAAACATATTGACATGTGGCATGAAGACAAACACATCACTAGCAATGAACAAGTGAAAACAGCATCTCATAACAAGTTTCAGCACTTAACAACTACATGCACTTTTGCAACAGAGATTAACATAGCAATATGACACCTAACATGAATGCTACAACAACCATAATGTAGAGCACTTCACAATGAACATTTTGACATATCATATGCTCCATTTGGACCAACATGCACAAAGTTATCACATCTCAAACATGGGAACACATTTACAAATAACAGCAGTTTTAAACTTATAGCACTCTTGGAACGATGATTATGTCATCAAGATGAACTCAAACAAGCATGCCACAGTGGAACAAAATGAAGAGCACATCTCAACGAACATTTTGATATATTACACGCCCAAAACGGATCTACGAGCGCGAAGTTATTGCATGTCAAAGAGGGCAACAAAATAACAGAAAACTGGGGACTTAGTGAAATTTATACCTCCCGAAAGTCAAACGGGACGGAGGCGTGCGGGACGAGGCGATCCGGGTCGGCGCGGGAGGTGTTTGATTGAGATCCCGGTGGATCTGATCCCACCGGGTCTGGATCGGGACGAAGGGATCCGCTCGCCGGAGTTGAAGGCGGTGGCGGCGGCGGCTCGCCGGAGCCGGGCCGGCGGCGAGGGGCGGCTCGGCCGGCGGCGGAGGAGGAGGCGCGGGCCGGCCGGGGCGGCGAGTCGAGGCGGCGGCTCGCGGGCGGTGCGGTGGCTCGTGGGCGGTGCGACGGTGGAGCTCACGACGGCGCGGGCGAAATGCGGCGGGGTCGGGCGCGGAGTCGGACCGACGCGCTCGGCGGTTGGGCCGCGGGGGCCGAGCACGGGCCGCGCGGGCCGGCGGCGGCGCGATGGAAGGCAGGTGGCGGTGCGCCACGTGGCAGATCCGGAGTCGTTCGGGCTGATGGACGGACGTGTCCGACGCGGTCCGGACGTGTCCGGCAGCGAGGGAGGAGTTTTTCTAGGGTTTTTGCCCGTGAATCTCGGGGGTGGGGGCTAATTTATAGATTCTGGGAGCTAGGAAGGTCCAAATGGGATGCGATTTTCGCCCACACGTTCGTGATCCGACGACCGAGATGATGGGAGTGGTTGTGCTGGGTTAGTGGGCTGTTGTGGAGGGGGTCTTGGGCCAAAAGGAAGAGGTGCTTTTAGCCCACTAGGTTAACCGTTGGAGTACCAAACGAACTCCAAACGCGATGAAACTTGACAGGCGACCTACACGTACCAAAACAACAACGCACGACAAGTCTCACCTCATACTGGGAACGTTACACGGCCACACATGAAAGAAGGACTCGGGGGTGCCACGGGCACGTGTGTGAGTGTCGGAACTCGAAACGGACAACGGGAAGAGACGAGCGGAACTAGGTGCAAGTGACAACACGAATGCAATGCAATGCACAAGATAACATGTCATGGATGAAATGGACTCACGCACGTGACAAAACGAAGAAACCCGAAATGAAAGAAGAGCCCAGAATGAAATTGAAGAAGTCAACGTTTCATATATTACCATAAATGGAAGGTGTTACATCTGGGGTGTTACAAACTCTCCTCTACTACAAAAAGATCTCGTCCCAAGATCTAGGGCTGGAAGAAGGAAGGATACTCGGAACGAAGGTGATCTTCTCGTTCCCACGTAGCTTCTCGGTCGGTATGGTGTGACCACTTTACTTTCAAGAACTTGATGGACTTGTTGCGAATCTTTCGCTCAGTTTCTTCAAGAATAGCAACACGATGCTCACGATAAGACAAGTCTTGTTGGAGATCAATCTCCTCGAACGAAATCGTGCGTTCAGGTGTCTTGAAGCACTTGCGGAGTTGAGACATGTGAAACACATCATGAACATTTGCTAAGTTGGAGGGGAGCTCAAGTTGATAGGCTAGGTCGCCTCTTTTGCCAAGAATCTTGAAGGGGCTCACGTATCTCGGAGCAAGCTTTCCTTTGATACCGAATCTTTGGGTTCCTTTCATAGGAGAAACACGGAGATAGACAAATCACGATGCTTGTCGTCATAGTAACTCTTTTGACGTGATTGAGCAGCTTTGAGATTGTCACGTATGACTTTGCACATTTCTTCGGCTTCTGAGATCAAGTCATTGCCAAGAAGTTGACGTTCACCAGTCTCGGACTAGTTGAGAGGGGTACGGCACTTTCTGCCATAGAGGATTTCAAAAGGAGCTTTGCAGGCACTTGCTTGGAAGCTGTTGTTGTAAGATAATTCGGCAAACAAGAGACAATCTTCCCACTTCATGCCAATAGAGATGACACAAGCTCTGAGCATGTCTTCGAGGATGTGGTTCACTCTTTCGACTTGATCACTAGTCTGAGGGTGAAACGCAGTGCTGAAACGAATCTTAGTGCCCATGGCTGACTGAAAGCAGTCCCAGAACTTTGATGTGAACAAACTTCCACGGTCTGAGGAGATGACTTGAGGAATGCCATGCAACGAAACAATTCTGGACGTGTACAACTCTGCCAGCTGAGCTGCGTTGATGGATTCTTTGACGGGAAGGAAGTGAGCTACTTTAGTTAGCTTGTCAATCACTACAAAGATAGCATCATTCCCCTTCTTGGACTTAGGAAACCCAGTGACAAAATCCATTTCAATGTGGTCGAATTTACACTCGGGAATAGGTAGAGGTTGAAGGAGACCGGCTGGACGTTGATGCTCTGCCTTCACTCTTCTGCAGACATCACATTCATTCACGAATTGGGAAATCTCCCTTTTCATGCGAGTCCACCAGTATGATTGCTTGAGGTCTTGGTACATCTTGGAGCTTCCAGTATGAATAGAGAGGAGGGAGTCATGTGCTTCGTTCATTATGAGCTTCCCGAGATCACCCTTGGGAACCACAATTCTATCCTCAAAGAACAAGGTGTCTTTCTCATCAACACGATAGCACTTGTATTTGGGAGTGCCCTTAGCAATACCATGTTTCACTTTATGCACCATAGCATCACTGAGCTGGGCCTCACGGATCTGATCTTCCAATGTAGGAGCAACTTGAAGGTTTGCAAGAAAGCCTTGCGGAACAACTTGGCGGTTGAGCTTCCTGAATGATTCACAAAGTTCAGGCTGAAACGGCTTGAGAAGGAGACTGTTGCAATATGCCTTTCTGCTCAAGGCATCTTCAATGACATTGGCCTTGCCAGGTGTGTACTCAATGCTTGGATCATACTCTTGGATCATCTCAACCCAACGAGTCTGGCGAAGGTTCAGGTTAGGATGTGTGAAGATGTACTTCAAGCTCTTGTGATCAGTGAAGATGTCCACTTTTCTGCCCAACAGAAGGTGTCTCCACGTGATCAAGGCATGTACCACTGCTGCTAGCTCGAGATCATGTGTGGGATAATTCTTCTCATTTGGTTTCAACTGACGAGAAGTGTATGCCACAATCTTCTTGTCTTGCATGAGAACACCACCAAGTCCCTGTAAAGAAGCATCACAGAAGACTTCATAGGGCTTGGACTCATCCGGAGGAGTAAGAACTGGAGCAGAAATGAGCTTCTCTTTGAGTGTTTTGAATGCCACATCGCAATCAGGAGTCCAGGAGTACTTGACATTCTTCTGCAACGGGTTGGAAAGAGGCTTGGCAATCTTGGAGAAGTTCTCAACGAACCTTCTGCAATAGCTAGCGAGACCAAGGAAGCTTGGGAGTTGCTTGACGTTCTGCGGGGGTACCCAGTTGACAATAGCTTCAACTTTCTCGGGGTTGACAGAAATACCCTCAGCGGAGATGATATGGCCAAGATATAAGACCATATCCAGCCAGAATTCACATTTGGAGAACTTCGCATTAAACTTGTGTTCACGGAGCCTGTCCAGGACCAAACGGAGGTGCTTGGCATGGTCTTCTTCATTCTTGGAGAATACCAAGATGTCATCCAGATAGACGAGAACAAATTCATTGGTGTAGGAGTTGAATATGAAGTGCATCATCCTCGAGAAAGTGGGTGGAGCATTTGCGAGGCCAAAAGACATGACCGTGTATTCATAGGAGTCATAGCTTGTTCTGAATGCGGTCTTGTGAATATCCTCTTCACGGATACGAATCTGATGGTAACCCATCTGGAGATCGACTTTGAGAACACCTTTGCTCCTTTGAGCTGCTCGAACAATTCATTGATATTGGAGAGCGGATATTTGTTCTTTATTGTCTTCTTGTTCAATGGTCGGTAATCAACACAAAGGCGTTCCGTGCCATCCTTCTTCTTGACAAATAGAACACCACAACCCCAAGGAGAAGTGCTAGGCCTGATTAGACCCATACGCTCTTGCTCATCGAGTTGTTTCTTTAGCTCCTTCAACTCATCGGGAGAAAGCTTGTACGGACGCCGACATGCTGGCTCGGTACCGGGCTCGAGTTCAATGACGAATTCAACTTGACGATGTGGAGGCATGCCTAGAAGCTCTTCAGGGAAAACATCTTCATATTCATTAACCACCGGAATTTGAGAGACGGCATTAATCTCGCCCTTGTCATTGAGAGAGAATAGCCTGATTGTGTTATCTTGAGAGGCGGAGATAATCACGTCTTTGTCAGGATGAGTAAGCTTGACTTACTTATTTGCACAATCAATGTTTGCATCATGCTTGGAGAGCCAATCCATCCCAAGAATAAGATCAATGTCGGAGTTGCCGAGAATAACCGGAGAAACCAGAAAGCGGTAATCACCCATGTAAATAGATATATCCGGAGCATACAAGCTAGAATGCATCTGTTTCCCCGGAGAAGTAATTGCTAATTGCCTTGGTAAATCCACTGTGTTCACATTATGCTTGGATGTGAATGGACATGACATGAAAGAATGTGATGCACCAGAATCAAACAACACTTTAGAAGGTTTAAGATTGACTGGAAGGTTACCAAGTATCACGTCTGAAGAATTCTCTGCTTGAGCTGCATTCATCAGATTCACTCTTGCAACCTTTGCATTGTGCTTGACAATAGCAGTGCTGATAAGTGGAGGAGGCGGAAGGCGCCTTGGGTTGGGACACCTGTTAGCATAGTGACCCTTGTGAGTGCACTTGTTGCAAACCACTTCTGAGAGAGGTCGGTGATAAGGACCACTTGACTTCGAAGCTTGAAAGTGATTCTTGGACAGATTGCTTAGGTTGGGTGGGTGGGACAAACCACGGCCACCAGAGTGCTTGTTGTTGTTGTTGTTGTTGTTGGGAGGGCGGAGCACTGGAGGAGGTGGAAGCAAAACTTCTGCTGCTTTGCGACCACTTGGGAAGAAGAGGAGGAGTTGACAGCATCTCTGATCCTCTTTTTGGAAGCTTCAACCTTGAGCTGGGCTACCTCTTGCTTAAGGGCCATGTTATAGAATTGATTAAATTCATCTGGCTCAAACAAGGTGAGAGCTAGTTGAAGTTCATCCTTAGACCACCACGGAACTGATAAATCTTGCTCTTCGAATCTGGGATGTCTTGCTTGGCATAGCGGGCAAGGTTCTGGAACTTGACATTGTATTGATAAACGGACATGGTGCCTTGCTTCAGGTTGCGGAATTTCTCACGCATGCCTTCAATGACACTAGTTGGAATATGGTGAGAGCGGAAATCCTTGCAGAAGTCAGTCCACGAGATTTCACGTCCTTCTCTGGAATCTTTGTACTGTTGCCACCAATCAGTAGCTTGATCCTTGAGTTGGAAGGTGGCATACTTGACATAATCCTCAGGTCTCACGTTACTGCACTCGAAATGCTTTTTGATGTCTGTTATCCAGTCTTCAGCATCTAGCGGATCCACACAGTAACTTAACGCCTTCGGTTGGTTTGCCAGGAATTGGTTGAGAGTTGCAAAGTGAGGTTGATTGAACAAATTGCCTTGGCCTTGGTTCCCATGACCACCTTGATTTGCTTGGTTGGCTTGAATGTTCTGCATCATTTGCATAAGCATCTAGGTGTTCTGGTTGGTCGCTTGCATAATTGCTCTCCAGGCCTCAGACGGAGGAGGATGGGAAGGATGACGATCAGGAACTTCTTCACCCTCTGGGTTAGCATTGGGAACCTTCTTAGGAGCCATCCTGATTGAGATGACAACTATTAGCCATTGATTGAAAGTATATAAGCTGAATCAACGGCTAGAACTTGCAATATAAGTCTTCACAAGAACATTCGAACAAAATGAACGAATGTAATCCACAGTTCAATGGTACAACAATCTTCTCAAGAAGCCACTTGGTAGAACAAAAAGTAAATAAAAACAACAAGGAGCAGATAGAACAAATACAAGATAGAAGCTTCGTCCCACATGTTCGTGCTGAAAGCTCATGGAACATGTTACGAAAGGGTTTTGCAATCCCCGGATCAGCATAGTCAAGGACCCTTTAAGATGCAACTCCCGATCGGAACAAACGCCCATAAAACCACTTCACTCAATGTAGAACCCCAAACTTCATATCATGCATCCGTTGGAAGAATGCCTACGAGCTACTAGATGAACCCACCTATTAATTTCTGAAAGTTTTCAGTTATGCAATCAGGTGTTGGGGATACAGGGGAAGCACCGCGCACTCAACTCTAATCCTACATCCAGCTGTATCCATCCTTCAACACATAGCCAGTTATTTCCGGAAACCGTTTACCTCGGACCTTCGAAACGCATCTGCTATACAAGCTATGGCAATACTCCCGAACTACCTCCCCAGTACTGGGTGATGTCGGGGTTATCTTGCCACTAACCGCATAGAAGAGTTTTCGATGTCGGCCGTCTTAAGTATTCTAGAACTGTTGCGATAGATTTGTGACGACAACACCTCGGAGCTCAACTCCCCAGGACACCGCCACAACCCCTAAATGACAGGAGGCATCGAGAACAATGTTCTCCTCACAAAGACATCGGAACAATCCAAACAATACTCACGTGATCCTAAAAAAAATAGTGAATTTTTTAGAGTAGAAGAGATAGAGTAATCGTGAGGAGTCCTCACCAGAGTGATAAGAGATGAGGAGTAAAAAGAAATCCTACTCTCCGATATATATATAGGACTCAAAACATTTTCAAGTGTGTGCCTAGACTCAACCGTCAACGATTCGATCAATCAGTGGGGGCTCCTAGGTCGGAGAAGGCTCTGATTACCAATTTGTAATGCCCATTATGAGATTATACCTCCCACGTGTTGAGGCACGACTTAAAGGCATAATATCATACTGGAATGATCTCAAGAATGGCATCTTTGCACAACTCATGTAAAAGAGGGATGAAATTGTAAAAGAGTAGTTGGCTTACACTCGCCACGTCACACAATGCATTACATAAACATTCATCCTCCAGATAACATCAGAGTCCGACTACGGACGAAGATCCAAATGAATGATACCATAAATAAATAACACAAGGTCCCGATCATCCTAGTAAGAGCCCTACTGATCCTCTGGATAAGACACGTAGTATCGCCCACGCTCTTCATCGAACACCCAATACAACTCTGCGCCATCACCTGTGTAGTTCACCATGGTACCTGCATCTGGTGTTGTGTAGAATCTGTGAGCCATGGAGGACTCAACAATCCCGTTCTCGGGTAGCAAAACTATCTAAGCCTTTGGTGTGGAACAGGGCTGAAGAATAAGGTTGCAGCTGCACTAGCACTAGCTTACGTGCTTAGAGCGAGAAGAGAAGTGCCAACGATCGCCAAAGTGATCACGAAGTGATCCTATCTGAGCACATCAAACATAACCCCACCGTGTTCACATCCCGAACCCCTTCGGAAAGCGACCGTCACGGTTACTCACGCTGGTAGTGTATTCTGAACATGGTGCCAAGTTTTCTACAACCGGATATTAACAAATTCACATATGCCACATAACTGCGGGCACGGCTTTCGAAAGATCAAACCCTGCAGGGGTGTCCCAACTTAGCCCATCACAAGCTCACGATCTGCAGAGTCGCAACTCCAAGGTGGGAAGACCCGAGTATTCTCGGAATCCCGTGCTCAAGATATACCGACTAAGGTAAAACTAATCCAGCAAGACCTCCCGCGTGCCGACACCCTGATAGTAGCCGTGCTTATCTCGTCTGAGGTCACGACCGGATGGGCGATTCTACAGGTTTTTACCAGCCCTTGATTTTCCTCGAGGTGGCCCCGCAGAACCCCCAGTTTGGACCAACACTCATGTGGAGCACTGGCCCGGGTTGTTGATTAAGAAAAGGGTTTATAACTCCCTATGCAAGTTTTAGTTTTTAGGAACATGTAAAACCAATGTCGGGCCTTGCTGGAAAAGCTTTAGCGCTAAGCGGGTTATCGAGGGGGCCCATAAACCCCAACCGTGTTAGGGACGCAAAATCAAGGAACATAACACCGGTTTAAATGGTTCCTAGTGTGGCATGAGTGGAACAAAACACCAAGCAAGAGGCTTAGCCTTCCACCCATTGCCAAGTATATAGATGATTTAGTTAAGCAGATTATATATTGTGATATCCCAACAATAACTTCAACATGAAGCAAGAATCTTCAAATCTTCTCCTACAACTAACAATGTTATAAGAGGGGCTGAGCGAAGATTACATAGCCAATCAAAGGTTTGCTAGGTTGGGTGGTTAGAGAGGTTCATGGCAACAATAGGAGGCTGACAAACAGACATAGGCATCGAGGCAATAAGCTAAAGAGGGAGACATCTAGCATAGGCAAAGATAGTAGTGATATCTTGGTAAGGTCATCTTGCCTGTTGAGTCGTCGGTGGGATCGTAACCTTACTCCTCACACTCAACCTCGGTAGGAACCTCGTACTCGGTCTCGGCTCCCGGCTCTACTCAACATAAGAACACAACATGGCACAATATCAAACACGATGCAATGCACAATCAACATGATGCAAGTATAATGTGCGTATGCATGTGGAAGCACTTGAGCCTAAGGAGAAGATGATAGAAAATGCCTCATCTTGGAAAACCAAGCAAGCCATTGGATAGAGGGGAAGATTTCGGTTGAAATCGATATAAAGATCGCTGGAAACGGACACACGGTTTGCAAATGGCAAGCAAAACAATATTCACACAAAGCTGCAGTTTACAGCCACATGGCATGTTTGGAGCAAGAAATAATTATGCTACAACACTCAAACATGGAGACAAAGGGCATGAATGTGAAGTATACATGATACTTAACAAGCATGAACTTAGAACACACCCAAAAACCTACTGGAACACAATTAACCAAGCATGGCAAGTTGCAATAAATTTATCCAGACTTAGCCAAAATCTGGGAAGGCAAAAACATCATCACGATGCTGCCTTCGGAGGCACAAAACAACATGCATATCAACTCCACTAAGTATATAAAGATCATGGAAATGTATTAGACATAGCATACATCAAACAACTCCATTGGAGCAACTCCATAGGAGGCATGGATCAATAACAACAAGCTTCACCAAATTGATCATGCTGATAAAAAACCTGACAGGTAAATTTATAGCAACTTGAGAGCAAGAAATAAATAAGCTACAGCAGGCCATATGTGCAAGTAAGGGCGTGGATGTATAGAGCATAACATGGACAACAAGGAATGATCATTTGACATACTAAAACATGCATGGATTTTAGTGAGGCATCAAGCAAACATAGCATCAGATTAAACAGATTCCAGACTTAGCAGTTTGTTCACTAAGTATAAAACAACAACATTGGCATGGCATGTTTACAAGTTTGTTTAAGTCACCTCAAGGCAAATCATGGAAAGTGGATTGCACCACAGCAAAGACCATATGATGGTGCTTCTAAAACATATTGACATGTGGCATGAAGACAAACACATCACTAGCAATGGACAAGTGAAAATAGCATCTCATAACAAGTTTCAGCACTTAACAGCCACATGCACTTTTGCAACAGAGATTAACATGGCAATATGACACCTAACATGAATGCTACAGCAACCATCATGTAGAGCAGTTCACAATGAACATTTTGACATATCATATCCATTTGGACCAACATGCACAAAGTTATCACATCTCAAATATGGCAACAAATTTACAAATAACAGCAGTTTTAAACTTATACCACTCTTGCAATGATGATAAGGTCATCAAGCTGAACTCAAACAAGCATGCCACAGTGGAACAAAATGAAGAGCACATCTCAATGAACATTTTGATATATTACACGCCCAAAACGGATCTACGAGCGCAAAGTTATTGCATGTCAAAGAGGGCAACAAAATAACAAAAAACTGGGGACTTAGTGAAATTTATACCTCCCGAAAGTCAAACGGGACGGAGGCGTGCGGGACGAGGCGATCCGGGTCGGCGCGGGAGGCGTTTGGTTGAGATCCCGGTGGATCTGATCCCACCGGGTCTGGATCGGGACGAAGGGATCCGCTCGCCGGAGTTGAAGGCGGTGGCGGCGGCGGCTCGCCGGAGCTGGGCCGGCGGATAGGGACGGCTCGGCCGGCGGCGGAGGGGGAGGCGTGGGCCGGCCGGGGCGGTGAGGCGAGGCGACGGCTCGCGGGCGGTGCGGCGGCAGAGATGGACGCCGGCGGAGGAGGCGGCGATCGGCGGAGCTCGCGGCGGCGCGGGCGAAACGACGGCGAACGACGGCGGGGTCGGGCGCGGAGTCGGACCGGCGCGCTCGGCGGTTGGGCCGCGGGGGTCGAGCGCGGGCCGGCGGCGGCGCGGTGGAAGGCGGGCGGCGGCGCGCCACGTGGGAGATCCGGATTCGTCCGGGCCGGCGGACGGACGTGTCCGACGCGGTCCGGACGTGTCCGGCGGCGAGGGAGGAGTTTTTCTAGGGTTTTTGCCCGTGAATCTCGGGGGTGGGGGCTAATTTATAGATTCTGGGAGCTAGGAAGGTCCAAATGGGGTGCGGTTTTCGCCCACACGTTCGTGATCCGACGACCGAGATAATGGGAGTGGTTGTGCTGGGTTAGTGGGCTGTTGTGGAGGGGGTCATGGGACAAAAGGAAGAGGTGCTTTTAGTCCACTAGGTTAACCGTTGGAGTACCAAACGAACTCCAAACACGATGAAACTTGACAGGCGGCCTACATGTACCAAAACAACAACGCACGACAAGTCTCACCTCATACCGGGAACGTTACACGGCCACACATGAAAGAAGGACTCGGGGGTGCCATGGGCACGTGTGTGAGTGTCGGAACTCGAAACTGACAACGGGAAGAGACGAGCGGAACCGGGTGCAAGTGATAACACGAATGCAATGCAATGCACAAGATAACATGTCATGGATGAAATGCACTCACGCACGCGACAAAATGAAGAAACCCGAAATGAAAGAAGAGCCCATAATGGAATTGAAGAAGTCAACGTTTCATATATTGCCATAAATGGAAGGTGTTACATCTAGGGTGTTACAGAACCCTAGATGGGGGCGCAGCCCCTCCCCTCCTCCTATATATAGTAGGGGTTTTGGGGCTGCCAGATGCACGAGTCTCCCTCTCTCTTGGCGCAGCCCTACCCCTCTCCCTCCTCATCTCTCGCAGTGCTTGGCGAAGCCCTGCTGGAGTGCCACGCTCCTCCACCACCACCACGCCGTCGTGCTGCTGCTAGACGGAGTCTTCCCCAACCTCTCCCTCTCACCTTGCTGGATCAAGGCGCGGGAGACGCCACCGGGCTGCACGTGTGTTGAACGCGGAGGCACCGTTGTTCGGTGCTTAGATCAGATTCGGCCGCGATCTGAATCGCTTCGTGTACGACTCCACCGACCGCGTTCTTGCAATGCTTCCGCATCGCGATCTTCAAAGGTATGAAGATGCACTCCCCTCTCGTTGCTAGTAATCTCCATAGATAGATCTTGGTGATGCGTAGGAATTTTTTTGATTTTCTGCAACAATCCCCAACAGTGGCATCATGAGCTAGGTCTATGCGCAGTTACTATGCACGAGTAGAACACAAGATTGTTGTGGGCGTAGATCATGTCAATTTACTTGCCGCTACTAGTCTTATCTTGATTCGGCGGCATCGTGGGATGAAGCGGCCCGGGCCGACCTTACACGTACGCTTACGTGAGACAGGTTCCACCGACTGACATGCAATAGTTGCATAAGGTGGCTAGCGGGTGTCTGTCTCTCCCACTTTAGTCGGATCGTATTCGATGAAAAGAGTCCTTATGAAGGGTAAATAGTAATTGGCATATCACGTTGTGGTTTTGACAAAGGTAAGAAACGTTCTTGCTAGATACCTATAGCAGCCACGTAAAAACTTGCAATAACAATTAGAGGACGTCTAACTTGTTCTTGCAGCATGTGCCGTGTGATGTGATATGGCCAAAAGGATGTGATGAATGATATATATATATATATATATATATAT
>LR738714.1:462873383-462889669 GCA_902687465.1 Secale cereale
TGTGTGTGTGTGTGTGTGTGTGTGTGTGTGATGTATGAGATTGATCATGTTCTTGTAATAGGAATCACGACTTGCATGTCGATGAGTATGACAACCGGCAGGAGCCATAGGAGTTGTCTTATTTTATTGTATGACCTGCGTGTCATTGAAAACACCATGTAATTACTTTACTTTATTTCTAACCGTTAGCCATAGTAGTAGAAGTAATGTTTGGCGAGACAACTTCATGAAGACACAATGATGGAGATCATGGTGTCATGCCGGTGACAATGATGATCATGGAGCCACGAAGATGAAGATCAAAAGGAGCTAAATGATATTGGCCATATCATGTCACTATTTGATTGCATGTGATGTTTATCATGTTTTATATCTTATTTGCTTAGAACGACGGTAGTAAATAAGATGATCTCTCACTAAAATTTCAAGAGTTGTGTTCCCCCTAACTGTGCACAGTTGCTAAGGTTCGTTGTTCCGAAGCACCACGTGATGATCGGGTGTGGTAGGTCCTAACGTTCGCATACAACGGGTGTAAGCCAGATTTACACACGCAATACACTTAGGGTTGACTTGACGAGCCTAGCATGTACAGACATGGCGTGGGAACACGGAAGACCGAAAGGTCGAACATGAGTCGTATAGAAGATACGATCAATATAAAGATGTTCACCGTTGATGACTAGTCCGTCTCACGTGATGATCGGACATGGCCTAGTCGATTCGGATCATGTATCACTTAGATGACTAGAGAGATGTCTATCTGAGTGGGAGTTAATTAAATTTATTTAGATGAACTTAATTGTCATGAACATAGTCTAAAATCTTTACAATATGTCATGTAGATCCAATGGCCCATGCTAATGTTGCCCTCAACTTCAACGCGTTCCTGGAGAAAACCAAGCTGAAAGACGATGGTAGGAACTATACGGATTGGGTCCGTAACTTGAGGATCATCCTCATAGCTGCCAAGAAAGCATATGTCCTTGAAGCACCGCTAGGTGATGCACCCGTTTTCCCAGCAACTCAAGACGTTATGAACGCCTGGCAGCCGCGTAGTGATGATTACTCCCTGGTTCAGTGCGGCATACTTTATAGCTTAGAATCGGGGCTCCAAAAGCGTTTTGAGCAACACGGAGCATATAAGATGTTCCAAGAGCTGAAATGGTTTTCCAAGCTCATGCCCGAGTCGAGAGATATAAAGTCTCCGACAAGTTCTACAGTTGTATGATGGAGGAGAATAGTTCTATCAGCGAGCATATACTCAAAATGCCTGGGTTACGTAACCGCTTGTCTCAGTTGGGAGTTAATATCCCAGATGACGCGGTCGTTGACAGAATCCTTCAGTCGCTCCCACCTAGCTACAAGAGCTTTGTGATGAACTTCAATATGCAAGGGATGGAGAAGTCCATTCCCGAGGTGTATTCAATGCTGAAGTTAGCGGAGGTGGAGATAAAAAATGAACATCAAGTGTTGATGGTGAATAAAACCACTAAGTTCAAGAAAGGCAAGGGTAAGAAGAACTTCAAGAAGGACGGCAAAGGAGTTGCCGCGCCCGGTAAGACAGTTGTCGGGAAGAAGCCAAAGAATGAACCCAAGCCTGAGACTGAGTGCTTTTATTGCAAGGGAACGGGTCACTGGAAGCGGAACTGTCCCAAATACTTAGCGGATAAGAAGGCCGGCAACGTCAAAGGTATATATGATATACATGTTATTGATGTGTACCTTACTAGCGCTCGTAGTAGCTCCTGGGTATTTGATACCGGTGCAGTTGCTCACATTTGTAACTCAAAGCATGAGCTACGGAATAAGCGGAGACTGGCGAAGGACGAGGTGGCGATGCGCGTCGGGAATGGTTCCAAGGTCGATGTGATCGCCGTCGGCACGCTACCTCTGCATCTACCTTCGGGATTAGTTTTAAACCTCAATAATTGTTATTTAGTACCGACTTTGAGCATGAACATTGTATCTGGATCTCGCTTAATGCGAGATGGCTACTCATTTAAATCTGAGAATAATAGTTGTCCTATTTATATGAGAGAAATGTTTTATGGTCATGCCGCGCTGGTCAATGGTTTATTCTTAATGAATTTCGAACGTGATGTTACACATATTCATAATGTGGATGCCAAAAGGTGTAGGGTTGATAATGATAGTCCCACATATTTGTGGCACTGCCGCCTTGGTCATATTGGTGTCAAATATATGAAGAAGCTCCATGCAGATGGACTTTTGGAGTCTCTTGATTATGAATCATTTGACACGTGCGAACCATGCCTCTTGGGCAAGATGACCAAGACTCCGTTCTCCGGAACAATGGAGCGAGCAACCAACTTATTGAAAATCATACATACTGATGTGTGCGGTCCAATGAGTGTTGAAGCTCGCGGTGGCTATCGTTATGTTCTCACCCTCACAGATGACTTTAGTAGATATGGGTATGTCTACTTGATGAAACACAAGTCTGAGACCTTTGAAAAGTTCAAGGAATTTCATAATGAGGTGGAATTGTTTCATAGTTGACGCCGCCTGGAACACCTCAACGAAATGGTGTATCTGAACGTTGTAATCGTACTCTGTTGGACATGGTGTGATCTATGATGTCTCTTACCGACTTACCGCTATCATTCTGGGGTTATGCTTTAGAGACTGTTGCATTCACTTTAAATAGGGCACCATCTAAATCCGTTGAGACGACACCGTATGAACTATGGTTTGGGAAGAAACCTAAGTTGTCGTTTCTAAAAGTTTGGGGATGCGATGCTTATGTCAAGAAACTTCAACCTGAAAAGCTCGAACCCAAATAGGAAAAATGCGTCTTCATAGGATACCCTAAGGAAACCATTGGGTATACCTTCTACCTCAGATCTGAAGGCAATATCTTTGTTGCCAAGAATGGATCCTTTCTGGAGAAGGAGTTCCTCTCGAAAGAAGTAAGTGGGAGGAAAGTGGAACTTGATGAGGTGATTGTCACCCCCTTCGAACCGGAAAGTAGCGCAGCGTAGGAAGATGTTTCTGTGGTGCCTGCACCGACTAGAGAGGAAGTTAATGATAATGATCATGAAGCTTCAGATCAAGTTACTGCTGAACTTCGTAGGTCCACAAGGACACATTCCGCACCAGAGTGGTACGGCAACCCTGTCCTGGAAATCATGTTGTTAGACAACAGTGATCCTTCGAACTATGAAAAAGCGATGGCGGGCCCGGATTCCAACAAATGGCTAGAAGCCATTAAATCCGAGATAGGATCCATGTATGATAACAAAGTATGGACTTTGGTTGACTTGCCTGATGATCGGCAAGCCATAGAAAATAAATGGATCTTTAAGAAGAAGACTGACGCGGATGGTAATGTGACCATCTATAAGGCTCAGCTTGTCGCTAAAGGTTATCGACCAGTTCAAGGAATTGACTATGACGAGACTTTCCCTCCCGTAGCGATGTTGAAGTCCGTCCGAATCATGTTAGCAATTGCCGCATTTTATGATTATGAGATATGGCAAATGGACGTCAGAACGGCATTCCTTAACGACTTCCTTAAGGAAGAACTGTATATGATGCAGCCAGAAGGTTTTGTCGATCCTAAGAATGCTAACAAGGTATGCTAGTTCCAGCGCTCCATCTATGGGCTGGTGCAAGCATCTTGGAGTTGGAACATTCTCTTTGATGAGGTGATCAAAGCGTTTTGGTTTATACAGACTTGGGGAGAAGCCTATATTTACAAGAAAGTGAGTGGGAGCTCTGTAGCATTTCTCATATTATATGTGGATGACATATTGCTGATGGGAAATGATGTAGAACTCTTGGAAAGCATAAAGGCCTACTTGAATAAGTGTTTTTCAATGAAGGACCTTGGAGAAGCTGCTTACATATTAGGCATCAATATCTATAGAGATAGATCGAGACGCCTCATTGGTCTTTCACAAAGCACATACCTTGACATGATATTGAAGAAGTTCAATATGGATCAGTCCAAGAAAGGGTTCTTGCCTGTATTGCAAGGTATGAGATTGAGCAGAGCTCAATTCCCGACCTCGGCAGAATATAGAGAAAAGATGAGTGTCATCCCCTATGCCTCGGCCATAGGTTCTATTATGTATGCCATGCTGTGTACCAGACCTGATGTGAACCTTGCCATAAGTTTGGTGGGGAGATACCAAAGTGATCCCGGTATGGAACACTAGACAGCAGTCAAGAACATCCTGAAGTACCTGAAAAGGACTAAGGATATGTTTCTCGTTTATGGAGGTGACGAAGAGCTCGTCATAAAGGGTTACGTCGATGCTAGCTTCGACACAAATCTGGATGACTCCAAGTCACAAACCGGATACGTGTATATTTTTAATGGTGGGGCAGTCAGCTGGTGCAGTTGCAAGCAAAGCGTCGTGGCGGCATCTACATGTGAAGCAGAGTACATAGCTGATTCCGAAGCAGCGCAGGAAGGAGTCTGGATGAAGGAGTTCATCACCGACCTAGGAGTTATTCCAAGCGCGTCGGGCCCGATGACTCTCTTCTGTGACAACACTGGAGCTATTGCCATTGCCAAGGACCCCAGGTTTCACAAGAAGACCAAGCACATCAAGCGTTGTTTCAACTCCATCCGAAATTATATTCAAGATGGAGACATAGATATTTGTAAAGTGCATACGGATCTGAATGTCGCGGATACGTTGACTAAACCTCTTCCACGAGCAAAACATGATCAACACCAGAACTCTATGGGTGTTCGATTCATCACAATGTAACTAGATTATTGACTCTAGTGCAAGTGGGAGACTGTTGGAAATATGCCCTAGAGGCAATAATAAAATGGTTATTATTACATTTCCTTGTTCATGATAATTGTCTATTGTTCATACTTTAATTGTATTATCCGGAAACGGTAATGCATGTGTGAATACATAGACCATAATGTGTCCCTAGTAAGTCTCTAGTTGACTAGCTCGTTGATTAATAGATGGTTACGGTTTCCTGACCATGGACATTGGATGTCATTGATAACGGGATCACATCATTAGGAGAATGATGTGATGGACAAGACCCAATCCTAAGCCTATCTCAAGATCGTGTAGTTTGTATGCTAAAGCTTTTCCAATGTCAAGTACCCTTTCCTAGGCCATGAGATTATGCAACTCCCGGATACCGTAGGAGTACTTTGGGTGTGCCAAACGTCACAACGAAACTGGGTGGCTATAAAGGTACACTACGGGTATCCCCGAAAGTATCTGGTGGGTTGGCACGAACCGAGACTGGGATTTGTCACTCCGTATGATGGAGAGGTATCTCTGAGCCCACTCGGTAATACATCATCATAATGAGCTCAATGTAACTAAGGGGTTGGTCACGGGATGATGTGTTACGGAACGAGTAAAGAGACTTGCCATAACGAGATTGAACAAGGTATCGGTATACCGACGATCGAATCTCGGGCAAGTACTATACCGCTAGACAAAGGGAATCGTATACGGGATTGATTGAATCCTTGACGTCGTGGTTCATTCGATGAGATCATCGTGGAACATGTGGGAGCTAACATGGGTATCCAGATCTCGCTGTTGGTTATTGACCGGAGATATGTCTCGGTCATGACTGCATGGTTCCCGAACCCGTAGGGTCTACACACTTAAGGTTCGATGACGCTAGGGTTATAGGGAATGTAGTACATGGTTACCGAATGTTTTTCGGAGTCCCGGATGAGATCCTGGACGTCACGAGGAGCTCCGGAATGGTCCGGAGGTAAAGATTTATATATGGGAAGTCCCGTTTTGATCACCGGAAGTCTTCTAGGCGTTATCGGAAATGTACCAGGACCACCGGAAGGGTTATGGGGGTCCACCAGGAGGGGCCACCAGCCCCGGAGGCTTGCGGGGGCCAAGTGTGGGAAGGGACCAGCCCCTAGGTGGGCTGGTGCGCCTCCCACCAAGGCCCAGGGCACAGGGGAGAGGAGAGGGGGCAAACTGTACCATCCCAAAATTCTAAATTTTGGAATGTTATAATAAATAGATAGATTTGATTGCTTGCTGATATGTGCTGAGTGAAACTGAGTGAAATTCGAAACTTTCGAAAGTTAAATGAGAGGGAATAAAATGACTTTCCCAAACTTTCACTTTGCTTTTTGATCTCCGAGGGAATTCAAATTCTTTTCAACACAAAACCCTAGTGTGAAGATAATATGACTTCTTCCATTTATTCTAAATGATAAAGGGCTTTGAAAGGATTTTGAATTTCATCCTCGAAATATTTTCAATTCAGAAACTTTAAGCAACTCAATGATTTTCCCGAGAGAAGATAAAATGGCTTCTTCAAAATATAGGAAATATGAGTTGGAGGTTTTTCTGAAATTTTCTGCAACTCAATTTCAAATATTGAGTTATTTGGTTTTATTCAAACTATTTTCTCCAAAAATAAACTACATGGAAAATAGGGTAATATGATTCCCTACAGCAGAAAATTGGAGAGAAATAAATTTGAATTCTTTTTGGTATTTTAAGAATGATCTTTATTGGATTTTATTGCATCAGTAGCACCTTTTGAATTGTTAGAATTGGTGGGCATTTTATTTGACAGTAGTAAAATGTTCATGTTGTAGGGCTTATTTTTCTGCAAATTTTGATATATAATATGCCTATAGGATATTTGTACTTATTTTGTTATTATTCGTTTTCTAGGTCTGTTAAAAAGAAAAATGTTTTTTTTTTAAAAAATATAGGATCTTTTCTGGACCGAACCGGCCCAGCCAACTGGGCCAGGCCAGCCGGCCCAGCCGATCGCCTCGCCCCGTCGCCCTCCTCCCGCGCGGTGTCCGACGCCCGCACGCCGGCCGACTTCGGCGTCCGTGCACGCCACCGCCACCCCTTTCCCCTTCCCCACGCCACCGCCGCCCCTCCCGCAAGAAGCCCTCCGCCCCTCGCCCCTCCCGCAAGAAGCCCTCCGCCCCTCCATAAATAGCGCTCGCCGCCCCCCCATCTTCCCTCTTCGCATCGC
Source organism: Secale cereale (assembly GCA_902687465.1). Taxonomy (NCBI): domain Eukaryota; kingdom Viridiplantae; phylum Streptophyta; class Magnoliopsida; order Poales; family Poaceae; genus Secale; species Secale cereale. The sequence goes on from LR738714.1 coordinate 462,880,365, forward strand.
GCCGCCGCCGCACATCTCGCCCGCCGCCGCCGTCCGCTAGCTGCCACTGCTGCCTCGCCGCTGCCGCGCCCGCCCCTCGCCCTGCAGCCGCACGCCCAGCGCCGCCGCCGCAGGCCTCGCCGGAGCTCACTGCCGGCGGAGCCAATCTGCCCCGCGGAAAAAACCGCCCGATCCGTCGCCCGAACCCGCGGGTTTTAATAAAAACCGCTAGGTAAAAACCCCGGTTCCCTGGTTGTTCGGTTTTCTTCTTAGACCGGTTTTTTAAATTTGATCTATTTAGAGACCGTTCACTATTTAGGGTTCAGTAGCGAGCGTTCGCTCATTAGCTTTTTCTTTTTCTTTTAATTTTTTTGCCAGGGACTTAGATGTAAATACTTTATTTACAGTTTAGCCCCTAAACTTCAAACGGCCTTAACTTTTTGCTCGTTGGTCCAAATCTAACGAAACCAACGCCCACGTCTTCGTTACGAAGCCATATTTCCAGTAATACAACTTCAACATGTTTTTGAAAATTTTAAAATTTGAATTCAACTAGTTTTAGATTCAAACCTCGTTTGATCATAACTTGAGTTTCGTAACTCCGTTTTAGTTGATTCTTTTTGCAAATCGAAGCTCTTGACCTAAACTTTCTGATAAGGCCAAATTCACATAATTTTGGTACTGTTAAAAAAATTATGATCCAAGAGTCATTCGTTTGTCTTCGAAGTTTTCCGAAGTGTTTTATTCGCTCTGTCTGATCTTTCTGAGTGATTGCTTATGTGTGGTTACTATTGCTTGCTTACGATAGATTGACGGGAGTGTGACGAGTAGATCTATCAAGAGTTTTGAGTGCGAATCATCATCATCAACATTGCAAGCAAGTTCACACTTTGATCATACTTTCCAATTACCCAGTTTTCATTGCATTAGTCAACCCTTCACACATTGCATGAGTAGGATCAATTAACTTGTGGGACTGGGAAGTAGATTGAGGTAGTACCTATTACCTGCATTACATTCAAACCTTTGGGAGTTACTTCTATGTTTGTTGTTAGGTCATGCTATGCTCGTAGACGTGCATTGGGTGAGTGTATCCATGATAGATGTGAGTTTGTTAATTAATGGTTCAACTTAAGGTGGCAACTTTAACACACATCTGGGTGGATTGAGGCATCTGGGTATTCCAGGGATAGCCTGTTTTTCTTTTGGACCGCCACCTAGGCTCAAAGGGATCATGAGATTATTCAAACTAGAAACTTTCGTGTGCAGCCACAAACTATTATGGGCTCTAGCATAGTATGAGTAAGTCGTGCGAACTCTTACAGTGGTGGACTAGCAGATGTAGCGGATGTAGGTTGGTACGGTCCACCCGGGCGTAAGGGCTAGCGCTTCTGAAAGACTGTGTCTCGGTCATCCGTTTCTCAAACATCATGCAGTGCGAGAAATCAAACGGAGGAGATCGGGTCTTGTGGGGAAAAGTGCACAAACCTCTGCAGAGTGTACAAACTAATCATGATTAGTCGTGTCCCCGGTTATGGACATCTTGAGTATCTAGTACTTGGATATCATGTGAATCTCATCATGTTACTTTAATTTAATATTGTTGGGTTTAATGATGAACTTTAATTGGGGTTGAGAGGATGTCTATCTTCTCAACGATGTTTCAACTACCATGATAGTTAATTAAAATCTATTCCTTTGAAGTAGGGAAATATTGACTTTACGCAAAAACTTTAACCTTACAGCCTCCACCAGCCAAATATGCATCTAGTTGTAGGCTTTGTTCATCATTATCATTACAATGTGAATTTGCCAGTACATTCAATGTACTAACCCTCTGTGGCTGCAACGTCTCATGTTGCAGGATTATCTTACGACGAGTAAGTGATACGTTAGGGTTACGATTTCTACACTCAACTTTGCCGTTGGTGTTGATGGGAATCCACAACCTTTGTTGCTTCCGCTATGATCGATTGAGGTAATAGTATTTACGTTACTTAATACATGTGATTTACCTCTGTTATAAATTCTCGAGTACTGTGTGTGTTAGCATACCTATCCAGGGATGACACAGAACACAGAGACTTCGGTCCATTCGGATCGTGGTCGCTACAAGATGGTATCAGAGCACATATTGACTATAGGACGTGACCCTAGAAACTGGCCAGACCATAGGAAAGGATTTCTCTAAAACTATCTTTTCAAAAGGATTCTTATCTCTCTTCTTTTCTGAGCTTTGTCAAATCTTCCCTTTGACCTTAAATAGTTAGACTATACCCTTTTACCATTTGGATCACTTCGGAGTAAAGAGGATTTCACCATACATTGGAAGTGTTGAAGCTACAACAGTGGATACTCCGAAGGTTTGAAGAGTTGACGGCTTTGAAGAGATGATGGCCTTTAGAAGAACAACCCCCTATTTTGTACTTATGCTAGCTGCGACAATTGTGAGCCGTCATTTGTTTGATGTTTTCCGACAGCCACAAAACAAAACCCCTCTTTTCAAAACTATTTTTTGTATTGAGTGTATCTCTCTCTCCATCTCTCTTATCTCACCCAAAACCCATGTACCCAATAGAGGATGAATAAAGATAGACTTGTAGTCTCTGGACCAATGACCCAATCGGAGGCAGAACTATGGATACAAAGCATGGAGGACCACTTCAGGAAAAATTTAGTTGAAAGGAAGTATGAGGTTCAATACGCTCTCCAGTACTTTACAAAAAGTGCTGCAACATGGTGGAAGATGCATCAAGCCATACAAGGATGTAACAGAGCAGAAAATTGGGAAGAATTCAAGAAGACTCTGTTAAAATCCCGTCTCATCCAAAGGCGTGATGATAACCCGAAGAAGAAACATTGTGCCTGCAGGATTTGTGGAGAAATAGGACACACCTAGGAGGAGCACAAGGATGAATGCCCTAATTGTGAAGGAAGTCACCTAGCTGAAGAATGCCCAACTAGGCAGATTACGTGTTTCTTGTGTGAAGGGACTACCCACTACCCTGCTCAGTGTCACATTTACCCCATGGTGCAACGAACTATCCAGAAGAAGAAAGAAGCAATGAAAGAAGCAGTTGTGGAAACCCTAAGGGAATCTGCGATGGAGGAAGATATTGATGACCCTAATGGAGAAGGACTAGACAGATATTACTCCCGTACTTGTTATTCATGTGGAGAAGAAGGACATTTTTCACTGCATTGCACAAAGGAAAGCCATGAGTATCTGGGAGACTTCCCGACAGAAGAAGTGGAGTTTGACCCACAAAAGATAGAAGAATTGATTGGAACAAGGAAGTCGAGGAAGAGAAAGAGCATGTGTCCCCAGAAGAACCCTATTTCTGCTGAAAAGGACCTAAGTCACATCACATGTTATCGGTGCAAGGATTTAGGTCATTATGCTAGCAACTGCCCAACCAGGAAGCGAAGAAACCAGTGAATCAGGATAGTCACCATGAAGTCCTTAGATTTGTCTGATGACATTAGTTTACACTACAAGGAAGTAGAGCATTTCTACCAAGAGAAGTTTTAGACCGGAGGAAAGATGATCAGAGTAGTTGAGATCTGGAAATTAGAATGAAGCATGTAGCTAAATGTGGAACACCCTTTTTCAATGTTGAGTTGAGTTATGGAAAGAACATTGTAATAGTTCGGGAAGCAAAAGAAGTTGATATTGTTGGAAGGTAGAAAGGAAGGATTATGAGTTGTTGGATGATTGTGAGTGCCTCTCTTGCTATCTCACCCCGACCAAAACCTAGAACCCATGGACCAGTTGACCCCAAACCTTTCTCGGACAAAAGACCCCGTTTTACCCAAGGATATCTGTATGTTGTCCTCAGAACCCCTTCTGTCTTATGACTACAGATGACAACCCTTTTCGAGTCTTTTCTCAAAGGCCCGGAAACCATCAAGACTCTGACTAGTGACCAGGATTACCCAAAGATCCTGAAGGACATGATGAAGCATATTCACCTGGAAGGAGATGCAGTTTACAAGGGTTATCCCTTCATGGAGAATGGAGTTGAACTTTGGTACGTGGAGGTACACCTCCACCGTGTGAAAGGAGTTTGCCCAAAGACTATGGGTCAATACTTTTTCATCTCCTGAGTACCGCGAACATCATTCTTCGATTCTGTTCGTGAAGCTGCTATGGAGGCCATACGTCAGATTGGAGAAATACTCGAAGTAAGACTTCGTTATAACCAGGGATGCCTGAGTATGATGCATGCAGAGATGGTGGAGATGAAGCACGCAGCCAATAGTTTGAAGCAAAAGATTGATGATTTGAAGAATCACGTTGCACAATTCCGGTGGGACTGAAGCGTCTTTAGCTAGGATAAAGGAATAAAGATGGGAGGAATGTTTGACCATACCCCACTATGTGGATGGCAACATTTGTAGTGAAGCACCTTTGTAACTGGAGTGTTGAATACTAGTTCAAGTAGTAATACAAGATTTGATATGAGGAGAATATGGATTCTGGATGAACCAGTGCATTTTGTTTAGTTGAACCTTACTGAGTGAACCCTGGACCAATAGAAAAGAAAGTGTTGCTCCAAGGAGTAGAGTTTGCACAAATAAGTTGGAGTTTATTTATGATGCTTACCCCAAGGTTATGAGGGAGATAAGTACAATTGGATTTAAAGATGGTGTAATGTTGGAATATGGAACTATAGTGACCCCAAGGATTGAGTTATGGATATACAACTTCTGACGTGGACCCTTTAGCCGAGGACCTAAGGAGGCTACATAATCCCAAGGGAACCACGAGACTTGTCAATAGTTATGTGTATCTGTTGTAGTAAAGCAGTGCATTTTGCTATAGAATGTACCAAGAAGAAGGAGTTTTGTGCTAAGTATTGGAGTTGAAGCAAGAAAATGGAAGTGTAGTAGATTGTAGTAAGTTGAGAATCAATACAGTTAGTATCATGGTATTGATTGGGATTCTATGAGTTGTTACTACATAAGTGAAGGGTGAAGCCATGATGCATGGAATAAGATTTTGAAGAAACTAGTGTTGTTCATTTTAAGTGTGGTAGAATCCAACACCGTTACCCGAATACACTAGCTAGTGATTAGATACGTCCGACTTGGAAAGGACTACCCAAGGATGAGTGTGAGTAATTACGCTCAGTTTGGTACCCAGAAGAAAGGGATACCAAACAAATTGGATGGATTTAAGAGAGCCAAGGAAGTTGGATGTTGGAAGTATGGTCAGTTGCAACCCGAGGATGAGACCAAGTGTTGCTAGTGATGAGATGAGCCATAACCCATAGGCCCCAGGACCTGTCAAGAATGCAAGCTCATCCTTGCTGAAAGGAAAACCCCTGGAGGAAGTTACGACCTTTGTCAATAGACGATCTTATAGGTTTTGCGCTAAACCCGAGGGTTGTGAACACGATAGATGGTTGTTTGGCTTGCAGAATAAATGGATATGTTCGAACTCAGTTCGTCGACAAGAGAAATTCTGCAATGCTTGTGAGGATGACCGAGTGTTAGAATACAAGATTCACTAAACCATATACAAGGTAATGATTTGGGTGCGGGATGGATTGATCACCATACCGACTTACTCTTATTATTCGCCTTTGTTATACGGGATGGTAAATCTGAGTGACTTACCTATAGAAGAGAGACGACGATGTCAAAACCTTGTTTAAACCTTAGAATGGCATAGAAATTTTTCCCGTGTACACGGCATGCTGTTGCCAACCGTAGGATATACGATGAGGATGAAGCCCAGGCCCGTTTTCTGCAGGGACCCAACAAATTGTTTGATGACCCCCATGAGATATCGATATTGTATAGAATTGTCGCCAGACCCGTCAGCTAAGGAGAACTAGTCTCAGAGGAACCTTGCCAAGATGAAAGGACCCAAGAATGGATGGCAAATGTCATGCCACTACCGGAAGAGCCCCAGAGAAGGAAATACCTTGAAGATTTGAAAAGACCGACGCCGTCAACCCAAAGGATGGAGTACCTGAGCTTTGATGGAACCATATCCATGTTCCTAAGTGTGGTAGGACACTAGGCCACACCAATCAGCGATTTGTTAGGAGACCCCCAAACCCTAACCTATTTCTTGCTAGCCTCTCTGAATCTCGAGGACGAGATTCATTTTAAGTGTGGTAGGTTTGTAACATCCCAAAATTCTAAATTTTGGAATGTTATAATAAATAGATAGATTTGATTGCTTGCTGATATGTGCTGAGTGAAACTGAGTGAAATTCGAAACTTTTGAAAGTTAAATGAGAGGGAATAAAATGACTTTCCCAAAACTTTCACTTTGCTTTTTGATCTCCGAGGGAATTCAAATTCTTTTCAACACAAAACCCTAGAGTGAAGATAATATGACTTCTTCCATGTATTCTAAATGATAAAGGGCTTTGAAAGGATTTTGAATTTCATCCTCGAAATATTTTCAATTCAGAAACTTTAAGCAACTCAATGATTTTCCCGAGAGAAGATAAAATGGCTTCTTCAAAATATAGGAAATATGAGTTGGAGGTTTTTTGAAATTTTCTGCAACTCAATTTCAAATATTGAGTTATTTGGTTTTATTCAAATTATTTTCTCCAAAAATAAACTACATGGAAAATAGGGTAACATGATTCCCTACAGCAGAAAATTGGAGAGAAATAAATTTGAATTCTTTTTGGTATTTTAAGAATGATCTTTATTGGATTTTATTGCATCAGTAGCACCTTTTGAATTGTTAGAATTGGTGGGCATTTTATTTGACAGTAGTAAAATGTTCATGTTGTAGGGCTTATTTTTCTGCAAATTTTGATATATAATATGCCTATAGGATATTTGTACTTATTTTGTTATTATTCGTTTTCTAGGTCTGTTAAAAAGAAAAATGTTTTTTTAATATAGGATCTTCTCTAGACCGAACCGGCCCAGCCAACTGGGCCAGGCCAGCCGGCCCAGCCGATCGCCTCGCCCCGTCGCCCTCCTCCCGCGCGGTGTCCGACGCCCGCACGCCAGCCGACTTCGGCGTCCGTGCACGCCACCGCCACACCTTTCCCCTTCCCCACGCCACCGCTGCCCCTCCCGCAAGAAGCCCTCCGCCCCTCGCCCCTCCCGCAAGAAGCCCTCCACCCTCCATAAATAGCGCTCGCCGCCCCCCTCTTCCCTCTTCGCATCGCGTTGCCGCCGCACATCTCGCCCGCCGCCGCCGCTGCTGCGCCAAGCGCCGCCACTGCTGCCTCGCCGCTGCCGCGCCCGCCCCTTGCCCCGCAGCCGCACGCCCAGCGCCGCCGCCGCAGGCTTCGCCGGAGCTCACTGCCGGCGGAGCCAATCCGCCCCGCGAAAAAAACCGCCCGATCTGCCGCCCGAACCCGTGGGTTTTAATAAAAACCGCTAGGTAAAAACCCCGGTTCCCTCGTTGTTCGGTTTCTTCTTGGACCGGTTTTTTTAATTTGATCTATTTAGAGACCGTTCACTATTTAGGGTTCAGTAGCGAGCGTTCGCTCATTAGCTTTTTCTTTTTCTTTTAATTTTCTTCCAGGGACTTAGATGTAAATACTTTATTTATAGTTTAGCCCCTAAACTTCAAACGGCCTTAACTTTTTGCACGTTGTCCAAATCCAACGAAACCAACGCCCACGTCTTCGTTACGAAGCCCTCTTTCCAGTAATACAACTTCAACATGTTTTTGAAAATTTTAAAATTTGAATTCAACTAGTTTTAGATTCAAACCTCGTTTGATCATAACTTGAGTTTCGTAACTCCGTTTTAGTTGATTCTTTTTGCAAATCGAAGCTCTTGACCTAAACTATCTGATAAGGCCAAATTCACATAATTTTGGTACTGTTAGGAATTGTTTTATGATTCAAGAGTCATTCGTTTGTCTTCGAAGTTTTCTGAAGTGTTTTATTCGCTCTGTCTGATCTTTCTGAGTGATTGCTTATGTGTGGTTACTATTGCTTGCTTACGATAGATGGAACGGAGTGTGACGAGTAGATCTATCAAGAGTTTTGAGTGCGAATCATCTTCATCAACATTGCAGGCAAGTTCACACTTTGATCATACTTTCCAATTACCCAGTTTTCATTGCATTAGTCAACCCTTCACACATTGCATGAGTAGGATCAATTAACTTGTGGGACTGGGAAGTAGATTGAGGTAGTACCTATTACCTGCATTACATTCAAACCTTTGGGAGTTACTTCTATGTTTGCTGTTAGGTCATGCTATGCTCGTATACGTGGATTGGGTGAGTGTATCCATGATAGATGTGAGTTTGTTAATTAATGGTTCAACTTAAGGTGGCAACTTTAACACACATCTGGGTGGATTGAGGCATCTGGGTATTCCAGGGATTGCCTGTTTTTCTTTTGGACCGCCACCCAGGCTCAAAGGGATCATGAGATTATTCAAACTAGAAACTTCCGTGTGCAGCCACAAGCTATTATGGGCTCTAGCATAGTATGAGTAAGTCGTGCGAACTCTTACAGTGGTGGACTAGCAGATGTAGGGGATGTAGGTTGGTACGGTCCACCCGGGCGTAAGGGCTAGCGCTTCTGAAAGACTGTGTCTTGGTCATCCGTTTCTCAAACATCATGCAGTGCGAGAAATCAAACGGAGGAGATCGGGTCTTGTGGGGAAAAGTGCACAAACCTCTGCAGAGTGTACATACTAATCATGATTAGCCGTGTCCCCGGTTATGGATGTCTTGAGTATCTAGTACTTGGATATCATGTGAATCTCATCATGTTACTTTAATTTAATATTGTTGGGTTTAATGATAAACTTTAATTGGGGTTGAGAGGATGTCTATCTTCTCAACGATGTTTCAACTACCATGATAGTTAATTAAAATCTATTCCTTTGAAGTAGGGAAATATTGGCTTTACGCAAAAACTTTAACCTTACAGCCTCCACCAGCCAAATATGCATGTAGTTGTAGGCTTTGTGCATCATTATCATTACAGTGTGAATTTGCCAGTACATTCAATGTACTGACCCTCTGTGGCTGCAACGTCTCATGTTGCAGGATTATCTTACGACGAGTAAGTGATACGTTAGGGTTACGATTTCTACACTCAACTTTGTTGTTGGTGTTGATGGGGATCCACAACCTTTGTTGCTTCCGCTATGATCGATTGAGGTAATAGTATTTACGTTACTTAATACATGTGATTTACCTCTGTTATAAATCCTCCAGTACTGTGTGTGTCAGCATACCGATCCAGGGATGACACAGAACACAGAGACTTCGGTCCATTCGGATCATGGTTGCTACACAAACTCTAGGTGCAGATGGGCCTTAAGGTCCACCCTAGGGGCGCCCCCCTCGTGGCCGCCCCCCCCCCCCCCCC
>LR738714.1:462889768-462908681 GCA_902687465.1 Secale cereale
CCCCCCCACATGGGATCTGGGGCTGCCGCCACCCCTAGGGGGGAACACTAGATGGGGGCGCAGCCCCTCCCCCCCTATATATAGTGGGGGTTTTGGGGCTGGCAGATGCACGAGTCTCCCTCTCTCTTGGCGCAGCCCTACCCCTCTCCCTCCTCATCTCTCGCAGTGCTTGGTGAAGCCCTGCTGGAGTGCCACACTCCTCTACCACCACCACGCCGTCGTGCTGCTGCTGGATGGAGTCTTCCCCAACCTCTCCCTCTCACCTTGATGGATCAAGGCGCGGGAGACGTCACCGGGTTGCACGTGTGTTGAACGCGGAGGCACCATTGTTCGGTGCTTAGATCGGATTCGGCCGCGATCTGAATCGCTTCGTGTATGACTCCACCGACCGCGTTCTTGCAACGCTTCCGCATCACTATCTTCAAAGGTATGAAGATGCACTCCCCTCTTGTTGCTAGTAATCTCCATAGATAGATCTTGGTGATGCGTAGGAATTTTTTTGATTTTCACCAACGATCCCCAACAAAAAGAGAGTTAATTACAAGAGGCCCGTCCCCGATGCGAACAATCAGGGACGGGAAACACACCTACACCAACTCCACACTTGCTAAACTAACTCCTCACAAATTGTTGTAGACCTCCTGCTTCAAGCCCTGCCATATGTCACTCCAAGATTTCATCAAGCACAATGTTAGGAATGAGGGGAGCCGGCTTTTGTTGGTCTTGTCTGTTGAAGACCCTGGCATTTCTTTGCTTCCAAAGTATCCAAGCCACCGCAGTCACCAGAGTATCGAAACCTCTCCTATTTGGTCCCGTAAACTTTTTCCTCTCTCTCATCCACCACACCGAGAAGGTGTCATTTTGTGTCGTTCCTAGCACATTGAGGCTGAGTTGATCAAGCACGCGATGCCACACCTCTTGGGCAAAGGTGCACTTGGCCAAGATATGATCAACATTGTCCTTCGCTTGCAGACATGCGAAGCAGGGCGATGTGTGGTCCGGAAGTCCGTGACGTGCTCGTCGATCCGACGTCCACACTCTGTACTTTAATGCCAACCACACAAACAACTTGCATTTGAGCGGCGCCCAGCTCCTCCAAGTACAAGCCGCCGTCGGAGATCTCTCGAGGCCCGAGCAAAGGTAGTCGTAGACCGATTTGGCCGAATAGCTCGCCGTAGTGGTCGTCGGCCAAAATAATCGGTCCGTCTCATTCACGTCTCTGTGCACCGATGCCAACGCGTGACAAAGATGCATGCACTGTATTTGGGCAGGGAAGGAAACAGTGGCGTCATAGTCCCCGTACCATCTGTTCTCCGCAAGCGCTTGATGAACAGTCGATTGTTGAAGATTCTAGTTGGCACCGTCTCCATCAAGAGCGGCGCCACATCCGACACGCCGAATCCATGTATCCACTTTTCCCTCCAGAACAGGACATTGTCACCTCTCCCAACCACAATCATGACCATCACATCAAAAATGGCTCGTGCATTATAGTCCTCGATCATAGTTAGACCTTGCCATGGCCTTCGGGGGTCTTTTCGCCCTAGCCACTCCCACCTAACACTCAGCGCCAAAGCTTGAGTTTTCATGTTCTTAATGCCCAAGCCTCCGAATTGTTTCGGTCTGCAAACTTGATCCCATGCCAATAGGCATTGCCCTCCATTGGTACTCTCTTTACTAGCCCAAAAGAACGACCTCATCCATTTATTCATCTCCTCAAAGACCCAGTCAGGCGCGTCCGTCACCATTAGGTGGTGCACAGGCCTTGCCACGACAACGGACTGAACCATAATGAGCCGGCCGGGTCGCTGTATGAGGCCCCTTTGCCAAGCAGGAACCACTTTCCGAACCTGGTCTAGCATGGGCATCCATTCAGCCCGCGTTAAGCTCCTAATCGCAAGTTGTAGGCCGAGGTATTTGCATGGAAATTCAGCAAGCCCACAATACAGTAATCCGGCAACCCGATCTTTGTCCTCGTGGTCACCCCTAATCAGAATTGTCAAGGACTTGAGGTAATTAACCTTCAGCCACGAGGCTTCGCCAAACACATCCAACATCTCACAGACTGCCGGCAGATCTTGCAGCCATGGCTTGACGAACAACACGACGTCATCAGCATAAATCGATAATCTTTGTAGCGCCGAGATACGTGCATACGAGCTGAGTACTCCCATCTCAGTAGCTTCGTTGACCAGCATCGTTAGGGAGTCCATGGCGATAACAAAGAGCGTTGGCGAGATTGGGTCGCCTTGGCGCAGACCACAAGCGTTCAATAAACTTCTTCCAGGGACACCATTCACCACAACCTTAGTACTAGCAGAGTGCAGGAGTGACATTATCCAAGTGGTTCATCTTTGCCCAAATCCTTTAGCCCTCATCACTTCAAACAGGAACAACCATGAAAGCGAGTCAAAAGCCCTAGATATATCCAACTTGATGAACACTCCCGGCACTCTCCTAGCATGGATCTTTCACGCCACTTGGCGAACCAGCATAAAGTTGTCATGCAGATGTCTTCCATTTATAAACAATGATTGATTCATGGCCACAATCACCGGCATTTGGCTGCGCAACCGGTTCGCAAGCACCTTGGCGAAGAGCTTGGGGAAGCTATGGATTAGACTAATCGGTCGGTAATCCCCAATCTCCTCCGCATCTGGTTTCTTTGGGATAAGAATTATGTGTGCCTTGTTGAGCTTCCCAAAGCCCCTGGTGTCCCCCACATAAAGCTTCAGCATCACGGCCATTATATCATGCTTTATGGTCTGCCAGGCTCTTTGGTAAAACGCCCCGATGAAGCCTCGGGTCCAGGAGCTCGATCCGGGGCCATCTCCTTGATGACCTGCCAAACTTATTCCTCTGTAATTATCTCTTCGAGTGAACTCGGCTCTCTCGGCTCAATCTGTAAGAATTGCAAGTCTAAAGTGTGCTCTCTGGCCTGTGTCGTGCCCAGTAGTTGCTTGTACACTTCAGCAAACATGTCCACCATCCTCTCCTGGTCCGTAATGATCTCGTCACCTTGTTTGATATGCGGGATGTAGTTCTTTGTCCGCCTGCCATTCGCAACCGCTTGGAAAAGCTTGGTGTTGGCGTCACCCTCTTTAATCCACTTGAGCCTTGACCTCTGACGGTTGATGACTACACACGCTTCTACTCTTGTAGACTATGTTGGGCCTCCAAGCGCAGAGGTTTGTAAGACAGCAGCAATTTCCCTCAAGTGGATGACCTAAGGTTTATCGAACTCAGGGAAGTAGGGGTTGAAGATGGTCTCTCTCAAGCAACCCTGCAACTAAGATACACGAAGTCTCTTGTGTCCCCAACACACCTAATAGACTTGTCAGATGTATAGGTGCACTAGTTCGGCGAAGAGATGTTAAATGGCAAGTGATATGGATGGCAAAACAAAGTAATATAAATCTGTAATAAAAAGTGCAGCAAGCAAACAAGTGGTAAACGTGAGCGCAAATGGTATTGCAATGGTGGAAACAAGGCCTAGGCTTCATACTTTCACTAGTGGCAACTCCCAACAACATTATAATAATCGAATCACATGATATTTCCCATAAAACATGCAAAGGGGACGCACTCGGAGGTCATTCCTTCGTGGTCAAGAGAGGACGAGAATTATGTAGGGCTACAAAAGCACACCTCAAAGTTCGTAGTTCTCAATCTAAGGATTTCCCAATGTCACCGCGGCCATCCAAAGAGAGTCCCACAACCACCACAACATATCTAAAGGATAGTCAAAGACAAGCACCAAGGGACTCTCAATCTTCAATCAACACACAAGAGAGGAAATCACTCATGAAAATATTGTTCTAATCCATGTCCAATAGACCGCTGTCACCTTGGTCTCGAGGATTATACTAGATAAAGACAAGTGAGTACATCAATCCAATACATAGAGGAAGGGGAAATATCATGGGATCACCCTAGATTAACATAGCCTATGATCACAACGAAGATCACATCATGGGAGAGAGAATTGACCACATAGCTACTGGTAAGAACCTCAGCCCCGAGGAGGAACTACTCCCGCATCATGGAGGGAGGAAGCAACGTCGATGGAGATGAATCCGGGGGCACTTCCCCGTCCCGGCAGGGTGCTGGCGCAGGAATTCTGGTCTCCCGAAGCTTGATGGCGATGGCGACGGAGATCGGAATCGCGTCTGGAGAAAAGTGATATGGAATCAGGGTTTCCGCGACACGGTGTAAATATATGCCAAAGGGGGGCATCGGAGGAGCCTCGAGGGGCCCAGGCGCCCCCCCGGCGCGGCCCGGGGGGCGCCTGGAGCCCTGGTGGCCCCCCCGGCTGTCCTTCGGGCGCACGGTAGTTTCTGGAATGCTGATTTTTTATATAATTTTTCTGGATTTTTCCTGGCAGTTCTCGTAATGTGAAAACCTGAAATACAAAAACAACCGAAAACAGAAACTGGCACTGGGGTGCACTGAGTTAATAGGTTAGTCAAAATATGATCAAAAGTGTATGGAAGTGTATAAATATCATAGCAATATCACCCAAAAGAGGCATGGAGCAAGCAGAAATTATAGATACGTTTTGGACGTATCAACATCCCCAAGCTTAATTCCTGCTCGTCCTCGAGTAGGTAAATGATAACAAGAATAATTTATGTGGTGACATGCTATTAACCATATAGGACTTTTTCATAGTCATATGACAAAAGCTTACTGAGACAATGGATCTATAGTAATTAAGTTGCCTCATGAGAAAATCACAAAGGACTGAAAGTTTTACAATATGATATTGAAACATCAAATAGATTTGCAATGAACATGATGTGCAAATATGATAAAGTGATATCTTGCTTGCCCCCTTTAGTGAAGCAAAACATAAATGCAGGGGCACCTCCAAGGTTTAAGTGATGACTAGATACAATGATTTCAAAATAAACGATATTACAATCATGCAAAAGACAATGCTACTTTGGTACAATGCACATTACACTCAGAATGACAATCATGCTCTCAGTAGTTGGTGCTTTTAAAAGAAGGTGGAGACTCTCGAACCGTGGCTTTTGTTGGCAAGGTTGAAAACCCGTAGTCGGAACCAAAGACAAAACATGTACCAGAGCTCTTGGTTTTAAAAACAGAGGTAATAGTTATTTTTGTTAGATCATGCATGTTTCGTCAACGAATGCTAGCAGACAACTCAATCACTTCTTGAGATGGACAAGTTTCGAGGAACGGCTCCCGAATGAGGACGATCACATCCTCTTAATCTTCTTTGTTTATCACTGCCAAAGTTTTCTGATTTCTCATGAACAAAGCGTGAAGGAGGGTTTGTTTGTTATATTATCTTTTTGAGCCGGGCGCACTCAATGCCAGTTCCTTCTCGTATTATGGGTTTGCACATTATACGTGCAATCCCGGGGTGAAGCTTGTCCAACTTAAAAAGATCATGTATTAACTACTACTTCCTCATGAACTTAAAACAGAGGCACAAAATAGGAATGCTTTTTCTTTGAATAATTTCGAGATGGTACATGCAAGTCTCCGTTAGGAATGGCAGGTAAATACCATGTAGGAAGGTATGGTGGACTCATATGGCATAACTGGTTTAAAAGAATGTGGATGCACAAGCAGTCAGTCCGCTTAGTACAGGCGAAGGTTAGCAAAAGACTGGGAGCGACCAACTAAGAGAGCAATGACGGTCATAATCATGCAGAGCGACAAAGCAACATTGAATCAGGCATGGAAGTTATATCGCTGCTGAGAAACTAAAGATCATCAAGGCTTGCCAGACTTTCTTTACAGTCTTAAATATGCGTGAGCATACGCCAAGTCAATCAAAATAAATTCTTTAAAGGAAGATATTACTAAACCATACCACATCATAGGCAAACAAATCATGTTGGTACTCCAATAACACATTGGGAACCCCCCAGCTATTTGAGACTAACCATAAGAAAACATGAACTACTAAGCACCATTATGCACATAGCATTCTTATCATAGACATATCAACCAATGCAACGGAAGCAAACTCTCTTAATAAGATAAACATGATAACTAAAGAGAGTTAAAGCAACCAACTAAACAAAAGCTCTTTAAAAAGATAAGCATGAAAGTTAAGAGCTAAGCATGATAGTAGCTATTAAAAGACAAAGAACACACACAACAAAGATAGACATGCAAATTCTATGTTATGTTCTAGGTAGAAGTGGAGCGTGTTTCTCTCCCACATAAAGAAAGCTGAGTTCCAACTGGTTATGAAAAGCTAAAGAAAACTAAAAGGAAAACTAAAACAAGACGCTCCAAGCATAGCACATAACACATGAAGTGATTAAAATATAGTGGAACGAAGGACGAACTGATAATGTTGATGGAGAAGGGGATGCACGGGGGCATCCCCAAGCTTAGACGCTTGAGTCTCCTTGAATATTTTCTGGGGGTGCATGAGGGCATCCCCAAGCTTGAGCGTTTGACACTCCTGAATCTTTTTATCATCTTCCCTCGCACACTTGAAAACTCCCTTCATACATAACTCATCATAATCTGATTAGCGAGGTTAGTACCCATAATAAAATAATTGTTCCTTGCTGGAAATAAATATATTCTTGAAGTTCTACTGTTTCTCAAGATTGCCAAAAGGTTTTTGCAAAGAAAAAGCAAGCTCTAGGTTTGCAAAATGAAGGAAAGGCAAAACAGGACAGAATCTGTGAAAAACAGAACAGCAGGTAGTAAATGATTTTTCCGGGGCACTTCTGCAGCTCTAATCAAAAAACTCAAAACATAAGCACGAAAGACAATTATATAGAGCACGCCGTCAAAACAATTCAGACCAAAAAGATGATATGGTGATTTTATACGAATTTTTCTATCCAAGGACAGAATCTGTTTCCTGGACAGCACGTCACAACTTTTGAACTTTCTTGCAATCAGAGGCTAAACTTGGCACAAAGCTGAAAAATAAAGATACAATGATGTTGCTACAGTAGTAACAAACATCAAGACCACTAAAACTGAAAGTAAACATAACAAGGGTTGTCTCCCTAGAGCTCTTTCTTTATAGCCATAAAGATAGGCTTAAGACTTTAATGATGCTCTCGTAGGAATAAGAGTTGAAGAACAAAAGAGAGCATCAAGAAGCAAATACCAAACACATTTAAGCCTAACATGCTTCCTATGCATAGGAACATTGCAATAGAATAATTCATTGAAGCACAAAGCAACTAGCATAGGAAGGCAAAACAAACATAACTTCAAAATATTCACCATAAAGAGAGGAAACTTTTTATTATTAAGATATTTAGAATCAAGTCTCCCTCTCTCATTATAAATTTCAGTGGCATCATGGATGAACTCAACAATATAAGCATCAGGTAAAGCATTGTTACCATGATCCACATGCAAAAAGGTACTCTTACTCTCCACATAAGCATAATCTTTCTCATTGGTAATAGTGGGAGTAGGACTATCATAAACAACTTGAACACTATAGATTACTTGTGTATTAGGAGGGTGGTGTTCAACAAGGGAGTATTTCCCTCCATGATTATGACAAGTTTCATAAGGATAATTTCTCCTTATGTCATAGGTACCTTTATAATCACTACAGGTTGGAGTTATGACATCATCATAGTAGAGAAGAGCATTATCATTGCTAGCAACTATATTTGTAATCATGTTGTCTTTATTCTTACTAGCAAAAGAATTATCAATTATCACATCACTAGTGGGTAAAGGATTTGCAATCCTATCATCCCCAAGCTTAGAGCTTCCCATATCATCACTTTCAGAGTTGGTACCAAAAAGATTTTCAAGATCATAAGTAGCATTATCATCATTTTCCCAATAACAATAAGTAACATGCATATCATAATCAAAATCATCTTCAATAGTACCTACGGACGTATCATCAAGATGATAATTAAGGCAATAAACTTCACCTTCTTCTTTAAACTTACAATCGTTAGGATAAAAGTTGATGGGAGGAATATGCTCAGGCCAGGTTGATACCCATTCTTCTTCTTTCTTGCTCCTCTTCCTCCTCCTCTTCTTTTTCTTCTTCTTAACCTTAGGAGGGAGTGGTTGGAGATGAAGCTTCTCCACATATCCTGGTTTATCATTAGAAACAATAGGGGAAACTTGGGAGAAACTCTCCTTTTTATTAGCAGAAATATAAGAGACATTTTTATACTTTGGTAAAGTTCCCTCCTTTATAATCTTACCTATGTAATCATTTTATGGCAATTAACAACACAATAGAGATGGCAATTTTGCAAAGTGTTTTTTATTCCTATGGCATTAACATCTAGCCATGAAGTGTTTTCTGATAACTCTTCACACATAAAAAATAACATAAGCTCATCATAAAGATCAGAGGTGATCATGTTATCACACAACCGGTTAACAGTTATGTTTTGAAAGTTCATGCATTGAAAATTAAAGTGACCCTCTATACGGCAAAGTTCACAAGTAAAAGGATAAAGGTCACACAATTCTCTAGCAATTTCATTTAAATCTCTGACCCAAGTGATTGTTCTTTCATGCTTATGTTGCTTACAATACTTGTCTTCTTCAATCATAGGCCTTTCACAAGGTCTATCCACTCCACAAAAATTAACATGCTTATATAAAACTTCATTTTTAGGAATTGGATCATGCATGTTGCAATCATCATGAACAATTTCATTTTCTTTGCAAGTCTCTTTAAAAGGTTTATGATACTTGATCCAATCCTCCTTAGGCATATTAAGATGTGAAGCAAAAGATTTGAGGAAATCAACAAGGAGTTGAGAATCAAGCCCAAACTTAGCACTAAACTTATTAAAACTTGTAGTTTCAACAAAGGACTTAATGCAATCATACTCATAAATTATACCTGACTCTTTACCTTTGTCGATCTCCCAATCTTCAGTGTTGCGTTGAATTCTTTCAAGGAGTTCCCATTTAGCATCAATCTTTTTGTTTGTGAAAGAACCCATAGAGGAAGCGTCGAGCAAATCTTTATCCTGTCGAGAAAGCCTCACATAGAAATTAGTAATAATCATATTTTTGGGGAGCCCATGGTTAGGACATTTTAGCGTTAACGTTTTCAGTCTCCCCCAAGCTTGAGCTATGCTCTCTCCGTCATGAGGATAAAAATTATAAACATAATTCCTATTCTCATGGACTTCATGAAGAGGGTAAAACTTGGAGTAAAAGAGAGACTGGATCTCTTCCCACTCCAGCAGGTGAGAGTCATTTAGTAGCCTATACCATTCCAATGCTTTTCCTTTCAGTGACAAGGCAAATAATTTCCTCATGACAAACTCCCTTGATACACCTGCAAGCTTAAATAATGAACATAGTTGTGACAGATATAGCAAGTGTTCACCGGGATGTCTGTCTCCTGCATAACGATCAGCCAAAACATAATCGATAATACCAGCTGGTATTTTATAGGGCACAATTTCAGTAGGGGGAGGAGCAACCACCACAGGTGTGGGGCGTCTTCCCGCAAGCAACGATCCAATAGCAAGGTTGTCCATAAGCATAACTAGTGAAATAAAAACAAGAAACAAAAAGATTTAATTGCAAGATCTAAAGATATACCTTCAAGCGCTCACCTCCCCGGCAACGGCGCCAGAAATAGCTTGATGTCTACACACGCTTCTACTCTTGTAGACTATGTTGGGCCTCCAAGCGCAGAGGTTTGTAGGACAGCAGTAATTTCCCTCAAGTGGATGACCTAAGGTTTATCGAACTCAGGGAAATAGAGGTTGAAGATGGTCTCTCTCAAGCAACCCTGCAACTAAGATACAAGAAGTCTCTTGTGTCCCCAACACACCTAATACACTTGTTAGATGTATAGGTGAACTAGTTCGGCGAAGAGATGTTAAATGGCAAGTGATATGGATGGCAAAACAAAGTAATATAAATCTGTAATAAAAAGTGCAGCAAGCAAACAAGTGGTAAACGTGAGCACAAATGGTATTGCAATGGTGGAAACAAGGCCTAGGCTTCATACTTTCACTAGTGGCAACTCCCAACAACATTAACATAATCGAATCACATGATATTTCCCATAAAACATGCAAAGGGGACGCACTCGGAGGTCATTCCTTCGTGGACAAGAGAGGACGAGAATTATGTAGGGCTACAAAAGCACACCTCAAAGTTCGTAGTTCTCAATCTAAGGATTTCCCAATGTCACCGCGGCCATCCAAAGAGAGTCCCACAATCACCACAACATATCTAAAGGATAGTCAAAGACAAGCACCAAGAGACTCTCAATCTTCAATCAACACACAAGAGAGGAAATCACTCATGAAAATATTGTTCTAATCCATGTCCAATAGACCGCTGTCACCTTGGTCTCGGGGATTATACTAGATAAAGACAAGTGAGTACATCAATCCAATACATAGAGGAAGGGGAAATATCATGGGATCACCCTAGATTAACATAGCCTATGATCACAACGAAGATCACATCATGGGAGAGAGAATTGACCACATAGCTACTGGTAAGAACCTCAGCCCCGAGGAGGAACTACTCCCGCATCATTGAGGGAGGAAGCAACGTCGATGGAGATGAATCCGGGGGCACTTCCCCGTCCCGGCAGGGTGCCGGCGCAGGAATTCTGGTCCCCCGAAGCTTGATGGCGATGGCGGCGGAGATCGGAATCGCGTTTGGAGAAAAGGGGTCTAGAATCAGGGTTTCCGCGACATGGTGTAAATATATGCCAAAGGGGGGCATCGGAGGAGCCTAGGGGGGCCCAGGCGCCCCCCCCCGGCGCGGCCCAGGGGGGGGCGCCGCCAGGGCGCCTGGAGCCCTGGTGCCCCCCCGGCTGTCCTTCGGGCGCACGGTAGTTTCTGGAACGCTGATTTTTTATATAATTTTTCTGGATTTTTCCTGGCAGTTCTTGTAATGTGAAAACCTGAAATACAAAAACAGCCGAAAACAGAAACTGGCACTGGGGTGCACTGAGTTAATAGGTTAGTACAAATATGATCAAAAGTGTATGGAAGTGTATAAATATCATAGCAATATCACCCAAAAGAGGCATGGAGCAAGCATAAATTATAGATACGTTTTGGACGTATCAACGGTCAATGGTTCTCTCGAGCGCAGCCAACCCTCGGAGCGACTGTTTGAGGGTTCTTCGCAGCCATGCCTCTTCCCGTTGCAAAACATTACTCTCCTGGGCTCTATCCAGCCTATGAATCACCCAAGTGGCCACCCGCATGAGCGTCTTAACATTCCCCAATTTTCGTTGGCCCCACGCTTGCAAGTAGCTGGAGGTGTTGCGAAACAAAGCATCAAGCCTTTTGTAAGGGTCGATAATGGCGGGATCACAGACCCAGTCTTCTGTCACGGCATCCTCAAATCCATCCATCTTGGTCCATAAAAGCTCAAAGCGGAACCTCTTCTTGGGCAAAAGCTAGCGCTCGTGGACAGGTGCAAGGGAGCGTGGTCCGAAACTCCGGTGGAAAGCGCCTGAAGCAGGTATGATGGGTTCTCCAAGTCCCAGACAACTTAAATGAGCACATGATCGATCTTGGTATGGGTTGGCACCGTCCGCTCGTTAAACCACGTGAATTTCTGGCCGTGCATGTACATCTCCTTGAGTTCTTGGTCATCAACAAACTGTCGGAATTTAGTCATCATAGCCCTGTTGAGATTGTTGTTACTCTTCTCTGCAGCTCAAAGGATCATGTTAAAGTCCACCAGCAGCATCCACAGACCCGGGCAGCCCGCACGCCTCGCGCTCAGGTCCTGTAAGAACTTAGAACTGGGTCTTGTCTTCATCACTTTGTGGCCCGTAAACCACCGAAATCCACCATGGCTCTCCTGTCCTCGTATGCACCAAGCTCGTGATGAAGTTGGCGTTGTACAGAAATGTATCAACCGTCAGCACCGAGCTATCCCACACCATTAATATGCCACCCCTCGTCTCATCTGACGGTAAGTAGACAAACCCATCAAACGATGGTCCTAGGCATTGCATAACAATAAAATGGTCAATTACATCCATCTTGGTTTCCTGGAAGCAAACCAAGTTACACTTCACCGAATTCACAAACTCCCTCACAGCTTTGCGCTTCGCCGGATTGTTCAAGCAGCGAACATTCCAGCACAACACCTGGGGGTGTAGATCCATGGAAAGATCCAGCACCGACGCCGCGTCATGTCTTCTAGTTGACGCAGATCATCACCAAGCTGCTCGCCTCCAATTCCTCCGCCGAGGGGATCATCTCGCCGAAGAGAGCGGCAATGATCCGGACGTGCTGCTCCCGTAGTGGGGAGTCATACAGAGCCTTGAGCTCATGGACCACTCCATCGTCAACCACCAAGTCCTCCGGTACCACTCCCAGTGCATGTAATATCACGTTTTCTGTCGGGCTCTCCTTGGACCTTTTCGGCACTTCTAGGCTTCTCGCCCCTCGTTGGTTACCCCAAGTGGAAGGTGTGAGATGTAGTGTTGCGGAAGTTTTTCCCTTGGCAAAGATACCAAGGATCGAATCCCCAGAGACTCCTAGATTCAACAAGAAGGTGTCAACTGCAACGGTGCCAGATATTAGCAATCAACGTGGACCTGCACACAGATACAAATAACTTTGCTCCCAACAAGTACAGAGAGGTTGTCAATCCCTCCGGCCTTGTAGTTCACAAAGGATTAAACGCAAGTGATAGTAGTGATAGATATAATTGCAATAGTAAATAAAAGCGAAAAGTAAATAGAGGATGTGATCAATGATGGTAATATGGACCGGAGTCTCATGATGTTCACTAGTGATGTCTCTCTCCTAAAGACGATAAAACACCTATGTGAGGTAAACGAATTATAGCTGGGCAATTGACAGGACCATGTGCGCAAACCAATGCTGACTACATTGCAAGAAAGGTTGATGTTCAAAGCATGGGCGGTATGCCAAAGTAAGTAGACCGAAATCCTTCAATATCTACTACTAATCATCCACCTTGAGATATCTATCCAGAACATCTCGCTGGTATTAAGTTGCGAGCCCCACCCATAGTGTAAACTCAAAGCAACAGACAACTGCATTAAAAGAACTTTGCGTAAAGTAAACAATCCTTGCACCCGCGGGCACAAGCACCGTTGTTTTCCCCTTGTGGCAACAACACATCACCTAGACTCATGTTTCTGTCACTCAAACTAGTCATCGAGGGGCATGAACCCATAATCAAGCATAACGTTCCCTCTTGGAGTCACTACCTATTACTTGGCCAAAGCAATAAATAACAACGGAGAACATGCAAGAATTACTTACGAACATAAATATAAAAGAGGTAGATCAAATATATTACTCAAACACAATATGAACATAATCTCATAATCCATCGGATCCCAGCAAACTCATCATAGCAACAGCATAAGGATTACATATGTGCCTCGATCATGTAGGGCAGCTCACGAGGACTAATTAGTGAAGCACAAGAACGGGAGGAGAACATCACATAGCTACTGGTCATGGACCCATGGTCCAAGGGAGACTACTCACAACTCATCCGGGAGGCGTCCATGGTGGTGGAGAAGCTCCCGGTGGTGATCCTCCCCTCCGGCAGGGTGCCGGGAAGGGTTCTCCTGGTGCTCCCGATCTTGGAAGCGGCGGCGGCGGCGGAACAGAGATGGGATCATGAAAAGAGTTCCTCCCTCAAGGGTTTTGGGAGACGCTTTAAATATATGCCAAAGGGGGGCATCAGAGGAGCCTCGGGGGGCCCAGGCGCCCCCCGGCGCGGCCAGAGGGGGCGCACCGCCAGGGCGCCTGGAGCCCTGGTGCCCCCCCCTCCCCGGCTGTCCTTCGGGCACAAGGTAGTTTCTGGAACGTTGATTTTTTATATAATTTTTCTGGATTTTTCCTGGCAGTTTTCGTAACGTGAAAACCTGAAATACAAAAACAGCCGAAAACAGAAACTGGCACTGGGGTGCACTGAGTTAATAGGTTAGTCCAAATATGATCAAAAGTGTATGGAAGTGTATAAATATCATAGCAATATCACCCAAAAGAGGCATGGAGTAAGCAGAAATTATAGATACGTTTTGGACGTATCAACATCCCCAAGCTTAATTCCTGCTCGTCCTCGAGTAGGTAAATGATAACAAGAATAATTTCTGTGGTGACATGCTATTAAACATATAGGACTTTTTCATAGTCATATGACAAAAGCTTACTGAGACAATGAATCTATAGTAATTAAGTTGCCTCATGAGAAAATCACAAATGACTGAAAGTTTTACAATATGATACTGAAACATCAAATAGATTTGCAATGAACATGATGTGCAAATATGATAAAGTGATATCTAGCTTGCCCCCTTTAGTGAAGCAAAACATAAATGCAGGGGCACCTCCAAGGTTTAAGTGATGACTAGATACAATGATTTCAGAATAAACGATATCACAATCATGCAAAAGACAATGCTACTTTGGGACAATGCACATTACACTCAGAATGACAATCATGCTCTCAGTCGTTGGTGCTTTTAAAATAAGGTGGAGACTCTCGAACCGTGGCTTTTGTTGGCAAGGTTGAAAACCCGTAGTCGGAAACAAAGACAAAACATGTACCAGAGCTCTTGGCTTTAAAACAGAGGTAATAATTTATTTTAGATCATGCATGTTTCGTCAACGAATGCTAGCAGACAACTCAATCACTTTTTGAGAAGGACAAGTTTCGAGGAACGGCTCCCGAATGAGGACGATCACATCCTCTTAATCTCCTTTGTTTATCACTGCCAAAGTTTTCTGATTTCTCATGAACAAAGCGTGAAGGAGGGTTTGTTTGTTATATTATCTTTTTGAGCCGGGCGCACTCAATGCCAGTTCCTTCTCGTATTATGGGTTTGCACATTATACATGCAATCCCGGGGTGAAGCTTGTCCAACTTAAAAAGGTCATGAATTAACCACTACTTTCTCATGAACTTACAACAGAGGCACAAAATAAGAATGCTTTTTCTTTGAATAATTTCGAGATGGCACATGCAAGTCTCCGTTAGGAATGGCAGGTAAATACCATGTAGGAAGGTATGGTGGACTCATATGGCATAACTGGATTAAAGGATGTGGATGCACAAGCAGTCAGTCCGCTTAGTACAGGCGAAGGTTAGCAAAAGACTGGGAGCGACCAACTAAGAGAGCAATGACGGTCATAATCATGGAGAGCGACAAAGCAACATTGAATCAGGCATGATAGTTATATCGCTACTCAGAAACAAAAGATCATCAAGGCTTGACAGACTTTCTTTACAGTCTTAAATATGCGTGAGCATACGCCAAGTCAATCAAAATAAATTCTTGAGGGAATATATTACTAAACCATACCACATCATTGGCAAACAAATCATGTTGGTACTCCAATAACACATTGGGAACCCTCCAGCTATTTGAGACTAACCATAAGAAACCTGAACTACTAAGCGCCATTATGCACGTAGCATCTTTATCATAGACATATTAACCAATGCAATGGGAGCAAACTCTCTTAATAAGATAAGCATGATAATTAAAGAGAGTTCAAGCAACCAACTAAACAAAAGCTCTTTGAAAAGATAAGCATGAATACTAAGAGCAGAGCATGATAGTAGCTATTATAAGACAAAGAACACACACAGCAAATATAGACATGAAAATTCTATGTTATGTTCTAGGTAGAAGTGGAGCGTGTTTCTCTCCCACATAAAGAACGCTGAGTTCTGACTCGTTATGAAAAACTAAAGAAAACTAAAATCAAGACGCTCCAAGCATAGCACATAACACATGAAGTGATTAAAATATAGTGGAACGAAAGACGAACTGATAATGTTGATGGAGAAGGGGATGCACGGGGGCATCCCCAAGCTTAGACGCTTGAGTCTCCTTGAATATTTCTTGGGGTGCATGGGGGCATCCCCAAGCTTGAGCGCTTGACACTCCTGAATCTTTTTATCATCTTCCCTCGCACACTTGAAAACTCCCTTCATACATAACTCATCATAATCTGATTAGCGAGGTTAGTACCCATAATAAAATAATTGTACCTTGCTGGAAATAAAGATATTCTTGAAGGTCTACTGTTTCTCAAGATTGCCAAAATGTTTTTGCAAAGAAAAAGCAAGCTCTAGGTTTGCAAAATGAAGGAAAGGCAAAACAGGACAGAATCTGTGAAAAACAGAACAGCATGTAGTAAATGATTTGTTCGGGGCACATCTGCAACTCAAATAAAAAAACTCAGAACAGACGCACGAAAGACAATTATATAGAGCACGCTGTCGAAAAAATTCAGACCAAAAAGATGATCTGGTGATTTTATACGAATTTTTCTATCCAAGGACAGAATCTGTTTTCTGGACAACACCTCACAACTTTTGAACTTTCTAGCAATCAGAGGCTACACTTGGCACAAAATTGAAAAGTAAAGATACAATGATGATGCTACAGTAGTAACAACATCAAGACACAACAAAAGCAAAATAAATTTATTCATGTGGGCTGCCTCCCAAAAGCGCTTTCTTTTATGCCTTTAAGCTAGGCATAATGCATAGAGGAATCAATAACCATCGTAATAATCGGAGCTATAAATTGCTTCACATGGTTCCTCAACAAGTTCATTCTTGTTCCTTCTAGGAAAGGGGTACACACCTTTTGCCTTTCCGCGCTAGCGGATTTGTCCCTTACCTATATCAATGAAGCCTTTAACTGCTCGGAGGAAGTCCCTTCCAAGCACTATATTTCCTTGGTTTGGCTCCATGATGAAGAAATCAATCATTGCAATCCCTTTAAGGAATTTAACTGGCACGTCTTTTATTCTTCCCTGGATTTCAGAAATATCTCCATTAGTGTGTTCATGATAAAATGGTAATCTATCCATGTTAAATTTTAAAGAATCATGAACAATTTTTGGCATAGTAGAAACCATAGATCCAATATCACAATAAGCAAGGAAGTCTTGATTAGAGATGCTAATCCTAACGAAAGGCTCCCAATCATTGTCTATTTCCAAAATGTCTTTCTTATTGGGTTTAGGTTTCTCTACCTTCATCAAGTCTAGAGCATCCATTCTCTTTTCAATAGTAGCAAGTCTATCTATGACAGTATCAAAGTTATGATCATAAACAAAGTAACTAGATAGACCATGTATAATTTCAAGAGCTCTAGCTTCATCACACTCTAGGAAATCTCCCTCGGCTATAATATCGAGAGAGTGTTTACACCATTTAAAAAGACCATGGTAAAAAATTCTAAGCACAATTTTTATAGGTATCCAAGGCATAATTCTCCTATGTGCATCAGAAATTCTGTCCCATGCCTTCTTCATATTTTCTCCATCCCTTTGATGGAAATCTAGAACCTCTGATTCCCTCAAAGCACCAAATCCTAACATGTTTAGCTAAACACAAAGGACTACTTAACAGGAAAGCAAAATAATTTTTTTTTTGTAATTTTTGATAAAGGATACTAAAGCAAAAACTGAAAGGTAAACTAACAAGACTAAAAGCAAAGGTAAAAGATAGCGTGCAACTCCCCTATCTTGAAGAGTGGAGTCCCCGACAACGGCGCCAGAAAAACTCTTGCTAGGCTTCTCGCCCCTCGTTGGTTACCCCAAGTGGAAGGTGTGAGATGTAGTGTTGCGGAAGTTTTTCCCTTGGCAAAGATACCAAGGATCGAATCCCCAGAGACTCCTAGGTTCAACAAGAAGGTGTCAACTGCTACGGCGCCAGATATTAGCAATCAACGTTGACCTGCACACAGATACAAATAACTTTGCTCCCAACGAGTACAGAGAGGTTGTCAATCCCTCCGGCCTTGTAGTTCATAAAGGATTAAACGCAAGTGATAGTAGTGATAGATATAATTGCAATAGTAAATAAAAGCGAAAAGTAAATAGCGGATGTGATCAATGATGGTAATATGGACCGGAGTCTCATGATGTTCACTAGTGATGTGTCTCTCCCAAAAGACGATAAAACAGCTATGTGAGGTAAACGAATTACAGCTGGGCAATTGACAGGACCATGTGCGCAAACCAATGCTGACTACATTGCAAGAAAGGTTGAGGTTCAAAGCATGGGCGGTACGCCAAAGTAAGTAAACCGAAATCCATCAATATCTACTACTAATCATCCACCTTGAGATATCTATCCAGAACATCTCGCTGGTATTAAGTTGCGAGCCCCACCCATAGTGTAAACTCAAAGCAACAGACAACTGCATTAAAAGAACTTTGCGTAAAGTAAACAATCCTTGCACTCGCGGGCACAAGCACCGTTGTTTTCCCCCTTGTGGCAACAGCACATCCCCTAGACTCATGTTTCTGTCACTCAAACTAGTCATCGAGGGGCATGAACCCACAATCAAGCATAACATTCCCTCTTGGAGTCACTACCTATTACTTGGCCAAAGCAATAAATAACAACGGAGAACATGCAAGAATTACTTATGAACATAAATATAAAAGAGGTAGATCAAATATATTACTCAAACACAATCTGAACATAATCTCATAATCCATCGGATCCCAGCAAACTCATCATAGCAACAGCATAAGGATTACATATGTGCCTCGATCATGTAGGGCAGCTCACGAGGACTAATTAGTGAAGCACAAGAACGGGAGGAGAACATCACATAGCTACTGGTCATCGACCCATGGTCCAAGGGAGACTACTCATAACTCATCCGGGAGGCGTCCATGGTGGTGGAGAATCTCCCGGTGGTGATCCTCCCCTCCGGCAGGGTGCCGGGAAGGGTTCTCCTGGTGCTCCCGATCTTGGAAGCGGCGGCGGCGGCGGAACAGAGATGGGATCGCGAAAAGAGTTCCTCCCTCAAGGGTTTCGGGAGACGCTTTAAATATATGCCAAAGGGGGGCATCGGAGGAGCCTCGGGGGGCCCAGGCGCCCCCCGGCGCGGCCCAGGGGGAGGGCGCCGCCAGGGCGCCTGGAGCCCTGGTGCCCCCCCCCCCCC
>LR738714.1:462908718-462948571 GCA_902687465.1 Secale cereale
CCCCCCCGGCTGTCCTTCGGGCGCTCGGTAGTTTCTGGAACGTTGATTTTTTTATATAATTTTTCTGGATTTTTCCTGGCAGTTCTCGTAACGTGAAAACCTGAAATACAAAAACAGCCGAAAACAGAAACTGGCACTGGGGTGCACTGAGTTAATAGGTTAGTCCAAATATGATCAAAAGTGTATGGAAGTGTATAAATATCATAGCAATATCACCCAAAAGAGGTATGGAGCAAGCAGAAATTATAGATACGTTTTGGACGTATCAGGCACCGCGACCTTCTTGGATGATCGCGTAGCTCTCTTGGGCGTGAAGAGTTCTGCTTCTGGGCGTAGCTGCGCTTCCTGTACTTCTTTCAGAAGGGGAGGAGCGAGCTTATTGATGATATTGGAGCAAAAACTCTTGAGTTTGCCATAAGCTTGGGCCTCTTGTAGCGTCATGCCCTCCGTCTCGTCACTTGGCTGTCCCTCAGGCAGACAAACCTCACGGCCAGCAACTCCCGTCTCCCTGTGACCATTTTGCCCAGCCGTAACAATGGCCAATTGGTAGCGTTGCTTCCTGTCCCCATTGGGTTCCCCAACGTGACCTCCATGTTCTGTCCTGATGCCGCAAGCAATGGCGCCATACGTGCATGCCTCCATGCATGCTGCATGTGCATGATTTCCATCATTGCTCCCACCCTCAGTGGCCACAGCCTGGCTCTCCTTGGTCGGCCCCCTGCCTGAGGTCAGGGCCTATCGTGTTGTGCGCCCCTCCTGCACTCCATGTCCCTCGTGGGCGGCCCACCGGGTCCCACCAACTGGGGCTCCATCTACAGCCGACTCCCCTTCAACGAACCAGATGCGAGATCCCCAGGTTTGTCCTGTCCCCCAACACCCGTGGGGTCTACCTCACCCTCCTTCGAGCATAGCCGAGGGGTAGCCATTGGCTCGCAGGGCTTGTGCGCATCCTCCAATGCATCCGTCGTCACGCGGTTCGGAGGCGGGGCCAGGACCAATGGCAGTCCAGACTCCACTGTTCTGTTGGCCTACGGATCCACGTCCTTACCCACTGGGGGCTCTACTCCTCACCCAACGGTAACACTTGTGCTGCAGCCAACTGTCCAGTCGAAACCGCGCCACCTCCGTTCAAACTGGTCTCAGGAACCTTTGCGCTCCCATCTCCACGCACCTGCTGACCCGAAAGGCGGTCAAAAACTGCTTCCTAGCCGTCACCCTATCCTGCAACCGCACGGAGGGCCCACCGTACGGGACGACATGAGTGGGGGCCATCGGGGGGTAGACGCGAGCCTGGACCCTCCAGATTCCTCATCGTGCCGCCGTGGCCGCCGCCATCGGTAGCGCGACCGTGCTTGCCGTCGCGCACATCTCGGATACCAAACTGCCATACCACCTTCCGTGGCCTGGAACCACCGCCACCGTCGCTGAGCTCGTCCGACGAACTAGGCAGTCCGCTCTAGCCACTATCGAAGGAGCTGCCTAGGAACCACGGCTGGCCCGCCTCCCTAAAGTCAGCCACCGCGTCGACGTGGATGAGTATCTTGTACTGCAATAGTGGTGGAGGAACCTCCGTTCCTGGCTCCGGGATGGCAAGCCAGTGAAGGGAAGGAATCACATCCGGGTTAGCAGTCCACGCCGTGAGCCTGAAGGCGGAAAGGTCCGCTCTGGAGCTAGTTTCCGGCGCCACCGTGTCCACCTTGCAGGTCGTACCCAGCAGCTCCTCCGCCATCTCCTGCTCCCAGGCATGGGGTGGAATTCCCTCCATGACGATCCAAACCTTGTACCCCAAGATCGAGTGCACCGCGTGCGACTGCCGGTTCCAAGGCCTAAAGAACAGCCTGTCTCCCTCAAACTTCACCTCCAGGCACGCAACGACTCTGTTCCTGAGCTCCGCCAAGGCAAACACTACTAAGAAATCCTCAGGCCGGTACGGGTGAACCGAGACTTGATCTTCAGCGATGTCGAGCTTGCCTGCCAGAATCTTGAACACCCGCTGCGGCGGCAACCTCCTCCTAGCGCAGCCCACGTAGGCGACCATGGTGAAGCGCAGCCGATGTTCCAAATCCGCCGTGGACTACGAACGCCGGACCACGCAGATATCGGACTCGCCCTCCTCAGCATCAAGCGCGACCTGGAGCTTAGGGGGCGCGAGCCGCGGCCATGTCACCCTGGCCGCCCGATGCAGCACAGGGGGAGCTGCGTCGGGGTGGACCCACGCGCCGCCAGGCGATCCGAACTCGCACGCGGAGAAGACCGGCGAGCTACCTTGGCGATAGCCTCACGCATGAGCTCGTCGGCAGAGGAAGGACTCCTGGGTCTCTTGTAGTCGCGGGAACCATGGCCGGGCAGCCCGCACCTGAAGCAAACCTCCAGCTTGGCCCAGTCCTGCCGGTAGTGGCCTTTCTCGAGCCACCTGAAGCACTTGTCCCCCAACTCCGGGATCACCTCCACACGCGGCGGCGGCGGTCCACCACGCCAAGCCCTGGACGGGCCTGCGTGGTATCCCTGGCCGCCACGAAGCCGCCAGAGCTCCTTCTTGGACGGGGGCGGCTGCTCCCACGTCGCGGCAGGGGGCTCCGAACGCGGCGCAGACTCCACCGCCGGCTGGAATTCAGAATCCGCCGAGTCCTCCGAGATCCCCAGCCCGGACACGATCGGCCGCTCACCCTCCGGCCTGAACAGGGAGGAGACGGATATGGGACTGGAGGCCATGGCCGCAGCGAGCAACAGGGTCGGAGAGGGGGACGAGGTGGCCGGGACGGCCGGAGTGGCGCGAGCCGGGAGCGCAGAGAGCGCGGTGGACGCCGACGCCGGAGCGGCGCACGGCGGTAGGAGGGGCGACGGGCGGGGTGGCTCTCGCTAGCTCTCGCCATCTCCCTGATTTTTGTGACGTTTGCTTCTGCCGATTTTAAAAGCGCGGTAATAATAAGAAGAAAAAACACGGGAATGGAGAGTCACGTCACTACATGTTTGTGCACAAGAAAAACATGGAATTCTTTCCGCAAGGTTGACGTGTGGAAAATTTCTTTTTAGCTATGTCATGGTGAGGTGGTGGTTGGAACGGCCCTTGTAGAAGACGACGCGGCCGGGGATGATGGTGGTGGTGACAATGTCGGGGGCCGAAGGGAGGTAGAAGAAGAGAAAATGGGGTCTGTGTCCCAACGGGCAGGCCGAGGCAGGACAAAGGCACGTGCCGCTTGTGTCCGTTTGGCCACAAACTCATCTTAAATTTGGACCGGAAATAGATCGAAAGCGACGCGTTGGAGAGTCTGTTTTGTCCGTTTACCCGAACGGTTACAAACGTACCATTTGAAGTGATGCGTTGAAGTTGCTGGCGTGCGTGTAATTCCTCTCAGAAATCAGCGAGAGGACAACCGTCCTACGCATTACTAGCGGTGGAAGTTACGGTGAAAGTTGGCTGGCGAGGTAGGATTCCTACCGGCCTCTCTCGTGCTAGTGAAGCGGGGCGGGAGTGGTGCCGTGGTACTACTGGTCCCACGACATTAACCGAAGCAGGCAGGGCCAGAGAGGCGATGGCGTGATGGAGCAAAAGGTTCCGAGTCCGGAGGTCGTTATATACGCTTTCCCCGCTCCACCCACACCGATACCATATCCTCACTCTCCGCCCACACTGCCCCCGCCTGGCATGCCGCTCTAGCTCACAGCAGTGTCGACACACCCACACCGTAGCCGCGCAAGGGGAATCGAATGGCGGCCGTGGTGGCGGCCGTTGAGGCGGGAGTGGTGGCGGTGGCGAGCGGGCGGAGCAGCAAGCTGGTCCGGAGCCTGTACTGGCGCCTCCGCGCGGGGATCCGGCGGCTCCAGTCGGAGCGGCGCAGGTGGCGCGGTGGCAGACGGGAGCGCTTCAGCTTCCACTACGACGCGCTCAGCTACGCCCTCAACTTCGACGACGGCCGCCGTGGTGCCGACTTGGTCCTCGTATGAAGCAGACG
This sequence comes from Secale cereale, assembly GCA_902687465.1. Taxonomy (NCBI): domain Eukaryota; kingdom Viridiplantae; phylum Streptophyta; class Magnoliopsida; order Poales; family Poaceae; genus Secale; species Secale cereale. Next base: position 462,912,672 of record LR738714.1, read on the forward strand.
CCGTGCTCGCTAGGTGCTCGATCGTTGGGTGGTGGCCGGGCTGCCTATGGACGCCGGTGGCTTAGGGGCAGGGGATCTGTTTCTGTGCGAGTTTCTTTCATCAGTGCTTTATTTTAGCAGCTGCAATGTTTCGCGGTGATCCGGAAGAGCAACCTCTGTAATCTACCAGCCCTGCGCTGGGGCTGCGTCACGCTCTTTGGCCATTGTAACGCCATGATCTGCAGAGGTGGGATTATTTTGGTGCTTGTTCATCCGCGGCGCAACTCGAATGGCATGAAAAATATGCGCGACTTTGTGTGTAGCTGCCAACTTTGTAGTGTAGCTGAAGGGTCCTCCTGACATAACGCCGAAAAGATCATGAGCTCAGGGAATAGAATAGCATGTTGGCGTGCAACTTGAATTCTGTTTCCATCACCCATCATAGTGGTCGTCAGTTCGGGAAGGTAATGCTCGAAAAGCAGGGAAATTGTTTTCCTAGATTCGGCGAGGGTGCAATTGTGATTATATTGCAATTTCCTCTTAAGCTTCAGGATCAGCTGCAAGCTCTGTTATGAACAGTGGCTGCTGGGTATGAGCATTTTTCTCTGTTATGAACAGTGCTTGCTCCGGGTATGAGCATTTTTCTTATGCTTGTCAGTCGTCATGTGCATCGTACTAGTCGTTTAGTGTATAGGCCATAAAATAATGCTGCTATAGTACTAGTACTTGTTTTGTCGCCATTAGTGAACAAACGATCGTGACTTGTTTAAGGACAACGGCCAATCTCGAAAGGTGGCAAATTTTCGTGTTTTTACTTTTTGCAAAGAAATTCCGGATCTGGCTCCTGTTTGAAAAGTTTTCGGGATTTGATACTTTTCCTACGGTCCGTCACAGGCTCTGGTGGTAGGGTTAGACAGTCTATCGCCACGGGCCTTGCGGTAGGGTGCGACGGCGGGTGACGGCGCCGTTTGCCTATACTGACGTGGATAAGCACCTTACCGCCGCCTCTCCTGGCGGTAGGCTATCTAACCCTACCGCCAGAGCCTGTGACGGTAGGGTGCGGCTGGGTTTTGCCGCAAATCGTTCTGTAACAAAATATGCACGTGCCCTGATCCTATCGCCAGAGGCTGGCGGTAGGCTGTGTAAATCTACCGCCAGTGAGGTAGGGTCCTGTGTTTTATATTTTAAGTTCATTTGCTTGTTTCTTTTCAAATTCAATATGACAACAATATTACATCAAGTGTCACAAAGTATGACAACAATATCACAGATTTTAAACAATTAAACTTGAGCACCACATACACATTAACAAAACTTCAAGTGCTTAGAACATTTCAAACGAACTTCAACTAATTAGTAATTAGAGTTCCACATAGGTTCACAAATAGAAAACACATAGATCCACAAATAGCAAACTCATAGTTCCACGTAATTTCACAACCACTAGACAAGTTCAACCAAACGAAGTTCAAACACATAGACACAACCCAACTACAAGTTCAACCAACTATCGGAGAGCATAATCATTTGCTCATTCCCCTCTTGGAGGTACGGTCCTCGTTACTCTTTGAACGAGTCTCGGTCTTCTTGGGCCGTCGAGGGAGCGGTCTCTCGAAAGGTTCCGGACTCACCACTTCGGCTTCTTTGAATCCCTTTTCGTCATCTCTTCAGGTTGTTGAGATGATTGGGTTGATGGAGGTCCATAATCTTCATCGTACTCCTCCTCCCCGTTGCCATCATCATCCCCATCCTCCTCCGCCCCTTCTTCATATGTTGCCTCCTCTTCCTGAACCAACCTAGACGGCGAGGGAACGTGGCTCGATGAGCCGATGTGACCCTGTGTGGCTGCAGGTTGATAAGCTTCAACCGATCCAGCTCCAGCACAGCCAAGCAGGCCTACTAGCTTGCGACAACGCTTCACGAGCTTCTGCACTCACAATGAAACAAGAGCATATTAAGTATCAGATTTATGATTGCAAGTGAACCGGATGCATCTGTTCCGAGGAAGCTGAAGTTGTACCTTCATCGCCCCCCTCATATTGTTCTCAGACTCTACGCCTCCAGGGATACCACCTAGTGCATCTGAGGCTTCAAAGATGCATCTGTTCAGCTCACCAGACTGCAAAGGCAGAAGTCAGTGCCGATGACGAATACAATAATTTAAAGGCATAAGTTTGAACAGACGTACCACTCTGTTGATGAGGGGTGCAAACTCCCTAAATCCACTGTGCATGTCTCTGATGCCGGTCTGATAGGCCTCTTCCTCGGGGTCATCCCTCTCCAGCTCCGCGATGTCTTCCGCCGTCCACCGAGGCCTGAGACGAAGATGGTGCTTATGGACATCATCGTACCACCTCATGTGTCGGCCCTCGTAATCATCCCAGTCCGTCACTTTCCTCTCCATGTCTTTCCTGTACCTCCGTCGGTTCCACTCCGTCACATGAGTTTTATGCTACTCTCGCCAGTCTGTGATCGACTGATTCTTCTGCCGGCTCATCCTGCAAGGCATAGGCCAAAATAAACATCATAAAGTCGCCACACAATGAACTATGTAGCCACGCGGTGTGGCAAGTACCACTCGACGGCGTACACACAGATCATGGGCACGATGCACCACCAGTGACCATGGTCCGCAGTGGACAAAAGCCGGCGGCTTACGCTTGAACTGCAACACAAAACCCAACAGGCGGGCTTTCTTGAAGAACGGCGCGTAGCGCTCGTCGTATTTCATATGACCATATACCCCGTGACCCCTCATGCTGTCAAAAAGTGAACGCCAAAAGTTAGGAAATTATTTTCATCAATCCGAAAACTTTGCTCAATATTTCATTCATATCACTTACCTCTCCGTTCTCTATGAAACAGGCACGATGACCCTTGTCGAATGCCCAGTCCAGCATGAAGTACCGTGGGCCGATGTTGCCCGCAAGAGGTGCCCGCCTTAATAAAATTTAAAAAATAAATAATCATAAGCATAAGCATAAACAAAAAAAAATGAAATTTCTTCGTTACATGAACTAGGGTTCATCTTAAGCATATTCCTCCAACAACATCTACTACACATGATGGATCACATCATATCAACATGCATCATATCCAAATAAAATCCTCCAACATACATCATATCATCATATTTTTAAATATTTTTTTCCAACAACATCTTCATATCATCATATCAACATGCATCATCAAGCTAGGGTTCATCTTCACATCACCATGCATAATCAAACTAGGGTTCATCATCATATCAACATACATCATAATTTTTTAACAAAAAATATTATGAACTAGGGTTCTTCAAACTAACATATGAACTAGGGATTTGAGTTCATATTCAATACCACTACTTACTAAAGAACTAAGAACTAGAACTACAATCTACCTAAAACAATCTTAGGTGAAAAAAGTTCCAATCTAAGTTAAAAAATATGAGGGATTTCAAGCAAATAATGCGCCAAATCGGAAGCAAGTTTGCAAAAACTAATTGGAGGGATTGGAGGAGTTTATATTTCTTTCTTCGGGGCCATCTCGATCCGCAAAAACGGTGAAGAATCGGCGAAGATCCGAGGGGGAGAGTGGAGGAGATGAGAGAGGGAGAGAGGGGCGACTTGGGGGAGAAAAGAAGAAGAAACCGACGGGGGAGAGGGGGAGGGTGGGGAGATGGGCAGGGGCGCGGGGTCCTGGGGGAAATAACTGCTCGGACCCTACCGCCACAAGCTCTGACGGTAGGGTTAAACAGCCCACCGTCAGGAGCCACCACGCGCTGACGTGTATAAGCACCCTACCGCCAAGGCCCGTGGCGGTAGGCTGTCTAACCCTACCGCCAGAGCCTGTGGCGGTAAGAAAAAGGGCCAAATCCCGAAAACTTTTCAGACAGATGTCGGATCTCGAATTTCTTTGCAAAAAGGGTCAAAACACGAAAATTTGCCTCGAAAGGTTGCAAATCAGCGCTGGGAAGAAAATAGGTCGGAAGAAAGAGAGGTGACCGTTGGTCCGAATTCCTTATCCCTTTTTCTTCTCTCGCGGGGGTCTGAATTGTGAAATGAACCAAAGCCTTTTCACATCGCATGAGAGTTTTTTCTTTCTTTTTGGAGATGGGAGCAGTTCACACTTCACAGGGTGACGACGGACGAAATGAAGAGTCATGATTCTTCTTCATGAGCATGGGAGTATGTAGCAAGGACAAGACATCGGATTATTGGTTGTTGCTCCAGAGAAAGTGAGAAACTGCTCTGCCTTTTTTCCATCAACCCATCCCATCCATCTATGTCCTCCGTAAGCTCCGGGCCTTTCTGATGTCACAAATCAGCGAGAAGTACTCGTAGATCGCAGGAGGATCCGACGTGGGCGCCAGTGAGAAACGCTGCCTGCTCCGCGTGCCCACAGTTCCGGCTGAATCGTCCCATCCGCAGTGGCACGGCCTCTCAAGTCAGCTGCTCCCGATGACGTGAGGAGCAGCAGCTGGTGGTACCGTACTTGATCAGTTGATCCATCATATAGTAATTTGCAATACGGGGTACTGGTAACTGCAATCGGTTTTTAAGAAAAGAATGTCACGCGCTGCTCTACAGAGTTCTACTCCAGACCTACTCCAGTGCGGACGAAATTATCGTGTGGAGTGTGGGCGTGGCCCTGCAGAGCGCGCGTGTCGCTCGAATCGTCGAGCCCATGAAGCATGAAAGCAGCGTTGTTTGCTCAGCCACGCCCGGGAAGCATCAGGGCACGACACGACGAATTCCTGTGGTGACGCTTTCGATCGTTGCTTCACTTGGGTAGATAAGACGAATCATGTGCTCGCGTATACGTCTCCTTTTTGCGATCGGCAAACGGAGGAACATGTCTGAAAAGGCTACAATTTGTCCAGCAGTGATATGTAGTACTCCGTTCATTCCATAACATAGTGTGTCCACGTTTTTGATATATAAGTTTGATCATAAATTTAGAGCAACTGCGGCGGGAGCATGACATATACCTTTGAATTCATATCCGGAAGAAGTTTTCAAAGGTATAATTTTTGATAAAATATTTATATATTATTGGTCTAATTTATGGTCAAAGTTGAATCTTGAAAAGCATGGGACACTACATTATTCAATGGAGGGAGTATCGCCTAAGGCATCTTCAACGCTTACCCTTAAAACGCCTGCAATCCTTCAGACATGTTTTGTCATCTAACGTGGGCCTGTATCGATCCACTGACTTGTCCGAACATATATTTCCCCGTAAACCGAAAACAAACAGGAGGCTTTGCAGGCGTCCGAACAATTGCCATGCTCGATTCTGACCGTCCTAGCCCACCGAAATTTCCTCTTCCGCGCCTACGCGCTTTCCCGCCCAAAGCCAGCGACCTGCATTCATGCCGGCCCATAGCGGACGCGACCGCTCACAGGAGTCGGCATTAAAATGGCTCATCGGCCAAGAGTGCCACCCGTTGCTCGCTCGCTGCACACACATTCTCTCCACAATGAAATGACATTCATCTGCCTGCATACCTTCATTAAACTGGCACGTGTGCCGTGCCGGGGAACCTACTCTGGTGCCCCGAGCGCCACATGTTTGTTACTGGATCAACCCATATTAAACAACTATCCGGCTGGCTCCTCGCATCCGCCCGCTATACAACATGGCCACGCACCGGGCAGGAACCGCATCTCACCTTCGCTCTCCACCTCGTCCTTTTACAACACCCGCCATGGTCTCCGGTGAGCAGAAGAAGAAGTTCTTCTGCATTGCAGGGTGACGGTGTCGTGGACAAGGGGGTCCTAGCCCAGTCGGACTAATGTATGGGCCGAACTACCAGCCCACGAAGTAAGGAGGACTTCGGAGGCCTTCAAAGTGCGGCGACCGAAGACTTGGCGTGTACTTCAAGCATATCTGACTAGATCCGGCATGTAAATCCTTAGATGGCAACCGACCATGTGTAACCCTAGATACCCCTGGTGCCTATATAAACCAGGAGGTTTAGTCCATAGAGGGCATCCATACATGCACCCATTCATCATACCGCTAGGGTTTAGACCACAACTCACGATCTCGTGGTCGATCAACTCTGTACCTTGATAATCTCATAATCCAAGGAAGAGCAGGACACATGGTTTTACCTCCATAGAGGGGCCCGAATGTGGGTAAACTTCGTGTGTGTTCTTCTCTTGTTACCCATCGTTCCGATCTAACAGCTCGCGCCCCCTACCCGAGAGATGTCGGTTTTGACAATGACATTGGTGCTTTCATTGAGAGATCATTGTTTGATCACCCAGGGTCGATGGCTCGTCTGTGGTCGACAGCAGCATCAGCCGTGGGGACATCTTCGTCCCCGACTAGCTCTTCGCCTTTGGCAACATTGTGTTGCATGCTGATCCAACCGGCCATTTAGGCCGTGTGGATAATTTCACCCCAAACCAAGTGATCGTGTTTGGAAGCCTGGAGTATAGCGCAGACGCTCGAGGAGATCTGGTCCCGTCGGGGTGGACCCCAGATTAGCACGAACCCTCCAGCGCCATTACCCCAGAGCCGACATACAATGGGATCCTCGGATCCGCCCTCCCCCCTGAGCCGACCCCGGAGATAGATCGGGTGGTCGGTGCATCTGGCTTAAACGTTGGGCCCTCAGACGTTTCTTTTGTGCTGAGTTTGTCTTCGACCCCGGTAACGCCAATCTCATCACCAACAACTGATGTAGTAACTAGTCCCGCCACCCAGGGATCAACCTTGGGCGAGTAAGAAGTCACCACCACGTTAGGTGGCCCAAACAAATTGTTCCAGATCAGCCCGGCATACGCCCAGGTCCTAGAGGTCGAGGAGCTCTTGCAAATCAATGGCGTGCTAGATCGAGGCCAAAGCATGGCGATCTCATCCGCTGTTTAGGATCATATAGGATGTAAAGCCGATGATCGGGATTTTTTATTCCACCCACCACACACCTTGTCGCCACGGTCGAGGATCTGACAGATACACTCGACAATGGTTCCAACGAGGCCATCGACATGGACGAAGACGTCGATGGCGATCCCGGAGGAGAACCACCTAAGACCATACCCCACACAGGGAATTGGGCCGCAACATCCACATACGACGTCTACAAGGTCGATACTTCGGAGGACAAGTCTGAAGAAAAAACTAATGAAAACCCTAAGCACCGTCGCCTTAAAAGGTGATCCAAGGGCCAACAAGGAAGCAGGAGCATGACCAACACCATTGGTGCCGCCGATAATGGTGCTGCCTCCGAGGCTGTTGAGAATCGAGGCAAGGACAATCAAGCCTCACCCGCCTAGCTGAACAGACCCCTTGGAACACCTGCAGAGAAAAACCTCGAGGACATGGGCACCTTCTATGATGGGTCGGACAAGGATTATATGCGGGGGTCCGAAGGTGATGTGAGAGCCTCCGACTCGAAGACTTCATCATACCTATAAATCCATCCGAGCAGGCGTGTTTACAACGACAACTAATCACAACCGAACGGAGCATGAAAAAGAAGTAGTAGGAGTTGTATACAGATGAGATTGTGCTCAATAACAAATGGCTGAAACTCCTTGTGCTCAAAGCGGACCTTGAGACCCAAGGTACGACCCCCAAATCTTTTCCTAAAAGGTGACTATTACGTGACTTCGACGATGAGGCCACAGATAACGAGCCACTCATGCACGACCACGTAGGCCAAGCCCAACGACCCCCTAGAGGGCGCGATCAGCCAACAGGGTAACCCAAGGCACCACCTGTTATAGTACGCCCTCACGGAAAGAGTGCGGTCGAGCACCCTGTCGGTGTCAAAACCGGGGGATCTCGGGTAGGGGGTCCCGAAATATGCGTGTGAGGATCGATGGTAACAGGAGGCCAGGGACACGATGTTTACCCAGGTTCAGACCCTCTCGATTGAGGTAATACCCTACTTCCTGCTATATTAATATGGATGAATATGGATACATGAGTTGATCTACCTCGAGATCGAATTGGCTAAACCCTAAAGTCTAGCCTATGAGGATTTGAGATTCTCCGTTCGCCTATACGGACTAAACCCTCTAGTCGAGATACGAGAGATGATCTTCGACTATGATCTTCACGGTCCACCAGTCCGGCCCACCAAGAGTTATATGGCCTCCCGAGGACCCCTCTATCCAGGACTCCCTCACTAGCCCGTGAACCCGACTTCAATGACGATGAGTTCGGCTTCCGTATTGTCTTCGGTGTTGCAAGGCGGGTTCCTTCTTCCGAATATATCTTCTGCAAAAAGTGTATTGTGTTCGGCTCTACAAGGTTAGTACAACCCTTAGCCTCGAAGGCAAGGCTTTTAAAAGAAAATGAATAGTGTGTCTTTACTGACAACTTTTGGGTGAAGCATCACGTCCAACCCACTAATATATCGAACCGTTTTATTCAGCCCTAGTTTCGTGTTTCGAGGTAAATCCTCATTGACACATCCCATCAGAATAGTGATTGTGCCCACTTTTAGTGGGATCCTTATCAATATGACGTGAGCACCCACGCTGCGCATTACGCACAACCGCTTTGGGAACCGGCAAGGTTTATGGCTAAAGTGGGGGGACGCTCTGTATTCATAGCGCTATAAAAGGATATCTATCCCTTTCATCAGCCCCACGCCTTTCTCAAGATCAAGCTCTCCAATGTCCCTTGCCCCCGTAGTCTCATCTCCCGCGCCCACCGCTCCACGTTCCTCAACCACTGCTCCCCTTCCCAGCTATGGCGGGATCCGGAGCCAGAGGCAAGTGGGAAGCTTCCACGGTCACAGAAAAGACCGTGGAGGATCTACGAAGCACGGGCTATCTCGCCGCCACTATCGTGCACCGAGTCCCTGCCAAGGGTCAGGTGATTCCCGTCCCTGAGGCGGGTGAGAGGGTAGTGTTCACTTCCTATTTTGTTAGGGGGATAGGGTTTCCACTCCACCCCTTTGTTCGGGGTCTTTTTTCTTCTACGGGCTAGATTTCCATGATCTAGCCCCGAACTCAATCCTTCACATATCCGCTTTTTATAGCGGTGTGTGAAGCTTTCCTCCGCATCCCTCCACACTTTGGCCTATGGCTCAAAACCTTCAACGTGAAGCCGAAGGTGGTGGACAGACAACACGCGGAATGCGGGGAGCCATGATTAGCAAGCTCCCGAATGCAACTTGGCCCAAGGGCTCATTCATGGAGACAAATAAGGTCTGGCAGTAGGAGTGGTTCTACATCACCGAACCCCGCGACGCCAAATGGGCGGCGGAGCCTGCTTTCAGATCCGGACCCCTAGGGAGGCTAACCTCTTGGACCAAAAAGGGTCTGGACTGGGGGTCTACAACTGAACTGACGACTCTTGTGAGCCGGGTGTCCAACATGATCTCCATGGGGCACCCGCTCTCCTCCATGGTCTAAGTGATGCTAACCGAGCTTGTTCTCCCTTGCCAAAGCCGGGACTCCTCCCAATGGGAGTTCGATCCGGCAAGAGACAAGCCGCTGAAGCATCTCTTCGGTTTTACGCACAAGGAGATATGGAAGCATCTCTTCAAGAGCCAGAAGGAGTAGCAGGCGGAAACTGAAGACGCGGGCTTTAGCACCGCGCTCTCCATCACAGAGGTAATAGAAATTTTGCCGAACATATGTTTATTCCTTATTTAATGATAACAAGAATTGGAGTTTTTCCGTCATATACAGGGCTGGACGAAGAAGGCGACCCGGATTAAGAGTCCGACGCCTCTGCCAGAAGACCCAACATTGCCTCTTTTTTGACGGCAATGCTGGTCCCGGCGCCGTACAAGGCGCCGACCAAGAAGCCCAAGAAGACGAAGGGCAAGGGGGCCGGAGATAGCCCCCGTTCTGCGGACAGGAAGTCCGAGGAAATCAACATCCTCTCCTCCGATGATGTGGAGGAAGATGAGGAGGAGGAAGAGGAAGAATAAGAGGAGCCCCCCTGCGCAAGGCAGGGGGAAGAAGAGGGGGTCCGTCGCTAACGCGGGCACGGCTGCGCCCCGGAGGAAACTGAACCTCAGAGCTAGTTCGGATTCGCTCGAACATAGCTTCGTGGTGAAGCCCAGGGTGAAACCCCTGCCCGAATTGTAAGTTTGTCCTGATTGACTGCCGCACCTTTGTTCGTTCAGTATTTTTGATGCTTTACTTAGCATTTTTCTCCTGCTGACCTATAGCCCTCCCGGAGGACACCCCGACGCCTCCTTATTGGAGGGGAACTCTCTAGTGCCTGGAGAGACGGAGAGTGACCCGCCAGCCCGGGCTTCACCACCCGTGATTGGTGGGGACACTGAAGTGTCATCCCAACGGGTATCCTCCGCCCTAAGAGACGAGGGCGGGCAGGCAATAAGGTGACCGGGGATAATACCTCGGCGGCTGCTGACCATGGGGAGACCGTCCCCATGGAGACCGAAGACGTGGGGCCAAAATAATCTGGGGCCCCACCGAATACTATCCCGGAGCCTAGTGGGGCTCCGGGGTCCGAAGACCCGACTCCTCAAGCGGAGGAGGATATGGCGGCGCCCAGAGTTAATCCGGAAGCGCCGGACTCCATGGAGGGAGTGCTGCAAAGTGCTCTCGTCATTGAAGAACACTGCACCGTGATGGGTGCAGTGATGAAGAAGATTCAGTCCGTTAAGGACGGACTAAATGAAGCCTTCAACAGCCTGTTAACAGGCTTTGAGGTAAGCAATGTAATGTTTTTTATAGAACTTTATTATGTTTAATGCACATACATAACCAGTAGCCCCTGATGCTTTGTGTGATTCTGAAAAGAACCAGATGAAGTATCCATATTATAGCATAATTACAGAGCATGAACTGTTGTGCATGCTTCCCTAGTTACGGCAACTGCGCGAGACGCCGAGGTTGCCGAACTAAACTGGAAGCTTGTGTTGGCCAACGCGGACCTCGGCCGCGTCAATCAGCGTTTGATGAAATGCAAGGCGTGCGGATTTTAGGATGTCGATAAGACTTAATTAATTGAGTATGTTTATAAACTCTGATGTGATATTCTATAATACACAGTTGGCGCCGCTGAGCTCGAGGCCCTCAAGGACGAGCTTGCCAAGACCAAGAAGGAGGCCGAGGCGAACAAGGTAGCCGCTCACAAAGCGGCTGCCAATTTAGAGGCCGAAAAGGCTGAGTGCAAGAAGCACCGTTCTCGGGTGTCCGAAGTTGAGGTCAAGCTCCAAGATGCCATCCTTAAATGTGAGGCACTGGAGAAGAAGACTTCGGAACAAGCGACCGAGCTATCTGCGGAAGTGAAGACTACTCAGGATGCGCGAGGCGAGTCATGCAGCGCCCGTCAGGAAATCGAACAGGCACGACAGATAGCATCTGGTAAGACATTTCTCTTACAGAGCATCTTCGGAGGGCAGAAGTGCATTGGGCTCACACAGTTATGGAGTTCTCCAGGCGTGTTTGCTGATCTTCCAAGGAGCAGTGCTGACGCTGCCCTGTACTTCCGAGCCTTGGAGGGGAACAACACGGAGAAGCCGTTTTAGTGGTAGTTCTATGCGCCAAAACATCAGGTGCCCCTCAGCGACCAAATGAAGCAGCTGGTGGAGCTGCACAACATGGCGGGCTCGGCCATGAAGGACTTAATAGTCCGGCTATGGCCTGATGACCCACAAGTGTAAGGGATCTATCGTAGTCCTTTCAATAAGTAAGAGTGTCGAACCCAACGAGGAGCAGAAGGAAATGATAGCCAGTTTTCAGAAAGGTATTTTCTTCAAGCACTGAAATTATCGGTAACAGATAGTTTTGTGATAAGGTAATTGGTAACAAGTGACAAATAGTAAAAGTAAATAAGGTGCAGCAAGATGGCCCAATCCTTTTTGTAGCAAAGGACAAGCCTGGACAGATTCTAATATGAAGGAAAGCGCTCCCGAGGACACATGGGAATTATCGTCAAGCTAGTTTTCATCACGATCATATGATTCGCGTTCGTTACTTTGATAATTTGGTATGTGGGTGGACCGGTGCTTGGGTGCTGCCCTTACTTGGACAAGCATCCCACTTATGATTAACCTCTACTGCAAGCATCCACAACTACAAAAGAAGAATTATGGTAAACCTAACCATAGCATGAAACAAGTGGATCCAAATCAGCCCCTTACGAAGCAATGCATAAACTAGGGTTTAAGCTTCTGTCACTCTAGCAACACATCATCTACTTATTACTTCCCAATGCCTTCCTCTAGGCCCAAACAATGGTGAAGTGTCATGTAGTCGACGTTCACATGACACCACTAGAGGAGAGACAACATACATCTCATCAAAATATCGAACGAATACCAAATTCACATGACTACTTATAGCAAGACTTCTCCCATGTCCTCAGGAACAAAAGTAACTACTCACAAGACATAATATTGTTCATGATCAGAGGGGTATTAATATGCATAATGGATCTGAATATGTGATCTTCCACCAAGTAAACCAACTAGCATCAACTACAAGGAGTAATCAACACTACTAGCAACCTACAGGTACCAATCTGAGGTTTTGATACAAAGATTGGATACAAGAGATGAACTAGGGTTTGAGAGGAGATGGTGCTGGTGAAGATGTTGATGAAGATAACCCTCCCCAAGATGAGAGAGTTGTTGGTGATGACGATGGTGACGATTTCCCCCTCCCGGAGGGAAGTATCCCTCGCAGAATAGCTTTGCCGGAGCCCTAGATTGGTTCCGCCAAGGTTCCGCCTCGAGACGGCGGCGTCTGGTCCCGAAAGCCTCCCTTATGATTTTTTCCAGGTCAAAACACCTCATATAGGAGAAGATGGGCATCGGGGGGTCATCAGCTGGCCCATGAGGCAGGGGGCGCGCCCAGGGGGAGGGGCGCGCCCCCCACCCTCGTGGACAGGTGGTGGCCCCCCTGGCATATCTCTTTCGCCAGATATTTTTTATATTTTCTGAAACGGTGTTTCGTGGAGTTTCGGAGCTTTTTGAGTTGTGCATAATAGGTCTCCAATGTTTGCTCCTTTTCCAGCCCAGAATTCCAGCTGCCAGCATTCTCCCTCTTCATGTAAACCTTGTAAAATAAGGGAGAAAAGGCATAAGTATTGTGACATAACGTGTGATAACAACCCATAGTGCAATAAATATCAACATAAAAGCATGATGCAAAATGAACGTATGAACTCCCCCAAGCTTAGACCTCGCTTGTCCTCAATTGAAAGCCGATATCGAAAAATATGTCCACATGTTTAGAGAATAGAGGTGTCAATAAAAATAAAATACAGACATGAGGGCATCATGATCACTCTTATAACATCGGCACATATAAATATATTGTCATATGACTCTTATGCTAAAGTAACAATTCATTCACAATGTCAAGTATGACTCAGAAACTTCATTGAAAACCAACAAACTATGGTCTCGGTCATTGAAGCAATTGCAATTTATCGTAACATCGAAAAGAGTCAATATAAGAGCTTTTCAGCAAGTCCACATACTCAACTATCATCTAGTCTTTCACAATTGCTCACACTCACTCAATACTTATGGGTATGGAGTTTTAATCGGACACAGAGAAAGATAGGGGCTTATGGTATTGCCTCCCAACCTTTTACCTCAAGGGTAATGTCAACAGTAATAGACCATGGTAACTTACATCCAATTGGGTATATATGTCAGGATCTTTCCAACACAATGTGCTTGCCAAAGGATAAAATGTAAAAAGGAAAGGTGATTTTCACCTTGACTCTTATAAGGCAAGAATAATAGATAGGCCCTTTGCAGAGGGAAGCAGAGGTTGTCATGTGCTTTTATGGATGGATGCACAAAGTCTTAGCGCAAAAGAACGTCACTTTATATTGCCACTTGTGATAAGGACCTTTATTATGCAGTCCGTCGCTTTTATTACTTCCATATCACAAGATGGTATAAAGCTTATTTCCTGCACACTAATAAATCATACATATTTTAGAGAGTTTGCAACAATGACAACTTACTTGAAGGATCTTACTCAATCCATAGGTATGGTGGACTCTCATGGCAAAACTGGGTTTAAGGATGTCTCTACTTGGTGCAAGGAGGTTTGGCTAGCATGAGGGGGAAAGGCAAGCCTAACATGTTGGATGATCCATGAAAATATACTTTATTTTGAATACAAGAAAACATAACCCATTATGTTGTCTTCCTTGTCCAACATCAACTCTTTAGCATGTCATATTTTAATGAGTGCTCACAATCATAAAAGATGTCCAAGATAGTATATTTGTATGTGAAACCTCTCTTTCTTTATTACTTCCTATTAATTGCAACGATGACCAAAAGTAGTTTTGTCAACTCTCAATAACTTTTATTCATCATACTCTTTATATGTGAAGTCATTACTTCCCATAAGATCAATATCATCTCTTTGATACTTTTTATATTTTCTTTTATTCTCTCATGACCAAAGTGAGGAAATCAAGCCCTTAACTCAACACTAATCTTTATTATATAGCTCACGGACTCAATTACAAAGGTAAAGATCATAAAGCAAAAGCTCACAACTAGATCATGCTAACTTTATTCTACTAGATCAAGATATTACCAAAAGGATCGAACTAAGAAAAACGGTAAAGATAGGAGTGTGATGGTGGTACGATACCGGGGCACCTCCCCCAAGCTTGGCAGTTGCCAAGGGGAGTGCCCATACCCATATGATTATGTCTCCTTCTTCGAAGTTGGTGATGAAGTTGGCTTGTTCCTTAACTTGCGCTTAAGGATAGAATTTTGCTCCCTTAAGTCATTGATCTCCTGCTCAAGGTTTAATATCTTTTTGCATAGTTCCTACTTGTTTTCCTTTTGACTCCACATGCATGTCCCCAGGTTGAGGTTGTGTGACTTCATCTTCATCTGAGCTGGTCCAATCCTTTCCCTTGGGATCATGGTCTTCTTCTTCCTCCGTGGTCCAACCATAATGCTCCCAGTCCCCGTAGACCTTAGGGTCAGCAAGGAGATCAGCCACATAACTTTCTCCCTCTGAATCCTGGGATGACATGTTGCTCCAATCTACGACAGAAACAGCTCGAAACAAGAACATAGGATTTTTGCGTGATACGGTGGTCAAAACCTTCGGGAGAATATATAGTGAATTTTTACCGACCAAAAGAAGTAACGTGCCAGAAATCGGAGTCCGGGAGGCACACCAGGTGCCCACGAGGCAGGGGGGCGCACCCAGAGGGGTTGGGCGCGCCCTCCACCCTCGTGGACGCCTCGTGTCTCTTCCGGACTGCCTCTTATTTTTCTATTTTTCTAAATATTCCAAAACGGTGAAAAATTGCCATTAGAACTGTTTTGGAGTCGGTTTACTTACCTTACCACATACATCCTCCTTTTCGGAGTCTGAATAGTTCTGGAAAGTGCCCCTTATGTATTCCTCCGGGGTTATGGTTTCAATAACATTGGTTTCAGTATTTATAGGATTACTTAAGATATAATATTTGATTCTTTGACCGTTTACCACCTTTGGATTTGTGCCTTCGAAGTTGTTGATTTTTATGGCACCGGAACGATAGACCTCCTCGATAACGTAAGGACCTTCCCATTTACAGAAAAGTTTTCCTGCAAAAAAATCTTAAGCGAGAGTTGTATAGCAAGACACAGTCACCTACGTTAAACTCACGCTTTTGTATCCTTTTGTCATGCCATCTTTTAACCTTTTCTTTAAACAACTTGGCATTCTCATAAGCTTGGGTTCTTCATTCATCAAGCGAGCTAATGTCGAATAACCCCTTCTCACCGGCAAGTTTGAAATCATAATTGAGCTCTTTAATAGCCCAATACGCCTTATGTTCTAGCTCAAGAGGTAAGTGACAAGCTTTTCCATAAACCATTTTATATGGAGACATACCCATAGGATTTTTTCACACAGTTCTATAGGCCCATAATGCATCATCAAGTTTCTTGGACCAATTATTTCTAGACCTATTAACTGTCTTTTGCAAAATTAATTTCATCTCTCTATTACTTAGTTCTACTTGACCTCTAGACTGTGGGTGATAAGGGGATGCAATTCTATGGTTAACATCATACTTAGCAAGCATTTTACGGAAAGCACCATGAATAAAGTGTGAACCACCATCAGTCATTAAGTATCTAGGGACTCCAAACCTCGGAAAAATAACTTCTTTAAGCATCTTAATAGAGGTGTTGTGATCAGCACTACTAGTTGGAATAGCTTCTACCCACTTAGTAACGTAATCAACAACAACTAAAATATGTGTATACCCATTGGAGGAAGGAAACGGTACCATATAATCAAAGCCCCATACATCAAATGGTTCAATAACAAGTGAATAATTCATAGGCATTTCTTGACGGCTACTGATATTACCAATTCTTTGACATTCATCACAAGATAAGACAAACTTACGAGCATCCCTGAAGAGATTAGGCCAATAAAAACCAGATTGCAATACCTTATGTGCAGTTCTATCTCCAGCATGGTGTCCTCCATAAGCTTCGAAGTGGCACTTGTGTAGGATATGTTCCTGTTCATGCTCAGGTACACAACGCCAAATAATACCATCCACTCATTCTTTATACAGGTGTGGATCATCCCAGAAGCAACGTCTCAAATCATAGAAGAACTTTGTCTTTTGCTGGTATGTGAAACTAGGTGGTATAAACTTAGCAACAATGTAATTAGCATAATCAGCATACCATGGAGTAGTATGAGAAGTATTTATGACAACTAATTGTTCATCAGGAAAGCTATCATCAATAGGTTGTTGGTCATCAAGAATATTCTCTAGCCTAGACAAGTTGTCTGCAACAGGGCTCTCAGCTCCCTTTCTATCAATAATATGCAAATCAAATTCTTGCAGAAGGAGAACCCATCTAATAAGTCTTGGTTTAGCATCTTTCTTTTCCATAAGGTATTTGATAGCAGCATGATCAGTGTGAATAGTTACTTTAGAATCAACAATATAAGACCTAAACTTATCACATGCAAATACAACCACTAAAAACTCCTTCTGAGTAGTAGCATAATTTCTCTGGGCACTATCTAGAGTTTTACTAGCATATTGGATAACATTCAATTTTTTTATCAACTCTTTGTCCTAGAACAGCACCTACGGCATAATCACTAGCATCGCACATAATCTCAAAGGGTAAATTCAAGTGAGGAGGCTGGACAATAGGTGCAGAGATCAATGCTTTCTTAAGTATTTCAAATGCTTCTACACAATCATCATCAAAGACAAAACGAACATCTTTTTGTAAGAGATTAGTCAGAGGCCTGGAGATTTTGGAGAAGTCCTTAATGAACCTCCTATAAAACCCGGCATGACCAAGGAAACTTCTTATACCTTTGATGTCCTTGGGACACGACATCTTTTCACTAGCATCAACCTTAGCCTTGTCAACTTCAATACCTCTTTCGGAAATTTTGTGTCCCAAGACAATGCCTTCATTAACCATAAAGTGGCACTTTTCCCAATTCAAGACAAGATTAGTGTCTTCACATCTCTGCAAAACTCGATCAAGGTTGCTCAAGCATTCATCAAAAGAAGTTCCGTAAACGAAAAAATCATCCATGAAGACCGCAACAATCTTTTCACAAAAATAAGAGAATATAGCCATCGTGCATCTTTGAAAGGTACCAGGTGCATTACACAAACCAAAAGGCATACATCTATGAGCAAAGGTACCGAAAGGACAAGTAAAGGTGGTCTTTTCTTGATCCCCTTTTGACACATGTATTTGAGAGAAACCAGAATAACCATCTTGAAAGCAAAAATGAGTGTGTTTGGATAACCTTTCTAGCATTTGATCAATAAAAGGCAAAGGGTAATGATATTTCTTAATGGCTTTATTTAATTTGCGGAAATCAATTACCATCCTATAACCTGTAACAATTCTTTGTGGGATCAATTCATCTTTATCATTAGGAACAACAATCATACCTCCCTTCTTAGGGACACAATGGACATGACTTACCCACTGGCTATCAACAACTGGATAGATTATACCTGACTCTAGAAGCTTTAGTATTTCCTTCCTTACCACGTCTTTCATCTTAGGATTTAACCATCGTTGATGATCGATAACCGGTTTAGGGTCCTCTTCCAACTTTATCTTGTGTTGGCATAAAGTGGGACTAATGCCCTTAAGATCATCCAGAGTATATCCAATAGCAGCACAATGCTTCTTCAGATTTTTCAATAATTTTTTCTTCTTCCTGCTTTGAAAGGTTAGCACTGATAATAACATGATATATCTTCTTTTCACCGAGATAAACATACTTAAGATTATCAGGTAAAGGTTTAAGTTCAAACACGGGGTCACCCTTGGGTGGAGGAGGATCCCCTAGAATTTTAACAGGCAAGTTTTTTTCAATATGGGTCCTTGCTTAAAGAATATTTCATCTATTTCCCTTCTCTCATTCATATACATATCATTTTCACGATCTAGCAGATATTGTTCTAAAGGATTGTTAGGAGGAACAACAATAGAAGCAAGACCAATAATTTCATCCTTGCTAGGTAATTCTTTATCACGGGGTTGTCTATGAAATTTAGCAAAGTTAAAATCATGAGACATATCCCCTGAACCAACAGTAACAATATCTTTTACATAGTCTATCTTACCATTAACAGTATTCAAGAAGGGTATACCAAATATGATGGGACAAAAATCATCTTGTGGGGAACCAAGAATAAGAAAACCAGCAGGGTATTTAACTTTCCCACACAAGACTTCAACATCTCTAACAATCCCCATTGGTGAAATAGTGTCTCTATTGGCAAGCTTAATAGTGACATCAATACCTTCTAACTCAGCAGGTGCAATATCATGCATAATTTCTGTATATAAGGAAATAGGTATTACACTAGCACTAGCACCTACGTCACATAAACCATGATAGCAACGATCTCCTATTTTAACAGAAATAACAGGCAAGCCTACAACAGGTCTATGTTTATTCCTAGTATCGGGTTTGGCTATTCTAGCAGCTTCCTCTTGGAGGTAAGTAACATGTCCATCTAAATTTTCAACCAAGAGAACCTTAACCATAGCAACACTAGGTTCAACTTTAATTTTCTCAGAGGGTGTAGGTGTTCTTGTATTACTCTTACGAACCACAATTGAAACTTTAGCATGATCCTTTATCCTAACAGGGAAAGGAGGTTTCTCAATATAAGTAGTAGGAATAATAGGATCAACATTATAAGTGATAGTCTTTTCTTCAACTTTAACAGGTTCAACTACTTTTACTTCAATGGGAGGATGGTTTTTAAACCAATTCTCCTTAGGGAGATCAACATGAGTAGCGAATGATTCACACAAAGAAGCTACTATCTCAGGGTCAAGTCCATATTTAGTGCTAAATTCACGAAAAACATCTGTATCCATAAAAGCTTTATCACAATCAAACTTAGGGGTCATACCTGACTCCTTACCTTCGTCGAGATCCCAATCTTCAGAGTTGCATTTAATTCTTTCAAATAAATCCCATTTGAATTCAATAGTCTTCATCATAAAAGAACCAGTACAAGAATTATCGAGCATGGAGCGATTATCGAGAGAAAGCCGAGCATACAATTTTTGAATGATCATTTCTATTGAGAGCTCATGATTGGGGCATGAATATAACATTGACTTAAGCCTCCCCCAAGCTTGAGCGATGCTTTCTCCTTCGCGAGGCCAAAAATTATATATATAATTACGATCACGATGAACCTGATGCATAGGGTAGAACTTCTGCTGATATTCCAACTTCAGTCGATTATAGTTCCATGATCCAATATCATCGCATAGCCTAAACCATGTCAATGCATATCCCTTCAAATATAAAGGGAAGACCTTCTTCTTGATAACATCCTCGGGCATACCCACAAGATTAAATAATCCACAAACGTCATCCACATAGATTAGGTGCAAATCGGGATGCAGTGTTCCATCTCCTATAAATGGATTAGCTAGCAGTTTCTCTATCATACCCGAAGGAATTTCAAAGCAAACATTTTCAGTAGGTTCAGTAGGTTGAGGAGCAACTCTTTGCTCTTCTGGTCAGGGTGAAGATACCCCGAACAAGCCCCTCAAAGGATTATGAGCCATAGTAACAAGTGACAGTAAATTTCAGCACACTATATAAAATTTTCCTTACCAAATTCCACTTACCAAAGGCGCTTCACTCCCCGGCAACGGCGCCAAAAAAGGGTCTTGATGACCCACAAGTGTAGGGGATCTATCGTAGTCCTTTTGTTAAGTAAGAGTGTTGAACCCAACGAGGAGCAGAAGGAAATGATAGGCAGTTTTTAGTAAGGTATTTTCTGCAAGCACGGAAATTATCGGTAACAAATAGTTTTGTGATTAGGTAATTGGTAACAAGTGACAAATAGTAAAAGTAAATAAGGTGCAGCAAGATGGCCCAATCCTTTTTGTAGCAAAGGACAAGCATGGACAAACTCTTATATGAAGGAAAGCGCTCCCAAGGACACATCGGAATTATCGTCAAGCCAGTTTTCATCACGATCATATGATTCACGTTCGTTACTTTGATAATTTGGTATGTGGGTGGACCGGTGCTTGGGTGCTGCCCTTACTTGGACAAGCATCCCACTTATGATTAACCTCTACTGCAAGCATCCACAACTACAAAAGAAGAATTATGGTAAACCTAACCATAGCATGAAACAAGTGGATCCAAATCAGCCCCTTACGAAGCAATGCATAAACTAGGGTTTAAGCTTCTGTCACTCTAGCAACCCATCATCTACTTATTACTTCCCAATGCCTTCCTCTAGGCCCAAACAATGGTGAAGTGTCATGTAGTCGATGCTCACATGACACCATTAGAGGAGAGACAACATACATCTCATCAAAATATCGAACGAATACCAAATTCACATGACTACTTATAGCAAGACTTCTCCCATGTCCCTAGGAACAAAAGTAACTACTCACAAGAAATAATATTGTTCATGATAAGAGGGGTGTTAATATGCATAATGGACCCGAACATATGATCTTCCACCAAGTAAACCAACTAGCATCAACTACAAGGAGTAAACAACACTACTAGCAACCTACAGGTACCAATCTGAGGTTTTGATACAAAGATTGGATATAAGAGATAAACTAGGGTTTGAGAGGGATGGTGCTGGTGAAGATGGTGATGAAGATAACCCTCCCCAAGATGGGAGAGTTGTTGGTGATGATGGCGGTGACGATTTCCCCCTCCCGGAGGGATGTATCCCCGGCAGAACAGCTCTGCCGGAGCCCTAGATTGGTTCCGCCTCAAGACGACGGCGTATGGTCCCAAAATCCTCCTTATGATTTTTTCCAGGTCAAAACACCTCATATAGGAGAAGATGGGCATCGGGGGGTCACCGGCTGGCCCACGAGGCAGGGGGCGCGCCCAGGGGGAAGGGGCGCGCCCCCACCCTCCTAGACAGGTGGTGCCCCCCCAGGCAGATCTCTTTTGCCAGATATTTTTTATATTTTCTGAAACGGTATTTCATGGAGTTTCAGAGCTTTTTGAGTTGTGCAGAATATGTTTCCAATGTTTGCTCCTTTTCCAGCCCAGAATTCCAGCTGCCGACATTCTCCCTCTTCTTGAAAACCTAGTAAAATAAGGGAGAAAAGGCATAAGTATTGTGACATAACGTGTAATAACAACCCATAGTGCAATAAATATCAACATAAAAGCATGATGCAAAATGAACGTATCATGGCCCGCTAAGCCAATCCCAAGTAGCTACTTCAGATTGGTGAAGCGGCTCGTCAAGGCGAGTCCACGGGTCGACACATTGACGTGTTCGGCCTGCATAGAAGGTGCTCGGATGGCCTTCACTCGTGTCAAAGTGCACTGGGTGAAGATGAACGCAGGGCATATAGCCACGGCTGGCTTGCCCGCAGGCAAGGAGCACCGCAAGCCGGAGAAGTAGTTCGAGGACGTCATCGACGTCCCGCCTTATAGAAGGCTAGTGTTCGAAGGATGTTGTCTTCGAGTGATTATATCCGGATGTAAAGACTATGCTTATGAATCTGATGTATATAACTTTTGCGCTATGTATGATATCAGCGTCTTTTACCTCCTGTTTGACTGTTTATTTAAATCTGAAAGTTTCCAGTCGCCGGCTTCAACCCCCTAGTACATAGTACTGGGGTGTTCAGTCATATGCATATACACTCTTTATCCAACGTCTTGGTCCGTGTAGGATGTGTATGCGGAGCGAACCAGGCAATCAGACTATGCGGCGTTATTGCTTTCACTTAATCGTAGGAGCTTGACATGTGGGGCTAGGTACTAGCCCCTGGTGCAGATATGATATTTCTTTACTTAAGGCATCCAATTGCACCTGGCTGGGCAAAAACCAACCCTTCGTATAACGCGGGGTAGATCTCTATCGATCGTAGGATAAAACTAAGTCACCGGATTGCGGACCAGGTTCTCGCCTATCATGACGTCAGTATTCGCCTTTCTCTACTGTGGTACTTGACCGGACGAACCAGAAGTATAATCGCAGTAGTTCTCCCTTTACACCCTAGTCGAATAATCGGGAACGCAGGGGTAAGCATAGGAGTCGGGCAACCCAAATATGTACCCAAGACATGATTCGTAATTGATGCATATAAGGCAAACATCGAGGACGCCGAACACTCCCTATAGGTGTTCGGTCTTTTTAATATATACCGGGCTGAATACAGCCCGTGGTATTTAGACCCTTATTGACAAGGCACATATGGGGCACATATGGCAATCTGATGTGGGAAGAGAACATTTATGATGCGTGACCAAACCTCTGAATGTAATGCGAATCAAGCTGCTCTATTAATATCCCTTTATGGTACGGAGAGTCGCAAACTTACAGACAATGCCGAAAACCTTTTTGGACATTTTACATGCCAAAAGGGTATATAACAAGAAAGAGAAAAAAGGTTTACACAGGGTCTTAATCTAGAAAGAAACCTTAGTGCGGGTCCCTGCTGCACGTCTGCGCCGTTTCCTCCTCTGTAATGTGTCCTTGAAGGGGTGAGAGTATGATGGCCGCCTGTAAAAAGAAAAAAGAAAAAACCTGGAAAAGAAAAAGAAATCCAGTGTGGCCATAGAAAGTCTGGTTTGTTTAATGAACCTAAAGAATATAAGTTTAGAGTCCGAATAGGGTCCAGCCGAACTATAGACTATATGTACTCGCCCCCAGTCGTCGCCCAAGGAGTTTCCAAGGCATAATTATGCACTCGACGCACATATGCTATTACCTTGTGGGGCAGTCAATGGGGGCGTAGCTGTCAATCCTGCTCACGTTCATCTGAGCTGCCACACTCAGGCGTATGCCGGACACGTTTAGTTATGTCCACTATTGGTAAATTAACCGGCTTGAATAGGCCATTTTGGACTTCGGCTGCTAAGGCCACAGTGTCCTCCTTCGTACGGAGGGAGCGCTCCATATTTCCATTGACCGTGATGACGCCACATGGTCCGGGCATTTTAAGCTTTAAATAGGCATAATGCGGGACTGCATTAAAGCGGGCAAAGGCCGTTCTTTCGAGTAGTGCATGATAGCCACTTCGGAACGGAGCTATGTCGAAGATCAACTCTTCGCTTTGAAAGTTGTCAGGAGAGCCAAATACGACTTCCAATGTTATAGAGCCCGTGCAGCATGCTTCTATGCCCGGTATCACTCCTTTAAAGCTCGTGCTGCTTGGCTTGATTCTTGATGGGTCGATCCCCATCTTGCGGACAATGTTCTGATATATCAGATTGAGACTACTGCCGACGTCCATTAGGACTCGGGTTAGATGGTATCCATGGATTATTGGGTCGAGCACTAGGGCAGCCGAACCCCCATGACGAATACTAGTCGGATGATCCCTGCGATCGAAAGTGATCGAACCGGCGGACCATGGGTTGAATTTGGGGGCGACAGGCTCAACGGTGTAGACATCTCGGAGTGCGTGCTTGCGCTCCCTTTTTGGGATATGAGTGGCATATATCATGTTCACTGTTTTAACCTCCGGTGGAAATTTCTTCTGTCCCTATATTCGGCTGGCGAGGCTCACCCTCATCTTCGTTCTGAGGCTCCTTCCCCTTATGTTCGGCATTGAGCTTGCCAGCCTGCTTGAAGACCCAACAGTTACGGTTGGTGTGGTTGGGAGGTTTCTCTAGGGTGCCATGGATTTGGCAGGGCCTATCTAATATTTTGTCCAGACTGGATGGACCATCTCTGTTGCCTTTAAATGGCTTCTTCCGTTGACCTGGTCTGGAGCCACTGAATCCGGCGTTTACCGCTGTATCATCTGGGCTCCCAACATTGTTTCGACGTTTGTTTTTGTTACGTCGTGGCTTTCCGTTGCCGTCCCTGACTTCAGATGTTCCAGGGTCACTGGTACTGCTACGAGCTAACCAGCTATCCTCACCCGGGAAAAATCGAGTCATGAGTGTAGTTAGGGTTGCCATTGTCCTCGGCTTTTCCTGTCCAAAGTGCCTGGCTAGCCATTTGTCTCGCATACTATGCTTGAATGCCTCTAAGGCTTCAGTGTCCGGACAGTAGACGATTTGGTTCTTCTTAGTAAGAAATCGATTCGAAAGCTTGCGGGCTGACTCCCTGGGTTGTTGGATGATGTGACTTAGATCGCCAGCCTCCCGGGGCCGGACATAAGTCCCTTGAAAATTGGCCCGAAAAGCATCCCCAAGTTCTTCCCAACTCCCAATGGAGTTCTCTAGGAGGCTGTTTAGCCAGTGCCGAGCTGGTCCTTTCAGCTTGAGGGGTAAATGTTTAATGGTGTGGAGATCATCTCCTCGAGCCATGTGGATATGAAGAATAAAGTCTTCTATCCAGACGATAGGATCCGTCGTTCCATCGTATGCTTCGATGTTCACGGGTTTAAACCATTCTAGAAAATCATGACCGAGTACCTCATCGGTGAAGCACAGAGGGTGTGCATCTCCTCTGTATTTTGCTATATCGCGGTGTATGTCCGATGGTTGTTATGTTCGGTATTGACCCTGAACTGGTATGTCACCGGCGCGATTGGCTTGATAGCCGCCGTCCCGTGCGGGAGCCCGATCCCTAGGTCCGTAGATAGACCTGGTCTTGCTAGGTTTTTTGTTCAGGTCCTCAGACAGAACGTGTTTTCGGACTTGAGCCACACCTTCTTTACCTTTACGGGGTAGAGCTGCGGGCTTGGGTACGCCATTGCTAGCAACTCTGTCCCGTCTGTGAGGTGGTCGGTCCGGCTTGTCGGTGGTGCTATTCTTCGGCAGGACGGGCGCAACGGCCTTGTTGTCAAATTCAGGCAGCAGTTTACGCTTGGGATAGCCTTTGGTTTGGCCGTTATAGCCATGTTTCTGTTCAGCGTCTAGCACCTCGTTCCATCTATCGTTGAGCGTGTCCTGTGCGGCTAGAAGCTGTCTCTACTGCTTTTTCAGGATCCTTGCGGTGGCAATAAGCCGCCGATGGAAGCGTTTTTGTTCAGAGGGTTCTTCTGGGATGATATATTCATCGTCATCCAGGCTAGCCTCTTCTTCAGAGACTGGTTCATAGTTACCGTATTCGGCATCGCTATCCTCAGACAACGGCTTCAGACTCTGTTTGCCGTCCTCTTGCTCTTCCTGCTCCATCGCTGGGTCTGCGGGGTCTTCGGCTTGTTCCGGGGTGTCACCGTCGTTAGTGACAATGTTGCTATTTCTTCCTTTATGGGATTTAGTTTGGCGTTTTGGACGCCGACGTTTGGGAGGTTCTTCGACGGGCTTGTCCTCTACAGGATTGTTTTCGCCGTCGCCTTCCGCCTCTTTAGGTGTATCCACCATGTACACGTCGCATGAAGACGTAGTTGTCCACCGCCCGGTTACGGGCCGATTTTAATCTGGATCCGCTTCAGCTTCGGGGTCCATACCTTCGAAGTCTTCGGAAGCATAGTCAAGTAGATCGGTTAGATCTTCAACCGTGGCTATCAAGTGGGTGGTGAGTGGGGAGCAAAATTCTCTAGCAGCCTCTAGTTCGAACCGGATACAATACGGCTACGTGTCCCCATCTAGGGAGAGGGATTTTAACGACCTCAGTATGTCGCCAAAGGGTGAGTGCTGGAAGATATCCGCAGCACTGAATTCGGCGATGGACGCCCGATCTGGCTTGAAGGGCACAGATGCCTGTGATTCGGAATCCGAGGCCGGAGTTAGGTCCGGGGTTTCGATGACACAAACCTCGTCTAGGGTTGGGTCTGTGTGCGGCTCCAATGCCGCTGAGTCCGCGGGCTTCGTGGCGGGGTTGAGCTCCCCGTCTTCGGGCGGCGTGGTCTGTTCCGGATCTAGGGACAGAACTGTTGCATGTGCTATTTCCTAATCCGATGACAGTGGTAGATCATGTTCATCGTGAAGGCAGAGAGAGGTCGCCGCTGGCTCGGATCTGGAAAATATCAAGTCTCCACGGATATCGGCAATGTAGTTTAAACTTCCGAATCTGACTTGATGGCCAGGGGCGTCGCTCTCAATCTGCTTAAGATGGCCTTCAGTGTTGGCGCGTAGCGCGAAGCCGCCGAACACGAAGAGTTGTCCAGGAGGGAAGATTCCCTTGGTGCTGCCGTCGTTGTTGATGACGCGATCCATCGGTCCTTCCGTCTATGACATAGTGGAACTATCAATGAAAGCACCAATATCGGTGTCAAAACCGGCGGATCTTGCGTAGGGGGTCCCGAACTATGCGTCTGAGGAACGATGGTAACAGGAGGCTGGGGACACGATGTTTACCCAGGTTCAGGCCCTCTCGATCGAGGTAATACCGTACTTCCTGCTATATTAATATGGATGAATATGGATACAAGAGTTGATCTACCTCGAGATCGAATTGGCTAAACCCTAAAGTCTAGCCTATGAGGATTTGAGATTCTCCGTTCGCCTATACGGACTAAACCCTCCAGTTTATATACACACCGAAGGGGCCTAGGGTTTTGTACATACCATCTTGCAGAGGAAGGAAAGATTACACCCGAACCCTAAACCTGCCTTTACACGAATATAGGAGTCCTATCCGGATACGAGAGATGATCTTCGACTATGATCTTCAAGGCCCACCACTCCGGCCCACCAAGAGTTATATGGCGTCCCGAGGACCCCTCTATCCAGGACTCCGTCACACCCCGATCCCTTCGACCTGCGTGATCAACTACAAGCTAAGAAATCTCCGTCCTAGTCCATTTATGGGTCACGGAGCCACGCACCAGCTGGTGTGAACGGCTATGACGCTTGGCTGGATAGGCATGAATGGACATGGGAGCAAGTTCGAGCTAGAGTAATGGCTCATGCTCAACCAGATGCGGCCCGTTTTGGAGGGCTTGCACATCATGTATGTTTTACAGATGAAGTCATGGAGCACCAGTTCCTAGAAGGGTTTAAACCCATCAATATCGATCAATACGACGGAACAACCGCCCCGACCGTCTGGATAGAGGATTTCCTTCTTCACATCCATATGGACCGAGGTGATGTCTGATACGTCCATTTTGCATCATGTTTATAAGTTGATATTTATTGCACTATGGGCTGTTCATATATGTTTTGTCACAATACTTATGCCTTTTCCCTCTTATTTTGCAAGGTTTACATGAAGAAGGGGGAATGCCGGCAGCTGGAATTCTGGGCTGGAAAAGGAGCAAACTCTGGAAACCTATTCTGCACAACTGCAAAAGCCTCGAAACTCCACAGAACATTTTTTGGGAAAATATAAAAAATATCTGGCGGAAGAAATCCACGAGAGGGGCCACTGGCTGGCCTCGAGGGCCAGCCGGCGGGCCCCCGATGCCCATCTTCTCCTATATGAAGCATTTTGACCTGGAAAAAATCAGGAGGAGGCTTTCGGGACCAGACGCCACCGCCTCAAGGCGGAAACCAATCTAGGGCTCCGGCAGAGCTGTTCTGCCGGGGATACTTCCCTCCGGGAGGGGGAAATCGTCACCACCGTCATCACCAACAACTCTCCCATCTTAGGGAGAGCTATCTTCATCAACATCTTCACCAGCACCATCTCCTCTCAAACCCTAGTTCATCTCTTGTATCCAATCTTTGTATCCAAACCTCTGATTGGTACCTGTGGGTTGCTAGTAGTGTTGATTACTCCTTGTAGTTGATGCTAGTTGGTTTATTTGGTGGAAGATCATATGTTTAGATTCATTATGCATATTAATGCCCCTCTGATCATGAACAATATTATGTCTTGTGAGTAGTTGCTTTTGTTCCTGAGGACATGGGATAAGTCTTGCTATTAGTAGTCATGTGAATTTGGTCTTCGTTCGATATTTTGATGAGATGTATGTTGTCTCTCCTCTAGTGGTGTCATGTGAACATCGACTACATGACAGTTCACCATTATTTGGGCCTAGAGGAAGGCATTGGGAAGTAATAAGTAGATGATCGGTTGCTAGAGTGACAGAAGCTTAAACCCTAGTTTATGCGTTGCTTCGTAAGGGGTTGATTTGGATCCATATTTTTCAGGCTATTGTTAGGTTTACCTTAATACTTCTTTTGTAGTTGCGGATTCTTGCATTAGAGGTTAATCATAAGTGGGAGGTTTGTGCAAGTAAGGGCAGCACCCAAGCACCGGTCCACCCACATACCAAATTATCAAAGTACCGAACACGAATCAGATGATCGTGATGAAAACTAGCTTGACGATAATTCCCATATGTCCTCGGGAGCGATTTACCTTGCATAAGAGTTTGTCTAGGCTTGTCCTTTGCTACAAAAAGGATTGGGCCACATTGCTGCACCTTATTTACTTTTACCTTTTGTCACTTGCTACCAATTATCTTATCACAAAACTATCCGTTACTTATAATTTCAGTGCTTGCAGAAAATACCTTACTGAAAACTGCCTATCATTTCCTTCTGCTCCTCGTTGGGTTCGACACTCTTAATGATCGAAAGGACTACGATAGATCCCCTACACTTGTGGGTCATCAAGACTCTTTTCTGGCGCCGTTGCCGGGGAGTGAAGCGCCTTTGGTAAGGAAAAATTTATATAGTGTGCTGAAATTTATTGTCACTTGTTACTATGGCTCAAAATCCTTTGAGGGGCTTGTTTGGGGTATCTTCACCCCAAGCAGAAGAGCAAAGAGTTGCTCCTCAACCTACTGCACCTAATGAAAATGTTTGCTTTGAGATTCCTTCGGGTATGATTGAGAAATTGCTTGATGTTCCCTGAGCTTCTCGAGAACCAAGCACAAATGTTCCTTGTGTTCTGAATTCTTCCAGTAAATCAATATATCATCAATGAATACCACCACAAAATTATCCAATAAATCCATGAATACCTTATTCATCATACTCATAAAATAGGCACGGGCATTAGTCAAACCAAAAGAGATGATTGTATACTCATAAAACCCGTACATGGGGTAAAAGCTGTCATGGGTATATCCTATTCTCGGATCTTCAGCTGGTGATATCCTGATCGAAGATTGATCTTAGAGAAAACTTTGGCTCCTTGTAGCTGGACAAACAAATCATTGATCATCGGTAGAGGGTACTTGTTCTTGATCGTCACCTCGTTCAGCGCACGATAATCTACAACCATTCTCAAGGATCCATCCTTCTTCTCAACTAGAAGCACTGGGGCTCCCCAAGGTGATGAACTCGATCGAATATAACCTTTCTCCAATAATTCCTTAATCTGCTTCTTAATTTCCTCCAGATCATTTGCGGGCATCCGGAACGGTCTCTTGGATATTGGTCCGGTGTCTGGTAACAATTCGATAAAAAACTCTATGTCTCGACCTGATGGCATGCTTGGTAATTCCTCCAAAAACACATCGGGGTAATCCTTAACAACTGGTACTTCCTCCTGAACAACTCCCAAGAGAGAATTCACTTGAGTCCTCCTTGACGTATGCCTCGACACATACTTGACCCGTTTCTCCTCTAGGGTGGTGAGCATAATCGATTTACGGGCACAATCGATGTTTCCCTCATACTTGGATAGTCAATCCATACCTAGGATCACGTCCAATCCATGGGATTCCAGGATAATGAGGTCTATGTGAAAAATATGTCTCTCTATGGTTAATGGCAACTGGAAACATCCCCGAGTAGCCATATACTCCGCTCCCGGGGAACTCACTAACCTTGGTGACTTAAGGGCTACGGTTGGCAACTGATACTTGTCCACAAACCCCCTTGATATGTATAAATGCGACACACCAGTGTAAAAAGAACAAGGGCTGTAAATGCATTAATCAAAAACTTATTAAGCACTATGTCGGACTGCTCGTGAATTTCCTCCATATTGAGATGATTCACCTGACCTTTGGTGAAAGGATTGGGCTTCTTTTCCGAGCCTCCATTGGCATTCCCATTCTTTGCCTCGGGACATTCAGTGACATAGTGTCCGGTCTACCTGCACTTGAAACAGGTAATGTGACTGGGATCTTTCATTGTGGGTGTTCCTGGGTTGGAACGATTCTGATTGTTGTTTCGTCCATTTCCATTGCCATTCTTATGGCCACTATGGGTATGTCCATTTCCTGCATGATGAGAATGGCCTCCATGATTATGTCCATTTCCAAGTACGGGGTGTAGCGGGGCTTCTGCTGAGCTCCAGAGTTGTACTTCCCCTGGCCATACTTCCACTTGTGGCTCTCTATCTGCTGCTGCTTGCCTTCAATAATGATGGCCTTGTCTACCAGCTCCTGGTAGCTGTTGAGGGTTGCCACCATCAGCTCCATACCCAGTTCATCATTGAGTCCTTCAAGAAATTTCTCCTGCTTTGTGGCATCTGTGGCCACATCATCTGGGGCATAGCAAGCTAACTGGCTGAACTCATCCATGTACTGCCCCACGGTACGATTTCCGTGGTGTAAGTTGCGGAACCCACGCTTCTTCAGACTCATGGCTCCAGTTGAGACATGTGCGGTGCAGAAGGCCTGATGAAACTGATCCCATGTAACTGTGGCAAGGGGATAGGTGGCAGTGTAATTATCTCACCAAGAGGATGCAGGTCCCTCTAGCCGATGTGCGGCGAATCGCACCTTCTTCGTGTCCGTGCATCCAACAGTTGCTAGTTCCCTTCCGATCTTTCGGAGCCAATCATCAACAACAATTGGCTCGGTGCTACTAGAGAACACTGGCGGATTCAACCTTAGGAAACGGGTCAGGTTGTCAACTTGCGGTGGTGGCGGTGGGTTGTTGTTGTTGTTGTTGTTGTTGTTGTTGTTGTTGTTGCCTTGGTTCCGGACGTGCATCTGCGTCAATGCATTTTGTTGTTGGATCAACTGGGTGAGCTTCGACGGGAAAGTGAATCCGGGGTCACGTCTCGGAGGCATCGGATGGGTTCAGAGTGGTAAGAAAATCAGGAAAGAGTAAGGGTCTAATGAGAAATTACATTATCCATATGCATATGAGGCAAAAAAAATCAAATCACACCATTCAATTTCAAACGAGGTTCACACAATCGGTCCAAGCTAACTATTACAAAATCTCACGAATGGCCTCAAACTACTCGGAAAAACTCTAATCGAAAGTAAAACGAAATATCTAATATTTAATATGGTGGCCGGCTAGAAGTTCTGATTGGTAGAAG
The DNA here is from genome assembly GCA_902687465.1 of Secale cereale. Classification (NCBI taxonomy): domain Eukaryota; kingdom Viridiplantae; phylum Streptophyta; class Magnoliopsida; order Poales; family Poaceae; genus Secale; species Secale cereale. The sequence goes on from LR738714.1 coordinate 462,944,127, forward strand.
ACTCCATTAGGTCATCCTCCTCCTCCTCCTCCTCCTCCTCCTCCTCCTCCTCATCATCATCATCATCATCATCATCATCATCATCATCATCATCATCATCATCATCATCGTCTTCATAATCCTCGTCTTGGCTGATGAAGTTCCCACCAGAGTTGTCCTCCTGAATGTTCTCTCCCTGGTCCAGCTTCTCCTCGGGTACTTCTAGCTTCTTCTTCAGGTCTTCATACTGCTCTAGTAGCACACCGATTTCCTCTTCATATCCATCACGGGTTGCCTTGATTTCATCCTCCAGCTCGATATTCCATGTCATCAGCTTCTTGGTTTTCTTCATGCTAGCGCACATCTGATTCTCATATCGGCGGATGTGCTAGTCCATATCCTGTATGTATGACGCGATAGAATCATCTCTCCTAGTGCGGACCATTTCCTGTTGGTCATCCCGGCGTCCACATATCCTGTAGACGGTGTCTTCAAGATCCTTGTTGTACACATCACAAATTTGTACAAAGGTGATGTGTCGGCCATACTCCTTCTTAAGCTCCAAGTTGGCGCGTCCAATGTGAACTCGATAGGCTCGGTAGTTGGTGCAAGGGTCCTTCCAGGGATGCAAACTTTGATTCTCCAGCGTTCCTCCTCCAGTAAGGTCGCGGTGAAGCTAGGCATGCCGATGTTCAGATACTTCACGACTTCCTTCAGGTGTCGTCTGAAGGGCATGTTCTCATCAGGTTGAGCAAACTTGGTCCTGGGGTTCGACATCTATATTGTACAAATAGGGAAGGATTAGAAATGAATGGAAATTGTAAAATAAGGTTTTCCATCCTATGGCTTTTCCATTCCTAGTGGTCACATCCTACATTCAGCGTGTGCTCTTATACCATCTTGTAGTGATCCGATCCCAATGGATCGAAGTCTCTGTGCTTAAGTGTCATCCCTGGATGGGTATGTTGACACACACCGTACTCGAGGCCTTATAACAGAGTTCAATCACACATTTATTACATCGAGGTCCTCATAAAGAGTATTTATTACAAAAAAGGCTGAAGGCCAACTAAATAAAATACCGCGGAAGCTTCAAAGATAAATGAGTCCATCCAACTCCACGACAAAACTGAGTGCTGAACAATGACCTATCGCAACTTAATCCTCGTCAAAAATCTCTGCAACATGAGACGTTGCAACCGTGTAGGTCAGCACATGGAATATGCTGGCAAAAGTCACACCATAGCAAAATGATGAACAATATCTATCATTACATGCATATTTGGTTTGTGGAGGCTCTAAGTTTAACTTTGCATAAAGCTATTTTCCCCTACAACAAAGAAATAAATATTTATTTACTACTAGATTAAAATGCCATTATTGAGAAGGTTCCTCCAACTCAATCCCAAATTTCCAAGTTATTAGTAACCCAATAATTTCATTAAATAGAGTGATGAGATCAACCAATAATTCACTCAAGATACTCAAGTTGTCCATAACTGGGGACACGGCTAATCATGATTAGTTTATACGCTATGCAAAGGTTTGCACACTTTTCCCCACAAGACTCGACCACCTCCATGATCGAAAGATCGAGACATAGCCTTTCTGAAGTATTTCCTCTAAACCCTGGGTACACCAGTACACCTACTTTCCCCTACATCAGCTAATCTACCACGGAAAGAGGTCACATAACTTACTCAACTATGCGAGAGCCCATAATGGCCTGTGGTTGCGCATGGAAGTTTCTAGGCATGAGATATCATATGATCCCATTGAGCCTGGGTGGTATTCCGTAAGGTGATTACACGGGTCCTCCGGGATCCCCTATGGCAAGCACTGGATTCTCCGGGTGCCCCAACCATTCCACCCAGAGTTGTGTTAATGTGGCCACCTTAAAATTTGTAACGACCAAACCTCGAAGGGTTTGAGTCTCTGTGCTTACCGTGCTAGTCCCTGGATCGAACTCGCTAGCACACACAGTATAGATGAATACCAGAATACAAGTGCATCATTTATTACAACGTATGATCCAGACTATATAAAATAAAACAATCTGCATAGCTCATGGCTAGCTATTATTCAATCACACAGCGGAAAGTAGTAGAAAATAACGATGAGTCCCATCATAGCCCAACTTGAGATGCTGAGTGCAGACTCGCGACCCTAACGGTACCTTACTCCTCGTCTGAAAATCCTGCAACATGAGACGTTGCAGCCGTATAGGTCAATACATTGAATGTATTGGCAAGTTACACAGGAGAAGTAATAAAGCAGACCTACAAGTATATGCATAGAACAACAAAGGAAGGCTTGGGGGTTTATTTTGCAGAAAGCTGATTTTGTCCTCATAACTACCTAATAAATAGTCATCTTTTCATTTAGTTATTTTATTACTACAATTAAATGCACAAGGTTGAGTCGGCAAAATCAACTCCAACCTACCCATTTATTAAGTTGCCCACAAGTATTATTAAGTATCACATCTGTCAAGATCATCCAACAACTGTAATGGCATAGTCGCTCAAATTTACCCATAACCGGGGGCACGGCTAATCATGATTAGTTTTATTACTCTGCAGAGTTTTGCACACTTTACCCACTAGATTCAACCCGAAGGTTGAGACGAAGCCTTTCAGAAGTAGTCACCTCCACCCACGGCAGCCGGTACACCTATCCATATCTACATCTGCTAGCATACCTGGGCGAGGATCCCACAACCTACTCAACTAAGCCAGAGCCCATTTAGCTAGTGGTCGCGCATGGAAGCTACTAGTCATTAAGTCTGTCTGATCTTTTTGAGCCTGGGCGGCCGTCCACTTACATTCAGAGGGTATAAACCATGATGTTCTTAAGACCACCCATCAATACCACTTCCGCCCAGAGGTGAGTTAAGTCCTGAATTACTACTCAGTTTGTTAAATATTAATAATCCTCACATAAGCTCAATGTATACAGGAACCAACCCCGTCTACAAGCATATCAAAACTATACCTACCACGATTTGCAAAAGACGGGAGATAATTCAACAATATAGCTCAAATTATAACAATCCTATAATGCATAAGTTTATAGTGTGGCATAACCTACAATGCATAGAAAACAATAGGTAAAGGATGATCAACATGTAACTTGCCTTGGTTCTGGTTCAAAAAGTCACACTCCTGACAATAGCTCGCGTCGCACTCCGGACAATCTACACGTTTCACACAATATAACAAATCAATCACCGAAACTCCAAAGAAACCAAAATAAAGCCAACAGTAAGAAAATCATTTTAAAATTCAACAACAGTAGCAAAATAACACGTACAGATCATTTATATTGCACTACGGTCACAATGCAAAAAGAATCGCTCGATTCCGATAAACGGTTTAAAAGATACGGCCTCCGGAAGTTTTAATTCAAATTCAAACGAATTCAAATTTGAATTGTGCAAACATGTGCAAACTTGGTACTGTGATGAAGAGGTGATTTTTGTGAGTGCATAGGAAAAAGAATCACCTAAAAAGGATTTACAGAATAAAAACTACAGCAATTTGAATATTTAGGGAAAACTAAGAAAAAGACAAAAGGAAACAGAAATCGCGTGGCACTATGCGATCTCCCGTTGCTAGCTCCTGTAGAACTCGCGACGTGGCAGTTTGTGGTTGGCCCCAGGTGTTTTACTCACCACGCGACAAACAAAAACAGCGGCGGCGGTCGGACGTCGACGGCGGGGCTTCTCCGGTGGGTCTCCGACGACGGTGATGCTATGGGCGGAGGCGGCGGTGAGTTGCGGATGCCGTGGTGGTGTTGGACAGCGGCGAGGTGGGCTGTAGCGGCGGCGGGGAGCTCGTGAACTCCGGCGAAGGCGGACGTCGATGGCGGTGTGTCTCCGGTGGTCTCCTTCTCACCAAAGCTTGTCAAAACGAAGCACAGACGAGAGGGGAAACTTAGGGTGCACGCGTTGCTGCGAGGGAGGTGTTGGGGAACGTTGCATGGGAAACAAAAATTTTTCCTACGCTCACCAAGATCAATCTAGGAGATGCATCTACGAGGGGAGAGTTGGATCCACATACCCTTGTAGATCGCTAAACGGAAGCGTTCAAGAACGCGGTTGATGGAGTCGTACTCGCCGCGATTCAGATCGCCGAAGATCCTAGCACCGAACGGACGGTGCCTCCGCGTTCTTCACACGTACAGCTCGGGGACGTCTCCTCCTTCTTGATCCAGCAAGGGGGAAGGAGAGGTTGATGGAGAATCCAGCAGCACGACGGCGTGGTGGAGATGGTGGTGGAGGATTCCAGCAGGGCTTCGCCAAGCACCACGGAATTGACGAAGATGGTTGTGGGAGAGGGAGGGCAGCGCCGAGGCACGAACGTGTGTGGCTGCCCTCCCTCTGCCTCTCTTTATATAGGGGGGAGAGAGGGGAGGGGGCGCCCTAGGGTTTACCCCTAGGGGCGGCGGCCAAGGGGAGATGGGGG
>LR738714.1:462949889-463016902 GCA_902687465.1 Secale cereale
GATCTGCAACATTCAAATCCGTGTGTACTTTGCAAATGCTTATGTCCTCCTCCTTGACTGAATCGCGGATGGAATTGAAGCGTCGCTTTATGTGTCTGGTCCTCTTGTGAAACCTTGGTTCCTTGGCTAGAGCAATGGCACCAGTGTTGTCACAAAACAGAGTCATTGGGTTCAATGCACTAGGCACAACTCCAAGATCTGTCATGAACTCCTTCATCCAGACACCTTCCTTTGCCGCCTCCGAGGCAGCTATGTACTCCGCTTCGCATGTAGAATCGGCTACCACGCTTTGCTTGGAACTGCACCAGCTTACCGCTCCCCCGTTGAGAATATATACGTATCCGGTTTGAGACTTAGAGTCATCTGGATCAGTGTCAAAGCTTGCATCGACGTAACCCTTTACGACGAGCTCTTGATCACCTCCATAAACGAGAAACATCTCCTTAGTCCTTTTTAGGTACTTTAGGATATTCTTGACCGCTGTCCAGTGATCCATACCAGGATTACTTTGAAACCTTCCAGCCATACTTATGGCAAGGCTGACATCTGGTCTTGTGCACAACATTGCATACATGATAGAGCCTATGGCTGAAGCATAGGGGACGACACTCATCTTTTCTCTATCTTCCGCAGTCACTGGGCATTGAGTCTTGCTCAACTTTGTACCTTGCAATACCGGCAAGAACCCCTTCTTGGATTGATCCATTTTGAACTTCTTCAAAACTTTATCAAGGTATGTACTTTGTGAAAGTCCTATCAAGCGTCTCGATCTATCTCTATAGATCTTGATGCCCAATATGAAAGCAGCTTCACCGAGGTCCTTCATCGAAAAACTCTTGTTCAAATACCCCTTCACGCTATCCAAAAATTCTATATTGTTTCCAATCAGCAATATGTCATCCACATATAATATTAGAAACGCTATAGAGCTCCCACTCACTTTCTTGTAAATACAAGCTTCTCCGTAAACTTGTACGAACCCAAACGCTTTGATCACCTCATCAAAGCGAAGATTCCAACTCCGAGATGCTTGCACCAGCCCATAAATGGAACGCTGGAGTTTGCAAACTTTGTCAGCATTCTCTGGATCGACAAAACCTTCCGGTTGTATCATATACAACTCTTCCTTAAGAAAACCGTTGAGGAACGCTGTTTTGACATCCATCTGCCAAATTTCATAATCGAAATATGCAGCTATTGCCAACATGATTCGGACGGATTTAAGCATCGCTACGGGTGAGAAAGTCTCATCGTAGTCAATCCCTTGAACTTGTGAAAAACCCTTTGCCACAAGTCGAGCTTTATACACGGTGACATTGCCGTCAGCGTCCGTCTTCCTCTTAAAAATCCATTTATTCTGAATGGCCTTCCGCCCTTCAGGTAATACTTCCAAAGTCCATACTTTGTTTTCATACATGGATCCCATCTCGGATTTCATGGCCTCTAACCATTTGTCGGAATCCGGGCCCACCATCGCTTCTCCATAGCTCGTAGGTTCACTGTTGTCCAACAACATGACCTCCAAGACAGGGTTACCATACCACTCAGGTGCAGTGCGTACCCTTGTCGACCTACGAGGTTCGGTAGTAACTTGATCAGAAGCTTCTTGATCATCATCATTAGCTTCCTCTTCAACCGTTGTAGGCTCCACAGAAACATCTTTCTGTGCTGCGCCACTCTCTGGTTGAAGTAGAGGTTCAATAACCTCATCAAGTTCTACCTTCCTCCCACTCAATTCTTTCGAGAGAAACTCTTTCTCGAGAAAGGACCCGTTCTTAGCGACAAACACTTTGCCCTCGGATCTGAGATAGAAGGTGTACCCAACCGTCTCTTTTGGGTATCCTATGAAGACACATTTGTCCGCTTTGGGTTCGAGCTTTTCTGGCTGAAGCCTTTTGACATAAGCATCGCAACCCCAAACTTTGAGAAAAGACAACTTAGGTTTCTTACCAAACCATAGTTCATACGGTGTCGTCTCAACGGACTTAGATGGAGCCCTATTTAAAGTGAATGCAGCTGTCTCTAACGCATATCCCCAGAACGATAGTGGCAAATCGGTAAGAGACATCATAGAACGCACCATATCTAATAGGGTTCGATTACGACGTTCGGACACACCATTACGCTGTGGTGTTCCAGGTGGCGTCAACTGTGAAACAATTCCACATTTTCTTAAGTGATTGCCAAACTCATAACTCAGATACTCTCCCCCTCGATCAGATCATAGGAACTTGATCTTCTTGTTACGATGATTCTCAACTTCACTCTGAAATTGCTTGAACTTTTCAAAAGTTTCAGACTTATGCTTCATCAAGTAAATATACCCATATCTACTTAAGTCGTCAGTGAAGGTGAGAAAATAACGATATCCACCGCGCGCCGTGACACTCATCGGGCCACACACATCAGTATGTATGATTTCCAATAAGTCACTTGCCCGTTCCATTGTTCCTGAAAACGGGGTCTTAGTCATCTTGCCCATGAGGCACGGCTCGCATGTGTCAAGTGATTCAAAATCAAGAGACTCCAAAAGTCCATCAGCATGGAGCTTCCTCATGCGTTTTACGCCGATATGACCCAGACGGCAGTGCCACAAGAAAGTAGTACTATCGTTATCAACTCTACATCTTTTGGCATCAATGTTATGAACATGTGTATCATCACTATCGAGATTCAATAAGAATAAACCCCTTACTTCGGGTGCATGACCATAAAAGATATTACCCATATAAATAGAACAACCTTTATTCTCTGATTTAAATGAGTAACCGTCTCGCATTAAACAAGATCCAGATATAATGTTCATGCTCAACGCAGGCACTAAATAACAATTATTCAGGTTCATAACTAATCCCGATGGTAATCGAAGAGCGAGCGTGCCGACGGCGATCACATCAACCTTGGAACCATTCCCCACGCGCATCGTCACTTCGTCCTTCGCCAGCCTCCGTTTATTCCGTAGTTCCTGTTTGGAGTTGCAAATGTGAGCAACCGAACCGGTATCAAACACCCAGGCACTACAACGAGAGTTGGTAAGGTACACATCAATAACATGTATATCACATATACCTTGCTTGTTGTTGTTGTTGGCCCCCTTCTTGTCTGCCAGATACTTGGGGCAGTTCCGCTTCCAGTGGCCGTTCCCCTTGCAATAGAAACACTCAGTCTCTGGCTTGGGCCCAGCCTTGGGTTTCTTCACTGGATGAGCAACTGCTTTGCCACCCTTCTTAGAGTTACCCTTCTTGCCTTTGCCATTTTTCTTGAAACTAGTAGTTTTATTGACCATCAACACTTGATACTCCTTCTGGATGTCTGCCTCAGCGACTTTCAGCATTGAAAACAGCTCGGCGATGGATTTGTTCATCCCTTGCATGTTATACTGTTGCACGAAGCTCTTGTAGCTAGGTGGAAGTGACTGGAGAATTCTGTCAATGATAGCCTCCTCCGGGAACACAAGTCCCAGATCAGCTATGCGGGTATAGTACCCAGACATCTTCAGTAAGTGCTCACTGACAGACGAATTCTCCTCCATCTTGCAAGCAAAGAATTTATCGGTGGTCTCATACCTCTCGATCTTAGCATTCTTTTCAAAGATGAACTTCAACTCCTGGAACATCTCATATGCTCCATGACGTTCAAAACGCCTTTGAAGTCCTCCTTCCAAGCTATACAACATGGCACACTGCACTACTGAGTAGTCATCCGAACGCGTCTGCCAGGCGTTCATAACGTCCACAGAGGCCGGAGCGGGGGGTTCACCTAGCGGTGCACTTAGGACATAAACCTTTTGGGCAGCTGTGAGGATGATCCTCAGATTGCGGAGCCAGTCCACAAAGTTGCTCCCATCATCTTTCAGCTTAGTTTTCTCTAGGAACGCATTAAAATTCAGGGGAGCTACTGCGCGAGCCATCTACAACAAAAGATTTGCAAAGACATCTTAGACTATTGTTCATGATAAGTGAGTTTTTTAACTAATCAAAATTACTTATAACTCCCACTCAAATTGACATCCCTCTGGTCATCCGAGCGTGACATGATCCAAATCCACCAACCCAAGTCCGATCATCACGTGAGATGAGGTGGTGTCAATGGTGAACATCTTCATGTTGATCATATCTACTATATGACTCATGTTCGACCTTTCGGTCTTCCGTGTTCCGAGGCCATGTCTGTACATGCTAGGCTCGTCAAGTCTAACCCGAGTGTTCTGCATGTGCAAAACTGGCTTGCACCCGTTGTATGCGAACGTAGAGTCTATCACACCCGATCATCACGTGGTGCTTCGAAACGACGAACCTTCGCAACGGCGCACACTCGGGGGGAACACAATTTTATCTTGAAATTTTAGTGAGGGATCATCTTATAATGCTACCGTCGTCCTAAGCAAAATAAGATGCATAAAGGGATTAACATCACATGCAAATCATAAGTGACATGATATGGCCATCAACTCGTGCTTTTGATCTCCATCTCCAAAGCATCGGCATGATCTCCATCGTCACCGGCGTAACACCATGATCCCCATCATCATGATCTCCATCATCGTGTCGTCATCGGGGTTGTCGCGCGCCCACCATGCTCTTACTACTATTGCTACCGTTTAGCGATAAAGTAAAGCATTACAAAGCGCTTAATGATTGACACGCAGGTCATACAAAAAAATTAAAGACAACCCTATGGCTCCCGCCGGTTGCCGTGTACATCGACATGCAAGTCGATATTAACTATTACAACATGATCATCTCATACATCAAATATATCTCATCATGTCATTGGCCATATCATATCACATACATACCCTGCAAAAACAAGTTAGACGTCCTCTAATTTGTTGTTGCATGTTTTACGTGGCTGCTATGGGTATCTAGCAAGAACGCTTCTTACCTACGCAAAGCCACAACGGTGATATTTAAGTTGCTATTTAACCTTCTACAAGGACCGCCTTTTTCTATTCCGATTCAACTAAGATAGGAGAGACACACACCCGCCAGCCATCTTATGCAACAAAAGTCACATGTCTGTCGATGGAACCGGTCTCATGTACGTGGACATGTAAAGTTGGTCCGGGCCGCTTCATCCCATAATACCGCTGAATCAAGAAAGACTAAGGAGGGAAGCAATCTAAACATCAACGTCCACAAACCCTTTTGTGTTCTACTCGTGAAAGCATCTACGCAAGATCCTAGCTCATGATGCCACTGTTGGGGAACGTTGCATGGGAAACAAAAAATTTTCCTACGCTCACCAAGATCAATCTAGGAGATGCATCTACGAGGGGAGAGTTGGATCCACATACCCTTGTAGATCGCTAAACGGAAGCGTTCAAGAACGCGGTTGATGGAGTCGTACTCGCCGCGATTCAGATCGCCGAAGGTCCTAGCACCGAACGGACGGTGCCTCCGCGTTCTTCACACGTACAGCTCGGGGACGTCTCCTCCTTCTTGATCCAGCAAGGGGGAAGGAGAGGTTGATGGAGAATCCAGCAGCACGACGGCGTGGTGGAGATGGTGGTGGAGGATTCCAGCAGGGCTTCGCCAAGCACCACGGAATTGACGAAGATGGTTGTGGGAGAGGGAGGGCAGCGCCGAGGCACGAACGTGTGTGGCTGCCCTCCCTCTGCCTCTCTTTATATAGGGGGGAGAGAGGGGAGGGGGCGCCCTAGGGTTCACCCCTAGGGGCGGCGGCCAAGGGGAGATGGGGGGGCGGCGGCCAGGGCTGCGGCCAGGGCTAGGGTTCCCCCCCCAGGCGCCTTGCCCCCCAAGACTAGGGGTGCGGCAGCCCTAGGGGGGACCCAGCCCCTTGGCGCAGGTGGAGAGGGCCCTAGGGGGGCGCACAGCCCTATGAGGGCTGTTGCGTCTCCCACTTGTGGCCCATGAGGCCCGCAACACTTGCCGGGACCCCCGAAACCCCTTTCGGTCATCCGACGACTCCCCGATACTCCCCGGAACACTTCCGGACTCCGATCACTCTCATCCTATATATCAATCTTCGTCCCCGGACCATTCCGGAGACCCTCGTCACGTCCGGGATCTCATCCGGGACTCCGAACAACCTTCGGTAACCATGCACTGTTCTCACTAACAACCCTAGCGTCACCGAACCTTAAGTGTGTAGACCCTGCGGGTTCGGAAACTATGCGGACATGACCGAGACACTCCCAGGTCAATAACCAATAGCGGGATCTGGATACCCATATTGGTTCCCACACGTTCCTCGATGATCTCATCGGATGAACCACGATGTCAAGGATTCAGGCAATCCCGTATACAGTTCCCTTTGTCTCGTCGGTATGTTACTTGCCCGAGATTCGATCGTCGGTATCTCTATACCTAGTTCAATCTCGTTACCGGCAAGTCTCTTTACTCGTTCCGTAATACATAATCCCGTGACTAACTACTTAGTCACTTTGAGCTCATTGAGACGACGTATTACCGAGTGGGCCCGGAGATACCTCTCCGTCACACGGAGTGACAAATCCCAGTCTCGATCCATGTCAACTCAACAGACACCTTCGGAGATACCTGTAGAGTACCTTTATAGTCACCCAGTTACGTTGCGACGTTTGGCACACACAAAGCACTCTTACGGTGTCAGTGAGTTACACGATCTCATGGTCATAGGAACTTATACTTGACATGCAGAAAACTATAGCGATAACTGATACGATCAAAAGCTATGTTTAACGTTTGGGTCTCGTCCATCACATCATTCTCCTAATGATGTGATCCCGTTATCAAATGACAACTCATGTCTATGACCTGGAAACCGCGGTCATCTTTGATCAACGAGCTAGTCCCGAAGAGGCTTACTAGGGACACAAAGTTTGTCTATTTATCCACACATGTATTTGAGTTTCCAATCAATACAGTTATAGCATGGATAATAAACGATTATCATGAACAAGGAAATATAATAATAACTCTTTTATTATTGCCTCTAGGGCATATTTCCAACAGGAGGCCCTTACGGCGCCGGAATCGGCCGGCGAGCGGCGGCGGACGGCGGAGCTTCTCCTGAGATCGGAATTGCCCTAGCGGCTCCTGCAGACGAGGGGAGGACGAAGAAGAGGCAGGCGCGGCTGCGGGGAAAGCCCTAGGAGCACTTAGGCATCCAGGGGGGTCACGGGGTCGAGCCAGGCGCCGGATTGAGCCGGGTTCGGCCTCGGCATGCGCGCTCGGGCGCGACGGCGTCTAGTCCGGCTCGGGGAAGGGGATGGATAGGGGCGGGGTCCACGGTCAGTGAGAGAGGAGCAGCGGGTCGGGTGCGGGTCGGGTGATCCGGTGCGGCTGCGTGTACCGCTTCGCGAGCGGGCTGCGGGGCTGGCGGTTGGCCGGGCCGCGGTTGCTGGGCCGCGGTGCGGTGGGCTCGCGCGCTAGCTGGCTGGCTGGCTGCGCTGGCTAGTGGGCCGGGCCGCTGGCTAGCTGGCTGGCTGGCTGGCGGGCCCTTTTTTTTAACCAACAGAAAAACAAAATAAAGTAAAATAAAACACATAGTATAAAATCTAGATAAAAATACCTAGGCACACAGTAAAAATAGCCTTATCTATATAAACTACAGGAACACTAGTTCCCAAGCTAATGCAATTTTGTAAAATCATTTTGATGCATTTGGCCACTCAAACAGAAAATAAAATCACAAATAAAATACTTTGAAGATTACAAAAATTACCAGAACATATCAAATCAACTGGAAACATTATTCTGGACATTATGAACATTTTTAAAACAGGGGAGAAATTATGTTATCTCCACTCCAATTAAATTGCCTTTAGTTGCATAATGAAAAGAATATTGCAGAAAGACAAATAATGCAATGAAAATATGATATGCAAGTGAATGATCTATTAACATCCAAATTAGGAAAATTGGGATGTTACAAACCTACCCCCCTTAAGATGAATCTCGCCCTCGAGATTCGGGCTGGCTAGGAAATAGGTGTGGGTGCTCCTGCCTGAGATCTTCCTCTCGTTCCCAGGTAGCTTCTTCCTCTGTATGATGATCCCACTTGACTTTGCATAACTTAATTGTCTTGGTGCGAGTAACTCCCTCTGCTGTCTCCAGAATCTTAACAGGTTTCTCCTCATATGTCAAATCACTCTCCAACTGAATTGCATCAAGTGGCACTATGTCCCTCAATGGAACATCCATCATCTCTGCGTGACACTTCTTCAACTGAGATACATGAAACACATTATGAACTCCTGACAAAGACTCTGGCAACTCCAGCTGATAAGCTACCTCTCCTCTATGCTCCAAGATCCTGTAAGGCCCCACAAAACGTGGTGCTAACTTACCCTTAATTCCAAACCTCTTAATTCCACGAAGTGGTGAAACTCGAAGATATGCACGGTCTCCTACCTCATATGTCACCTCTTTGCGCTTTGCATCTGCATAACTCTTCTGTCTGGATTGTGCTATCTTCAACCTGTCACGAATCAGCTTGACCTTCTCCTCAGCATCTCTAATCAAGTCTGGTCCAAAGAACTGTCACTCTCCAACCTCATCCCACATCAACGGTGTCCTGCACTTCCTGCCATACAATACCTCAAACGGTGCCATCTTCAGACTAGCCTGATAACTGTTATTATATGAGAACTCTGCATAAGGTAAATTATCATCCCAACTGGACCCATAGTCCAAAACACAAGCTCTCAACTTATCCTCCAAAATCTGATTTACCCTCTCTGTGTGCCCATCAGTCTGTGGGTGGAAAGCTGTACTGAACTCCAGCCTGGTGCCCAAAGATTCATGCAACTGACGCCAAAATTTAGAGGTGAATTGAGTACCTCTATCAGACACTACCTTCCTTGGAACTCCATGCAGACAAACAATTTTAGACATATAAACTTTAGCTAGCTGAGCACTGGTATAAGTAGTCTTTACCGGAATGAAGTGAGCAACTTTGGTCAAGCGATCAACAATTACCCAAATGGAATCATAACCTGTCCGGGTCCTGGGTAAACCTGTAATGAAGTCCATACCAATCTGATCCCATTTCCACTTAGGTATAGGCAATGGCTGTAACAAACCTGTTGGCCTCTGATGTTCTGCTTTAACTCTCTGGCACACATCACATGTAGCAATATATCCAGCAACCTCCCTCTTTAGGCTAGGCCACCAAAATCTTTCCCTCAAGTCCAAATACATCTTAGTATTACCTGGGTGAATAGAATAAGGTGAATCATGTGCCTCCTGAAGAATTAATTTCCTGATGTCTGCATCTTGCGGTACACAAACACGCTTCTCAAACCATATGGTCCCATGTTCATCCTCATGGAAACCTTCTGCCTTACCTTTAGTCATATTCTCTTTTATTGCAGCAATCTCTTTATCACCCTTTTGAGCTTCCCTGATCCTGTCAAGCAAAGTAGGCTTTACCTCAAGTGTTGCCAAATATCCCTTAGGAACCATCTCCAACCTAAGATCCCTGAACTGATCACATAACTCTTGTGGCATATCATTAATATCAACTGCATTAACATGGCTCCTACGACTCAATGCATCAGCAACAACATTAGCCTTACCAGGATGATATTGCACATTCAAATCATAATCCTTAATAAGCTCTAACCATCTTCTCCGCTTGAGGTTCAAATCTTTCTGAGTAAAAATATACTTCAAGCTCTTATGATCAGTAAATATATCACAATGATTACCAATAAGATACTGCCTCCAAGTTTTCAATGCATGCACAACTGAGGCTAACTCCAAATCATGTGTAGGATAACTATGCTCATGATTCTTAAGCTGACGTGAAGCATATGAAACAACTTTACCTTCTTGCATCAAAACACTCCCAAGTCCCTGACGAGAAGCATCACAATATACCTGGAAGTCCTTATGTATATCAGCCAGAATTAAGACTGGTGCTGTAACCAAACGCTGCTTCAATTCCTGAAAGCTGGATTCACATTCATCAGTCCAAGCAAACTTCTTCTCCTTCTTCAACAATTCAGTCATAGGCTTTGCAATTTTAGAAAAGTTCTCAATAAACCTCCTATAATAACCTGCAAGGCCCAAAAAGGTGCGAATATCCCCAACTGTTGTGGGTGCCTCCCACTCTGTAACTGCAGCAACCTTAGATGGATCAACTGCAACTCCATTACCTGACACAACATGTCCAAGGAATGCTACCTCATCCAGCCAAAATTCACATTTGCTGAACTTGGCATACAACTGATGTTCCCTCAGCTTCTCCATCACCAAACGCAGATGTACCTCATGCTCTTGCTTATTCTTGGAGAACACCAACATATCATTAATGAAAACAACCACAAATTTATCCAAGTACTCCATAAACACCTTGTTCATCATATTCATGAAGTATGCAGGAGCGTTAGTCAATCCAAATGACATAACAGTATATTCATACAACCCATACCTCGTAGTAAAAGCAGTCTTTGGAATATCCTGCTCACGAATCTTTAATTGATGATAACCAGAACGAAGATCTATCTTAGAAAACACAGTAGCCCCCTCCAACTGGTCAAACAAATCATTTATCATATGCAAGGGATACTTATTCTTAATGGTTACCTCATTCAGAGAACGATAATCAACACACATCCTCAAGGTACCATCTTTCTTCTCCACAAACAAAACTGGAGCTCCCCAAGGTGATGAACTTGGGTGAATAAATCCTTGTTCCTGCAATTCCCTTATCTGCTTCTTCAATTCCTCCAACTCCCGAGGAGGCATTCTATACGGTCTCTTTGCAATAGGTCCGGTGCCTGGTATTAAATCAATAAGAAACTCAATATCTCTGTCTGGTGGCATACCTGGCAACTCCTCTGGAAACACATCTGGGTAGTCCCTCACAACTGGCACATCTTCCAGACTACCCCCCGTAAGAGAGTTCACTTGCACCTGATTATGCTTATACTTACATACATATCTGATCCTCTTACCTCCTGGTGCACTGAGAGTAATAGATCGACTGGCACAATCAATAAGACCTTTATATTTAGTCAACCAGTCCATACCCAAAATAACATCAATACCCTGTGACTTCAATATAACCAAATCTGTGGGAAAAACATGCTTCCCAATGGACAAAGGCATCTGAAAACATCCCAAACTTGTTGCCATCTCAGCCCCCGGAGAACTTACTAGAATAGGTGACTTAAGTGCTACGGTAGGCAACTTATGTTTATCCACAAATACCCGTGAGATGAATGAATGCGATGCACCAGAATCAAAAAGAACAAGTGCATGTACCGAATTAATCAAGAACTTACCAATCACGGCATCAGGTTCATCATAAACCTCCTCCACATTAACATGGTTAACATGAACCTTTTGGAAGGGGTTTGGCTTACTGACTCCAGAATTCCCATTACCGTTCTTGCTCTCTGGGCAAGCGTTGGAGTAGTGGCCCATCTGCCTACACTTATAGCACTGAACCTGGCTAATGTCCCTCTGCACAGGCACACTCTGATGGCTCTGGTTATTACTCCCTCCATTATCATTACCATTACCATTACGATTACCTTTGACATTGCCATTGTTACTCTTGTGCCCATTGTGATTATGATGGCCATTATGGTTGTGGCCATTCCCTCCATGATGATTATGTCCATTACCTCCATGATGATGATGATGCCCATTACCTCCATTACCCTGATATGAAGTGCGTGGCTTCTGTTGTGGTCCTGAATTATACCTGTTATTGTTGTTGTACTTCCTCTTGCGATTCTCTATGGCCTGATGCTTCCCCTCTAGCATAATAGCCTTATCAATCAGCTGCTGACAATTATCAAAAGTGGCCACTGTCAACTGAAGGCTCAACTCATCATTTAGGCCCTCCAAGAACTTCTCCTGCCTAGCTGCATCAGTGTTAACATCATTAGGAGCATAGCGTGCAAGATTATTAAATTCATCCACATACGCATTAACTGTGCGTCCTCCCTGACGCAAACTACGAAACTCCTTCTTTTTCAAACTCATAGCACCAGCAGACACATGTGCAGCACGAAAAGCAGTCTAAAACTGAGTCCAAGTGATACAAGTAATGGGATAATAGACCAAGTAGTTGTCCCACCAAGCTGCGGTAGGACCCTCCAACAAATGCGCGGCAAACCTCACCCTCTCTGCATCTGTGCATCCAACTGTCTCCAGGTTCTTATTGACTCCACGGAGCCAATCATCAGCCACAATAGGTTCAGGGGAACTGGAGAACCTCTGAGGATTCAACCTCAGGAACCTGGTAAGCATACCCACGGGTGGCGGGTTGTTGTTGTTGTTGTTGTTGTTGTTGTTGTTGTTCTGGTTGTTCTGGTTCTGCACAAGCAACTGGATCAACTGTGTCTGCCCCTGAAGCAACTGCTGCATGTATGGCGGTATGTCATTGCCATTGTTCTCTCCTCCTGCAGCATTGCGCCTATTCTCACGCCTCGGCGGCATCTGGTGGGCAAGCATAGAAGAGTTTTAGATATAATAGGGCCAAAGCTATAAATACAAATATATTCTACCCATATGCATATATGATCAAGGCAATAAAACACAACAACGAATAACACAAACAAACAAACAAACAAACAATCACAATAATATAGTAGTATATATATATACATATATAGTCAAATAATTTTGACGAGATAAAATTAAACAAGCAAGCTACCAATCAAGCAAACAATCTAGTATCTTCATACCACAAAAGTGGACATATTCAGATACGCTAACACGATAACGTTGCAACATAAAACAAGCATATATGGTGGTCTCAGCACTAGTTCCTACTTAACTGTTCAAGATACTTGAGGGAATGAACTAATAAACAGTAAGAAGTATAACTAGTTTATAAAATAATTTTCACTCCTATGGATTTTCTAATCCATTTTCTAGGGTCACGTCCTACAGTCAACACACTGCTCTGATACCATCTGTAACGACCAAACCTCGAAGGATTTGAGTCTCTGTGCTTACCGTGCTAGTCCCTGGATCGAACTCGCTAGCACACACAGTATAGATGAATACCAGAATACAAGTGCATCATTTATTACAACGTATGATCCAGAGTATATAAAATAAAACAATCTGCATAGCTCATGGCAAGCTATTATTCAATCACACAGCGGAAAGTAGTAGAAAATAACGATGAGTCCCATCATAGCCCAACTGGCGATGCTGAGTGCAGACTCGCGACCCTAACGGTACCTTACTCCTCGTCTGAAAATCCTGCAACATGAGACGTTGCAGCCGTATAGGTCAATACATTGAATGTATTGGCAAGTTACACAGGAGAAGTAATAAAGCAGACCTACAAGTATATGCATAGAACAACAAAGGAAGGCTTGGGGGTTTATTTTGCAGAAAGCTGATTTTGTCCTCATAACTACCTAATGAATAGTCAACTTTCCATATAGTTATTTTATTACTACAATTAAATGCACAAGGTTGCGTTGGCAAAATCAACTCCAACCTACCCATTTATTAAGTTGCCCACAAGTAGTATTAAGTATCACATCTGTCAAGATCATCCATCAACTGTAATGGCATAGTCGCTCAAATTTACCCATAACCGGGGCACAACTAATCATGATTAGTTTTATTACTCTGCAGAGTTTTGCACACTTTACCCACTAGACTCAACCCGAAGATTGAGACGAAGCCTTTCAGAAGTAGTCACCTCCACCCCCGGCAGCCGGTACACCTATCCATATCTACATCTGCTAGCATACCTGGGCGAGGATCCCACAACCTACTCAACTAAGCCAGAGCCCATTTAGCTAGTGGTCGCGCATGGAAGCTACTAGTCATTAAGTCTGTCTGATCTTTTTGAGCCTGGGCGGCCATCCACTTACATTCAGAGGGTATAAACCATGATGTTCTTAAGACCACCCATCAATACCACTTCCGCCCAGAGGTGAGTTAAGTCCTGAATTACTACTCAGTTTGTTAAATATTAATAATCCTCACATAAGCTCAATGTATACAGGAACCAACCCCGTCTACAAGCATAGCAAAACTATACCTACCACGATTTGCAAAAGACGGGATATAATTCAACAATATAGCTCAAATTATAACAATCCTATAATGCATAAGTTTATAGTGTGGCATAACCTACAATGCATAGAAAAACAATAGGTAAAGGATGATCAACATGTAACTTGCCTTGGTTCTGGTTTAAAAAGTCACACTCCTGACAATAGCTCGCGTCGCACTCCGGACAATCTACACGTTTCACACAATATAACAAATCAATCACCGAAACTCCAAAGAAACCAAAATAAAGCCAACAGTAAGAAAATCATTTTAAAATTCAACAACAGTAGCAAAACAACACGTACAGATCATCTATATTGCACTACGGTCACAATGCAAAAAGAATCGCTCGATTCCGATAAATGGTTTAAAAGATACGGCCTCCGGAAGTTTTAATTCAAATTCAAACGAATTCAAATTTGAATTGTGCAAACATGTGCAAACTTGGTACTGTGATGAAGAGGTGATTTTTGTGAGTGCATAGGAAAAAGAATCACCTAAAAAGGATTTACAGAATAAAAACTACAGCAATTTGAATATTTGAGGAAAACTAAGAAAAAGACAAAAGGAAACAGAAATTGCCTGGCACTGTGCGATCTCCTGTTGCTAGCTCCTGTAGAACTCGCCACGTGGCAGTTTGTGGTTGGCCCCAGGTGTTTTACTCACCACGCGACAAACGAAAACGGCGGCGGCGGTCGGACGTCGACGGCGGGGCTTCTCCGGTGGGTCTCCGGCGACGGTGATGCTACGGGCGGAGGCGGCAGTCAGTTGCGGATGCCGTGGTGGTGTTGGACGGCGGCGAGGTGGGCTGTAGTGGCGGCGGGGAGCTAGTGAACTCCGGCGAAGGCGGACATCGGTGGCGGCGTGTCTCCGGTGGTCTCCTGCTCACCAAAGCTTGTCAAAACGAAGCACAGACGAGAGGGGAAACTTAGGGTGCACGCGTTGCTGCGAGGGAGGCCCTTACGGCGTCGGAATCGGCCGGCGAGCGGCGGCGGACGGCGGAGCTTCTCCTGAGATCGGAATCGCCCTAGCGGCTCCTGCATACGAGGGGAGGACGAAGAAGAGGCAGGCGCGGCTGCTGGGAAAGCCCTAGGAGCACTTAGGCATCCAGGGGGGTCACGGGGTCGAGCCAGGCGCCGGATTGAGTCGGGTTCGGCCTCAGCGTGCGTGCTCGGGCGCGGCGGCGTCTAGTCCGGCTCGGGGAATGGGATGGATAGGGGCGGGGTCCACGGTCCGTGAGAGAGGAGCAGCGAGTCGGGTGCGGGTCGGGCGATCCGGTGCGGCTGCGCGTACCGCTTCGCGAGCGAGCGAGCGGGCTGCGGGGCTGGCGGTTGGCCGGGCCGCGGTTGTTGGGCCACGGTGCGGTGGGCTCGCGCGCTAGCTGGCTAGCTGGCTGGCCCCCTTTTTGTTTAACCAGCAGAAAAACAAAATAAAGTAAAATAAAACACACAGTATAAAATCTAGATAAAAATACCTAGGCACACAGTAAAAATAGCCCTATCTATATAAACTACAGGAACACTAGTTCCCAAGCTAATGCAATTTTGTAAAATCATTTTGATGCATTTGGCCACTCAAACAGAAAATAAAATCACAAATAAAATACTTTGAAGATTGCAAAAATTACCAGAACATATCAAATCAACTGGAAACATTATTCTGGACATTATGAACATTTTTAAAACAGGGGAGAAGTCATGTTATCTCCACTCCAATTAAATTGCCTTTAGTTGCATAATGAAAAAAATATTACAGAAAGACAAATAATGCAATAAAAATATGATATGCAAGTGAATGATCTATTAACATCCAAATTAGGAAAATTGGGATGTTACAAAATTACCCTTAGTTATTATTTCTCTCATAATTCATGAATCTCACATACCAATCCCCCTCTACTAGCATGGCTAAGCAACATATAATACAATGAATATTCCCGGAGTGATCATAGTCATAGGTTCCTACCACATGAACTATATATCATAACCAAATGTTCCCAATCCAACTCATGGAATCTTTGAGGATGAAACTAATGCATAGTAAAAACTGGGTATTGAAAAATATGATCAAAGTGTAACTTGCCTTGCTGATGATCGTTAAACTCTAGGGATTCATAGTAGCAAGATTCACACTCCTGATGATCTAGTGTAAGCAAGCAATAACATATATAAGCACACAAGCAAAGAATTAAAAAGAAATCGATGAACAGACTTATGAAAACTCCAAAAACAACCAAATAAAACTTCCGTACAGAACACAATTTTAACAGTAGTAAAATTTTGTGATTTTCATCTAAACATAAAGTAGATGCAAAGAGCTTCGATTTGCGAAAAGAATCGATTAAATCGGAGTGAAGAAACTCAAGTTATGGCCTATCAAAGTTCAAATTCAAATCTGTTCGAAACCAATTTTTAAAACTTTCAAAAATATTTTTTGTTTGGTTCACTGGATAGATGGTATCATGCTGAAAAACTTGGCGTTGGTTTCGTTGAATTTTGAACAAACGGTTGAAAAGTTGTGAGGGTTTGAGTTAAACTAAAAAAAACAAACTACATCTAGGTCCCTGGCCACGTGGCACAAATCTACTGGCTGATAACTGTTCACTGCGGGGCTAAACTAGCGGACGTTCGGTAACTAGAACATACCAGTTCGGAAATAAAAAACGATACGATCAAATCCTAACCGTCTCACCTAGATCGAACGGACGGGGTGTGTGTCGGCTTACCGCAGCAACGGAGGTCGTCAGTGGCGAGGAAGATGGCAGCGGCGACTCGGATTTGGACCGGACGACAGCTCCGGTAGTCGGCGGCTTCGAGCGGAGGCACGAGGAGGTGCGGCACGCCGAGGCGAGTCCGATGGCAGCGTTAGCCTTGGTCGAGGGCAGTGGATCAGAGTGAGACGACGACAACGGATCTCGTCGGAGCTCGCAACTTCGGCGAGGTTGTGCGGGGCGTGGGCGACTGCGGGTTGAGGGAGAAACAGGCCCGGGGTCGAGGGCTTATATAGGATGGCTTCGTGGGGAAGGGGCAAGGCAAGGGGAGTAGTCCGTGTAGGGCACGACAGCGACCGGCGAACCCGTGCGGGAGGCGGACTCCGGCGAGAGGTCGGTGACAAACCCGCCAGGTGGGTCCCACCTGCCAGTGGCTCGGCAAGGTGGTGTGCGCGCGAAGGAGAGAGAGGACGAGTGAGGCGGAGGCGGTTCGGGCGCGGGCGCAGGCCGCTGCTGGGCTAGGCCGGGTGGCGTCGCCTCGCACGGTCGGTGGGCTTCCTCTTCATTTTTTTGTTTTTGTTTTGTTTTACAAAGACAATAAAATACTAAAAAGCCTAAAAATACAAGAAATTTTCACGCAATTCCTTCCTAAATAAATGGGCTTAGGTGAACATTTTTCCTGGCCTAAATGCAAAGTTTTAAAACAAACAGTTTTGCTATGCTAATAAAATTTGCTTCAAAATAATTTTGCAAATAAAACCAAATAAATATATTTTTGATTCCAAATTAAATTTCCAATATTTCTTTTCGGTTTTTGAAGAAGTCCTTTTATCTTATCTCTTTATTTTATTTATTTTTAAATAATGGAAATTGATTTTTGGTGAAAACAATTTTGATCCAAAGGCCCAACTTTGAAATTTCAAAAGTGGACTATAGGAAAACTTCCAACTCTCACTTTTGGTCCCGGAGTTGCTCAAAGTCCCTTGGATCTAATTCAAACAAAAATCAATGAGGACAAAAATGCATAAATCATGGACGCAAATGAATGATCTAATTATAAACATCCAAATTGAAAATTGGGATGTTACAAAATAGGGTGGCTATATCATTCAACTTAGTAAGATGTTCCACTATCGTTTCTGTTTCATAGCCATGGAAGGGATCATACTCTACCAAAGTAATTAACTCTGGATCGACACATAACTCATAGTCCTTATCATTAACAAAGATAGGTGAAGTAGCAAACTAGGATGGCTAGATCTAATAGGTGTTTCAAAATTGTCAGTTTCAAGGACTTCATCAGTTTCAACAG
Organism: Secale cereale; assembly: GCA_902687465.1. Taxonomy (NCBI): domain Eukaryota; kingdom Viridiplantae; phylum Streptophyta; class Magnoliopsida; order Poales; family Poaceae; genus Secale; species Secale cereale. Next base: position 462,967,897 of record LR738714.1, read on the forward strand.
GCTCATCAATTTCAGCATTCTCAATATGATTAAGTCTAGCAAGTTGTTCATCAATAAGTTCACCCAAAGGCACAACCTTATCAGGCAAGGTACTAGCATCATAATAAGTGTCATTCATAGCAGAAGTAGCATCATCAATAACTTGCAACATATCAGGATTAATAGCAGAGTGTGGTGTAGCAAGCTTACTTATAACTGAAGGAGACTCAAGTGCAGAGTGTGATGGCAATTCCTTACCTCCCCTCGTAGTTGAGGGAAAGATCTTAGTTCGCTCGTCCTTCAGATTCTTCATAGTGATAGATAGATAATAATCCCAAGTGACTCAACAAATATAGCTATGCTCCCCAGGAACGGTGCCAGAAAAAAGGTCATGATAACCCACAAGTATAGGGGATCACAACAGTTTTCGAGGGTAGAGTATTCAACCCAAATTTATATATTTGACACAAGTGGAGCCAAAGAATATTTGCAAGTATTAGCAACTGAGTTGTCAATTCAGCCACACATGGAGATTAATTATCTGCACCAAAGTGATTAGGAGCACGGTAGTATGGTAGTTTTGATAGTAGCAGTAGCAGCAACAGTAACTGTAACAGTGATAGTAGTGGTTTTGTAGCAGTAGCAATAGTAACACCAACAATAGTAACTTAGCAAGATCAACATGTAGGAAGTTCATAGGCATTGGATCAGCGATTTTTTTGGATGATATTCATCATATAACAGTTATAACCTAGGGCGTTACGACACTAGCTCCAGTTCATAAATATAATGTAGGCATGCATTTCGTAAATAGTCATACATGTGTATGGAAAATACTTGTATGACATCTTTTGTCCTACCCTCTCGTGGCTGCGGGGTCCTAAAGAAACTAAGGGATATTAAGGCCTCCTGTTAATAGAGTACCGGAACAAAGCATTAGCACATAGTGAATACATGAACTCATCAAATTACGGTCATCACCGGAAAGTATCCCGCATATTGTCACTACAGGGTTTACAGATCATAACACGTAATAGGTGACTTTGACTTGCAAGATCGGATCTAGAACATGGATATAATGGTGATAACATAAAAGGTTCACATCTGGAATCATGGCACCCGGGCCCAAAGTGTCAAGCATTAATCATAGCAAAGTCATAACAACATCAATCTCTGAACATAATGGATACTAGGGATCAGGCCCTAACAAAACAAACTCAATTATATGATGAATATCATCCAACTCCTCACCGACCAGCGAGCCTACGAAGGAATTACTCACTCTTGGTGGAGAGCATCATGGAATTGACGATGGAGGAGGGTTGGTGATGATGAAGACCGAAGATTCCCCTCTCCGGAGCCCCAAACAGACTCTAGATCTGGCCTCCCGATGAAGAACGGGAGGTTACGGCGGCTTCGTATCGCGAAACGACATACTTCTTCCTCCCTGATTTTTTCTCCAAAAGTTATTTTTTATAGCGTTGGAGTTAGGGTCTGCGGGGCCACCAGGTGGGGTCAACCCACCCGGGCGCGCCAGGAGGGGGGGCCCTGGTGGGTTGTGCCCACCCAGGTGCCCCCCTCTGGTGGTTCTTGGCTCCACTATATTTCTTTATTCATATAAAAAATCCTGACAAATTTTTGTTCCAATCCAAGAACTTTTATGTCTGCACAAAAACAACACCATTGTAGTTTTGCTGCAAACATCGCCAATATGGGTTAGTTTCATTCAAATCATGCAAATTAGAGTCCAAAACAAGAGGAAAAGCGTTAGGAAAAGTAGATATTATGGAGACGTATCAGTTAACATGATCTATGTCATGCACATTCCCATGAAGGAATGGTAGCGTGCACTTCGGGACGTCTACGCCTTTGAGCCTGTACCCCCGAATTTCAACTGTCGAGCTTGCCCGATCACCTTTGACAAAAAGGAACACTCGACCAGTATCTATCACGTTGGGTTGGATGCTATGGTCCTAGATCCCATTGTAGATGGGTTCCACCTAACCCGCATTCTTATGGATGGTGGAAGCCGCATGAACCTGATCTACGCAGACACAATCAGGAAAATGGGCATCGATTCGTCAAGAATCCAACCTAGCAACACCACTTTCAAGGGTGTCATCCCCGGCATAGAGGCTCAATGTACGAGCAACGTAACACTCAAATTCGTTTTTGGCTCGCCTGACAACTTCCGAAGTGAGGACTTGATCTTTGACGTAGTTCCCTTCCGTAGTGGCTATCACACGTTGCTCGACCATACTACATTCGGCCGCTTTAACATGGTACTGCACGACACCTACCTGAAGCTCAAAATACCGGGGCCCAACTGTGTTATCACAATCAATGGTAACACGGAGCGCTCCCTCTATACAGAGGGGCAAACCACGGCCTACACAGCCGATTCCCAAGCAACCGAGGAAGCGGACCGACGATGAGCTTGGCTGGATCTACTAGGATCTTCAAAACATGTCCACATTCTGACCCGGCTCCGGGATGCACTCAGCCATCCTCCATCACCAATTTGATGATGCTCATGATAACCCACAAGTGTAGGGGATCGGTTGTAGCCTCTTTCGATAAGTAAGAGTGTCGAACCCAACGAGGAGCTAAAGGTAGAACACATATTCCCTCAAGTTCTATCGACCACCGATACAACTCTACGCACGCTTGACGTTCACTTTACCTACACTACAAAAAAAGACACATCCATGACATTTTGGGCCGAACGAATTTTTCCTGTCATACTTATGACACTTCTATGACAATAATTGTGACAAAACACGGTATCATCATAGATGTGGTGGGGTCCTACTTCTATGACAAAAAATCATGACAGAAAATGGGATTTTCATCCTAGGCGGGCCGGAGACGCAGCTACATGACATTCTTTGGGCCGTCCATGAAGAAAAACCCGTGGTAGAAGCGAGGGCGAGGAAAATATCGGGGTGTTCCCGTTACGGTGGGTGGTCGGGGCCGAGCGGTGCGTGTTTCTCTCATACACGCACGCGCGTGGGTGCGAGGCGTTGGGCTCTAACCGTCTCACCTAGATCGAACATACATGGTGTGTGTCGGCTTACCGCAGTGGCGGAGGTCGTCAGTGGCGAGGAATATGGTAGTGGCGACTCGGATTTGGACAGGACGACAGCTCCGGTGGTCGGCGGCTTCGGGCGGAGGCACGGGGAGGTGTGGCGCGCCAAGGCGAGTCTGATGGCAGCATCGGCGTTGGTTGAGGGCAGTGGATCAGAGTGAGACGACGGCATCGGATCTCGTCGGAGCCCGCAACTTCGGCGAGGTTGTGCGGGGCGTGGGCGACTGCGGGTTGAGGGAGAAACAGGCCCGAGATCAAGGGCTTATATAGGAGGGCTTCGTGGGAAAGGGGCAAGGCAAGGGGAGGAGTCCGTGTAGGGCACGACGACGACCGGCGAACTCGTGCGGGAGGCGGACTCCCGCGAGAGGTCGGTGACAAACCCGGCAGATGGGTCCCACCTGCCAGTGGCTCGGCGAGGTGGCGTGCGCGCGAAAGATAGAGAAGGCGAGTGAGGCGGAGAAGGTTCGGGCGCGGGCGCAGGCCGCTGCTGGGCTTGGCCGGGTGGGCTCGCCTGGCGCGGTCGGTGGGCTTCCTCTTAAAAAACATTTTTTGTTGTTTTTGTTTTGTTTTACAAAGACAATAAAATACCAAAAAGCCTAAAAATACCAGAAAATTTCACATAATTCACTCCTAAATAAATGGGCTTAGGTGAACATTTTTCCTGGCCTAAATGGAAAGTTTAAAAACAAACAGTTTTGCTATGCTAATAAAATTTGCATCAAAATAATTTTGCAAATAAAACCAAATAAATATATTTTTGATTCCAAATTAAATTTCCAATATTTCTTTTCTGTTTTTGAAGAAGTCCTTTTATCTTCTCTCTTTACTTTATTTATTTTTAAATAATGGAAATTGATTTTTGGTGGAAACAATTTTGATCCAAATACCCAACTTTGAAATTTCAAAAGTGGACTTTAGGAAAACTTCCAACTCTCTCTTTTGGTCCCGGAGTTGCTCAAAGTCCCTTGGATCTAATTCAAACAAAAATCAATGAGGTCAAAAATGCATAAATCATGGATGCAAATGAATGATCTAACTATAAACATCCAAATTGAAAATTGGGATGTTACAAAATAGGGTGGCTATATCATTCAACTTAGTAAGATGTGCCACTATGGTTTCAGTTTCATTGCCATGGTAGGGATCATACTCTACCAAAGTAATTAACCCTGGATCGACACGTAACTCATAGTCCTTATCATTAACAAAGATAGGTGAAGTAGCAAACTAGGATGGCAAGATCTAATAGGTGTTTCAAAATTGTCAGTTTCAAGCACTTCATCAGTTTCAATAGTCTCATCAATTTCAGCATTCTCAATATGATTAAGTCTAGCAAGTTGTTCAACAATAAGTTCACCCAAAGGCACAGTCTTATCAGGCAAGGTACTAGCATCATAATAAGTGTCATTCATAGCAGAAGTAGCATCATCAATAACTTGCGACATATCGGGATTAATAGCAGAGTGTGGTGTAGCAAGCTTATTTATAACTGATAGAGACGCAAAGTGCAGAGTGTGATGGCAATTCCTTACATCCCCTCGTAGTTGAGGGAAAGATCTTAGTTCGCTCGTCCTTCAGATTCTTCATAGTGATAGATAGATAATAATCCAAGTGACTCAACAAATATGGCTATGCTCCCCAGGAATGGTGCCAGAAAAAGGTCTTGATAACCCACAAGTATAGGGGAGCACAAAAAATTTCGACGGTAGAGTATTCAACCCAAATTTATAGACTTGACACAAGGGAAGCCAAAGAATATTTGCAAGTATTACCAACTGAGTTGTCAATTCAGCCACACATGGAGATTAATTATCTGCACCAAAGTGATTAGTAGCACGGTAGTATGGTAGTTTTCATAGTAGCAGTAGCAGCAACAGTAACTGTAACAGTGATAGTAGTGGTTTTGTAGCAGTAGCAATAGTAACAACAACAATAGTAACTTAGCAAGATCAACATGTAGGATGTTCATAGGCATTGGATCAGCGATTTGTTGGATGATATTCATCATATGACAGTTATAACCTAGGGCGTTACGACACTAGCTCCAATTCAAAATATAATGTAGGCATACATTCAGTAAATAGTCATACATGCGTATGGAAAATACTTGTATGACATCTTTTGTCCTACCCTCTCGTGGCTGCGGGGTCCGTAAGGAAACTAAGGGATATTAAGGCCTCCTGTTAATAGAGTACCGGAACAAAGCATTAGCACATAGTGAATACATGAACTCATCAAATTACGGTCATCACCGGAAAGTATCCCGCATATTGTCACTACAGGGTTTATAGATCATAACACGTAATAGGTGACTATGACTTGCAAGATGGGATCTAGAACATGGATATAATGGTGATAACATAAACGGTTCAGATCTGGAATCATGGCACCCGGGCCCAAAGTATCAAGCATTAAGCCTAGCAAAGTATAACAACATCAATCTCTAAATATAATGGATACTAGGGATCAGGCCCTAACAAAACTAATTCAATTACATGATGAATATCATCCAACTCCTCACTGACCAGCGAGCCTACGAAGTAATTACTCACTCCTGGTGGAGAGCATCATGGAATTAGCGATGGAGGAGGGTTGGTGATGATGAAGACCGAAGATTCCCCTCTCCGGAGCCCCAAACGGACTCTAGATCTGGCCTCCTGATGAAGAATGGGAGGTTACGGCGGCTCCGTATGGCGAAATGACATAATTCTTCCTCCCTGATTTTTTCTCCAAAAATATTTTCTTATAGCGTCGGAGTTAGGGTCTGCGGGGCCACCAGGTGGGGACAACCCACCCGGGTGCGCCAGGAGGGGGACGCCCTGGTGGGTTGTGCCCACCCAGGTGCCCCCCTCCGGTGGTTCTTGGCTCCAGTATTTTTCTTTATTCATATAAAAAATCCTCACAAAGTTTCGTTCCAATCCAAGAACTTTTATTTCAGCACAAAAACAACACCATGGTAGTTTTGCTGAAAACATCGTTAGTATGGGTTAGTTTCATTCAAATCATGCAAATTAGAGTCCAAAACAAGAGGAAAAGTAGATATTACGGAGACGTATCAGTTAACATGATCTATGTCACGCACATTCCCATGAAGGAATGGAAGCGTGCACTTCGGGACGTCTACGCCTTTGAGTCTGTACCCCCGAAATTCAACTGTCGAGCTTGCCCGATCACCTTTGACCAAAAGGAACACCCGACCAGTATCCGTCACGATGGGTTGGATGCTATGGTCCTAGATCCCATTGTAGATGGGTTCCACCTAACCCGCATTCTTATGGATGGTGGAAGCAGCATGAACCTGATCTACGTAGACACAATCAGGAAAATGGGCATCGATTCATCAAGAGTCCAACCTAGCAACACCACTTTCAAGGGTGTCATCCCCGACATAGAGGCTCAATGTACGAGCAACGTAACGCTCGAATTCGTTTTTGGCTCGCCTGACCACTTCCAAAGTGAGGACTTGATCTTTGGCATAGTTCCCTTCCGTAGTGGCTATCACGTGTTGGTCGACCGTACTGCATTCGGCCGCTTTAACATGGTACGGCACGACGCCTACCTGAAGCTCAAAATACCGGGGCCCAATGGTGTTATCACTATCAATGGTAACCCGGAGCGCTCCCTCTGTACATAGGAGCAAACCACGGCCTACGCAGCCGATTCCCAAGCAACCGAGGAAGCGGACCGACGATGAGCTTGGCTGGATCTACCAGGCTCTTCAAAACATGTCCACATTCTGACCCCGGCTCCGGGATGCACTCAACCATCCTCCATCACCAATTTGATGATGCTCATGATGACCCACAAGTGTAGGGGATCAGTTGTAGCCTCTTTCGATAAGTAAGAGTGTCGAACCCAATGAGGAGCTAAAGGTAGAACAAATATTCCCTCTAGTTCTATCGACCATCAATACAACTCTACGCACGCTTGACGTTCGCTTTACCTACACTACAAAAAAAAGACACATTCGTGACATTTTGGGCTGAACGAATTTTTTTTCTATCATACTTATGACACTTCTATGACAATAGTTGTGACAAAACATGGTATCATCATAGATGTGGTGGGGTCCTACTTCTATGACAAAAATTCATGACAGAAATGGGCTTTTCTTCCTGGGCGGGCCGGAGAAGCGGCTGCATGACAATCTTTGGGCCGTCCATGACGGAAAAAACCGTGGTAGAAGCGAGGGCAAGGAAAATATCGGGGTGTTCTCGGTTACGGTGAGTGGTCGGGGCTGAGCGATGCGCGTTTCTCTCGTACACGCATGCGTGCGGGTGCGAGGTGCTAGGCTCTAACTGAACCCAAGTGAGGCGTTGGGCTCTAACTGAACCCGAGCGATTGCACTACAGGCTACGCGTTACTGAATCCGAGCGATCGATCGATGGCTGTTAACTGAACCCGATCGAGCGATTCCTTCGCTATTGCTGCTAACTGAAGCCGATCGATGCTGCCTCTGGATGAACAGTGAGCATTGTTGGGGGTTTGGATGAATAGTTCCCGATGGGGGTGGATGAACAGGAACCCGTGGTGTTGCCTCTGGATGAACAGGACCCCGATCGATCGAGCCGGTTGGGGCTGGATGAACAGGACCCCGTGGAGGGCTGGATGAACAGGACCACCCCGTGGAGGGCTGGATGAACAGTAGACGGTAGACGACTGGATGAACAATAGCCCATGGATGGGTGGTTGAACAGGAGCCCGTGGAGAGGGCTGGTTGAACAATAGCCGGTGGAGTAGCGCACGGTGGAGGCTGCATGAACATGAGCCCGTGGATGAACAGTCGCAGGTGGAGGCTAGAGGAGGTCGACGGTGGATGAACAGTAGCCCGTGGAGGCTGGAGGGGGTCAATGGTGGAGATGAACAGTATCCCGTGGAGTCCCGTTTTACGGTACGCCACACCCCTCCCGATGAACAGGACCCCCGTTTAGACCGTAGCGCTCCAACACAAGTCTGTTTCCTCCGTTTTGCGGTACGCCACACCCCTCCCGATCAAGAGGACCCCCGTTTCGACCGTAGGAGGTCCGTTTCCTCAATTTTGCGGTACGCCAGACCCCTCCCAATGAACAAGATCCTGTTTCGACCGTGGCCGTCCGAACACAAGGCCGTTTCCTCTGTTCTGCGGTACGCCAGGCCTCGTTTCCATCGGCTATTCCGCCTAAGCTCTCCTGATAAACACGACGACGCATTCCATTCCGACCCAGGCGGTTGGCTCCCCATGAACATGACGACGACGCTGTTTCTCCGTTTCGACCCAGCCATGTACACGAGCCCTGGACGTACGTATGCGCGAGTAGGCATTGAGACCCTGCCCGTATGTACGTATGTGGCCGTACTTTCTTTCTTGCACACTTGCCGCTGTACGTACGTGTACATGCTACGTGCGCGCCTCTACTACGACACGTGCGAGCCTCTACATTGACCAGTATGTACGTACACGTTCGCGACCAGAATGACATTGCTACGTACGCTTCGACCAGGTGGGTCCCGACTGTCAGGCACTTCTTTGCCTGCGAAGATGTAGCTGGTGGGTCCCAGCAGTCAGGGGGGCGAATCGTTTTTTTTTGCCCGAACGCACTTCCTTGCGTGCGAAGATGTAGCTGGTGGGTCCCAGCAGTCAAGGGGAAACGTTTTTTTCATGAATTACGGTGGCCCGTCCGGTGGGTCCCCGCTATCAGGTGGAGGAATAATTATTTTGCACGTAATAAGGAGGCACTTCCTTGCTGCGGCCGTAGACCCAGCTGTCAGCCTCTCCACGTATAGTCCACGTTCGATGGAAGCCGTTCCTTGACCACGTTGGCCATGCCGCGCCGTGAGCACCAGGGCAGTGGACGAAGGCGAGGCCTAGGAAGGGGATGATGCGGAGCTGGGGAAGACGCGACAGTGGATGCCCATTCATAGAGGAGTAGGAGGGTTCACTGGTTCGCTGCGGTGTGAGGCTGCCGTCGCCGCAGAATAATAGGGGGTGTGGGTGAGTAGAGGGATGGCCTGGCCAGCGGTGGGAGTAGTAGGGGCGGTGAGGCCTCCGCCGCATCGCAGCCGGCCACGGGAGGTAGGAGCACAAGGCACGACCGGCGCTGGTTTGGGCGGCTGGAGCAAGAAGACCAGAGGTTGAAGAAGCACTACGGTCGTTGGATGGACATCGTACGGTAACTGGAGTAAGAATCGTGCATATTGACTAAGTTGACAAAGCCCTCCGTCCTCGTCAACTTAGTAGACCCACAAGTCAGCCTGCCACTATACTTGGTCCTAGCTAGCAGGGAGATTATTCATTTTTTTGTGCGTAATAAGGAGGCACTTCCTTGCGTGCGAAGATATAGGTGGTGGGTCCAAGCTGTCAGCGGCGGTAACGTTTTTTTCGCGAAATATAGAGGCCCTTCCGGTGGGTCCCAGATGTCAAGTGGAGGAATCATTATCTTGCGGGTTATAAGGATGCATTTCCTTGTGTGCGGCCACGGACCCAGCTGTCAGCCTCTCCACATATAGTCCACTTCAGATGCATGTCGATCGTTGACCACGTTGACCAGGCCGCGCTGAGAGCACCAGGGCGGTGGACGACGGTGAGGCCTAGGAAGGGAACGACACAGAGGCAGGGAAGACTCGATAGTTGTTTCCCACACGGAGGGGAGTATGACTGTACGAGGGTTTACTGGTTCGTCTGTGTCGCCGGAGAATAACAACAGGTGTGAGTGAGTAGAGGGATGGCTAGGCCAACGATGGGAGTACGGTGGGGCTGTGAGGCCTGCGCGACAGCACAGCCGGCCGCGGGGATGAGGGAGCAGACAGTCCCGCCGGCGCTTGTTTGAGCGGATGGAGCAGGAAGAGCAGAGATTGAAGAAGCACGACGGCCGTTGGATGGACATCCAAAAGTCACTGCTTGTGCGTCAACCTTTTTTTATAGGAAAGCCTCAAATCTGTGGAAAGCATCATACAACCCATCTGCCATTATTTATAATAATTTACATCCCATTTGCTAATTCTTAAGGTTTTTGTGGATCCCATATTCTTTTTGTTAGCATTACAACCCATATTGTGGCCACGGTTAAAAAACAATACGAAATTTTGCATATTTTGGTGCGGTCCGAACTGTTTTTAATCCCGAAATTTCGAGTCACATTCAAACTGATTTTTAAAATAAATCTATATCAATATAAAATCCAACAAATTGTCCACGCATAAAAATCAATGTAATTTAAAATCTTGAAATGAAAAAAAAGAAATTTGAAACTAATTTCCGGTTTGATGTGTTTTAAAAATGTACAGCCCATTTCTCATTACTAATAGGCCATTTTCTCGTCCAGCCGAATGAAGCTCTCCTCGCCTTGAAAGATTTGCAGACCAACAGGCCTGACAAAGCGACGTACTTGGCAAATCACAAAAAAATTGGACTGTGGCCGTGGACCCAGCCGTCAGCCTCTCCACGTACAGTATTCTTCCGATGGAAGTCGGTCGTTGACCACATTGACCACGCCGCGCCGAGAGCACCAAGGCGGTGGACGACGGCGAGGCCTAGGAAGGGGACGACGCAGAGCCGGGGAAGACGCGACAGTGGATGCCCACGCGGAGAGGATTACGAGGGTTCACAGGTTCGGCTGCGGTGTGAGGCTGTTGTCGCCGTAGAATAACAACGGGTGTGGGTGAGTGGAGGGATGGCCTAGCCAGCGATGGGAGTAGTATGGGGGCGGTGAGGCCTTCGCGACAGCACAGCCGTCCACGGGAGGCAGGAGCAGGCGACACGACCGACGCTGCGTTGGGCGGCTGGAGCAAGAAGACGAGAGGTTGAAGAAGCACTAAGGCCGTTGGATGGACATCGTACGATCACTGGAGCTAGAATCGTTCATATTGACTAAGTTGACAAAGCCTTCCGTCCCCGTCAACTTAGTAGGCCCACAAGTCAGCCTCCCATTGTGCTGGGTCCCAGCTGGCAGGGGGTATTCATTTTTGTGTGTGCAATAAGGAGGCACTTCATTGCGTGCGAAGATATAGTTGGTGGTTCCGACCTGTCAGCGGAGGGAACATTTTTTTCACAAAATACAGAGGCCCTTCCGGTGGGTCCCAGATGTCAGGTAGAGGAATCATTATTTTGCGCGTAATAAGGAGGCATTTCCTAGTGTGCAGCCGTGGACCCAGCTGTCAGCCTCTCCTTGTATAGTCCACTTCCGATGGATGTTGTTCGTTGACCACGTTGACCACGCCGTGCCGAGAGCACCAAGGCGGTGGACGCCGACGAGGCCTACGAAGGGAACGACACGGAGCCGGGGAAGACACGGCAATGGCTGCCCATGCGGTGGAGAGTACGAGGGTTGACTGGTTCGGCTGCCGTCGCCGGAAATAACAGGAGGTGTGGGTGAGTAGAGGGATAGATAGGCCAAGGATGCGAGTATATGATGGGGCCGTGAGGCCCGCCCGACAGCACGGCCGGCCACGGGAGGCGGGAGCAGGCGGTTCCGACGGCGCTGGTTTGGGCGGCTGGGGTAGGAAGATCAGAGACTGAAGAAGCACGATTGCCGTTAGATTGACATCTAACGGTCTGACGCTGGTAGAGTCGACTGTTGACTAAGTTTCTTTTTTTCATAAACTTTATGTACGCATGAACGTAGTAGGCCCACATGTCAGCCTCCAAATCTGTGGCAGACAACATAGAGCCCATTTGCTATTTTTTATAATTTGCAGCCCATTTGCTAATTCTTAAGTAATTTATTACAACCCATTTTCTGCCCAGGACCACGGTCAAAATGTTCAACCTTATTTTGCATATTTCGGCGGATTCCGAACTTTTGTAATCCCGAAATGATAAACATTTTTTAAGAACTTATTGATTTGCCAGAAAAATCGTTTTGTTTTTGTAAGCAAATAAGACGTGGGACAATTGAGTTGTTTTAAGGGAAAACCAGTGGTAAAAAAATCATCGATGGGAGGGAAAACAACAACAAAAATAAGGATGTAAACATGAAAAGTGAATTTTATGTATTTTCAATATAATGATACATGTATATGAACTAGTAAAACTATAGGTAGAGATTAGAAAACGGATGTAGGACATGCGTTTCAATAGGAAAATAGAACTGGGCTGAGTGTTTGATTCAGTAAAAAAGTGCCGCCGGATGTTGTAAGACAAAATATATCTAACGCTGGCGGGCCAGAGGCCAGTAGATACGTGCTGAATCTTTGTGCCCCGTTGTGATCATGGGATGGGCCTGTTAAAAACAAAACCAAGCCTGTGTAGTTTACAGCCCAGTTGAAACTTGCTCGACCTGTAAAAACAATATACGTGCTCAATAAACGAGAGAATTCTACAAGTACAGACTGATAACTGGGATGCAGCAGGGATATTGTTTTTTTCATCGTGATAATAAGAGCATGCACTTGTTTCGAAAAATTTGGAGAACTGGGAATTCGAACGACAGGTGCTTATGCTACCCATCAAATAAAAATCAGGTGCCTGAAAATTCATCTCGAAACAAATGATTCAGCTTTATATCCACGTTGACCCTCGGCATGATGGTTGGAAGCAAACGCCAAGTTCATACCAAAAGATCGTTAACAACAATACCAACTTGCGAACGGCAAGGTATTACAAGTACCAATACCAAACTAACTTATAATCTTTTCACTCCTGGCCCTAGTGTTCGTCTGGTAGAAAATCTTGTAGAGGACCAGCTCCCGCTCCTTCTCTTGCTCCAGGTCCCTGAGGTGGTACCGGTGCATCACCCAGTTGGTCCTCTGCTGGTCAAAATTCTTGTTGGTGTGCGGCACCAGAACCTTTTTGCTGCCCGTCTACCGGCCGTTGACCATCACCGGCAAGGTATTGCCGATGTTGTGCCACATCGGGTGCATGCCGCACTCCGACTGTATCTTGCGACGCGTCCACGTGCCCCTTTTGAACGCCCTGGAATTGCGCTGGAAGAAATGCTTGCATAGGCCACTCAGTGTGATACATGTAATATTGTCGAATACATGTTTTAGCGTACGTAGTTGGCATTTTCATAACATCTTTGACATGTTGCAGTCACTTGTTTCACTTTTTATTAACTGTCAAATTGTAATTTCTTCACCAGGTCTGCGTCTAAAAAGAAAAATAGAGATATAAACAAAGGAATATGTTTGTGCAAGTAGACGGCCGATTGGTGTCTTACCTATAAGTTTCTCAGGATGGGTGTAGCATATGCCGTGCGCGCTGTCGATGGTTGGTACGAACAAATCGATGAGAGGGTGAGATCTCGTGCTGTCAGCACTCACTTTGGCCTCAAGGTGCTCGATCAGCTCCTGGTCTGTGGGATCGAACTTGACACCAGCCGGCAGCACCGCCAATCCTTCTTTGACTTGCATGGGTTAATTCCAGTTATATGGTACTCAATGTATGATCAATCGACTGTTTTAAGTGAATGCTGAAAGATTTCGATAGATAAGTGGTACTCCAAATCTGAAGTCCAGAATACCCGAACACGCCGCCGGGATTCTTGTGTCACGTCAATTCAATGTGTGGACATGACGAATAATTTGACCGACGTATACTAGTATATATATAGTGCACATCATCTCCATCATGATTATCAGTACATCCTGCGCAGGTGAGTTAGGATGCACTAGATCCCAGAAAGGTATCTATCCTTCGAACCAGAGGAGTGCTTCAAACTAACAACAGTACATAATATCCAAGAAAAGAGGGTCGTGCTACAGGAGCAGAATATATGGCTCAGTCTACATATGAGTACGAATCAAATTGTGCATATTTGCTGTTGGCATGAACCACATCGCCGCATGTTGGGTTTGCAAAAGCCATCCATCGCATAGAAGCTTGATGCCTTTCACACACTAAAGATTATCTGGCAACAAGCTGTGTTGATAAAGTTCTAGATATGGTGATTCATGAAACCCATGATATGATGTGTAAACACAGTCCCCTCCAGGCGAATGGAAGTTGCATAGCATGGTAATCATCGCCGGTGATATGATCGATGATTGGTTGGATGATCGGATAATTGAGCCTGAGGAACATGGAGTGGTTGCCGAGGTTGTAAACCCGCCTCCAGTTGAATACGCCTGGCCCAACAGAGCTGGGATCTTTCTCGAACACGAAGTAGCCATAGCTATCAATGTCACGAACGCCCCAGGCATTGTACTGCATGTGGTTTGATGAAATTGTTTTGTCAATTTGGTAAGTGCAAATGAGCATCAAATGACCACCGTCAGCTGAACGAGCGATAAAGCACCACCCATCGGCTGGTATGATTCTAGTTCCTGGAATCATGAAGGCCGGCGCATTTGCGTCTGCTGCAACAATTCAAATTGGAGACCAAAAGGACAAAAATAAACAATCATGTTCAGAGTATATGTGGAATTAAGATTATTATAACAGTGACACATATCATAGACAGAGAAATGCAATGCCGTGGTCATAATCATACCCCAACTTAAAAAATAAGCCAATGGCTTTCATATTCTAGCAATATATCATGGTTCAAACATCATGTAACAATGAGAGGGAAACATATATGATATGGCCTACTCATATTCTACCATAGCACTTACTACAGTTATCATATCAACTCTAAGCAATAACTTGCGTTGTTATAAAATCCTGGAAATGAGAGTAACATATAGCAATCATGAGGTTATACTCATAATATCTATTCTAACAATCATTAGATACCAATTGTTCTCATATCAACTCTAACAATAACATGTGTGGTCATAAAAATCTAGGAAATGAGAGGAACATATAGCAATGATGTGGTTATAGACATTGTATATATTCTAAATTTGTAACAATGAACAGGCAGTCGTATTCTTAAGGTAAAGATGATATGAGATAGAACAATTACACGACGATAGATTCCACCAGTATAGGCAGCCAATCTGTGCGTCGACCGCATAAACGATGCCATCGTGCACTATAGCATCAGATAGAAGTGTTAGGTAAAGAGGATCGACAATGTGCCATAACCATGTATGGCGACCGGATTCCAGATAGACTAATCCCATGTTGAACACGGCAATGAGCTTGTAATCCATGTAGTCTTCTGATGGTGTGGGCACTTCGCAGATTACAACCTTCAGCAAACAGAGGTCGAGCCAAAAGCTCGACGCGTCTCGTGCGTAGTAGGCAGGAGTGTCCGGCGGGCCGCGAGGCTCCATGGCGGCGGTATCCAAAGATGGAAGGGTGATATCTTGCTGGGTGTAGATATCCACGAGACGCCACAGACTACCGGATTGGTGGATGAGGACGATCCAGTTGGCCTTCATGCCCGCCCAGTAGTGGCCGCGCATGAAGGACAGGTGGACGGGTAGTGGTAGCATGTCCAGGGGCACCACGACAACCTCCGTAGGATCGTCAAGTCGGTGTCTGGGTGATACGTCCAAAACGTATCTATAATTTCTGCTTGCTCCATGCCTCTTTTGTGTGATATTGCTATGATATTTATACACTTCCATACACTTTTGATCATATTTGGACTATCCTATTAACTTAGTGCACCCCAGTGCCAGTTTCTGTTTTCTGCTGTATTTGTATTTCAGGTTTTCCCATTACGTAAACTGCCAGAAAAATCCCGAAAAAATTATATAAAAAATCAGCGTTTCGGAAGCTTCCATGCGGCCAAAGTAGGGCCGGAGGGGGGCCACAGGGGCTCCAGGCGCCCTGCCCAGGCGGCCCCACCCCTGGCTGCCTGGCCAGGCCGCCTGGGCCCCCCTTAGCTCCCTTGACGACCCCCTTTGGCATATATTTAACACCCGTCGAGGAAACCCTGATTCCGGACCCCTTTTCTCCAGACGCAATTCCGATCTCCACCGCCATCGCCATCAAGCTTCGGGGGACCAGAATTCCTGTGCCGGCACCCTGCCGGGATGGGGAAGTGCCCCCGGATTCATCTCCATCGACGTTGCTTCCTCCCTCCATGATGCGGGAGTAGTTCCTCCTCGGGACTGAGGTTTCTACCAGTAGCTATGTGGTCAATTCTCTCTCCCATGATGTGATCTTCGTTGTGATCATAGGCTATGTTAATCTAGGGTGATCCCATGATATTTCCCCTTCCTCTATGTATTGGATTGATGTACTCACTTGTCTTTACCTAGTATAATCCCCGAGACCAAGGTGACAGCGGTCTATTGGACATGGGTTAGAAAAATATTTTCATGAGTGATTTCCTCTCTTGTGTGTTGATTGAAGATTGAGAGTCTCTTGGTGCTTGTCTTTGACTATCCTTTAGATATGTTGTGGTGATTGTGGTAATCTCTTTGGATGGCCGCGGTGACATTGGGAAATCCTTAGATTGAGAACTACGAACTTTGAGGTGTGCTTTTGTAGCCCTACATAATTCTCGTCCTCTCTTGACCACGAAGGAATGACCTCCGGGTGCGTCTCCATTGCATGTTTTATGGGAAATATCATGTGATTCGATTATGTTAATGTTGTTGGGAGTTGCCACTAGTGAAAGTATGATCCCTAGGCCTTGTTTCCACCATTGCAATACCATTTGTGCTCACGTTTACCACTTGTTTGCTTGCTGCACTTTTTATTATAGATTTATATTACTTTGCTTTGCCACTCCTATCATCCATATCACTTGCCATTTAACATCTCTTCGCCGAACTAGTGCACCTGTACAACTCCTAGTTGTATTAGGTGTGGTGGGGACACAAGAGACTTCTTGTATCTTAGTTGCAGGGTTACTTGAGAGAGACCATCTTCAACCTCTACTTCCCTGAGTTCGATAAACCTTAGGTCATCCACTTGAGGGAAATTGCTGCTGTCCTACAAACCTCTGCGCTTGGAGGCCCAACATAGTCTACAAGAGTAGAAGCGTGTGTAGACATCACTGGGCCACCTACGAGGATCGGGCATCAGCAAGTAGGGTGTCTTGAAAAGAGCCGACCGGTTGCAGATGAGTAGACGGTACAAAGATACCGAGCATGCGGCCAGATGGACGGTGCTGAGTAGGTCCATACGATTACAGATCTGCTCCAAGAGAACATCGGGGAGGGAATTCCAATCGCGGCTCTGCGTGTCAGTCGGTTCTGCCATTGGGGTTTTCGGTGCCTGCGAGCCAGTGGGGGAGTGGATTCGGGCGGCCGAGCGAAGAAGCTTCTCCTCGTGTGGCCGAGCAGTGAGCGGGGGGATATGGTACGCACGAGCTACAAAGGAAGATAGCGCGGGCGGGCGAGCAGAGAGCGGGGGGAAATGGTGTGTGGCCGATGATGGGGAAGAGAGAAGGAAGAAGAACAGAGGAGGAAGAAGAGTGGAAGACGGGGAAGAAAGTGCATTAAATCTCAATTCTACTACTACTACCAGGATATACCGTCCTTCGGAGTGTAAATAGTTACACCGATGACATATGTGTCTAACACAAGAGGGCCCATATGTCAGTTAATGGAGGACAGAAGCGTGCTCTACTGGCAAACATGATGGCAGTACTGGGTAAGGCTGATTTAGTAACACCAACACGCTGGTTCAGCTTATTAATTAAGTGTCCCATCTGTTGCAGCGTGTATTGTCACTTCACTGCAATGAGTGAAGTGAGCGTAGAGGAATAGGGATCCCTATGCCTCTACGCTCACTTCACTCATTTTGCTCCGTACGTAGTCACTTGTTGAAATCTCTAGAAAGACAAATACTCCGTATTTGGGAACAGAGGGAGGATTTTACTCCGTATTTGGGAACAGAGGGAGTATCACCATATGGAGGGAACAGATGAAGCTTGAAATATGAACATGTCAATGGGAGGGAGTAAACCCCATGCATTCCTGCATGCATGCAACATGCAACACTCACACGTACACATGGACGCACGGAACACTCATGCACCCATGCGGCACACAGCACACGACGCAACACACACGCTCACGCTCAAGTGCTCAACCTACTCCCTACGTCCGTGAAAGACTGTACATTTAGAGATTTGCACATTGACCAGGGTATAATTAACGCTCAAAAGTAGCAGACTTATGTGTGCATGCGACCATTGAGAGAAGAAGATTAAATGAAGGTCGTTGCATGCTGTAATTAAGGATACACATGTAGCCTATACCTAGAGCACAAGTTGGTGCATTAGTCAATCAATATCGATTTAGATTAAAGGCTAAATGCATTGGAAGTGTAGATGTACTACACTTTTTGTTTTTAGCTGACTTCTTTCCTCTGCCAACTAATAGGTGGTACCCAGAAACCAGGTGACAATTTAACCAGTCAACAAAGTGCCGCGTCGACTATGTGGCCGGTCAGTAGGGTGCAATACGGTGCTCTACGATGAGCTAGTGATCATATAATCATTGCAAAACTATATATAGTGACCGTAAAGAGCGTATTGTTACATATGTTCACCGCCAATGTATTTTTCTCGTTTCAAATTAAGCCATATTAACCAAAACGAATGCAGTATGGACTAGTACTAGTACTGCTTTGCTCAAGATTGGGTCTTGTCCATCACATCATTCTCCTAATGATGTGATCCCGTTATCACTGACATCCTATGTCCATGGTCAGGAAACCGTGACCATCTGTTGATCAACGAGCTGGTAACTAGAGGCCTACCAGGGACTCATTGTGGTCTATATATTCACACATGTATCGCTGTTTCCGTACAATACAATTCAAGCATGAATAACAGACAATTATTATGACCAAGGAAATATAATAATAATACTTTTATTATTGCCTCTAGGGCATATTTCCAACTACGCTTTCTTTGTAGAGTTGACCCTGAATGACGGTGAACGCCTTGGATCGACGGACGATCTCGCGCGCTTCTTCTTCATCTTCCAAGAGTTCTTGCCTGAGCAGGTATGCTATGTATGGCACATTGCTGTGTCCCATCAACTCAGCGAACGAGGAGAAGCTTGCTTACTACGCCTCTCCCTCGCCCACGCGCGCGGTGGTTCGCGGGACGAGGAGAGGGTTTTGACTATAGTGCCCTCTCCCTCTCCCTCTCCCTCGCCCTCGCCCTCGCGGTGGACTTGCAACAGTTCAATCGGTGTCAGATTGCTAGAAGCATAATGTGCACTGTAGTATCATCATTGGTTGACCTTGCGAAGAGGCCAGGAGCCAAGTGGAAGGTTCACACGAGTACGAACTGTTGAACCTCCCGAAGAGGCAAAGAGCCAAGTGGAAGGTTTTATAGGAGTTGTCGTCCTAGTAGGAGCGTACTACAACTATAGCAAACGACGCTAGTGTATGATGCCGCCACGTCAAGTATATCCAAAGCTGTGCCACCATTTTTTTCTCAAAGAGCATGTTGGAGCCCGTGCAACAACCACACAAGTTGCACGTACACATAACACATTTACTAGTAATAAATTCTAAAGGACAAATGCCAGTATGCCACACAAGTTCATCTCCAATTCATGTGATAAATTTGTGCACAACTAGTCTACACATATTCACAGCGCTACCGTTCACAATTTACCGTACTCCACTTACATGTTATAGATGGGCTACATGTCCTCCTCCAGGTTCCAGTCCCAGGTGTTCTTCATGGATGGCACGATCCATTGCGGTGGGCAGCGAGAATCATTGTCGCAACTTTCTAATCCGGTTCCACATGATGGAGACTCATCCAAGATGAAGCGGCATAAATCAGGGATAGCGTGTCCCAGCATGTCGTTCATCCGGCGGTGCGCACTGAAGAAACAACCATGATTCATGAACGGCGAGCCTTCTGTGTCGTGCACGGAAGGTGGCATCCGTTTCACAATGGGGTTGTTGTCCCCAATGAAAAGCGAGTACTCTCCAAGAGTGTTCCTCGGCACCCACATAGCATCACGGGGGTCGAACTCGGCGCCGTTCATCCGGTACACGCGGCATCTCAGATCTGGATACATGGTGACGTACATAGTCAAGGTCCATGCATAATAATGTTGTGCTCAAATATGGCGGTCAGTAATACTGTGCAGCAAATAGTACTACTCCGGTATAGAGGAAGTAAAATAACCGGCTTATTATATATAGCCACTCTTGGCTACATGGATGAGATAGTAAGACATGGAAAAACAAAAATGGTGGGAGCTAGTGGGTTCAAGTCTTCAAGGGCCTAGCTAGCTATACGCGTCTACCAAGGTAAAAAGTACTCCTACTAGTACGTAAGTAGAGTACTAGTACAAGAATGAAAGAGAAGGTGAGAGGGTTAAAAATGGAATACCTGGGTAGATGGTGACGGTCCGATCATGGTAGATTGTGTGACCATGTTGCACATCAGTGGTACCATGGGTAACGACTGCTAAGATAGTTGATCCCAATATGCCAAAGTCAGCTACAAGGTTCCAGGTTAGACCGAATCGCGGATGCAAATGCACATCCAGGATCAGCGATCTTATTTTGATCGCGGGATGACTGGTCCCTGCAAAATAATGGAGTACCGTTAGGGATGCAAATGATGGTTTGTGCATTCCGTTTGTAATCTCCCGTACCGTAGGATGGCAACCAGATGAAACAAGTCCCCTGGCTTGTCACCGCGAAGATGTGGCCTAGATGGCGCATGGCGGCTTCGAACGTGTAAGGGTACAAATCTGCCACCGCCAACATGCGCCAGCCTCTGCCGTTACTGCCTCTTGCATTGATGGCAATCCTTATGTAAAACACCACGATGAGATAGTAATCGTCGTAGCCGCGTCGCTTTATCGGTGGGTTCACAATTGCTATCTTCTTCAATCTCATGTAGGCATCATCATACGTATTCAAGCCCAGCCAGTCCGGAAGGCCGATCCCAATGGTGGAGAAGGGGTCTAGCGGAACGGCCGCACTGCTGTGGATGTTGTGCAAAATGATGGTGGTATCCGGCCGGAGGTATGCAAGCCAATCTTCGTTGGCACCGACCCATACTTATATATATAAGATGGTGGGCAGCGGAGAAATTACGGGATTGAAATGGAATAACTAAGTACTACATGATCAAACTCCATTACTGACCCGCTCATCGCACAAAATCCGACTACCTCTCAACGTCGACAACTCTAGCGGAGTGAACGTGCAACCATGGCCAGGGAGCGGTGGACCGTTCGAAGGATTGTCCCATAGAAGAACCTTCTCCTTGAGGACGCATGGAAGACCAACAAGCATGGCCTTTTCCCAAGCCATTTTAAGCACCGTCTTGAAAAAGTTGGTGCAGGAAGCACCGAGTCTTGCGACAGTGAGGACGTCGGAGCGGCGTGCGATTTCTCCCAGAGGATCGTCGTCCAAGGTCTCCCAGTCCCGATGAGGAGGAGAACCGCCTGCTGAATCCATGGGAGCAGCGACATACTGCCTTCTCTTTGGGGGGAGGGGAACTGGCGAGGAGGAGATAAGAGCGTAGTATCTGTAGGGCCTCATCCCTTCCAACTATAGATCGTTCCTTCCAACTGTAGCGAAGGGGTGAGGCTATTATTTACTACTAGTACTAGCGTTATGGGACGTTATGTGATTGCATTATACTGTAAATAATAGCACTAGTAAGAAATTTTTGGCACTAGCTAGTAGTTTTTGGCGTGGATTAAGAAATTTTGGGTATGTTTTTGCTATTTTTTGTACATGCCAACTAGTGTCAAAAAACGTCTTACATTATGCGGCGAGTAGCACGTACTCGTACTGTAGCAGTACTAGTACTACTTTCTCAACTAGTAGTGCGAGGGTACTACTAGTGCTATGTACTGTACTTCTAGTATAGTGCACCAGTTTTGAACTCTTGAATCTCAGGGCCAAGGAGCTACAGTTGGAAGTGGAGGGTACTAATGTTCTCTAGAACCATCGCTGTACTATCAATGCAGGGAAAGTACACCTGTGTAGTGTCCTAGTGGGTAGTCTCAGTGCTTTATTCAGCCGCTCCTCTCACATAGCTGGCCTACTCAGCCGCTCCTCTCACGCACACACTAGCAGCCTGTTTATCAGCGACGGTTACTGCGGGGGCAGAACATTTGAGTTATTTGATACAGCGAGACTAGGCTTTTCACTTCCATTTGTGGAGGTGTAATGGATCTCATCGAACTTTGTTAGTAGTTCCTTCTTTATGAATGAGATGAAGCAAAGCTTTTGCCTCCGTTTAAAAAAACACGTCAAGAGGAATTTATTTTATAGTAGAGCCGATAATGGAGTGAAGTCCATGCGCGCAACGCCACAAGCTATAGAGTAGTAGTAGAGCACTTTACGTACAAAGCCATATTGCACAGTTCCCAATGCCCCGCCAGGCTTTTCCGGCTCCTCGGGCTTAATTGGGAGGCGCTCGTTTAAATATGCTACTAGCTGATGAGGAAGCTGCAAGCGAGGTGCATCTAGGGCGAGCACGCGAGCCATGAGATGCTGGGAAGGAAAACCCGTTCACGTGGCTAGGCTATCCAGTGCACCCAGATTGTGCTGCCGCACGTCCGTTTGACTTCTAAACTCAAACTACCCATGTAAAATATTGGCTCGTAGCAAAGTAACTATTTAGAAAAAAGACCGCCGTGCGTTCGGTCGGGACCGAACCCACAAAACAAGGTATACAATCCCGCGACCACTAGTAGTACTCGTTGGAGTACAAAGCAACCTAGAATCGCCTTTTATCGCTAGTAGTACATTGTTCCTTACAAGAAACCCCTAATAATGCAAGAAACCACTAATAATTCCAAGAAACTACTACCACTTGCATACTTGGCAGACTTAAGATAAGACTACCTTATCAACCATTGTACATGCTCTTACCAACCAGTCCTACCAAGAAACGGCTACTCTACAAAGTGCCGTTATAGGCACATTTCAACCCATGGCCCTGTTTGGATACATTTGTTGTCAATCTAACCCTGCCATCCAAACACCACTGTGGTTAGAGTTAGTTCAGGGTTAGAATCTAACCTCTAACTTAGAGTATCCAAACACGGCCCATGTCACCCATTAAGTCAACGCCTTTTATTCGACCGGGTGTTATGACTTGTGCGACCTACATGTCAGTCTGCACAAAAATCCCTGAGTGACCTCCTACCTCCGGCCCGTCCACCTAATCATCCTCGGCCATGGGACGCAGCTACCGCCCCCGGCAGAAGGCGAGGTCAAAACCGCCGGCGGTGCGGAGCCCATCTTGCGGCAGCCCGGATGCCAGCGCCGTCTGGCGCTCGCGGTCGCTAGCTAGCCAAGATAGCTCCGTCCAGCTGCTTGTCTGCAAGGTTTGCTAGCTAGATTGGCACGGCGGCGCGGCGGCTTGCTCACGCGCGCCGCACTAAGGCCAGCCATCTGGCTCGAGCGAAGGCCAGCGCGGCGGCTTGCTCGCTCGTGAGTCACGCTCGGGCCAGCCTGCTAACCCGTGCGGAGGCCAACACGGCGTCCGGCCCGTCCGGCGAAGCGGCGGCCAACTTGCTCATCATCGGCGCCATCTACGAACACGCTTTAGTACTGTTTGAAGTAGTGTTCAGGAAAAATAATGATTTGAGGGGGAATAACATGATAAAAGGTCAGATGTGGGTCCCTCGTGTCAACGGTCAAACAAAATGTGCTGGTTTAAGCTGCCTCGTCAACACGGACGTGTGGGCCAACCCTGTCATAAATGAGTTTAAACTAACCTAATCGGTAGGTAGTAGTTTTTGGCGTGGATTAAGAAATTTTTGGTATGTTTTTGCTATTTTTTGTACAATAGATTCTTCCTAGGGCTGGTTGAAAGTGGTAGTTTTTTGTTAAATACTCTACATATTGTAAGTAGGAGTGAAAGTTAAGCTTTGGAACCCAATAAGAAAGGCTAGTTACATAGTGCATATGTGTACATGATTGAAAGTAAATATCAACCATGAGTGACTAATATTTTGATGGAAAACTCGAAACTATGGAATACTAGGGAAACAAATTTGCATGGTTGGAAATACTAGCATGTTTATGTGCGTTGCAACAAATCATAATTAGAATAATACTTATTCACAAACTTGATACAAAACACTCTAATTTTGATATGCATATATCACTAGAGATATATTATGTTTCAATTAGAATATATTCCTTGGGATGTTTTGGTGAGGTCAGGGAGGGATGTGGTTGGTTTTAAGATACTAATTATGGGTTTTTATGAATTGGTAGACAAGTGGGATGTTTGTGAGAAAAGGCAACAACTTACCTCACAGTCGTTAGATGTAGATCTAATGGTCACAAACGATGGATGGCAGACGCACCATCATCACCAACTTAGTCTTCTGTAGGAGTACTAGCAAGATCCATGCATTGCACGGGACATCAAGATGCATTTTTTATATAAAACACTCATTGTGATTGACCCATGCGGGAGTAATCCCATGTGTATAAACTAATGATATCTCGCGAAATAGGAGATAAGGGGAAGAAGAGTGGGGCGTGGTGGTGATTGGTGGTCGGACTGAGCGGAGGCATGTGGATTGACGACGCCGGCAGCGGCCACCAGGCCAGTTTGTTCTAGAGGCTTCCTTTCTTAATTGCTCAACAATGAGGTTGTTGGAGATAAGGATGAACGAGGGAAGGCCTTGTCTGCAAATGTGGAGAGGGCTGCGGGTATCTTTTAGTTTAATTTCCATCAGTCAGATATATATCGGACGGTCTATATTGCAAGATGGCACGCGTACCATCATCACCAACTCGGTTTTTTTATAAGAGAAGAAATATAAGTATGGAGATACAAACGTATTATTGACACTTGTTTCCGTAAACTAGCATCTACATTCTATTCAACGCCTCAGCATGTGAGGCCTTAGCACAATGACTTCTCGACTTTGTAAACAAAGGTTTTCCCGTTGCCGAAAAGGAGGGGGTGACGGCGGCGCACTTTTTGGCTTGCTCTAGTCCTAGTAGTCATACTAGGTGGTCTAAGCACGTGTAGACTTATTCTTTTTCATGTCTCGCGTTCGCCGTACTGCCACGACTGTTGATGAATAGACGGTAAGTTATTCACGGGGTAACCCTTGTTGAGCATGTTTGCGAGAGAGAGTGATGCGGGATCAACCCGATCTAGGCCGATCTTTCATGAAGTGGAGGGAAACCCACGATGAACACGAAGAACACAAATGGGAACACGGGGAAAAACACAAGAGGAACACTCAAATCAACATGAAGATGGTCACACAAGTGCTAGATCCACGATACATAATGAGATAAACGATCCAAGGTCAACAACGGACGATACAAGGTAGTCTTCTACGGAAGGAGGTCTTGAGGGTATCCCGTAGGATCTTCTCTGTAGAGGAGGTCTTGAATCCGTGTGGATCTTCTCCGAAGAGGGGTCATAGTCACTCTTGAGGAGATGAACCACTAGATGAGCAAAGCTCTAGGCATCAAATGAGCTATCACAAAGCTAACCCTAGAAAGAGGTAGGTGAAGGAGTATATACAGTCTAGAGGGAGAGGGGATACATGGGCCACGTCCCAGATGAAATGCACGCAGGCATTCAGGAGCCGGATGTCTGGGCGTCGGGCCGGATGTCCGGGCTGTCGAAAGGCGCTGGATGTCCGGGCTTGGCGCCGGATGTCCGGGCTAACGGGGCCAGCCACGGGTATGCTTCTATGGTGGGGACGCCGGATTTACGGGCTCGAGGCCGGATGTCCGAGGCCTGCCGGGCCGGATGTCCAGGGCCTGGCCGGATGTCCGGGCTCTGTAGCTTCGGCTGCGGGGGCTGTTCTGTAGCTGCTGGTCTAGGGGCTGGATGTCCGGGCTAGCGGGCCGGATGTGCGGGGCCTGGGACCTTCTCCAACATCCCTCGATGCAATGCTTCATCCGTGAACTTGGTGGCTTGCCCATCTTGATGAGCCTCTTCGATGGGGTCTTCTTGATACCTTAGCACACAAAACACATCCGCCTGAGGTAGTAGCCATGTCTCACATGATTCATATGGGAGTTGGACTAGGAGAGATGTCACCTCGGTCTCGAGAGCTCTAGCAAGAGCACGTGTCATTGGTCCTTGGGGCACTTGGTGAGGTGACGGTAGGTCCATGGGGATGACCTTGGGATGCTCCGCATCATCTCCCCTCCCTTGGGAAAGATCCGACCTCGGATCGAAATCTTCATCACCATGGAAAGGAGAGAGATCCTTGACGTTGAAGGTATCGCTCATGTTGTACTTGTCGCGTGGAATGTCAATCTTGTAGGCATTGCTGTTGTAGCGTGCTAACACATCGAAGGGTCCATCGGCGCGAGGTAGTAGTTTGGATTTGCGCTCATTAGGGAAGCGGCCCTTGCGAAGATGAAGCCATACGAGATCTCCCGGTTGGAAACCCATTGGTGCATTGTTGACGTTGAGCTTGGTGGTGAGGCGATGCACTTGACGCTCGATTGTTGCCCTTGTATCTTCATGCACCTTCCTGAGATAGTTTGCTCGTGCACTTGCGTCGATGTTGATGTGCTCTTGTAGAGGTAGAGGTAAGATGTCCAATGGGGACAACGGGTTGAAGCCGTAGACGACCTCGAAAGGGGACTTGCCGGTAGTTGAATGTCTTGCGCGGTTGTAGGTGTACTCAACGATGGGAAAGCATTGCTCCCATTCCTTGATATTCTTCTTGATCAACACGCGGAGAAGCAACGAAAGTGTGCAGTTCGTCACCTCCGTTTGGTCGTCGGTTTGTGGATGATATGCCGAAGAGAAGAGGATCTTGATGCCGAGTTTGGCGCATAGAGTCTTCCAAAAGTAGCTCAAGAACTTGACGTCCCGATCCAACACGATAGTCTTGGGAACTCCATGTAGACGAATGATTTCCCTACAAAAGAGATTTGCCACATGTGAAGCATCATCGATCTTGTTACAAGGAATGAAATGAGCCATTTTAGAAAATCTATCCACGACAACAAACACGGAATCCTTTCCATTTTGAGTCCTAGGCAATCCAAGTATAAAGTCCATGCTTATATCTTCCCATGGATGGTATGGAATATGAAGTGGCATGTGAAGACCATGCGATTGAGCTTTTGACTTAGATTTGCGACATGTATAGCATCGGTTGGTGAGGCGTGAGACGTCACGGAGCATCTTGGGCCAAATGTAGTTCTTGGAGAGCGTAGCAAATGTCTTGTCGCGTCCAAAGTGTCCCATGAGTCCTCCTCCATGAGATTCCTGACAAAGGAGCAAACGAAGCGAAGAATCGGGAATACAAAGTTTGTTAGCTCTCATAAGATATCCATCCTTTATGTAGTATCGTTCCCAAGAAGTGTGAGTCAAACAGTTAGTATAAGGATTCGCAAAGAAGGGATCATGCTCATACAAATCTTTTATGTGCTCAAAGCCAATAACATTCAACTCAAGTTGGGTAACAAGCATGCATTTGTGGGAAAGTGCATCCGCCACAACATTCTCTTTGCCTTTGATGTATTTGATGACGTAAGGAAAAGACTCTATGCCGGTACCACTAGCGTCACAATGGATCGGGTCATGGTCGTATGAAGTATGAATTCATGAGGTCTAAGATAATGTTCCCAAACACGCAAAACTCTCACCAAGGCATATAGCTCTTTATCATAGATCGGGTAGTTAAGTTGTGCTCCGGATAGTTTCTCGCTAAAATATGCAATTGGTCATTTTTCTTGCATTAGCACGCCTCCTATGCCGGTACCACTAGCGTCACAATGGATCTCAAAAGATTTGTAAAAGTTTGGTAGGGCAAGAAGTGGTGCATGGGTAAGCAAGGCTTTTAGCTCATTGAACGCGGTGTCTTGCGAAGGACCCCAAATAAACTATGCGTTCTTCTTGCTCAAGGCGTGTAGAGGCATAACAATTGTGCTAAAGTCCTTCACAAAACGTCGATAGAAACCGGCTAACCCAAGAAAGCTACGCACTTGTTGGAGATTCGTTGGTTGTGACCAGGTTTTAATTGCTTCAATTTTAGTTTCATCAATGTGAACACCTTGAAAAGAAACGGTAAATCCTAGGAAAACAACCTTATCAATACCAAAAGTGCATTTATCCATGTTAGCATATAACCGTTCTTTCCGAAGGGATTGCAAAACCATACGGATGTGTGTCACGTGATCCTCTAGCGACGAGCTAAAGATGAGGATGTCATCAAAGTAAATCACCACAATGACGCCTATGTAAGGTCAGAGAACAAAATGCATGAGACGCATAAATGAGCCGGGCGCCTCCGATAAGCCCATAGGCATGACCAACCACTCATATAACCCAAACTTGGTTTTGAAAGCCGTTTTCCACTCATCACCCTCTTGAATGCGAATTTGGTAATAGCCACTTTTAAGATCGATTTTTGAAAAGATGGTAGCACCACATAATTCATCAAGCATGTCGTCTAAGCGTGGAATAGGGTGACGGTATCTAACGGTGATGGCATTTATCGGGCGACAATCGGAGCACATGCGAAAACTTCCATCTTTCTTAGGCACGAGAATAACCGGAACGGCACAAGGGCTTAAGCTTTCACGTACATGACCTTTGTCGATGAGTTGTTGTACTTGCCGTTGTATCTCCTTGGTTTCCTCGGGGTTGACGTGGTAAGGAGCCTTGTTCGGAAGTGGTGCGCCGGGTATGAGGTCGATGCGGTGTTCGATGCCATGAAGTGGAGGTAGACCCGATGGTAGCTCATCGGGAAAGACGTCTTGGAATTCCTGCAACAATTGAGACAACACTAAAGTTAGAGGTGGTGAAGTGTTAGTAGGTTTGGCTTCTCCTTTGCATAAAATCACAAGGTGAAAGACGCTCGAGGGGTTCTCACACACTTCCCTCATCTCACTTTTGGTGGCGAATAGCACTAGTTGTTTCTTGTCGCTCATCATGGAGTCACTCGTATTTGTCTTATGGCTCTCACTCTCCTTTTGGTGGTTCACTCTCTCACCATTCTCTCCACGATGGTTGGTAGGTATGTGTTTGTCAGCGGCTACTTGACTTGGTGACATTGGGCGTAGCACGAACTCTTTGCCCTTCATCTTGAAGCTATAATGGTTGGCCCGTCCATTGTGTGTGACTCCACGATTGTATTGCCATGTTCGTCCAAGAAGAAGGTGGCACACAGACATAGGGACCACATCACACTCAAGTGTGTCCTCGTAGGCTCCTATCTTGAAGGATACTTGCACGGTGTGCTCGACTCGAATGGTTCCAGCGTCGCTAAGCCATTGGACATTGTAGGGATGAGGGTGCTTCGTCTTTACCAAATGTAGCTTGTCGCGTAGCTACTCACTTGCCAAGTTATGACAACTTCCTCCATCGATGATAACCTTGACGGAGCGTCCATTGATGCCGGCCTTGGTATGGAAGATGTGACATTGTTGATCGTTATCTTGTTGATGTTGGAGTGTCAAGACCTTGGAGACAACGAGATTGGGACTCGAGTCATTGTCGCAGAACACTTGATGGTCTTCATCTTCATTCACTTGGCGATGCATAGTGATACGTCCAAAACGTATCTATAATTTCTGCTTGCTCCATGCCTCTTTTGTGTGATATTGCTATGATATTTATGCACTTCCATACACTTTTGATCATATTTGGACTAACCTATTAACTCAGTGCACCCCAGTGCTAGTTTCTGTTTTTTGCTGTTTTTGTATTTCAGGTTTTCCCATTACGTAAACTGCCAGAAAAATTCCGGGAAAAATTTATAAAAAGTCAGCGTTCCGGAAGCTTCCATGCGGCCAAAGTAGAGCCGGAGGGGGGCCACCAGGGCTCCAGGCGGCCAGAGGGCGCGCCCCCCTCCTCGCCGCGCCGCCAGGGCGCCTGGGCCCCCCTGGCCTCCTCTGACGCCCCCTTTGGCATATATTTACACCGCGTCCCGAAACCCTCGAGGACGGAACCCTTTTTCGCGATCTCATCTCTGTTCCGCCGATGCCGCGCTTCCAAGATCGGGAGCACCAGGAGAACTCTTCCCGGCACCCTGCCGGAGGGGAGGATCACCACCGGGAGCCTCTCCACCACCATGGACGCCTCCCGAATGAGTTGTGAGTAGTCTCCCTTGGACCATGGGTCCATGACCTGTAGCTATGTGATGTTCTCCTCCCCTCTTTGTTCTTCATCGATTAGACCTCGTGAGCTGCCCTACATGATCGAGGCACATATGTAATCCTTATGCTGTTGCTATGATGAGTTTGTTGGGATCCGATGGATTATGAGATTATGTTCAGATTGTGTGTGAGTAATATATTTGATTTACCTCTTTTATATTTATGTTCTTGAGTAATTCTTGCATATTCTCCGTTGCTGTTTATTGCTTTGGCCAAGTAGTAGGTAGTAACTCCAAGAGGGAACGTTATGCTTGATTGTGGGTTCATGCCCCTCGATGACTAGATTGAGTGACAGAAACATGAGTCTAGGGGATGTGCTGTTGCCACAAGGGGGAAAACAACGGTGCTTGTACTCGCGGGTGCAAGGATTGTTTACTTTACGCAAAGTTCTTTTAATGTAGTTGTCCGTTGCTTTGAGTTTACACTATGGGTGGGACTCGCAACTTAATACCAGCGAGATGTTCTGGATAGATATCTCAAGGTGGATGATTAGTAGTAGATGCAGATGGATTTTGGTCTACTTACCTTGGCGTACCGCCCATGCTTTTGAGCCTCTAGCTTTCTTTGCAACATAGTTAGCATTGGTTTACGCACATAATCCTGTCAATTGCCCAGCTGTAATTTGTTTACCTCACTTAGCTGTCTTATCGTCTTTTGGGAGAGAGACATCACTAGTGAACATCATGGGACCCCGGTCCATATTACCATCACTGATCACATCCGCTATTTACTTTCAGTTCTTACTTACTAGTTGCAGTCATACCTATCACTATTATCTCTTGCGTTTGATCCTTTGTAAACGACAAGGCCGGAGGGATTGACAACCTCTCTGTACTCGTTGGGAGCAAAGTTATTTGTATTTGTGTGCAGGTCGGGTCGATCGCTAGTTGCGCCGCTAGCAGTTGACACCTTCTTGTTGAACCTCGGAGTCTCAGGGGGATTCGATCCTTGGTATCTTTGCCAAGGGAAAACTACCGCTACACTGCATCTCAAACCTTCCACTTGGGGTAACCAACGAGGGGCGAGAAGCCATCAAGCAAAGTTTTTTGGCGCCGTCGCCGGGGACTCCACTCTTCAAGATAGGGGAGTTGCACGCTATCTTTTACCTTTGCTTTTTAGTCTTGTTAGTTTACCTTTCAGTTTTTGCTTTAGTATCTTTTATCAAAAATCACAAAAATAGTTATCTTGCTTGCTTGCTGCTATGGGTTCCACCGAGAACACCAAGTTGTGTGACTTCACTAGTCATAACAACGATGACTTTATCTGCACACCTATCACTACACCTGCCACTTCAGCACCTTCTTATGAAATTAAACCTGCTTTACTGAACCTAGTTATGAAAGATCAATTCTCCGGTGCTGGAGATGATGCTGCTTTACACTTAAACAATTTTGTTGAACTCTGTGATATGCAAAAATACCGAGAAGTAGATAGTGATATTGTTAAGCTTAAGCTTTTTCCTTTCTCCTTGAGAGGAGGAGCTAAAATTTGGTTTCAATCTTTGCCTAGAAATAGCATAGATTCTTGGGACAAGTGCAAAGATGCCTTTATTGGAAAGTACTATCCACCTGCTAAAATTATCCAACTAAGGAGTAACATAATGAATTTCAAACAATTGGATAATGAACACGTTGCCCAAGCTTGGGAACGCATGAAATCTCTTGTCAAGAACTGCCCTACTCATGGTTTGACTACTTGGATGGTTATCCAAACTTTTTATGCATGCTTGAACTTTACCTCGCGGAACTTGTTAGATTCGGCCGCGGGAGGAACCTTTATGTCAACTACACTTTGTGCTGCCACGGAGCTTCTCAATGAGATGATGACCAATTCTTCCCAATGGCACACCGAACGCGCTCCAACAGGTAGGAATGTAAACTCTGTCGAGGAGATTTCCTCCCTAAATGAAAAAGTTGACTTGATCATGTCTCTACTTTCCAAGCAATCTTCTATTGATCCTCGTGATGTTCCTTTAAATTCTTTGATTGCTCAAGAACAAGTAGATGTGAACTTTATCTCTAGAAACAATTTCAATAACAATGCTTATAGGAGTAATTTTGGTAACAATCCTAGACCGTTCCCCTCTAATTCCTATGGGAACAACAATGCTTATCCTAGCACCAAGAACTCCACTTCTGAACTAGAGAGTATGCTTAAAGATTTCATCACTACCCAAAAAGCCTTCAATAAGAGTGTAGAAGAAAAACTAGCCAAACTAGATGATCTCTCTTTGAAGGTAGACAATTTAGCCCATGAGGTAGAGTTGCTTAAAATTAGAACTTCCCCTCTTGAGGAGAGGAAGACCACTCCTATGAATGCTATTCAAGTGCAAATTAATGAAAATATTAGGATGTTGGCTAAACTTAAAGAGAGATGGGCTAGAGAAAAGGAGGAAAAAGATAGAATTAAGAGCCTTCCTACCCACCACACTGTTGCTACTATCCAAGTTGTTGAGGATATCCAAACTCTTAGAACCCAATGCACTCCTGGTCCCGTTGGACCTATTAATGGTGATGCTATGACCATAGAAACTACCAAACAAGTGAGCCTAAAGGACACCACTACCACTTTACTTAATAGTAGTGACCTTGATTTTGATAATTGCACCCTTACCGAAGTTATTGATTTCCTTCACAAGATGTCTAAAGATCCCCGCACTAGCACACTTAACCTTGCCTTCACAGAGCATATCACTAATGCTCTCATCAAAGCTAGGGAGGAGAAACTTAGGGTAGAAGCCTCCATACTTAGAAAGCTAGAAGATGGTTGGGATCCTATGATTAAAATTAAGTTGAATAACTTCTCTTGCTCTGCTTTATGTGATGTTGGAGCTAGTACCTCTGTTATGCCCAAAAGAATATATGATATGCTTAAACTGAAACCTTTTGATTCTTATTCTTTTGGTGTTCGTCTTGTTGATTCTTCCATAAAGAAACCCTTGGGGAGGATCGACGATGTTCTTATCATTGTCAATGACAATTATGTTCCCGTTGATTTTACTATTATGGATATTGAATGTGAACCTTCTTGTCCAATTATTTTGGGACGTCCTTTTCTTCGCACCGTTGGTGCCATCATTGACATGAAAGAGGGGAATATAAGATTCCAATTTCCTCTCAAGAAAGGGATGGAACACTTCCCTAGAAAGAAGATTAAGTTACCTTTTGAGTTCGTTATACGGGCTAGCTATTCCTTTACTCTTGATAAAACTTGATCTCTTTGCATTATGCCTAGCTTAAAGGCATAAAAGAAAGCGCTTCTGGGAGGCAGCCCACAATGAATAAAATTTTATTTTGCTTTTGTTGTGTATTGATGTTGTTACTACAGTAGCATCATCATTGTATCTTTACTTTTCAGCTTTGTGCCAAGTGTAGCCTCTGATTGCAAGAAAGTTCAGAAGTTGTGACGTGCTGTCCAGGAAACAGATTCTATCCTTGGACAGAAAAATTCGTATAAAATCACCGTATCTTCTTTTTGGTCTGAATTTTTTCGACAGCGTGCTCTATACAATTGGCTTTCGGGCGTCTGTTCTGAGTTTTTTGATTTGAGTTGCAGAAGTGCACCGAAAAAATTATTTACTACCTGCTGGTCTGTTTTTCATAGATTCTGTCCTGTTTTGCCTTTTCTTTGTTTTGCAAACCTTGAGCTTGCTTTTTCTTTGCAAAAACCTTTTGGCAATCTTGAGAAACAGTAGACCTTCAAGAATATCCTTATTTCCAGCAAGGAAAAATTATTTTATTATGGGTACTAACCTCGCTAATCAGATTATGATGAGTTATGTATGAAGGGAGTTTTCAAGTGTGCGAGGGAAGATGATAAAAAGATTCAGGAGTGTCAAACGCTCAAGCTTGGGGATGCCCCCGTGCACCCCCAAGAAATATTCAAGAAGACTCAAGCGTCTAAGCTTGGGGATACCCCCGTGCATCCCCTTCTCCATCAACAATTATCAATTCGTCTTTCGTTCCACTATATTTTTATCACTTCATGTGTTATGTGCTATGCTTGGAGCGTCTTGCTTTTAGTTTCCTTTTTAGTTTTCTTTAGCTTTGCTTGCTGTTCATAACAAGTTGGAACTCAGCTTTCGTTGTGTGGAAGAGAAACACGCTCCACTTCAACCTAGAACATAACATAGAATTTTCATGTCTATCTTTGATGTCTGTGTTCTTTGTCTTTCAATAGCTACTATCATGTTCAGCTCTTAGTTTTCATGCTTTACTTTTTGAAGAGGTTTTGTTTAGTTGGTCGCTGGAACTCTCTTTAGTTATCATGCTTATCTTGTTAAGAGAGTTGGCTTCTGTTGCACTGGTTGATATGTCTATGATAAAAATGCTATGTGCATAATGGTGCTTAGTAGTTCATGTTTTCTTATGGTTAGTCTCAAATAGCCGGGGGGTTCTTAATGTGTTATTGAAGTACCAACATGATTTGTTTGCCTATGATGTGGTATGGTTTAGTGGTATCTTCCTCCAAGAATTTATTTTGGTTGGCTTGGCGTATGCTCACGCATATTTAAGACTGTAAAGAAAGTCTATCAAGCCTTGATGATCTTTAATTTCTGAGTAGCGATATAACTTCCATGCCTGATTCAATGTTGCTTTGTCGCTCTGCATGATTATGACCGTCATTGCTCTTTTAGTTGGTCGCTCCCAGTCTTTTGCTAACCTTCGCCTGTACTAAGCGGACTGACTGCTTGTGCATCCAAAATCCTTTAAACCAGTTATGCCATATGAGTCCACCATACCTTCCTATACATGGTATTTACCTGCCATTCCTAACGAAGACTTTCGGGTGTGTTTGGTTCAAGAACGAAGTAGAATGGAATGTCATGGTTCCATTCCGCGGGAATGGGTCGGTTCTGTTCCTGTGTTTGGTTATGAGTATTAGATGGAATGGAATGGTTACGTTCTGGTGTTTGGTTCGGGAGTTAGAATGGAATGATTTTCCGTAACAAAATGAATAATTTTAACTCTTTGTATTTTCAGCAACAGAGTAGTCAAGTTCTGAGAAACATTTGAACTTTATTTGCAATACCAACAGTTTATAAATATACTCAAGCGTATATCAAACATAAATTCACACTATTTTCTATTCCCTCCGTCCCATAATATAAGAGCGTTTTTTACACTACACTAGTGTCAAAATCGCTCTTATATTATGGGACAGAGGGAGTATTTAACAAGACACATATATAGGTAGAACACAAAGTTTCTTTGTAGCTCAGGCTACGTGCCATAGGTAGAAAATAATTACCCAGCAATTCAACATACGCATCAAGCAAATATCATGAAAAACTAGATGTTGCTGCTATACTAATTAAGCTCTCTGTTGAATCAATCCAACATACGCATCCAGCAATTCCTATACTGCTGCTATACTTGTCTCTGTACTAGCCGACACTGCTCTCTGTTGATGCTGCTCTGCTGCCTGCTAGCCACTTCTTGACAAGCTCTTCCGCTGCTGCTCTGTGGTTGCTGCTCTACTCCTCCACGGCCGCCACCGCAAGCAGCCAGGGAATTGATCCGCCGCAAGCAGCTGCTGCTAAGGAGTGCCACCAGAAATCCATCTGCCGCGAGCCAGGGAATCGATCCGCCAAAGGGAGACGAGGGATGAGCCTGGGATGGCCAGATCAGGGATCGGAGGTAGAGTAGCACTGTAGATCTAGAGAGAACGAGTTGGCCGGCGGTGAGGGAAGGAATCGGGGTGGGGCGGTGCGGCGCAGATCGAGGGAGTGAGAGACGAGCGGGAGGCGACGCACCAGGTAGGAGAGGCGATAGGACTGGGAGTGCGAGGAGAGAGCCGGTTCCGCGTGGTCCGCTCGTTTTGGAGGTCTCACTCGGTTCCGCATATGGGGCGAATATTCGGCCCGTGGGAACGAGGTGGTGATCGTTCCATCTGTCAACTGAACACGAGAACCGGGCGAGGGAATGGGTCGGACCCGTGATATTCCAGTCCGTTCCAGCAACTAAACACACCCTTCATGTACCACCTCAAAATTATTCAAAAAAGCATTTCTCTTTTGTGCCTCTGTTTTAGCTCATGAGGAAGTAGTAGTTAATTCATGGTCTTTTTAAGTTGGACAAGCTTCACCCCGGGATTGCATGTCTAATGTGCAAACCCATAATACGAGAAGGAACTGGCAAAGAGTGCGCCCGGCTCATTAAAAAATTATACAACAAACAAACCCTCCTTCATGCTTTGTTCATGAGAAATCAAAAAACCTTGGCAGTGATAAACAAAGGAGATTAAGAGGATGTGATCGTCCTCATGCGGGAGCCGTTCCTCGAAACTTGTCTAGCTCAAGAAGTGATTGAGTTATCTGCTAGCATTCGTTGACGAAATATGCATATTCTAAAAAAATAATTATTACCTCTGTTTTTAAAACCAAGAGCTCTGGTACATGTTTAGTTTTTGTTTCCAACCACGGGTTTTCAACCTTGCCAACAAAGCCACGGTTCGAGAGTCTCCACCTTCTTTCTTCAAAGCACCAACTATTGAGAGCATGATTGTCATTCTGAGTGTAATGTGCATTGTCCCAAAGTATCATTGTCTTTTGCATTATTATGATATCGTTTATTCTGAAATCATTGTATCTAGTCGTCACTTAAACTTTGGAGGTGCCCCTGCATTTATGTTTTGCTTCACCAAAGGGGGCAAGCGAGATATCACTTTGTCATGTTTGCACACCATGCTCATTACAAATCTATTGAGTGTTTCAGTATCATATTGTAAAAATTTTAGTTCTTTGTGATATTCTCATGAGGCAATTTAATTACTACAGACCCATTGTCTCAGTAAGCATTTGTCATGTGACTATGAAAAGTTCTTATATGGTTAATAGCATGTCACCATAGAAATTATGCTTGTTATCATTTACCTACTCGAGGACGAGCAGGAATTAAGCTTGGGGATGTTGATACGTCCAAAACGTATCTATAATTTCTGCTTGCTCCATGCCTCTTTTGTGTGATATTGCTATGATATTTATGCACTTCCAAACACTTTTGATCATATTTGGAGTAACCTATTAACTCAGTGCACCCCAGTGCCAGTTTCTGTTTTCTGCTGTTTTTGTATTTCAGGTTTTCCCATTACGTAAACTGCCAGAAAAATTCCGGGAAAAATATATAAAAAATCAGCATTCCGGAAGCTTCCATGCGGCCAAAGTAGGGCCGGAGGGGGGGCCACCAGGGCTCCAGGCAGCCATAGGGCGCGCCCCCCCTCCTGGCCGCGCCGCCAGGGCGCCTGGCCCCCCTGGCCTCCTCTGACGCCCCTCTTTGGCATATATTTACACCGCGTCCCGAAACCCTCGAGGACGGAACCCTTTTTCGTGATCTCTTCTCTATTCCGCCGCCGCCGCGCTTCCAAGATCGGGAGCACCAGGAGAACTCTTCCCGGCACTCTGCCGGAGGGGAGGATCACCACCGGGAGCCTCTCCACCACCATGGACGCCTCCCGGATGAGTTGTTGATGTCTACACACGCTTCTACTCTTGTAGACTATGTTGGGCCTCCAAGCGCAGAGGTTTGTAGGACAGCAGCAATTTCCCTCAAGTGGATGACCTAAGGTTCATCGAACTCAGGGCAGTAGAGGTTGAAGATGGTCTCTCTCAAGCAACCCTGCAACTAAAATACAAGAAGTCTCTTGTGTCCCCAACACACCTAATACACTTGTCAGATGTATAGGTGCACTAGTACGGCGAAGAGATGTTAAATGGCAAGTGATATGGATGGCAAAACAAAGTAATATAAATCTGTAATAAAAAGTGCAGCAAGCAAACAAGCGGTAAACGTGAGCACAAATGGTATTGCAATGGTGGAAACAAGGCCTAGGGATCATACTTTCACTAGTGGCAACTCCCAACAACATTAACATAATCGAATCACATGATATTTCCCATAAAACATGCAATGGAGACGCACCCGGAGGTCATTCCTTCGTGCTCAAGAGAGGACGAGAATTATGTAGGGCTACAAAAGCACACCTCAAAGTTCGTAGTTCTCAATCTAAGGATTTCCCAATGTCACCGCGGCCATCCAAAGAGAGTCCCACAATCACCACAACATATCTAAAGGATAGTCAAAGACAAGCACCAAGAGACTCTCAATCTTCAATCAACACACAAGAGAGGAAATCACTCATGAAAATATTTTTCTAATCCATGTCCAATAGACCGCTGTCACCTTGGTCTCGGGGATTATACTAGATAAAGACAAGTGAGTACATCAATCCAATACATAGAGGAAGGGGAAATATCATGGGATCACCCTAGATTAACATAGCCTATGATCACAACGAAGATCACATCATGGGAGAGAGAGATAACCACATAGCTACACGTACGAGCCCTCGGCCCCGGAGGAAACTACTCATGCATGGACATGGTGAGGAGGAGGTTGATGATGGTGTTGATGGAGAGGTGCAGCCCCGCAAGGAGGAGATGGCCGGCGGCGGCCACGGAGGCGGCGGCGGCGAGGAGGAGACGGCGGCGGCCCTAGGGGCGGCGGCGGCCCTTGGGGGCGGCGGCGGCCCTAGGGGCAGCTGGGCGCACTCTTTGCCAGTTCCTTCTCGTATTAGGGGTTTGCACATTAGACATGCAATCCCGGGGTGAAGCTTGTCCAACTTAAAAAGATCATGAATTAACTACTACTTCCTCATGAGCTAAAACAGAGGCACAAAAGAGAAATGCTTTTTTGAATAATTTCGAGATGGTACATGAAAGTCTTCGTTAGGAATGGCAGGTAAATACCATGTATAGGAAGGTATGGTGGACTCATATGGCATAACTGGTTTAAAGGATTTTGGATGCACAAGCAGTCAGTCCGCTTAGTACAGGCGAAGGTTAGCAAAAGACAGGGAGCGACCAACTAAAAGAGCAATGACGGTCATAATAATGCAGAGCGACAAAGCAACATTGAATCGGGCATGGAAGTTATATCGCTACTCAGAAATTAAAGTTCATCAAGGCTTGATAGACTTTCTTTACAGTCTTAAATATGCGTGAGCATACGCCAAGTCAATCAAAATAAATTCTTGAAGGAAGATATCACTAAACCATACCACATTATAGGCAAACAAATCATGTTGGTACTCCAATAACACATTGAGAACCCCCCAGCTATTTGAGACTAACCATAAGAAAACATATACTACTAAGCACCATTATGCACATAGCATTTTTATCATAGACATATCAACCAGTGCAACAGAAGTCAAGTCTCTTAACAAGATAAGCATGATAACTAAAGAGCGTTCCAGCGACCAACTAAACAAAAGCTCTTCAAAAAGTAAAGCATGAAAACTAAGAGCTAAGCATGACAGTAGCTATTGAAAGACAAAGAACACACACAACAAAGATAGGCATGCAAATTCTATGTTACGTTCTAGGTTGAAGTGGAGCGTGTTTCTCTCCCACACAAAGAAGGCTGAGTTCCAACTCGTTATGAAAAGCAAGCAAAGCTAAAGAAAACTAAAAAGGAAACTAAATGCAAGACGCTCCAAGCATAGCACATAACACATGAAGTGATAGAAATATAGTGGAACGAAAGACGAACTGATAATTGTTGATGGAGAAGGGGATGCACGGGGGCATCCCCAAGCTTAGACTCTTGAGTCTTCTTGAATATTTCTTGGGGGTGCATGGGGGCATCCCCAAGCTTGAGCGTTTGACACTCCTGAATCTTTTTATCATCTTCCCTCGCACACTTGAAAACTCCCTTCATACATAACTCATCATAGTCTGATTAGCGAGGTTAGTACCCTTAATAAAATAATTTTTCCTTGCAGGAAATAAGGATATTCTTGAAGGTCTACTGTTTCTCAAGATTGCCAAAAGGTTTTTGCAAAGAAAAAGCAAGCTCAAGGTTTGCAAAAATGAAGGAAAGGCAAAACATGACAGAATCTGTGAAAAACAGACCAGCAGGTAGTAATTGATTTTTTCGGGGCACTTCTGCAACTCAAATAAAAAAACTCAGAACAGACGCCCGCAACCCAATTGTATAGAACACGCTGTCGAAAAAATTCAGATCAAAAAGATGATCTGGTGATTTTATACGAATTTTTCTGTCCAAGGACAGAATCTGTTTTCTGGACTGCATGTCAAAACTTTTGAACTTTCTTGCAATCGGAGGCTAAACTTGGCACAAAGCTGAAAAGTAAAGATACAATGACGATGCTACTGTAGTAACAACATCAAGACACAACAAAAGCAAAATAAAATTTTATTCATTGTGGGCTGCCTCCCAAAAGCGCTTTCTTTTATGCCTTTAAGCTAGGCATAAGACTTTAATGATGCTCTCGTAGGAATAAGAGTTGAAGAACAAAAGAGAGCATCAAGAAGCAAATACCAAACACATTTAAGCCTAACATGCTTCCTATGCATAGGAATATTGCAATAGAATAATTCATTGAAGCACAAAGCAATAAGCATAGGAAGGCAAAACAAGCATAACTTCAAAATATTCACCATAAAAGAGGAAACTTCTTATTATTAAGATATTTAGAACCATGTCTCCCTCTCTCATTATAAATTTCAGTGGCATCATGGATGAACTCAACAATATAACTATCACATAAGGCATTATTTCCATGATCCAAAAGCATAAAAGTGTCATTACTCTTCATATAAGCAAAATCTTTCTTATTAGGAATAGTGAGAGTAAGACTATCATAACCATCATGGTAATCATCGTATTTAGAAGGCATATCATAATCATAATAAATTTTATCCTCAATAGTAGGTGGACTGAAAATATCATATTCATCATTGTAATCATCATATATAGGAGGCATAGTATCATCAAAGTAAATTTTCTCCTCAAAAGTTGGGGCACTAAAAATATCATGTTCATCAAACGTGTCATCCCCAAGCTTAGAGCTTTCCATGTCATTAGCAATATTGATATTAAATAAAAACATAGTAATAACATCACCACCATCATGATTGTTATGCAAATAATAAAGTTCCAAAGGTTTTTTAATTTTCTCTTCGAACACATCATGTCCAAGTTCAAGGTAGAGCTTATAAAGCTCTCTCATATTTTTGTTGTTTTCCATTAAGCAAAACTAGTGAAAATAAAAACAAGAAACAAAAGATTTAATTGCAAGATCTAAAGATATACCTTCAAGCACTCACCTCCCCGGCAACGGCGCCAGAAATAGCTTGATGTCTACACACGTTTCTACTCTTGTAGACTATGTTGGGCCTCCAAGCGCAGAGGTTTGTAGGACAGCAACAATTTCCCTCAAGTGGATGACCTAAGGTTTATCGAACTCAGGGAAGTAGAGGTTGAAGATGGTCTCTCTCAAGCAACCCTGCAACTAAAATACAAGAAGTCTCTTGTGTCCCCAACACACCTAATACACTTGTCAGATGTATAGGTGCACTAGTTCGGCGAAGAGATGTTAAATGGCAAGTGATATGGATGGCAAAACAAAGTAATATAAATCTGTAATAAAAAGTGCAGCAAGCAAACAAGCGGTAAACGTGAGCACAAATGGTATTGCAATGGTGGAAACAAGGCCTAGGGATCATACTTTCACTAGTGGCAACTCCCAACAACATTAACATAATCGAATCACATGATATTTCCCATAAAACATGTAATGGAGACGCACCCGGAGGTCATTCCTTCGTGGTCAAGAGAGGACGAGAATTATGTAGGGCTACAAAAGCACACCTCAAAGTTCGTAGTTCTCAATCTAAGGATTTCCCAATGTCACCGCGGCCATCCAAAGAGAGTCCCACAATCACCACAACATATCTAAAGGATAGTCAAAGACAAGCACCAAGAGACTCTCAATCTTCAATCAACACACAAGAGAGGAAATCACTCATGAAAATATTTTTCTAATCCATGTCCAATTGACCGCTGTCACCTTGGTCTAGGGGATTATACTAGATAAAGACAAGTGAGTACATCAATCCAATACATAGAGGAAGGGGAAATATCATGGGATCACCCTAGATTAACATAGCCTATGATCACAACGAAGATCACATCATTGGAGAGAGAGATAACCACATAGCTACACGTACGAGCCCTCGGCCCCGGAGGAAACTACTCATGCATGGACATGGTGAGGAGGAGGTTGATGATGATGTTGATGGAGAGATGCAGCCCCACGAGGAGGAGATGGCCGGCGGCGGCCACGGAGGCGGCGGCGGCGAGGAGGAGACGGCGGCGGCCCTAGGGGCGGCGGCGGCCCTTGGGGGCGGCGGCGGGCCTAGGGGCAGCGGCTCCTTGGACCCCCTTCTTCCTTGTGGATGGTGCTGCAATGGTGCTGGTCCTCCCCTCCAAGACGGCGGCTTGGGAGGAGGAAAATTCGTGGCCCTTGGTGACCTAGGTTTTCTCTCTTTATATAGACTCTCGGATTCCCGTCATCAGATTTTGGGCCTCAGTAAAACGGGCTTTACTCGGCCGTCCGGACTCCGATTTGGATGAATTTTATATCCAGAAGCATCGCCTCGAAATTCCCCACAACTTTCGCAACTAGACTTTTTCCGTTTGACGTCGTATTCGGGCCGGAACGTGACCATCTTTAAAAAACGTTCTCAGACAGATTTCAGGAAAGTCAGAGTCCTACTCCAATACGACTCCTTTTGCGTTTTTGTCAATTTCCAAGTAATTCCAACACAATAAAGTGTAAAACAAGAACATTGTGCACTTTTGCAACCATTAGTAGGTTAGTCCAAATATGATCAAGAGTGTATGGAAGTGCATAAATATCATTGCCATATCACACAAAAAAGGCATGGAGCAAGCATAAATTATAAATACGTTTTGGACGTATCAGTTGTGAGTAATCTCCCTTGGACCATGGGTCCATGACCAGTAGCTATGTGATGTTATCCTCCCCTCTTTGTTCTTCATCGATTAGACCTCGTGAGCTGCCCTACATGATCGAGGCACATATGTAATCCTTATGCTGTTGCTATGATGAGTTTGCTGAGATCCGATGGATTATGAGATTATGTTCAGATTGTGTGTGAGTAATATATTTGATTTACCTCTTTTATATTTATGTTTTTGAGTAATTCTTGCATGTTCTCCATTGCTGTTTATTGCTTTGGCCAAGTAGTAGGTAGTAACTTCAAGAGGGAACGTTATGCTTGATTGTGGGTTCATGCCCCTCGATGACTAGCTTGAGTGACAGAAACATGAGTCTAGGGGATGTGATGTTGCCACAAGGGGTAAAACAACGGTGCTTGTACTCGCGGGTGCAAGGATTGTTTACTTTACACAAAATTCTTTTAATGCAGTTGTCTGTTGCTTTGAGTTTACACTACGGGTGGGACTCGCAACTTAATACCAGCGAGATGTTCTGGATAGATATCTCAAGGTGGATGATTAGTAGTAGATGCAGATGGATTTCGGTCTACTTACCTTGGCGTACCGCCCATGCTTTTGAGCCTCTACCTTTCTTTGCAGCATAGTTAGCATTGGTTTGCGCACATAATCCTGTCAATTGCCCAGCTGTAATTTGTTTACCTCACTTAGCTGTCTTATCATCTTTTGGGAGAGAGACATCACTAGTGAACATCATGGGACCCCGGTCCATATTACCATCACTGATCACATCCGCTATTTACTTTCAGTTCTTACTTACTAGTTGCAGTCATACCTATCAGTATTATCTCTTACGTTTGATCCTTTGTAAACGACAAGGCCGGAGGGATTGACAACCTCTCTATATTCGTTGGGAGCAAAGTTATTTGTATTTGTGTGCAGGTCCGGTCGATCGCTAGTTGCACCGCTAGCAGTTGCAGCTTCTTGTTGAACCTCGGAGTCTCAGGAGGATTCGATCCTTGGTATTTTTGCCAAGGGAAAACTACCGCTACACTGCATCTCAAACCTACCACTTGGGGTAACCAACGAGGGGCGAGAAGCCATCACATAGCTACATGTTCAAGGGCTTCCATCTCATCGTCGCTCATTGAGTCATAGGATCCGTCATCATTGATGATCATGGTGCGAACGGTCATGCACTCAAATGACTTGTGGCCTCGACCTTGGCATTTGAAATACTTGATGGAACTCGTCTTGGAGTTGTCCTCGGTTCGAGTTATAGATGATGAAGATCTTGGCTTGAAGTTGTTCGTAGAAGGTGGACGACTAGATGTAGTCGCATTCTTGTAGCTTGACTTGTCACCGAAGCTTGTAGATGGCTTGGTAGAGGTAGCAAGAGCCGAAGTCGTTGATGCTTGGTTGTAGGAGCCATAGTTCTTGGGATTGAACTTGGAGTACTTGTAGTCCTCTCGAATTTGTCGCTCTGCTTTGGTTGGTTGGTGTACTAGCTCGAGGAGATTTGTGTATGGTTGAAAGTCCGCAATGTTCTTGATAGGATAGTTGAGTCCATTCAAGAATCTCGCCATCATTTGGTCTTCATCTTCCGTGATG
Organism: Secale cereale; assembly: GCA_902687465.1. Lineage (NCBI taxonomy): Eukaryota > Viridiplantae > Streptophyta > Magnoliopsida > Poales > Poaceae > Secale > Secale cereale. Next base: position 463,012,241 of record LR738714.1, read on the forward strand.
TTGGCTCTTATCATGGCAATCGCCATCTCCTTGTAGTACTCCTCAACGGACTTGGTTCCTTGCTTGAGGAGTTGCAGCTTCTTGAATAAGTCACGGTTGTAGTGTGTTGGCACGAAACATGCTCTCATGACTTCCTTCATTTGAGTCCAAGTAGTGATAGGTGGTTCGCCTTTTGCTTCTCTTCTCTTGATGATTTGCTCCCACCAAATGAGAACATAGTCTTGGAACTCAAGTGACGCCATTGCAATCTTCTTTTCTTCATCAAAGTTGTGTAGGCGAAAGATCTTGTCTTCGGGATCAATGCTTCTGAAAAACTTTGGCATGGTGAACTTAAGCTTGCCATAGCGATGCTCTTCATTGTTTGCTTGCCTATTGTGAGGGCGGTCTTGATTTGGACGATTGTCAACCTCATGTTGCTCTTGGCGGAGTTTATGTTCATTGTCATATTGTTCTTGTCGAGCTTGTTGTTCTTGGTGAGCTTGCTGCTCTTGTTGCGCTTGAGGAGGAACTTCTTGTTGCATTCGTGCTTGGTGGCGCCTCTCTTGCATCTCATCGCGAAGAAACTCCTCTTCTTGATGAGTGTGCCAATTGCGAGTTGCCACATTGCGATGTGAATCACGTAATGCTCATTGCGCCTCAAGAGCTTGAGCTTCTCGGCGTTGTTGTGCTTGACGTTGAGCCTCGACATCTTGTTCTTCTTGGTGTTGACGTGCTCGCTCTTGTTGTTGTTGGCGTAGTCGTTGTCTTTCTTGCACTTGATCAAGTGTAGCTTGGTTTTGACGATGTCGACTTTTTGCTCTTCAAATAATTCTTGTGAACTCTTTTCATGAAGGGGGTTCCGGTTGTCATGTCGAGCTTGACATGCGGCTTGATGAAGAGTGTTCGATGTAGTCGGTATGACGACTTGAGCGGCTTTGTCTTTGAGAAGATGTGGATGAGGAGCGTCTGTTGACTATCAAAGTCCGTAGCTCGTCGAATTGGGTAGACATGTTGGTGTTGATGATGTCGAATTGCTCTCGTGTGCGTGCTTCAAATTGGCGCGCGTCGGCGGTGACTTGCTCAATACGCTCTTGCATAGCTTGACTCTCTTGATGTAGAGCTCGTTGGACACCGAAGAGATGTAGTTTGGGGACGTAGTTGTTCGATTCTTGAGGATCATCAAAGAGCGGGTTCGTATATGTACTTGGCCTATCCATCATTACAAGCAAGAATGTGAGTGGGAGAAAGGAGAAGACAATACCAAATGTACCTTGACCGAAGTTGAAAATGGATCAATGATCACTCAATATTGTTACCCGGAAATAGCACTATTGGTACCACTTCTTGTCGATTCTCACACCTACACAAGTAAAGCTTTGAGAGGAGCTTGGTTAGGATGGTGGCACAAATTCAACGCAATTGTCAAAATGACTCAAAGATGTTGAAAATGATTCACAATTTGCTAATGCAACAAGTAGATCACACGCAATAGGTAGCACACGGAACACACGCACGAATAGATAAATGTGGTTGTGCAACCAAGGGTGAGTGAAAATGTGGAAACCACGGAAAATGCTCTTGTCGCACAACACTAGAGAGACGCTAACCGATTGCTTAATAGGCAGATACACACTTGTGCATGACCTATAAGACGCAAAACGTAACGACTTCTATCACAAGTATACTATGAGTGTATGATGTGCCGATGCTTGAGCACAAGATGATGTATTCCTATCTCATATGATCTCTTTTGATGCAAGGCATATGATGCTATAGTTCTTTTTCTTATAAGCTTTTGATGGCTCTTGCTGCTTAAAAGCTTGTGAGCTCTTTCTTTGGCCACTTATGCATGCTTCTCGTATCAAGGAAGCTATTGTGTATGCGGGACACTCTTGTGTCACAGGAAGATATGATGATGTAGTATGCAATATCTATGACTATCACAAAGGTGCACAAGTGTCGTGGCCCGGCAGTACTCAAATGGCTAGTCTCGATGGGAAAGCTATGCAAAATGGTCTATAGGGTGACAATGCAATTGCAAGGTAGGATGAATAAGGTGTCGTCGATGTTACCGTCCTTGCCGAGGATGAGAGGTGGTGTTGTCGTAGTCGTTCTGTTCCAAGGTAGCCTAAACTTCCAAGGAAACGGTGAAACCACAACTCAAGTATCCAAGGCAAAGTGAGACAAAATTGTCAAAATCGTAGCGGTTAGGCGATGGTGGTGGCGGAAATGGTGGTGGTATGCGGAAGGTTTGGTGGGATACCGAATGAAAATGGCGGGGACTAAGTGCAAAGTGGTGCGGATGGGAGGGTTCCGGCTGCGGGAAGCCGGATGTCCGGAATAGGCCGAATGTCTGGGGCACGGGCCGGATGTCCGGGGTGGCCGAGTCCCTGATGAAGTCCGTAGACCAGATTACTTCCGGGGACAAATTCGTCGGATTTTGTGGATCAAAATTGGGGAAAAGGTGTGGAAAAGCTAGATCCACTCGTGGCATAGCAAATCCATGGAAAAAATTCAACAAATTCTCGTCAAATCAACATATCACAAAAAAAATTGGGGGCTATTTTTGGTGGGGAATTTTCGAAATTGGGAAGAACACAACAAAAACAAGCTGGAAAACAAGACTAGGGGCTCCAATTTGTGAGAAATCGTGGCTCATGATACCATAAGATGCGGGGTCAACCCGATCTAGGCCGATCTTTCACGAAGAGGAGGGAAACCCACGATGAACACGAAGAACACAAAGGGGAACACGGGGAAAAACACAAGAGGGACACTCAAATCAACATGAAGATGGTCACACAAGTGCTAGATCCACGATACATAACGAGATACACGATCCAAGGTCAACAACGAACGATAGAAGGTAGTCTTCTCCGGAAGGAGGTCTTGAATCCGTGTGGATCTTCTCTGAAGAGGGGCCGCAGTCACTCTCGAGGAGATGAACCACTAGATGAGCAAAGCTCTAGGTATCAAATGAGCTATCACAAAGCTAAGCCTAGAAAGAGGTAGGTGCAGGAGTATATATAGTCTAGAGGGCGAGGGGATACATGGGCCACGACCCAGATGAAATGAACGCAGGCATTCAGGAGCCGGATGTCCGGGCGTCGGGCCGGATGTCCGGGTTGTCGGAAAGCACCGGATGTCCGGGCTTGGCGCCGGATGTCCAGGCTAACGGGGCTAGCCACGGGTATGCTTCTGTGGTGGGGGCGCCGGATTTCCGGGCTCGAAGCCGGATGTATGGGGCCTGCCAGGCCGGACGTCCAGGGCCTGGCCGGATGTCCGGGCCCTGTAGCTTCGGCTGTGGGGTCTGTTTTGTAGCTGCTGGTCCAGGGGCCGGATGTCCGGGGCCTGGTACCTTCTCCAACATCCCTCGATACAATGCTTCATCCGTGAACTTGGTGACTTACCCATCTTAATGAGCCTCTCCGATGGGGTCTTCTTGATACCCGAGCACACAAAACACATCCGCTTGAGGTAGTAGCCATGTCTCACATGATTCTTATGGCAGTTGGACTAGGAGTTCTGTCACGTCGGTCTCGATAGCTCTAGCACGAGCACGTGTCATTGGTCCTTGGGGCACTTGGTGAGGCAACGGTAGGTCCATGGGGATGACCTTGGGATGCTCCGCATCCGAGAGAGACAGTGTGCGTGTGTGATATGTCTAGAGATTGAGGCAATGATAACAGATTCTTTGTGTCTATGTGTGTGGAGGATAGAGAGAGACATGTACATGGGGCTTTGTGTTGTGTAACGTGGAGACACATATACATAATTAGAGTGTGAGTGTGCGAGATACACATGCGGACATGTGGAGAGATGAGGATCCAGATTAATGGGTATTTGTATGTGTATGTGTGTGTTTGTGCGCGCGTTTGTGCGTGAGAGGGAGTGTGTGTATGTGGAGTAGAGAGACCACTAATGATGTAAACCTAGTATAAGGGAAGGTGGAATGGTGTGACATGTGTAGAAGCGGGATAACATGGGTGCGGGCGGGGGGAGCAGACTATTTGGAAGAGACATCGATTGTGTGTGGGAGAGGGGTGTGAGAGCGCGCGCGCGAGAGAGAGAGAGCTAGCGACGGAGAGAGAGAGATAGAAAGAGAGGGGGCGAGAGAGGGGGTGTTTGTGTCCATAAATGGCGTATAGATAGGAAGACAATGTTGATGTTGTTTGAAATTGGCCTATGTACGGAGACGCAAGGAAAGCGAGTCATCGTGTGTGTGATAGGGACTTCATGAGAGATCTAGAATAGATGGTGTAGAGAACAATGTGCGAGATCGAGAATGATGATACATTAGGGAGCTATGGAAAGAGTCACGGCATATAGGTATACAGGGAGGAGCTGGGGCGGGTCCGCATGTGGGAGAGATAGAAAGAGGAGAGTGGTGCACAAGGAGACAAAGTGTGCTTGTTTTGCAGTGGGGGTGGTGTGTGAGGTGAGTATGCGAGAACCACATAACTAGGGAGATAGACGTTTGGGGGCGACGTTTTGTGTGTATGGGAAATATACACTCTACATAGTGCGTGTGCTTGGGAAAGAGATATGCAGGGTGACCTAGCTAGAGAGTCGGGGAAGAGATGTGTGCATGCCCAAGAGACAAAGTGATAGAGGCCTATATTGGGGTCCGGGCTTTAGAATAGAGAAGGGTGTTAATGTGCTCGTGTGTTGGTGTTTGGGGGA
>LR738714.1:463017080-463092763 GCA_902687465.1 Secale cereale
TGGCTTCAGATAAAGAGTGAGGTGTCTATATTTGAGGGACTTTGGCGTAATTGAGATATACATGGTCAATAGTGTGTGCACTCAAGGTTGATAAATTTGTTTCATAGTTTGGACTATGAGATAACGACACTTTTGAACATGCGTGATATACTTTGATGTACCAGAATTACAAACCTAAGATTGGAATTTTGGAATTTGACTCCATCATTAGCTTTTGTAATTCATTTAAACGGAGGTACATTTTTAAGCCGGGATTTCGTGATTTCAAATTCATATATCAAACCTAGAGATATACACATACGGGCATGTTCAAACTTTATAATCATTCACTTTATTCATACACATACACATTTTTTCATTTGTCATCATATTTAGGATAAACACATTTGGAATTTCATTTGAATTGGACCATATGGTATTTGCTTGTAGTAGCTCAATGATCCATATTTGAATTGAATGGACAATCTAAGTTTCGAGTTGGAGACATTGATTTTCAAAACGTGCACTTTCTTTGCGTGCAAAACAAACAAATTCTCGGCCAAGATATCATAGTCGGCCGTACAAGAGCAGAATATAATTTCAGGCGCCAAAAGCTTTCAAACTTCCCGCTCACATCGAAATATCTCGCGCCCGAAAGTTTAGCCCTGTGATATTCCTGTTTTACCCCTGCCACATGAATGGAAAATGGCTGCTTTGGTAACTCCATTGTTTTCCCCTCTTTACCCCAAACATTCTTCCCCAAAGCCCCTCCCCTTCCCCTCCCCGACCCCCCAACCACGGCAAGCTGCCGAATCTAGTCCTGCGCCGCAGCGGTGGACCTCACACCCCGACGGATCTACCTTCCGCACCTTGGAACCCCCAACTGCCAACTCTCCACTTCACCGGAGCCGCTTTAGCGACTGGCTTGTACACCGCTCCAGATCTCCTTGACCGCAATCATGGTCCACCGCACCGGATCTACTTAACCGGCGCCCTCGTCCACCACAGTGTAGGCCCTTCACTGACTCCCTCATCCGTCCCTTCGCTGGCCCTTCATACAAGCCCTCGTCCGCCGCAATAGATCCGCGTCACCGAAAGCACTGCACAACGCGCCTGCCGAAGTCTTCGTCCACTGCACCAGACCCGCTCCACAGACGCCATATTCAACTCCACCGGCCCTGCTTTACCGACGTCGCAGCCTCATCAGGTTATTTCAGTCTGTACTCCTTCGGTTTTTCTCTTTATCGTGCAACTGTTCACTTACCACATATGAGCTTTCTTGTATGTCGACAGGCGCCACAACCGTAGTACCGAAGCCGCTTCAGCGACGGCGACAGCCGGCCCAAACTCAACCGCAACACGAGTACCATCGACGATCCTTAGCTATCAAGTATGCCAACGATAACCATACGCCGCTGAGAATCAGGTACTATTATCCAACGGCCGGCGCCTAGGTTCACTTTCTTAGCATAAGCACCGCACCTTTGAATTTCTTCAGGGCATCATTCAGTTCTTCATGAGACGCGTTATTTTGCTTGCACCCGTAGGGCCATACTTCTGGCAGTGAACATGTTACATGTGTTGAATTACATACTAGTGCACATATAGTTAATATGCTTTAGTTTTGTCCTAAGTATTACTGTACTTCCTAGATATCGCAGCCTACTATTTTACTTCTTGCATGCTATATTTATGATAATGGTGTTGTTCTGATGCCACCTGTTGGTTCCATCAGACTGCTTCATTTTTCTATGCTTAATTACACATCAGCAAACTAGCATGTGGTTCCGCTCGTTTTTGTTCGTTTTACCCTACATTTTCTGATGCTAGCTATTACATCACTGCTACGAGCCTCTGTTCATTACTTTTTTGTGTGTTCTTGATCTTTCCAAGTTGCATGACTAATTTGATGCTTCTATTAATTATGGAGCTTCCAACCCCATCAAGCAAAATATTTGTTCTTTTGGGGATGGCACCTCAAACAAGCATAAAAATAGAGGGAAGTAGATATATTGTCGTGTATGCACACACCCTTCTTTCATTAGTTTAGATGAACCATTGATGATCAATTCGAACCAGCGCATGAGACCAAAATTAATTTTACGTAAATAGAGGGTGCAGAATAAACTACAACAAGTAGATTTGCAACCACGGGATGCTGACGATATCTTCAAAGAACATTGCAACAGCAGCGAGGCTTCACACCAACATATGGTAAGCCAGTGTCTTTTAGTACATGTGAAATGTAATGCGTGTGGGCTGCTTTCTTGGCTTGTGCCATCATCCTGTTATCCTATAGAATAACAAATAGTTTGGTTCTCTGCTTTGCTGTATTGCTTTATTCAAATGCTTGTTTGTTACTTGTTACGCTATACCTGAGTTGGCCAATATGTCAGCAGTGCCTGCTGTACTATCATAAAGAAATGCATGCCTAGTTCATTTGAGTCCTTAACTTTTCCTCTGAACTTCATCACAAGACTGTCTTCGTAGTTTATATGAGGCCACGCTGTTAAGTGCCTTCTCAGATTATTTCAAGTGCTTAGATGCCTTGACAACTTAAATATAGCGGTGGTACACTCCCTTTCAACTAGGGATGTCAACTGGGTCCCGTTTAATCCCGATTAAAGTCCACTAGTGGTATGATAGTTCAAAAGAGTTTTTGTTTTTTGAGGAAAATGAACCAGGGAGCTAGGAAAAACTAACTAGATGGGACTGGCGGATGTCGTTTATTTGCCACTTACATCCCTAGTTTCATCTTACCATTTTAATTTCTTTTCGGCTGATGCTGCTTCGATCCATTTAAATATAGCTTGCTATGCTCGGCAATAATTGTATGTCATTTACCATGTAAGCTTACTACCTGGATCATGCGATAACTATCTCTTACTTATGTCCAGCGGAAACCTTTCAGGATGTCCTTCACACTAGGACACAATGTACAACCCCAGAATCTATTTGTGGAAGCAGTGCACCATCCATGTTACCAGATGGTAGCAGTTCAGAGGCAACACCAACGGAGAGCAAACTGAGCACATATATTATAGTTCTTGAGGCTCTACTAGAGGCAGAAAGAGATGGTGTGGCTGCCATGGATGAGGTAATCTCGATCTTGAAGCTGGAAATTATGCAATTAGCTGCATGCATTATGCAAGCAACCCAAGAATTGGAGGAAGTAAGAATGTTGCATTTGAAGACGGAGGAGGTCCTGCTGCTTCTGCTATCTGAAGCCCACGGTAATCCCAGTTCTTCTTTAGATAGCAGTTGAAATTGTCATTAGATTATTGTACTTGCATGTTGTGTCATGTCTCTGAATGGATTATGTTGTAAGACCCCCTATGTTGTCCATGTGTTGTAATGATCCGAATTTTTTAGGCGAGGTAATCCTGAGTACTTGTATGATTGACATAAGGTGAACTATTTTTCATGTGAGCATATTGTATTGGATGAAATAACTGTTTGACTCAAAGTGTATCCAACCTACTGAATTCAAAGATCACGGCATTTCTAAATCATAATCATTTATAAAGGTGGAATAAATCTTTGTTGTAGTTTTGAAGAAATAAATAACAAAACGTAGAATTATCTGTGGATATTCGTAATCGAATAAAAAATGGATTTGGATTTAGTTGCCATGGCCCAGGGCAAACGTGAATGCTAATTCTCCCAAGTTTTGAACGAAGCGGCTAAACACCCACTATCATTTGTGGGCTGCCCGAAGCAAGTGTTTGCGAGATGGAAATTACTGTCTACCCCTGACACTTGACATCCTTATCGATCGGATTTACACTCCTGTCGATAGGGGTAGACTAGTAACTTCAATCAGACGTGACATGACGGCCTCTGAGCCCATTCAGACACGGTGGGCGCCAAACGTGGGCGGCAAAACACATTTGATTGAAGCTCGTCCGAAAGACATGTGTCTCTCCCTCCATTTCCCCATTCATCCACGGTGGGCGACAAAACAAACTCTCCTCGTCCAAAATCCATGTAGGCTAATATTTTAAATAGGGGCACATGTGTAACTTCCCTCAGACCTGACACAAACGCCCTACCTGTCAGCCCCGTTCATACACCGTGGGCGCCAATCGTGGGCGGCAAAACACCCTCTCCTCGCCCGAAATCGTTACCGGCAAATATTTGGGAGATGCGAGATTACCGTCCTATCCCCAACCGACGTGATGTCCAGCATTTTAAATGGGGGGTAAGTTCATAACTTCGTCACATTCAAGAAAAGCGCGTCCCAGAGTTTGAGATCCCCCTCCCCCTCCATTTCCCGATTCATACACCATCGGTGCCACGACAACCTCGCCACTGCGGCCAGCCTCCTCCGTCCACCACCCATCATCCACCTTGCCGGAGCCGCTACCCCTACCCCTTCGTCCAATGCAAGAGATAGACGTCTCTCATCCACGGCGACGGACCAGGATCCTTTCATCGCATCGCCTCGCTTCATCGGCGCCGTCGTCCACTTTTCCATTATCGCTCCTATGACTGCCTCGTCCACGGCAACATGATTTTCCCCACCAACCCGACCGTCTGCCATCTAAAGTCTTTTTCCCCGCCGCCGACAGTCATTGCACCCACATCACCCTCAATGTATCAGCAGGGGCCTACAGGGCGTCACAAGAGAGGTGGTACTCTTCCATATGTGCTTAAGTTATTGATCTCACCCGGAAAATAGATCTTAAATTGTTTACTGTACTTTTCTTGTCCGTACCAAATTGTAGTGGCTAGTTGAATGCAAACATTGGTTACGAAGTAGCTTTGTCCGGTTTGCACCTTTAGATCTGCCATGTCACGGTCACTATACTCGTAAAGCATATGGTTTCCCCCCTTTATATTCACTACCATCATCGTAGGTGCTTCACTACTTCGTGTCGTGCTAGCACTGCTCCTCAAGACCTCAACCCATCAAGCGAAACAACATGACACTCATAATTCCAAAGCTTACGTGTTGAAATACGAATCTGATATGATGCTCATATTACTAAAACAGAGAACATTTAATTGGTCACCTAATGTTACTATATTCGTTTCGAAAAGCATGTGCGCCACCCACTGGTCCAGCTAGTTCCACTTTCCTGATTTTACTCTTGATGCTTAGGGTTTTCCCCTTTTATCTACTCTACTATGATCTGTGTAGGTGCTTTCTGTCATACTAGCATTACTCCACCCTTCAAGGTAAACAACACAACACTCAAAATTCCAAAGCTTAGTTGTTCAAATATGATTGTGATATGATATTGATATTAGTTAACAGACACATTTAATTGGTTAGCTAAAGGTCCCACTTGAGTTACCAAATGCATGTCGCGACATATAGAGAGACAGCAGAATTGCATTTCTTTGTTACTTATTGACTGTACTTTCTTGTCCATACCAAATCTTAGTTGTTATTTCAAAGCAAATATCGGTTGCTAACTACCCTTTGTGCGGTTTGCAGCTTCAGATCTGCCATCCCACTGCCACGGTCAACACTATACTCATCATGCCTACGGTCTCCCCACTTTATGATGACCACGATCAGCCTACGTGGTTCGTGTCGTAATAGCACCGCTCCACCCATCGAGCTAAACAATCTTAGTTGTACAAATTCAAATATGATATTATGCTGATATTAGTAAAACTGAGAGATGTTTAATTGGTCAGCTAAATGTTCCTACTTTAGTTTCGAAATGCATGTGAGACACATATGGAGAGACCGGAAGGAATAGTATTTCTCTGTGCGCTCTGGTTCATCATGGGTGGCCAACCGACATTGTATAGAAAGACTTGTAATATCTTCAATCTACTTGCTCTTCTGCTCTTCTTTAAGATGACCCTCTTCTCTTGCGGTCGACTGGTCAGGTCGAGTTATTCTCCCTTGGTATATTTTGAATCTGTTAGGTCATGCCAACTTGTTCTTCTTTACTATATGTTGAAGCTATCATCTGCGAAGTATCATCACTTATGGAGCTCTCATATTTTGAGTAGTAGGCCACATTATATTAATGCACACACCAAATTACAGCATGCATGGCACCTCTTAGAAGAATTGCAGAGATAGCACAAAGGGGTTTACAAGGAGGAAGTATTGGATAAGAATCACTTCTGCATTACTCCCTCCATTCCTCAATATAAGGTGTATTATTTTTTCAAAAAGTCAAATTTGTCTAACTTTGACCAAGTTTCAAGACAAAAATATCAATGTCTAGATTACCAAATCACTATCACTAGATTCAGCATGAAATAATTTTTTATATTTTATATATTTCGGATTGTAAATCTTTATTTTTTTTATAAAGTTGGTCAAACATAGGTTATGTTTGAATTTTTCAAAAACTAATACACCTTATATTTAGGAACGGAGGGAGTACAAAGATAATCTCACTTGTTTTTATGTTTTGATGCATGTCAGGTATTGAACATTATCAAAATGAATATGAGAATGGGCGCACGAGAGGAATATTGCGGAACAATCCACTGGCTAACAAACTTGGCATGGTGGAGGATGGCCTATCTTATTCACCCATCAAGGTGCATGCTCTAACTTGGCAAGGTTGTATTGGTCGCACATATTTTGCATCTGACCTCTTGAATTACTTTTACTTTGTTACATCATCTGCTTAGTTTAAGCATCATATATGAGTATATGCCATACCTATCCATTTTCTGTACCTATTCCATGTGTCGTCATACTATGTTTTTCTAGTCAAATGTTGTTCTTTCGTAATAGATGTCCAAAAGGAAGAGGGTGATTGCAGATCCTCAAGGAGTACAAACTAGGTATTTGTAAAAGGTAGTGATACCTGTTAAATCAGATAGATCAGCAGCAACAGAAAACACAGGCCCAACTGTAACATACTTTACCCCTACTCCAGTGGCCAAACCCCTATTAGAACTGCTGACAGCCCAGCGTCAGGTACTGTCTATGATATCAATTCAAAATTTGAACTCCAAAATTTCTTCATGTGCCTTACCTTCTCTCTTGTATGAAAACTAATTTCAAATGAATCTCCTTGCTCAAAGGATCATAGGATCTCACGACAATACTGGGCTCTGCATTGCTCTTGTCAGTACCTCTTGCCCTTTGTCAGCATATTTACACTCATTGCTGTTTGATTATGTAGCATCACTGTAAATGTTCGCTTCTTTATCCTCCATTTGCTTGAAATTATAAGATCTATATTTACTCTTAGATAAATGTAGAATTAACACAATGGTTATGAAGTTTTGGATTGCTCATGTAAGTACCTGTTGTCATGTACTCCCTATGTATCGAATTAATTGTTGATCAATTGGATGTATTTAGAACTTAATAGTGCTAGATACATCCATTTGAGCGACAAGTAATTACGGACGGTGGTGGTATTACTGTACATGAATCCCGAGATAGTTGATTGTCTAGCATTACTCTGCATCTTATCTGCCCTACCCTCCACTTTCTCCAAATTATCATATCTACATTTACTCTTACCAAAATGTTGAATAAAGTCAATGCCACTGCACACGTTGATGTTTGCATTCCTCTTGTTAGTACCTTTTGCCTTGTAACGCTATACTTAATTAATTGCTATTTTATTATGGATCATCAGTCTGCACCTGAGCTTCATTATCCTCTATTTCTTCCAATATTATTTGATCTATATTTACTCTTTGCAAAATGAGAATAATGGCAACGCTAATAAAGAATTTTCTTTGGGGAATTTATTGAATTATCTTTCCATCAACATGGAGAAGGGCTTTGTCCAGCCGGTGTTAACATGTAATGTAAGTTCATCCTTCTCAAGCCTTCAAACTTTGTTCTAGTATAGATTTGGATAGGCATCATTTCCTCCACTACCAGTTTTAAATTTTAGTTGTAAAACATGTTCCTTATGCAGAACAGATCCATTTATTTGCTTATATAATTGTGAAACCTGTTACGTGTCTCCTTGTTTATCTTTCAGAGTCGTATCTCTTATGCCAGGCAGAACTTTAGGAAAGATAGTGAGCCAAACCATCTTGAGGACAACAAGATGACCCCAAGGTCCTGTCTTGATGAAGACAGTGAGTTGAAGCTACTCACCAGCAGGTGTGAGACAACCTCTGTGCAGTCGCCGCCTCAATCAGTTCGACTTCTTCAGTCTCAACTTAAAGCGAAAAGGCTTGCTTCGGCTCAGCTCCGACTTGAAGTCAAAGATGTAATGAAGATGTCACGGGACTGCCTTGCGCACTATGGTGCCATATAGCTAGGGATGAAGCTTCTATCGTTGACACAACTAAGGTCTCATCAGCTTGTTCGGCTGCTTGCGAGCCCGAGCTTGCCAGGTCTAGTGCCTTCTGAAGTGCTCTCAGTTTTGTATATTCTTTTGTCGGCGCGTTTATATGCACTGGTGGCGACCTTTGATGCCCAGTGTATGTAATCCGCGGTCATGTTGCGCTTTATTATCACCGGTAGCGAACTTTGATTCCCAATGGATGTAATATGCCATAATTTCTTTGTTGTATAGTCTAGGTTTATTCTTTGGTAGGTATGCTGTAATTTAGGGCGGAAGGTTCAGTGGATCTCAGTGTTGTCGGTCTTCAGGCTGGCCCCTTACTCATAGGGCCAAAACGTGGGCCCATAATCATCTTGGGCCATTAGCAGGTCTAAACCTATAGTAGTTTCCCACCTTTAACAGGCCATGGGCTACATATTTACTGTAGTGACACTGGGCTTCCTACGGTCCGTAGAAACAATGGGCCTTCTACGGTCCGTAGAAACAACGAGCCTTCTACGGTCCGTAGAAACAACGAGCCTTCTACGGGCCATAGAAACAATGTGCCTTCTACGGGCCGTATCATCAATGGGCCTTAGACGGGCCGTATGATCAATTGGCCAAACATGGGCCAAAAACATACCGTGTTATGGCCGTAAATGGGCTAGAGTTGGAGTCGTCCGTTCATGGGCCGACCATAACGGGCTGTCGTTAATAGGCCATATTTGATGACGCTATGAAAATGGCCCAACGTATTAACGGGCCACAAACGGGCCGATTGTAACCATGGGCTGAATTTGGCCCACAAGCAGAAAATGGCAGCAACGGGCCGTAAGTAACCGAATGCTGGAAATGAGCCCAAGAATAAATGGGCCCAGAGAAGGCCGAAAGATAACATGGGCAGCAAACGGAGCAATGGATTAATGGGCCGTTAATGGGTATAAAGTGATACATTGTTCTTTACGGGCCAGTTTCACCATGGGTCGTTAATGGGCCAAGAGTTACAAAGGGCCTCATATGGGCCGAAAGACGTCATGGGCCATACATGTGCCGGAACTTACAATGGGCTGGAATCAAATAGGATGGCCGAGATGATGCTACTGGGCCTAATTCGGATAGGTCATAACGGGCCCTGGGTTAGCAGCTGTAATTGGGCTATATGCGAACAGGCCGTTAACAGGCTTTCCGTGGGCCGGCCCGCCACCTTTTGACCAAGTCAAACGGGCCGGCCTTTACATAGGAATGGGCCTCTGTTCACTTGTGCCACGTGTCGACGTATCATACGCGCCTTCAGTCCAATGAGTGGATGCCATCTGTCCCAACGGTGAGCCGACACGTGTTTCCACCAGCCAATGATGATTTTACACGTGGAAAATCCCCATTGGTCGGGGCTGTTAGCGGGTTATCGGATCCAAAACCGAACCCGATAGCTTAACGGCATTCCGTTACGGTGGATGCCACATGTTGGTCATCCTTGACGGAAGCACTTCTGTGACGCGCGATTTATCGTCATGGAAGTGGACACTTCTGTGATGTTTATTTTGGTAATGTCATGGAACACTTGTACGACAACACAGGTATGACTATTTTGATTCTGTCATAAAATTGTCATGGGTGTACATGCATGACAAAAAACGTGACCTACTGTGACAAACACGTATCATCACGGAAGTGCATTTTTTGTAGTGCTAGAACAAGTATAAAACTAGAAGTACTTTGTAGGTGTAACAGGGTAGGTTTGCAAGAATATAAAGAACACGTAAATATAAACTAGGTGTTGTTTAGGTAAAGAAGCAATAACGTTAGTATAGCGAGTGTGGAAAAGTAGTGGTAGGAGTTGCGAAATTGTTCCTAAGCAATTGACTACGTTACTAGACCGATAGCAAGTAATATGTGGGAGAGGTCACTACTAGCATGTCATCCCTGACTTGGAATTCTATGCACTTATGATTGGAACTATTAGCAAGCATCCACAACTACTAACGTTCATTAAGGTAAAACCCAACCATAGCATTATGATATATTGGTCCCCCTTCAATCCCGTATGCATCAATTTCTACGCTAGGTTGAAGCTTCTGTCACTCTTGCCCTCCAATACGTAGTCCTATCAACATACAACTAACCCTATGGTGTGATCCACGCGCGCACTCATATGATGGGCACCAAAGGACATCAACATAACCACAAGCAAATTAAACAAATCATAGCAATTCACCAATTACCAATAGGATAACAAAAATCTACCCATACATCATAGGATGGCAACACATCATTGGGTAATAATATGAAGTATAAAGCACCATGTTCAAGTAGAGGGTACATCGGGTCGTGGGAGAGTGGACCGTTGTAGATAGATGGGACAAGGTGATGAAGATATTGGTGAAGATGACAGAGGTGTTGGTGTAGATCGCCGTCGCACGATGATGGCCCCGGTGGCACTCCCGCGCCACCGGAAGCGAGGGGGAGAGAGCCCCCCTCCTTGTTCTTCTTCCTTGACCTTCTCCCTAGACGGGAGAAGGGTTTCCCCTCTCCGAATGATGTGATCCTATTCATAAAATGACAACACATGTCTATGGTTAGGAAACTTAACCATCTTTGATTAACGAGCTAATCTAGTAGAGGCATACTAGGGACACTATGTTTTGTCTATGTATTCACACATGTATCAAGTTTCCGGTTAATACAGTTCTAGCATGAATAAAAGACATTTATCATGATATATAAGGAAATATAAAATAACAACTTTATTATTGCCTCTAGGGCATATTTCCTTCAGTCTCCCACTTGCACTAGAGTCAATAATCTAGTTCATATCGCCATGTAATTTAACATCGATAGTTCACATCGTGATGTGATGAACACCCATAGTTCACATCGCCATGTGACCAACACCCAAAGGATTTACTAGAGTCAATAATCTAGTTCACATCATCATGTGATTAACACCCAAAGAGTACTAAGGTGTGATCATGTTTTGCTTTGTGAGAGAAGTTTAGCCAATGGGTCTGCCACATTCATATCCGTATGTATTTCACAAATTTATATGTCTACAATTTCTATGTATTCCACATGGAGCTACTCTAGCTAATTGCTCCCACTTTCAATATGTATCCAGATTGATACTTAGAGTCATCTAGATTAGTGTCAAAGCTCGCATCAGCGCAACCTTTTACGATGAACTCTTTATCACCTCCATAATCGAGAAACATTTCCTTAGTCCTCTAGTTACTAAGGATAATTTTGATCGTTGTCTAGTGATCTACTCATGGATCACTATTGTACCTCCTTACCAAACTCATGGCAAGGTACATAATAGGTTTGTTACACAACATGTCATACTGTATAGAACCTATAGCTGAGGCACAAGGAATGACTTTCATTCTCTCTATATGTTTCTGTCGTGGTCGAGCTTTGAGTCTTACTCAACTTCACACCTGACAAATCAGGAAAGAACTCCTTCTTTGACTGATCCATTTTGAAGTACTTCAAAATATTATCAAGGTATGTACTAATCGAAAGACTTATCAAGCGTCATGATCTATCTCTATAGATCTTGGTGCCCAATATGTAAGCAACTACACCAAGGTCTTTTATTGAAAAACTCCTTTTAAACAATCATTTATGCTTTCCAAAAAGTTCTACATCATTTCCGATCAACAATATGTCATTCACATATACTTTATCAGAAATGATGTAGTGCTCCCACTCACTTTCTTATAAATACAGGCTTCACCGTAAGTCTGTATATAACCATATGCTTTGATCACCTTATCGAAGCGTATATTCCAACTCTGAGATGCTTGCACCAGTCCGTACATGGATCGCTGGAGCTTTCGCACTTCGTTAGCACCTTTAGGATCGAAAAAACCTTCTGATTGCATCATATACAACTCTTATTTCCGAAATCCATTAAGGAATCTAGTTTTGACATCCATTTGCCAGATTTCATAAAAAGAAACAATTGTTAACATGACTCGAACAGACTTAAGTATCGCTACGGGTGAGGGAGTCTCATTGTAGTCAATTCCTTGAACTTTTTGAAAACCTTTTGCGACAAGTCGATCTTTGTAGACAGTGACATTACCATCAGCGTCTGTCTTCCTCTTGAAGATCCATTTATTTTCTATGGCTTGCGGATCATCGGGCAAGTCAACCAAAGTCCACACTTTGTTCTCATACATGGATCCCATCTCAGATTTCTTGACCTCAAGCCATTTCGCGGAATCTGGGCTCATCATCGCTTCCTCATAGTTCGTAGGTTCTCATGGTCTAGTAACATGACTTCCAGAACATGATTACCTTACCACTCTCGTGCGGAACATACTCTGGTTGACCTACGAGGTTCGGTATTAACTTGATCTGATGTTTCATGATCATCATCATTAGCTTCCTCACTAATTGGTGTACGCATCACGGGAACGATTTTCTGTGATGAGCTACTTTCCAATTCGAGAGAAGGTACAATTACCTTATCAAGTTCTACTTTCCTCCCACTCACTTCTTTCGAGAGAAACTTCTTCTCTAGAAAGGATCCATTCTTAGCAAAAAAGATCTTGCCTTTGGATCTATGATAGAAGGTGTCGTGGAATTGGCACGACAGATGTCCGGTTTAGAGGACTTAGGTGTGAGGCCATCGCGCGGGTTAGCTTGAAGAGGTTAAAAGCACACAAAGGACACAAAGGATTTATACTAGTTCGGCCCCTTCGATGAAGGTAAAAGCCTACGTCTAGTTTGGTTTGGTATTGCTTGGGCGTCGATGAACAGGGAGCGGATTGCTTGCCTGTGTCTCGACGGGTTGTTGCTTGTCCTTGAACCGTCGCCGGGTCGTCCCTTTATATATGAGGCGACGCCCGGTCCGGTTTACAGAGTCCCGAGGCCGGTTCATAATCGTGTCCGCCTCGGTCTCTACTCTTTCTATCTTACACCTCAAGTTACATGATATGACGGTTTTATAAACCGTAAGCCTTACACATGGGCCCTAAGCCTCTATGGGCCGTAACCACTGGTTCATATTCTACTGGGCTTATGATAATACAACTATGTTAGCATAATCCAGATCTTCCTGGCCGGTTTATACCTGCTAGTAATATCCCTGACATTAGGCCCCAGATTGATTTGAACTTGTTCATGTCAGTCTTCTAAGTCTTTGCATAAATTTCTTCTCTGCAGCTCCTCTGTTTCGTAAACCGGCCATGACGTCATCTCCGGGAATCATCTTAATCTGTCGTGACATCACCTCCGCATTTATTGCTCACCTGTTTTTGTTACCTTTGTTAAATGCCATCCCGAAGATCGAGGCGACAACGTAATCTTTATCCAATCTCTGACCTCCTCGATTCCCGCGCTTGCCGTTTCACCTCTTCAGCTTATAAATACCGCTGGGGTGTGTCTCTTTTCTCCCTTCTGCCTTCGTCTTCCTCCGTCGCTCGAAGCTCCGCCGCCGCTCTTCGAGCCCGTCGCCGTCGTCGAGCTAGGCCGCTGCATCACCCTGAATCGTGTCCAGAGCAAATCACCGCCGTCCGCTTCTTCATCAGGTATTCCTTCTTCCTCACTGTAGATCCCAATCTAGGGTTCCTTCCATAGTTTCCGCCATGAAACTATGAAGCTTCGCCGTTCATCCCTGTAGGTTAACCTTGCGGTAGATTCAACCCTTACTTAGATTTGTTTTGAGTGCGCTCCTGCTCCACGCTCACGCCTTTAGTTCCTCTAGCTTAACAGCTTAGATTTGATCTTTAGAAAACCTTCGTGGTTCTTCCTGTATAAGACTCGCATATATTTCATCTTTTTCTTATGCCTCAGATCCATTTTTACTTCAGCCTTCTGTGGAAACTGTTTCTTCGTCTTGTAGATCTGTAGTTTACTCACCGGTTTAATCAATCATATGTTCCCTTCGACGGTCTAGATGTACTCCTGTGCCTTGTAATTGGCGGTTTAATGTCTGCCTTCTTTATCATCATAATCCGGCAGTTGCCTTGTTCTCATATACTCCCGGGCTAGTGATACCATTAGCCCCTTGTATAAACCGGCAATTTAGATCCACAATCTTATATAATGCTCCGGCTTAATTGTAGCAATTGGTAAACCGGATTCTGTATTGTACTTTTCAGCATTTCCTTATTCCGAACGATGGCCAAGCAGTTTGTCGCGTGCAACTGGGCTCCTTCCCGCATTATTGAAGAGGATCTAACGAACGCCGCTTCAATCGGTATTCTGGGTCCTAAGAATGTTCTGCACTGGCGGGCCCCAGGAAATGAATGTCCCCCTACCCCTAAAGAAGGCGAGGTCATTGTTTTCTTTGATCAGTTGGCCCGGGGTGTAATGCCCAGGATGGGACTATATCTCCTACGTGTTGAGGCACGACTTAGAGACATAACCCCATACTAGAATGATCGCAAGTCCGGTATCTTTGCACAACTCATGTAAAAGATGGGAATGGAAAACATAAAATAGTTGGCTTACACTTGCCACGTCACACAAATACAATACATGTTCAAATCATCATTCAATAAAACATCACATCCCTCTAAGGGTAAAATCCAAATGACAAGATACCAAACATAATTTAAATCCATAGGTCGGATCGAATCCTAGTAGAAGTCTCCACTACTGATCATCAGGATAACGAACATAGTATCGACTACGCTCCTCGTCGTACTCCCAGTCTAGCTCGGTGCCATCACCTGGATAGATTACCACTGGACCTGCATCTGGTGTGGTGAAGTAACTGTGAGCCATAGAGGACTCAGCAATCCCGTTCCCGGGTAACACGACTATTTAAGCCTTGGGAGAAGATAAGGCTGAGGAAAAGAATAAGAGTCTGCAGCAGCAACTAGCACTAGCTTACGTGAAAGAGTGCGAGAAGAGAAGTGCCTCGGTCGAGAGATGATCACGAAGTGATCCTAGCTAAAGCTCAACAAACATAACCCCACCGTGTTCAACTCCCGAATCCCCATTCGGAAATTGACAGTCACGGTACACACGCTGGTAGTGTATTAGAACAATGTGTCAAGTTATCTACAACCGGATATTAACAAGCTCCCATCTGCCACATAACCATGGGCACGGCTTTCGAAAGTTCATAACCCTGCATGGGTGTTCCAACTTGGCCCATGACAAGCCCACGATCCGCGGAGTCGCAACTCCAAGGTGGGAAGACCCGAGTATTCTCGGAATCCTGTGCTCAAGATACTCCGATCTAAGGTAAGGCTAATCCAGCAAATCCTCCCGGCATGCCGACACCCCGATAGTAGCCGCGCGTATCTCGTCTCAGGCCACGACCGGATGAGACATCCTACAGGTGTATGCTAGATACCTCGGGCTTCCCCAAGGCGACCCCGCAGTCTGCTCGTTTCGGACCAACACTCATGTGGAGCACTGGCCCGGGGTTGTTAATTAAGAACTCGGGTTTGCAAGACCCTATGCAAGTTTTATTAGTTATTAGGCAAATAGTACCAATGTTGGGACTTGCTGGAAAAGACTTAGCACTTAGCGGTTTATCGAGGGGGTCCCATAAACCCCAACCGTGTGAGGAACACATAATCAAGGAACATAACACCGGTTTATACGGTTCCTAGCGGCATGAGTGGAACAAATCACCAAGCAAAAGGCTTAGCCTTCCACCCTTGCCAATATATAGATGATTTCATTTAAAGCATTCATATAGTGTGATATAACCCAACAAACTTCAACATGAAGCAAGCATCTTTAATCTTCACCTGCAACTAGCAATGCTATAAGAGGGGCTGAGCGAAGCCTACGTATAGCCAATCAATGGTTTGCATAGGTAGGGTGGTTAGACATGATCATGGTTACAAGTAGGAGGCTGACAAGAAAGACAAGGGCATCGAGGCAAAACTATAGATCGAGACTTCTAGCAATAGGCAAAAAAATAGTAATGGTATCCGGGTTCGGTCATCTTGCCTGAAGAGTAGTCGTTCGGATCGCAAGAAGGGTCCTCGTGCTCAACCTCGTTGGTAACCTCGTGCTCATACTCGTACGCGGTCTCAGCTTCCGGCTCTAAACAACACAATCGCACAAGGCACGAATCAACAAGATGCAATGCGCACACAAAATGATGGATGCCTGATGGATGCACTATGAGAGCACACGGAGCACGGAAAAATAGCACTCAAGCAAAATACTTCAAAACATGATAACAATAGGATATTATGAATCTACACGGAAAATCAATCAAGTTTCATATAAGACTCGCTGAAAACGGAGCTACTGGCTAAAAGTTATGCCCGAAACAAGAAATATGCACACGCTAAAAATTACAGCCACATAGCAACTTCGGAGCACTAGATAAATAAGCTACAACACTCAAACATCATGGCAAAGAGCATGAACATAAACTAGACATATCCTACAACAAATAAGTCCAAAGGTGCACCCCCAAAGGAGCCACGGATCAATAGCAACAAGCTTGGACATATTGAACTTGACAACAAAATCCTGACAGCAGTAATTTATTGCAACTTTGGAGCCAAAGTTAAATATGCTACAGCCACTCAAATAAGCATGTGAGAACATGAATGGATAGCCAACAATATATACTACAAGGAACCATCAAGAGTCACTCCAAAACTATCATGGTTTGTCCTAGAACAGCAAGCGAACATGGCATCTGAGAATAACAGATTCCAGACTTAGTGAAAATCCACTAAGTGTTAAACAACAGTTTCATCATGGCATCTATAATAGCAAGTTTAAGTCACCTCGAAACTAAACATGGCAAGTGGTAAGCACCACATCAAAGTACACATGATGGTGATTCCGAAACATACAAGCATGCATCATGGAGATAAACACAACGATAGCAATGAGCTCAACAAGATGGCATTTCATAACAAGTTTATCAACTAAACAGCCACATAGCACTTTGCAACGAGGATAACCATGTCAAGAATAAATCTATCATGCAACCTAACTCAAACAACATGTAGAGCATGGCAAGACGAACACGTGGACATGTCATTTGCATCATTCGGATAAACGAGTTAAAAGTTATCACTATGCAAAGATGGCATAAAAACAACACATAGCAGCAGTTTATAACGGGATGCACTCTTGCAACAGAAAAATAAGCATCTAGATAATCTCAAACATACATGGCACAAAGGAATGAAACGTAGTGCTAGTCACCACGAACGTCTGGACATGTCATTTGCGCAAAACGGAGCATCACACAAAAAGATATCACTAGATGAAATATGCATCAGACAACACAAAACTGGGGACTTAGGAGGAAAAGAGGTCAACCTTCAGATCTGAAAAGGACAAACGGGCCCCGGCGGATCTGGCCTGGGTCGAAGGAGCGGGCCGGATCTGGCGGTCGCGGGTGGATGGGCCGGCCCGCCTGGCGACCGAGCTGGCGACCGCGGGCGGCAGGGAGATCGGCCGACGCGGCCTGCTGGCGCTGCGCTGGCGTTTGCCGAACAGCGGCTTGGGAGGAGCGGCCCGGCGGCTGGGCTTCGGCCCAGGGGCGAAGCGGCGGAGGCGCGGCTGGAGCGCCCCAGCCTGGAGGCTGCTGGCGAAGGAGGGCCCGGCTGAGCCTGGAGGCGGCCTGGGGCGATGCGGGAGGGGCCGGCCCGGCGAGTGGAGGCCCAGGCGAATCGGGGTGGCTGGATGGGCCAGGCGGCCTCGGGCTGGCGAGCGGGAGGATGCGGCGGCGGATCGAAGCGATCGAGGGAGGGCTGGCCCGACGAAGCGTTGACTCGATCGATCTGGATCGGGTGCGCCCCCGATCCGATCTGGCGTAGGGGAAAACCGGCGGCGGCTTGCTTCGTTGGCTGGCGACGCCCTTCGAAGCGGCAGGGACGAGCGAAGGACCCGGCTCGGGCGGCTGCTGGCCTCGGGCCTGAGGGCGTGGGGCGGCGGTGAGGTGAGAGGAGGGTGGCGAGGTGAGGTGGCGCGGTGGGGAATTCCGGCGGGATTCTGGCGAGGTGCTCCGGCGAGCTCCGGCCGGAGTGGAGAGAGGAGAGGCTAGAGGTAGGGGATGAAGTGGGGCTAGGGTTTCCTTGATTTGGGGCAAAATTTGGGGGAGTGGACAAATATATAGGCACAAGTAGCTAGGGTTGCCCAAATGGAGTGCGGTTTTCGGCCACACGATCAGATTTGGATGGCCTAGATGATAGAAGTGGCTAGGAGTGGTTTGGTGGGCTGTTGGAGGGGTGTCTTGGGACTCAAAGTGGAGGCACTTTGAGCCCACGAGAATAACTGTTGGGGTAGCAAACGGACTCGAAACGCGACGAGATTTGACAGGCGGGTTACACACACCAAAACAACAACACACGACAAGTCTCGCGCCAAACCGGTAACGTTACACGGCCAAACACCAAAGTAGGCCTACGGGACGCCACGGACACGTGAGGGAGCTCCGGAACGCGAAACGGACAACGGGAAGGAACGCGTGGAACCGGATGCAAACAAAAACACAAATGCAATGCGATGCACATGACTACATGATATGAATGAATGCCACACACTCACACAACAAAACGCCGAAAACCCGAAAGACAAAGAACCCGGAATGGAATAGATGAAGCCGGAGATATATTATATGCCCAAAGGGAAAGTATTACATCCGGGGCATTACAAACTCTCCTCTACTACAAAAAGATCTCGTCCCGAGATCTAGGACTGGAAAAAGGAAGGGTACTCGGAACGAAGATGATCTTCTCGTTCCCACGTAGCTTCTCGGTCGGTATGATGTAACCACTTGACTTTCAAGAATTTGATGGACTTGTTGCGGGCCTTGCGCTCGGTTTCTTCGAGAATAGCAACGGGATGCTCTCGGTAGGACAAATCTTGTTGAAGATCAATCTCTTCAAACGGAATCATGCGTTCAGGTGCCTTGAAGCATTTGCGGAGTTGAGACACATGGAACACATCATGAACATTGGCGAAGTTGGAAGGGAGCTAGAGTTGATAGGCTAGATCGCCTCTTTTGCCAAGAATCTTGTAAGGCCCGACGTATCTAGGAGCAAACTTTCCTTTGATACCGAATCTTTGGGTGCCTTTCATCGGAGACACACAGAGATAAACATGATCACCAATGTTGAAGGCCAAATCACGATGCTTGCTGTCATAGTAGCTCTTTTGACGCGACTGAGCGGCCTTGAGATTCTCACGTATGACTTTGCACATTTCTTCGGCTTCTGAGATCAAGTCATTGCCAAGAAGTTGACGTTCACCAGTTTCAGACCAGTTGAGAGGGGTACGACACTTTCTGCCATAGAGGATTTCAAACGGAGCTTTGCCTGCACTTGCTTGAAAGCTGTTGTAATAAGAGAACTCGGCAAATGGAAGGCAATCTTCCCATTTCATGCCAAAAGATATGACACAGGCTCTGAGCATGTCTTCTAGAATCCGATTCACTCGCTCGACTTGACCACTAGTCTGAGGGTGAAAAGCAGTGCTGAACCTGATCTTAATGCCCATGGCGGACTGAAAGGAGTCCCAGAACTTTTAAGTGAACAAATTTCCACGGTCCGAGGAGATGACTTGAGGAATGCCATGTAAGGACACAATTCTGGAAGTGTACAACTCTGCCAATTGAGCTGCATTGATGGATTCTTTGACTGGAAGGAAGTGAGCAACTTTGGTAAGCTTGTCAATCACCACGAAGATTCTCATTGTTCCTTTGATTTTTTCCAGCAACACGAAGCCTAGCAAGAGGGCGAAAGCAACCAAAACGGCCGCCAAAACTGCTACTGTTGAACCGGCCGCTGATCCGGAAGAAGCCATCCCTCCAAAAGATAATCCTACAGCTCAGTTTGATGACCCTATTCCCATGGACCGTGGCAACATTGTTGCACCGGAGGATGTCAATACGGAGAACGTCGTTGAACCGGCGAGCCCTGTCCGGGTTAGCCCTCCTCGGGCTAGCCCGGCACCTACTGCTGCCCCTGCTCAACCAACTGCCGCTTTCTCCCCGGAAGTTGAGATAACCGGGTTAGGTTTTACCGCTCCAGCTGAACCTATCATTTTGGCCAAGCACACTCCCAAAGAGGAAAAACTTCAACAGGGAAAACGCAAATGGAGCACGAATTTATCCAGCTATGCCGAGTTGAGTGCCCAGGAGCTCCATTCCGGGTATCTAAACCAGCTCTTTACCAGCCGTGAGTATGAAGCTGAGTTGGTTAATCTGATGAAAGATAAATACGAGGTAATTTCCTTTCCTTTTACTTGTCTCTGCTTTGTGTTCTTTGCAATCCTGTCTTTAGGCCATAGTAGCCCCCAAGTGCCGGTTTAGCTTCGTTGTAGATGAACCGGGACTTTCAATGTATGTAGAATGAACTTACATTAGCCCCCAAGTGCCAGGGATATAATTTGTTTTATGTACCTGGGACTTGTCTGAAATCCTCTTGTGATACTTCAACTGCACATTAGCCCCCAAGTGTCAAGTGGATAACTTGTTTATATGCTTGAGACTTGTATGACTTGTCTTCTAATCCATTTGATTTCCTTGTAGGCTGATTTGACCCGGAGGGCTGCAGAGGTAACTGAACTCCGGAACAGATTAGCTGCTATTGAAACTGCTTCTGCCAAAGCCAAGGAAGAGCTTGCGCTGAACTTAACCAGCGTAGAAAAATTGAAAAAGGACTTTGAAGCGGAGCGGTCCGCCTGGGAGGTGCAGAAGAATGCTCTTGAGAAAAGAGCAAAGGATGCTGAAGCTGCCCTTAATCCGGTTACGCAGGAGCTGACCGGTTTAAAGCAGCAAATAGAACTTATGACTTCTGCTATCTTTGGTGAGCACTCAATTGTATATGCTTTTATCTTTTGCACTCCTTGATCCACTCCGGTTTAACTTTGACAAACATGTTTAGGGCGACGCATAACTCATCTTGGAGATGACGTCCGGAAGAAGCTCAAGGCCTCTTATACCCTGGTGGAGAAGCTGTATTCCGGCGCTCAAAGGGCTATAAGTACAATGTCCCATCAGAAACCGGCCCCAACCACCATCCAAGGTACTTTGGAGAAGCTATCTGTCCTGCCAATGCGCTTGGTGGAAGTAAAGAAATCTGCTGCACGGGCCGACTCTCTTCTAGCACTGACCCGGGCCAAGGCATGGGTTCCGAACTTTGATCCGGAGGAGGCTATGAACGGATATCCCAGCAATAAAGAGGATGGATCTACCTTCTCAGCCAAAGAACTTCGTGCTTTAACTAAAGAGATGCGCCCCCTCGCCAGCAAACTTGCCGATGAAGCTGATTTGACAAGGTATCATCCGGCCTATGACTTGGAAAACAAACAGGTGGAGCGGCCGGTTTATGACACCGAAAATCTGATCCCGCCAGTTCGTGACCATACTTTCGCCCCAGATATTGATCCGTCCGACCTAATTACTGAGGAAATGTACTTCTGTGCACTCTCCAAGATTGACTGGCGCGTTCCTGATTTCCAGCCACTTCCTGAAGATGAAGAAGATCCGGAACAAGCCGACCCTCAGCCTTTGCAGCGTGAAGAAGAATCATAAACCGCCCGGTTTAACTTATGGTTGCCGAAAACTTTTGTCAAAAACTTTAATCCGTTCAGGCCTGCAAGTGCCTTGTAATAGGATAGTTCGAAACATTGTCTTTGTCTCAATTCAGATGTCATAGCTTGACTTGGTATCTGCTAATTTTAATCCCTTGTCTGCTATGGTTGATCCATTTTATGTTGTGTATCTGCATAAACAATGCTAAAAAGATGTCCTGGCGGTTTACCACCGGACCTATTACATTGCTCCCATAGGCATATATTGAAAGAGTATCTGTTTTATACCCAAAAATACTTCATACCTTTGATTAAGTGTGCCTGACATCCTTAAACCGGTAGGCATAATTGAACGTGTAGATTCTGATGAGGCTCTTGGCCCTCTTGGCGTTTGCCTGATGACTATTCCGGGTTATGATAAACGCCGGTTTAAATCATGCTGGTGTTTATGACCCAGACTTTGAACTTATGCTGGTATTCATGACCCAGACTTTTTACTTTGCAGATATGTGGTCAACTTTGAAGTTGCCCAATTCCTGATTAACAAACCTGGTTAATCACAAAAACTTGAAAAACTGCAAAAGCAAAGCATTTTGGCAAATAAGACCATGTAGTCGAGGCTTTTTGCGAGCTGCCAGGCTCCAAATCGAGGCTTTTTGTGAGCTGCCAGGCTCGAAATCGAGGTTTCTGATTCGAATGCGATCAGTAACCGGACCAAAGGGGTTGAGCTAGGATTCGAATGCGACCATGTAGCCCCAGTGGCCCTGAGAATTTTGCCGATCAGTGGATTCGTATGCGATCCAAGGCGGACCCTAAACGGGGTTTAAGCTATGATTCGAATGCGATCATATATATTGGACCAAAGGGGTTAAGCTAGGATTCGAATGCGACCACGTAGCCCCCAGTGGTTTTAATAACTTGCCGATCAGTGGATTCGAATGTGATCCAAGGCGGACCCAAAACGGGGTTTTAAGCTATGATTCGAATGCGATCATATATATTGGACCGAAGGGGTTAAGCTAGGATTCGAATGCGACAACGTAGCCCCCAGTGGTTTTAAGAACTTGTCGATTAGTGGATTCAAATGCGATCCAAGGCGGACCCAAAACGGGGTTTTAAGCTATGATTCGAATGCGATCATATAAACCGGACCAAAAGGGGTTAAACTAGGATTCGAATGCGATCACGTAGCCCCCTAGTGAGCGTGGAGGCAGGGTACCTATAAGAAAATTGCGCCTATATGGCAAGTCTTGTTTGGTCCCTTATGGAATTGTCCTACATATCAAAATAGACTGATCAAAGCATCTTGTTTTCTTGATGAAAATGATACATATCAAGAGAAATAAACTTTAGCTGGACATCACCTGAGTGAATTCCCATAAGATACTTATATTTGAAGAAAATGGCTAATCCTTGGTTTACCAGGGGTGCCGGTTTATTTATTAATCATAATATATACAGGATACATGAAGCAGAGCTCATGGCTCAAGTGTAGTAAGGCCGCAGAAGAGCAATGTTCCACGGCCTCTTCGTCTCTTCCTCTGCTGTCCGTGAGTCTTTATGTTCTCGAACGTCCACCAGGTAGTATGAACCGTTGTGTAGGTTCTTGCTGACCACAAAGGGTCCTTCCCAAGGTGGGGCTAACTTGTGCATATCTGTCTAGCCTTGGATGAGCCGGAGTACCAGGTCCCCCTCCTGGAACGTCCTGGTCTTAACCCGGCGGCTGTGATATCTGCGCAGGTCGTGCTGATAAATTGCGGATCGTGCCGCCGCTACGTCACGCTCCTCATCAAGCCGGTCAAAGCTGTCCTGTCTTGCTTGCTCATAAGCGCTTCAACATAAGCCGCCACCCGTGGTGAGTCGAGCCGGATATCACTACGAAGAACCGCTTCAGCGCCGTACACCATGAAGAAGGGCGTATAGCCTGTAGACCTGTTAGGCGTAGTATTGATGCTCCAGAGGACAGAAGGTAACTCCTCAACCCAGCACCCTCGTGTTCTCTGCAAGGGTGCCATAAGCCGGGGCTTGATGCCTCGCAAGATCTCTTGGTTGGCCCTTTCAGCTTGACCATTGGATTGAGGGTGAGCTACTGAAGACACATCCAGGCGAATATGTTCCCTTTGGCAAAACTCTTCCATCTCTCCTTTAGATAGATTGGTGCCATTATCAGTAATAATGCCGTGTGGAAAGCCAAACCGGAAAATTACTTTTTTGAAGAATTTAACCGTTGTTGCCGCATCACACTTACTGACAGGCTCTGCCTCAATCCACTTTGTAAACTTGTCCACTGCCACCAACAGGTGGGTTTTCTGATCTTGGGATCGTTTAAAAGGACCAACCATATCAAGCCCCCAAGTCGCAAACGGCCAAGTAATTGGGATCATCCGTAGCTCTTGCGCCGGAACAAGAGCACGCTGTGAAAGTTTCTGACAAGCGTCGCATCTCCGGACTAGATCCTCCGCATCAGCATGGGATGTTAACCAGTAAAACCCGTGACGAAAAGCCTTGGCTACCAGCGATTTTGAACCGGCGTGATGACCACAATCTCCTTCGTGTATCTCTCGAAGAATATCATTGCCTTCCTCCGATGATATACAGCGCTGAAATGCCCCAGAAACGCTGCGGTGATGAAGTTCTCCGTTAATGATGGTCATAGATTTGGATCGCCGGATTATCTGCCTAGCTTCAACCTCGTCATCTGGCAACTCTCCTCGGCTCAGGTACGCCAAGTAAGGGAGTGTCCAATCCGGAATAACATGAAGCGCTGCAACCAGCTGTGCTTCCGGATCAGGAACAGCCAAATCCTCCTCTGATAGTACATGAACTGATGGACTGTGTAGCTCATCCAAGAAAGTATTTGGTGGCACCGGTTTACGCTGAGAGCCCAGCTGGCTTAGAGCATTGGCCGCTTCATTTTTTCGCCGGTCTATGTGACCCACCTGATATCCTTTGAAACATCCAGCAACTGCTTCAACTTCCCGTCTATAGGCTGCCATAAGCGGATCTTTAGAATCCCACTTGCCAGACACTTGTTGCGCCACCAGATCCGAATCACCAAAACACTTGACCCGGCTCAAGTTCATATCCTTAGCCATTCGTAGCCCGTGAAGCACTGCTTCATACTCAGCAGCATTGTTAGTGCAAGGGAACATTAGTCGGAGGACATAACAAAACTTGTCACCTCGTGGGGAAGTTAACACGACTCCAGCCCCCGAGCCTTCTAGTTGCCTTGAACTGTCGAAGTGAATAGTCCAGTATGTGTGATCCAGCCTCTCCTCTGGTGCTTGCAATTCTGTCCAATCATTGATGAAATCTACCAGTGTTTGGGATTTGATAGCAGTGCGGGGCACATACTTTAATCCATGTGGGCTAAGCTCAATGGCCCACTTTGCTACTCTGCCAGTGGCCTCTCTGTTCCGGATTATATCCCCCAACGGAGCTGAGCTAACAACAGTGATTGGGTGGCCTTGGAAGTAGTGCTCCAGCTTCCGGTTTGCCATGAACACGCCATACACCAGTTTGTGCCAGTGTGGATACCTTTGCTTTGACTCAGTTATAACCTCACTGACGTAATAAACCGGGTGCTGAACCGGATATTCCTTGCATGCTTCTTTGCGTTCCACCAGAATTGCCACGCTAACTGCACGTGCATTGGCGGCCACGTATAACAGCAGTGGCTCGTTGTCAACAGGGGCAGCAAGAACCGGCGGTTCTGCTAATTGCCGCTTCAAGTCCTCGAACGCAGCGTTTGCAGCATCGCTCCATATAAACCGATCTGTCTTCTTCAACATCTGATAAAGTGGAATTGCCTTCTCTCCCAAACGGCCGATGAATCGACTTAATGTTGTAATCCGGCCTGCTATGCGCTGGACATCATTGATACAAGCCGGTTTAGTCAAGGATGTGATTGCCTTGATCTTCTCCGGATTAGCCTCTATTCCTCTGTTTGATACTAAGAATCCAAGGAGCTTGCCTGCCGGAATGCCGAAAACACACTTCTCTGGATTAAGCATCATCTTATAAACCTGGAGGTTGTCAAAGGTTTCCTTTAGGTCTTCTATCAGCATCTCCTCCTTCCTTGACTTTACCACAATGTCATCCACATAAGCGTGGACATTTTTTCCGATCTGCCCCTTAAGACAGTTCTGTACGTAACGCTGGTAAGTTGCTTGGGCACTCTTGAGCCCAAAGGGCATAGATACATAGCAGAAGGCTCCAAAGGGAGTTATGAAAGTTGTCTTCTCCTGGTCCTTAACTGCCATCTTGATCTGATGATACCCTGAATATGCATCCAAGAAACTTAGCCGCTCACATCTTGCCGTAGCATCAATGATCTGATCAATACGGGGGAGAGCAAAAGGATCAGTTGGACAAGCCTTGTTTAGGTCTGTGTAATCTACACACATCCTCCACGTTCCATTTTTCTTTAACACCAGAACCGGATTAGCCAACCACTCCGGATGGAACACCTCAACTATGAACCCTGCGGCCAAAAGCCTGGCCACTTCCTCATCTATAGCCTTGCGCCTTTCTTCATTGAAGCGGCGCAGATACTGCTTGACCGGTTTGAACTTCGGATCAATATTAAGACTGTGCTCAGCGAGTTCCCTCGGTATACCTAGCATGTCAGAAGGTTTCCATGCAAAGATATCCCGATTCTCACGGATGAACTTGATGAGCGCGCTTTCCTATTTGGGGTCTAGGTTAGCGCTGATAGTGAACTGCTTGGATGAATCGCCTGGCACAAAGTCAACTTGCTTGGTTCCCTCTGCCGATTTAAACTTCAACGACGGATCATGTTCTGTAGTTGGCTTTTTTAATGGGGACATATCTGCCGGATCAACGTAGTCTTTGTAGAATTTCAACTCCTCTATAGCACACACTGCCTCTGCATAGGCTGCATCTCCTTCCTCGCATTCCAATGCGATCTTGCGACTTCCGTGAACCGTGATGGTTCCCTTGTGACCCGGCATCTTGAGCTGTAGATAAACATAGCAGGGTCTAGCCATGAACTTGGCGTAAACCGGTCTCCCAAACAGAGCATGATATGGGCTCCGGATCTTTACGACCTCAAAGGTAACTGTCTCTGACCTAGAATCCTGCTCATCCCCAAAGGTGACCTCCAAATCAATTTTCCCAACTGGGTAAGCCGATTTACCTGGTACCACTCCATGGAACACCGTGTTGGATTGTATCAACTTCTTGTCTGTCAACCCCATACGACGGAAAGTCTCGTAATACAAGATGTTGATACTGCTGCCGCCATCCATGAGTACCTTTGTGAATTTGTAGCCACCCACCTGTGGTGCTACCACTAGGGCCAACTAGCCCGGATTGTCAACCCATGGCAGGTGATTCTCTCTACTCCACACAATAGGTTGTTCCGACCAACGTAGAAAACGTGGCGTTGCCGGTTCAACTGCGTGTACTGCCCGCTTCAGAATCTTTTGATCTCGTTTGCACAAACTCGTAGTAAAGACACGGTACTGTCCACTACTTAGCTCCTTCGGATTACTCTGATATCCGGATTGCTGCTGCTGTTGACGCTGCTGATTGCCTTGGTTATTGCAACCGCCCTGACCGTGCTGCTGGTTGCCTTGGTTGTTGTAACCACCCTGACCATGCTACTGGTTGCCTTGGTTATAATTATTGTTACTGCCATGATATCCTGATCCAGAACCATTACCCTGGTGACCCGGACCTTGAAAACCGGAACTCGAGCCGCCGCCCGGGGGTCCGTGGTTATTTTTGGCTTGTTTCATGGCCTCTATCATGATCCGGCGTTCCCTCCATGTATGTTTAGACGGGAATCCTTCTTTGCTGTGTTTAGGGCAAGGCTCGTCTAACTGTTGTTCTAGACTGAGGAATTGCCCTTCCCCACGAGGAGGTGGTCTACCCTTGCGGCGCTGCCCGTTTCCCTGAACGTTGGTATTAGCCACAAAATCAGAACCACCCTCTGCCTTTCGCTTGCCATTGTAACTCGTTCCTGCCGGAGTAACTTGCGCCGGTTTACCGGTCTTGTTTGCTTTTTCGGACTTGTCTCCATCTGCCTTAGGGTATTTAGTGTTATCAGAATCCCCATATTTCACTAGAGCGCTCATGAGCGTCCCCATGTCATTATAATCCCGCTTGAGCCGTCCCAACTTCAGCTTCAGAGACTCAAATCGGCAATTGTTTTCCAATGTCACTATCGCCGTACTGGGGTTGATACTATTGGAAGAGTGTAGGATTTCTGATACTCGCCGCACCCAGCTGCCAGTGGGCTCCTGCTCTCCTTGAACACATGCCGCTAAATCTACTACTAACATTGGGTGCTTGCACGTGTCTTTGAAATTTTTGATGAACTGGCGACGTAGCTCTCCCCATGATCCGATGGAGTTAGGTGGTAAGCTCTTTAACCATGTCCGGGCTGTGCCTTCCAGCATCATGGTGAAGTATTTGGCGCATGCCGCTTCATCCACATCTAGCATCTCCATAGCCATCTCATAGCTCTCAACCCACGCCTCTGGAGCCAGGTCTACCGTGTAGTTGGGCACCTTGCGCGGACCTTTGAAATCTTTGGGTAATTTTATGCTTCGTAAAGCGGGGACAAGACACTGTACTCCAAAGGAACTCGCCGTGACTCCTGTTTCTGCTGTGGTTGGGTGAACCGGCGTCATTTGACAGGTATCCTCGCGGGCGGTATGTCTGGCCCGGTTTATCGCCTCCTGGGCGGACGCTTCTGCTCCTGCCGGATTATCCTGCCTGTGACGGTGACATCTCCGCTCGCTGCTAGACACTGCCGATTCATCCCAATGCCTAGTGTAGCTCCGGCTGTGGCGGGGGGTTGAGTGAATCCTCTCCCGGCTGTAAGAGTACGCCTGCTGGTGTGTCAGTGCCGTGTCCAGCAATTCCTTAGCCCGGCGCGCTTCCATCGCCACGGGGGACGTCCCCTGAATGGGTAAAGCGGCCAGCCGTGAAGCGGCGGCGACGATGTTGTCCAACGGGTTAGAATAATGGCCAGTGGGTGGGGATGTGTGGCATGGTCACAACTTGACGATTTCGCTCTGCGGCCGGCGGTTGAACCGGCACGCCAGTTCCCGGAGCTCCTCCTCGGTTTACCTCTAGGTTATTGCTGGCTCCCGCTCCTGGTGTCCCAAAGAGATTCATCGCCTCATAGACCGGCGGTAGACGAGTTTGCTGCCTTCTGTTCCTTACCTCCTGCGCGGAAGTCTGATCCACCCTCAGTCGGAAAGCTTGGGAGTCTAGCTCTGCTTTCCTCGTAGCTATCATAGCTTTCTGTGCGTCCAGATCCCTTTTAGCTTGCTCAATCCGGCCCTTCAGCTGAAGGATCTCCGCATCATGCTGCGCCTTGTTGGCAGGAGCTACTTCTGCTGTTGCGCGTGCCGTCAACTCCTCGACCAAGGTGGATAGAACATCAGAGGGTGAGGGGGCTTGACTGCTCACCCCCGCACCAGCTATCTCTGCTGTGAACGCCCCAGTCACCGTGGGCTGCTGCATAGACTGTGATCCGGCCATGAAGACAGCCACCCGGTCTGGCGGATCAAAGGGGTCTGAAATACTGTCACCATCAGATATACCCTCGGATCGGCCGTCCTGCAACAGATACAAAGATTCGATCTCCCCGGGTGAAGATTCATCGTCAGAATAGACAACTGTCTCGCCACCAGAATCCGATCCGTCCTCGGCTTGGACTCCATGTATTGCTCCAACGAAGACACGCTTCACGGCGGGCTGAATCCAGGCCGATCTCGCACGCTGAGCCGGCTCGATGATGTTGGGGAAGATGTCCAGCTCAGGTCCTGGTTCACCAATCTTGCCAATGAAGACGTGGATGTCGCCGAAGGGGACTCGGTACCCGTATTCGATTGAATCGGCCTCAGGGCCCCAGCCTGCGTCATCGATGTAGATCCGGCCGCGGCGACTCTTGGTCATCCGGCCAAGCGCGTAACCCTTGAGTCCTTCAAAGCTTCCCTTCAAGAACTCGAAACCATCATGCGATAGCCCCACGGTGGGCGCCAACTGTCGTGGAATTGGCACGACAGATGTCCGGTTTAGAGGACTTAGGTGTGAGGCCATCGTGCGGGTTAGCTTGAAGAGGTTAAAAGCACACAAAGGACACAAAGGGTTTACACTAGTTCAGCCCCTTCGATGAAGGTAAAAGCCTACGTCTAGTTTGGTTTGGTATTGCTTGGGCGTCGATGAACAGGGAGCGGATTGCTTGCTTGTGTCTCGACGGGTTTTTGCTTGTCCTTGAACCGTCGCCGGGTCGTCCCTTTATATATGAGGCGACGCCCGGTCCGGTTTACAGAGTCCCGAGGCCGGTTCATAATCGTGTCCGCCTCGGTCTCTACTCTTTCTATCTTACACCTCAAGTTACATGATATGACGGTTTATAAACCGTAAGCCTTACACATGGGCCCTAAGCCTATATGGGCCGTAACCACTGGTTCATATTCTACTGGGCTTATGATAATACAACTATGTTAGCATAATCCGGATCTTCTTGGCCGGTTTATACCTGCTAGTAATATCCCTGAGAGAAGGTGTACCCAACTGTTTCTTTTGGGTATCCTATGAAGACACATTTCTCTGATTTGGGTTTTAGCTTATCAGGCTGAAGCTTTTTCACATAAGCTTGGCAACCTTAACTTTAAGAAACGACATCTTAGGTTTCTTGCCAAACCATAGTTCATACGGTGTCGTCTCAACGGATTTAGATGGTGCCCTATTTAACATGAATGCAGCTATCTCTAATGCATAGCCGCAAAACGATAGTGGTAAATCGGTAAAAGACATCATAGATCGTACCATACCTAATAAAGTACGGCTATGACGTTCAGGCACACCATTACGTCGTCGTGTTCCAGGTGGCGTGAGCTGTGAAACTATTCCACATTGTTTCAAATGAAGACCAAACTCATAACTCAAATATTCGCCTCCATGATCAGATCGTAGAAACTTTTTTTCTTATTACGATGATTCTCTACTTCACTCTGAAATTCTCTGAACTTTTCAAATGTTTCAGACTTATGTTTCATTAAGTAGATATACCCGTATCTGCTCAAATCATCTGTGAAGGTCTGAAAATAATGATGCCTGCCGTGATCCTCCACACTCATCGGACCGCATACATCGGTATGTATTATTTCCAATAAGTCAGTGGTTCGCTCCATTGTTTCGGAGAATGGTGTTTTAGTCATCTTGCCCATGAGGCATGGTTCGCAATCATCAAATGATTCATAATCAAGTGATTCCAAAAGTCCATTAGCATGAAGTTTCTTCATGCGTTTTACACCAATATGACCTAAACGGTAGTGCCACAAGTATGTTGTACTATCATTATCAACTCTGCATCTTTTGGCTTCAATATTATGAATATGTGTATTACTACGATCGAGATTCAATAAACCATTCACCTTGGGTGTATGACCATAGAAGGTTTTATTCATGTAAACAGAATAACAATTATTCTCTGACTTAAATGAATAATCGTATTGCAATAAACATGATCCAATCTTGTTCATGCTCAATGCAAACACCAAATAACATTTATTTAGGTTTAACACTAATCCTGATAGTACAGGGAGCGTGCGATGATGATCATATCAATATTGGAACTACTTCCAACACACATCATCACCTCACCCTCAACTAGTCTCCGTTTATTCTGCAACTCCTGTTCCGAGTTACTTATATTAGCAACCAAACAGGTATCAAATACAAAGGGGCTACTATGAACACTAGTGAGGCATACATCAATAACATGTATATCAAATATACCTTTGTTCACTTTGCCATCCTTCTTATCCGCCAAATATTTGGGGTAGTTCCGCTTTTAGTGGCCATTTCATTTGAAGTAGAAGCACTTAGTTTCAGGCTTGGGTCTAGCTTTGGGCTTCTTCTCGGGAGTGACAGCTTGCTTGCCATTCTTTTGAAGTTCCCTTTCTTTTCCTTTGCCCCTTTTCTTGAAATTAGTTGTCTTGTTAACCATCAACAATAGATGCTCTTTCTTGATTTCTACCTTCGTTGATTTCAGCATAATGAAGAGCTCGAGAATTGTTTTTGTCATCCCTTGCATATTATAGTTCATCACGAAGTTCCAGTGACTTTGTGATAGTGACTAGAGAACTCTGTCAATCACTATCTTATCTGGAAGATTAACTCCCACTTGATTCAAGCAATTGTAGTACTCAGACATTTTGAGCACATGCTCACTGGTTGAGCTATTCTCCTCCATCTTGTAGGCAAAGTACTTGTGAGAGATCTCATACCTCTCGACACGGGCATGAGTCTGAAATACTAATTTCAACTTTTGGAACATCTCATATGATCCGTGGAGTTCAAAACGTTTTTGAAGTCCTGGTTCTAAGCCGTAAAGCATGGCGCACTAAACTATCAAGTAATCATCATACCGAGCTTGTCAAACGTTCATAACGTCTGCATCTGCTCCTGCAATTGGTCTGTCACCTAGCGGTGCATCAAGGACATAACTCTTCTGTGCAGTAATGAGGATAATCCTCAGATCACGGACCCAGACTGCATCATTGCTACTATCCACGACCCAGACTGCATCATTGCTACTATCATCTGTCACCTAGGAACATATCAAAAATATATAGGAGCTATATCACAAGCTATTGATCTACAACACAGATACGCAAATACTATAAGGACTAAGTTCATGATAAATTAAAGTTCAATTAATCAAATTACTTAAGAACTCCCAGTTAGATAGACATCCCTCAAGTTATATAAATGATCACGTGATCCAAATCAACTAAACCATGTCCAATCATCACGTGAGATGGAGTAGTTTTCAACGGTGAACATCTTATGGTTATCATATCTACTATATGATTCATGCTTGACCTTTCGGTCTCTAGTGTTCCGAGGCCATGTTTGTACATGCTAGGCTCGTCAGGTTTAACCCGAGTATTCTACATGTTCAAAACTGTCTTACACCCGTTATATGTGAACGTAGAGCTTATCACACCCGATCATCATGTGGTGTCTCGGCACGACGAACTGTCGCAACGGTGCATACCCATGAAGAACACTTGTACCTTAAAATTTTGTAAGGGATCATCTTATAATGCTATCGTTGTTCTAAGAAAAATAAGATGCATAAAAAGATAAACATCACATGCAAAAATATGTGACATGATATGGCCATTATCATCTTGTGCTTTTGATCTCCATCTCCAAAGCATCGTCATGATCTCCACCGTCACCGGCTTGACACCATGATCTTCATCGTAGTGTCATGGTCGTCTCACCAACTATTGCTTCTACTACTATCGCTAACTCATACTGATAAAGTAAAGCAATTACATGACGTTCGCAATTCATACAATAAGGAGATAGCCATAAGGCTCTTGTCAGTTCCCGATAATTTACACAACATGATCATCTCATACAATAACGTATAAATCATCACGTCTTGACCATATCACATCACAACATGCCCTACAAAAACAAGATAGACGACCTCTACTTTGTTGTTGCAAGTTTTATGTGGCTACTACGGGCTTCTTGCAAGAACCTGTCTTACCTACGCATCAGAACCACAATGATTTTTCGTCAAGTGTGTTGTTTTAACCTTCATCAGGGACCGGCCGTAGTCACACTTGATTCAACTAAAGTGGGAGAAACTGACACCCGCTAGCCACCTGTGTGCAAAGCATGTCGGTAGAACCAGTCTCATGAACGCAGTAATATAATGTCAG
The DNA here is from genome assembly GCA_902687465.1 of Secale cereale. NCBI lineage: Eukaryota > Viridiplantae > Streptophyta > Magnoliopsida > Poales > Poaceae > Secale > Secale cereale. Next base: position 463,050,487 of record LR738714.1, read on the forward strand.
TTCGGGCTGCTTCATCCAACAATACCGCCGAATCAAAGTATGACGTTGGTGGTAAGAAGTATTACTATTATCGCCCACAACTCTTTGTAGTCCACTCGTCCAAATCATCTACGCATAGACCTGGCTCATGATGCCACTGTTGGGGAACGTAGCATGCAATTTAAAAAAAATCGTATGCTCACGCAAGATCTATATAGGAGATGCATAACAACGAGACAGGGAGAGTATGTCCACGTACCCTCGTAGACCAAAAGCAGAAGTGTTATGTTAACACGGCTGGTGTAGTCGAACGTCTTAACGATCCAACCGATCCAATTACCAAACGTACGACACCTCCGTTTTCAGCACACGTTCAACACGATGTCGTCCCATGAGCTCTTGATCAAGCAGATGCTCGGGGGAGAGTTCTGTCAGCTTGATGATGTGGCGATGGTGTTGGTGTGGTGATCCGCGCAAGGCTTCGCCTAAGCACCACGACAATATGATCTGAGGTGTAATTTGTGGATGGGGGGCACCGCACACGGCTAAGAGAAATTTGTGTGTCTTTGGGGTGCCCCCTGCCCAATTATATAAAGAAGGAGGAGGGAGGCTGGCCAGCTCTAGGGCGCGCCAAGTTTGGGGAATCCGATACGTCTCCAACGTATGTACTTTTCCAAACACTTTTGCCCTTGTTTTGGACTCTAACTTGCATGATTTGAATGGAACTAACCCGGACTGGCGCTGTTTTCAGCAGAATTGCCATGGTGCTATTTTTGTGCAGACATAAAAGTTCCCGGAATGACCTGAAATTCAACGGAGAATTATTTTGGAATATATAAAAAATATCTGCGGAAAGAACCAAGCCAGGGGGCCAACACCCTGTCCACGAGGGAGGGGGCGCGCCCCCTGCCTCGTGGGCCCCTTGTTTCTCCACCGACGTCTACCCTGACTCCATATATTCACTTTCGGGGAGAAAAAACTCAAAGAGGAAGAATTATCGTGTTTTACGATACGGAGCCGCCGCCAAGCCCTAATCTCTCTCGGGAGGGCTGATCTGGAGTCCGTTCGGGGCTCCGGAGAGTGGAGATCGTCGCCATCGTTATCATCAACCTTCCTCCATCATCAATTCCATGATGCTCACCGCCGTGCGTGAGTAATCCCATTGTAGGCTTGCTGGACGGTGATGGGTTGGATGAGATTTACCATGTAATCGAGTTATTTTTGTTAGGGTTTGATCCCTAGCATCCACTATGTTCTAAGATTGATGTTGCTATGACATTGCCATGCTTAATGCTTGTCACTAGGGCCCAAGTGCCACGATTTCAGATCTGAACCTATTATGTTTTCATGAATATATGTGTGTTGTTGATCCTATCTTGCAAGTCCATAGTCACCTACTATGTGTTATGATCCGGAAACCCCGAAGTGACAACAATCGGGACCACTCCCGGTGATGACCGTAGTTTGAGGAGTTCATGTATTCACTATGTGTTAATGCTTTGGTTTGGTAATCTATTAAAAGGAGGCCTTAATATCCCTTAGTTTCCACTAGGACCCCGCTGCCACGGGAGGGTAGGACAAAAGATCTCATGCAAGTTCTTTTCCATAAGCACGTATGACTATATTCAGAATACATGCCTACATTACATTGATGAACTGGAGCTAGTTCTGTGTCACCCTAGGTTATAACTATTTCATGAGGAATCACATCCGACATAATTCTCCATCACCGATCCAATGCTTACCAGCTTTTCACATATTTCTTGATGCTTATTTACTTTTCCGCTGCTGCTATTACAAAAACTACAAAAACACTATCATTACTTTTATTGCTGTTACCACTATTTCCATATTACCTTGCTGCAGATACTAAGTTTCCAAGTGTGGTCGAATTGATAACTCAGCTGCTAATACTTAAGAGTATTCTTTGGCTCCCCTTGTGTTGAATTAATAAATTTGGGTTGTATACTTTACCCTCGAAAACTGTTGCGATCCCCTACACTTGTGGGTTATCAAGACTATTTTCTGGCGTCGTTGCCGGGGAGCATAGCTATATTCTTTAAGTCACTTGGGGTTTATATCTGTTGATCACTATGAAGAATTTGAAGGACTCAAAAACCAAGATCTTTCCCTCAACTACGAGGGGAGGTAAGAAACCGCCATCTAGCTCTGCACTTGATTCACCATCTTTTATGAGTAAATTTGCGACACCTACTCCTGCTATTGAATCTGATATGTCGTATGTTCTTGATGATGCCACTTCTGCTATGTATGATGAAACTACTTCTATGCTTGGTAATACTGTGCCACGAAGTGAATTTCTAGATGAACAAATTGCGAAGGTCAGGGAGAATGCAATTATTGAAACTGATAATATTTATGAAAGGATGATGAAGATTCTCCCCCTAGATATGAATTGCCTGTTATTCCTGAGGGTTATGTTATGGATGAAGAAACTGCTAGAGACTTTCTTGCTTGCAACAATAGATATGATCTTAATAAATTATTAGCTAAGTTGAAAGAAAAGTCTTTGAATGCTAGAATGAAATATGACCCTGCTTTTGCTACTTCACCTATCTTTGTTACTGGTAAGGATTATGATTTCTCTGTTGATCCTAAGTTAATTACTTTGGTTGAATGTGATCCTTTCCATGGCTATGAATCTGAAACTGTTGTGGCACATCTTACTAAGTTGAAGTCCATTCCGATTTCATCCCACTTCCACTCAGGAACCTTGAGTGGTTGAAGCAATCCAGCGGGTCGCTGATGTTCAGCCTTGACCCTTTGGCACACATCACACTTTGCAACATAGGTTGCAATCTCTCTTTCATCCTGTGCCACCAGAATCGTGCCTTCAAGTCTTGATACATCTTGGTGTGAGCGTTCCTTTGGAAGGAGTGGTTTGCAGATACGCCCGGTCTTCGACGCGGAAGTTTACTTCTTGATGACGGTGGTCGGTGTAGATCTTCCTTCTTGACAGGGCGGTCTTCAAATGTCTTCCATCCAGCTGTCTGTCTCTTCTTTGTCTTCGGGCAGTCAAGTAAGCCATCAAATAATGATGTTACCTAACTTGTCCAATCACTCCATGAGGTCTATGGGGTACGCCAGGTAGGCTGGGGTATTGGTGGTGGTCTCGGTTGAGTATTTGCAGAGGCCTTCCTGACTTAGAGCGAAGGCCCGTGGTCAGAATCTGACCAGGTTGTGGCTCGGTGGGGCTTAAGGGTTTCAAGGATTCTAGTGAGTGAGTGAACTTATATCATCTTATCCTTAAGCACAGTTTCTGAGATGCCAATAGCTCTATCTAGTACTCCGAACGGAAAAGCGGCCTCTCGCCTAGACCAACTTCAATCACCACTCATGTCATACTTATCCTCATGACTCTCAAGAGACGGTCTAACAAAACTATATTGTCTATGATCCCCAAATCTATATGTATGCCTACCTCTAAAAATCCAAAGGTAGATCATACATGCTGCTGAACTTAAATTAAACTCCACAATCCAAGCACTCATCCTAATCTTGCAAGGCTCATGATAATGCATCACCAATCTAAGGAAACACGTCATATGCCACTCCAAGATTTTGTTTCCTTCCTATAGATCAACTCCAATAGCCCGGTAATTCCATCAATCACCACATAATCCAACAATTCTACAAATCCGATGTCTACGGTGTTCCGCAAGATCTCAAGTCCCTATAATCCCCAAATACTCGGAAGGACTACGCATAACGATAGTAAGTCCACCAAATTCTCATCATCCGAGTCAAGTAAACTCCAAGATCACGATTATATAGACCCCTAAATCAACTCCGACAAATAATCCGATCTCCTAGGTTATTGTCCACCGAGAAGCATGATATCATAATCTGGATTATAGGCCTAAATCCAATCTTACTCCGAACCATGCAGATATATCCAGCATCTATACCAACCAGAATTACCTACATAAATCCAAATCTCATGGCCAACGGGTACTTCCACATTCTTCCCCAAAGTCATGATCTCACCAATATGAAAACCTCACAATCCATCAAGGTCTCAGATAATTCCTCGAAGTCACTAATAAAAAGCCACCAAATCATCCGTCCAATACCCTCGAACTGGTCTATCTACGGCATCGTCAGTTCTCGTGCTATATTAGGATGAAAATGTGCTTGTTCACCGTGTTCACTAGTTCCTTTACGAACCCAGTGTTGTGTAAGGTTACAAAGGCTTAACAGGTTCTCTTGCTTTACCATGGGTTAGGCACATGGTTAAGGATTCGTGCTGGATTGTCTCGTTAAGTCTCAAAGGGTCTAGGAAGAGGGTTACTGGTCTGGAGGGTTAAACATAACTCCACGGGGTTGCAATTGATCGTGAAGGTTGTAGCAGAAGTCTTCAATGCCAGTTGGCTGTCGAGGTGGAATCCTTGGTGCATCTTGTCTTGCGGGTCTTCAGTTGGGGAGAGAGAGAATAGAGGGAAGAAGCAGCGTAGAGGAGGGAAATGCCTAAAGGGGTTTCTATAGTGCAGGTGCAACAAACAGGTGCAAAAAGGACGAAACAAAAGAAACAAGGCAAGGAAGGTGATATAGCCATGCACTTGTTGCCTGGGGCAAAGTGCGACTTATATCAAAACACAAGCAAATAAAAGCAAACAACACACAATCATGGTTCCATTCGAACCATCATATGGACTCGACTGCGCATAGGGGGTACACGACTCATCCTACCCTAGGGGTTCTCGGACTCTGTGTCGTGACTTGTGCCTCGTGCAGTCTTTTGAGCTTCCTCGGATGTTGCTATGCCCCTTGTAGTTGCTTGATGAATGATCCGGGTTGAGCCTGAAGAATCTTCAACATCTTCTCGCCTGATGAGGTGATGGGGTGAAGGTGCCTCCTTGTAGCTGGCGTTGACTTGGTCTTCTCTTGTCTCTTTAATCATGACGATCCCTTGTGCCTCCTAGGACGTCGATGGTACCAGGTAGGCAATCCATATGTCATAACAAGGCATAATAGAGGTCCAACATGTCGGTTTCGTTGATGAAAACATCGATACCAAGAGCGGGGGACGAAGAGAACCGTTTTCCTGCTCACTATAGTGAGGCGGACCAAATGGCAAGGTTCTCATCCACCGGTGGTTGTCGATACAACAACGGTAGTGACATGATTACTCTATTAGCGATGCATATCATGATTTTGCATAACCTATACCCTGGTCATCATAGGCCAATGGTGCATCGTCTTGGGGCACTGTCAAGGGTATCACCATCTTCTGGGTCTTCATGTCCTCACCCATCGAGGATGTAATTTCTGTTGGTATCATCTTGTCGTGGTGTCTCCAATCTTGCGTGCAAAAGTGGTGGGTGAGTGTTCGGCAAGGTGCACTCCACGAGGATTACAGAAAATCCAGTGGTCAGGGGCATAAAGGTTATAGCGACCAAGGTTTTGAAGGGGAAGAGATCAAGTATAGCCTAGTTTTCGAAAAACTGAGAAGGGAAGAGGAGTATAGATAGTTTTGAAAACTACTAATAGTTTTGGAAATAGTTTTACCCTAACTAACGACCATGCTAACTAAGGCTTCCTACAGTCAGGATGGCTCTGATACCAGCTCTGTGGGGACCCCGACTCATAAGTCGTGATCACCGAATGCACGTGTACAGTGATCCCAGAGATCAATGCTCACTGAACACACAGAACCTGAATAACAAGAGTCTTACATCCTTACATACCGTGTTACACAAGTAGGACCATAATGGTCAAGTCTTGAGTATATCATCGCAGCGGAAATCTTCAAAGACAACTGGGACCCATGCCATCTGCCTTAACCCTACAGGCATTCTGACTGGGAAGCGTCCTAGCTCGCATGCTCGTCACCAAGAAATCTTCGTCATAACCTGTTCTCTCCTGCCTGGCCAATAAAATAACCAGTGGCAAGCCAATGAGTACATTGAATGTACTCGCAAGCAACCCAAGTGTGGTAACAGAATAATTATGCAAGGCTCTACTGCTAGGTTGGCAGTTTTGCGGAAAGCTAGTTTTTCATATGCAATTATGATCAACATATAACAAGGGCATGCATGTGTCTGTAACAAGTATCAGGAGGTCACAGACATCAATATCGAGAAAGAGTTGTAATCAGCACATGCACAAGCTCATTGTGACTTCCTCACAATCACATCATCAATATCTCTGAATCGTGTTGTTTCCCAGAAACTTATGGACATAGTCTAAGTAGCACCACCCAACTGTCCTTGACCGCGGACACGGCTATTCGAATAGTTTGACACTCTACAGAGGTTGCACACTTTACCCACAAGATCCGGGGAACTTCCGTGTCATCCACGACCCGCGGTACCTCAAGTACCCGGGGTAAGCACCCGATCACTATCTTTCCCTAGGCGACACTAATATGGAGTCCACTCGATTGGTAACAGCCCCGTGCCAAACATTTCACATATCAAGGTTTGTGGAGACTCGCTCCGTATTCATCACATATCACAAGCACGGGGTACCAACGGTGTGTCCGGTGCCCTGTGAAAACAGTCATGGCCGCCTATCCAAGCACGACCCCGTCCCGAGAGTGTCCTCATGTCACCCCCGTCACTAGTAATGCGGGCACCATGCTAGTATCGACCTAGTTAATCAATAATGCCCTTTCCCATATAAGGGTAGAGTGGTTGCACATGTTTGGTTGGGACGGTAGTCACACATAAATCTAATCCATCTCTGTAAACAACACTTTGCCTCGGCACACTACTTCTTCACCAAGTAGTGTCCTAGCTCCTCATCAACTCCCAGGGGCATTAGTGGCACCCCCCGGGTCCTTTGCAAGTATGTCAGACCACACTTGTTTCACTCAATGCATAACCCCGACCCATTTTGCGTAGCCAACTATTATAGCATACATCTATCTACTCCCACCCACATAACCCTCATAGGAAGGTAGGGTCATGTTTGATGCAAGTATCAATAGTAAGCAACAAAGGTAGCAACCAAAGTGGTCTCCACCTCAACATGATTCCGATGCATTGAATAATAAGGTGCTATGAGACATGCATAAAAAGGTTTCTTGAACATGGTCAAAGGGCTGCTTGCCTTATTCTTCCGAGTCTTCAAACCTTCTGGTCCATCTCCGAGTACTTCGTTTATTTCGCCAACTAACGATGGAAACAATCATAATAAGCAACACAACAAGGCAAAAATAAAATTGCTCTAAAAATAGGAGTTGGACTTTTCTAGGATACCTCTGTTCATATTAGAAATGACCAAGGTGGTTTCATAGGCATTGGATCAATGGGTGATTTGGAACATTCCAATGTGATGGAATCAAGGGGTTTATGGATTTGAAAGAAGTATACAGAAATATTTCCTTGAATGATGAGCAAGGGCACCCATCATCAAGTCATGATTTTAGAAGCATCTAGGAGTTGGTTTCACTGGATTTGGATTTGAAATGAATTTCCTAGGATTTTGCAAAGCTGATAAATATGAAGAATTGGCTCAATATTTGGTGGGGTACAGAAACTATTATTAAAAATGTTCCAAAACTAAGTTTGGACATGGCAAGCATCTAGGAATTTGAATCACTGCATTTGGATCAAAAATGAGCTCTCTGTGATTTTCTAAAGTTAATCACAGAAAGTGGAAAATGGGCATTTGATAAATATTTGTGTAGGAAAAGTCTCTGGAATACTGTGCATGTTGTACCATGTGGTAGAGCATGAATTTAGAGAGTACCAGAAATTTAAATCATGCCATTTGGAGTTTATTTGAATATTTGGGAGATATTTGAAGTTGACTGGAAAAATAAAGAGAAAAGGAAAGATAAAGGTTATACCCTTACTGCGCACAGGGCGAGACTTAGTGCTGCTGTGCACTGGGCCAGCCCAGCGGCTCGGCCTCGCGGATGATAGGGCGACGTCGAAGGCGTATTTCCAGGGATGCGCTTCCCTGCGGGGAAGGTAGAAATCGCGGGGCGCCTTCACTTAAACAGCGCGGGCCCGACGCCGACCCGCTGACGTGCGGGCCCCACGTGGCCCCCTTGCCACCCGTCGTCGTCTACCTCTGGACGACGGATGACAGGGGCACCGGACGCCGCACACTGGCGCTCGCCGGCGGCACGAGCCGCCCCAGGCGGAGCTCGGACCACCGCTGAGATCGGGAGGACACGCCGGTGCCGTCCCCGCCGACGGAGCGCGCTGGGGAGCCCCAGAACGGTCGCCATCTTGCTCGCACCCGAGATGGGCTTCCACGCTGGGCATCAAGCTGGGAAGCCTCCCCGGACGGTTTGATGCGGGCGGAAGGCTGCGGAGACTCCCAGGAAGCTCGGAGGCTTCGAAGGAGAGGAGGGGAGGGCTGGAGAGCACGAATTCGAGTGGGGGGCCGCGGCGGCACTCCGGCCATGGAGGGGGTAGGAGGCCACGGGAGGGAGGTTGGGGATGTCTGGGAGGTGCGCGGGAGAGAGGAGGGTCCAGAAGAAGCAAGGGGCGCTCGGGGGGAAGGCTTTATATAGGGCAGCCGCGGTGCACCGTGAGCGACGCCCATGGACGCGCTCGGGCGAGCTCGTCGAGAGAGGAGGAGGGCAGGGGAGGATAAGACCGACAGCCCGGCAGGTTGCGGGCGTCGAGGGGACCTCGGGGGACACGCTCTCTCTGCCCAAGGTCGCCTGGAAGCCTCGGGAGGGCCGAGCTACAGTGCCTCAGCGCACTATAGCATGCTCCAGAGCACGCCTTTGGCCGGCATGGTCGTGTCTGTGCTTCCTGGGCGTGTCCCCCAGTGTCCAGTAGTGCTAGGGGATAGTATACAAAGGCGTGGAGGTCTTGGATGCTCTGGGGAGCCTCTCGAATGAGGAGAGGGGTGAAAGAGAGGGAGTTTACTGCTGTCCAGCAGTGAGAATTGGGGTTTTACCCCCTCCAATGATTGAGCTGAGGCCATAGAGAAGTTACTGGGGGTAGAGGATGATCAGGGGAAGGTGTGGTAGAAATTTGGGGTAAAGGGAAATAGTAAAAGGGGTCCAACCACTGGTTTTGGCAAACTTGCAGAAGGTGTTTGATCAGGTGTTGGGGAGGCAAATGACTTCCAATTGGCATGGGACTTAACAGGATCAAATGTCACATATAATTAGGCCCCTACACCAAATTTGAGCTCATTTGGGCAAAGTGGCCAATGTAGCTTTGGTGAACCCTAGAAATCAACAGAAATGGTTTCACCATGTTTGAGTTAAGCAAATCATCTCCCCTTGATGCACCACTTGGTGTAGTATCATCATTTGGGGTTATGATCATTCCCACAAAGTTTGAGGCTCCAGATAAAAAGTTGGTAATGTAAAGTTGTTCAAATTTGCATTTGAACAGAAAGGGTTTTGAGGTGATCTGATCAAGTTTCTCTATTCCAAATCTTGTGCCATTTGGTATAGATGCTTTATTAGGCCATTCTAGCATGTGCACCAATTTTCAGAGCATTTGGACAAGTTTGGCAATGTAGAGTTGCTCAAACTTCAAATATGGACAGAATGGTTTTGAAGGGGTTTGAGGATGTTTTCTTGCTTCCCAAGGCATGGGACTTGGCTAGATCATCAAATATGTCATAAATGACATGATAGAATTTCCCTGGAATTTTTGGAGAATATTTCCTTTGTAAATATTTCAAAAGCTTGAAATATCCAGAAAGGGTTTTGGAAGGATTTGTCCAATATTTTGAACATGACCATGTGTTGAAACTCTTATATATGGACAATATATGTCCCATGAGTCTCCCTGAATTTTTGCAAATATTTTTGAAATGATTAAATAATTTTTCCCTATTAAAGACCATTTCTGGCCTTAAGAAAAAGCTTTTAAATAAAATATAAAAATAACTTTTAAAATTATAATTTTGTGGTTTCTGGGAGTCCTATACCTAATAGGATTCAAATATACTTTTTGAAAGATTTTTCACACCCTAAATAAGGTACTTGCAGTGTAAACCTCAATTCAGGGGTTTTTGGAAAACTAATTTTAGAAAATACCATTTGGCCAAAATATTTTTATAAGAAAATTCTATACTGGTCTATACACATGGCATGATCATTGGGAAAAGGTTTTGGGTCAAGGAGATGAAGTATAAGAGTTGGAGGATTTATTTGATTTTTAGAGCACTAGCAAACAGCAGACAAAAGTCAAATCAAGCAAAGTCAAAAACACTCAAAAGTTTTTGCAAATCCACATTTTTAACATGAAAATTAGCTTAAGCAATGTGATATGAAAATCAGGGTGTGACAGAATAATATGTTGACCAATGAAAACAATTGGACACTTCTCGAACCAGCCCTAAGCCAACTCCGAAGAAAAGGGGATTTCTATTTCTCAGTCCTGAAGATATGCAAGAGGAAAATAAATCTATGAAAAAGAAAGGTATTAAAGCTGAAGATGTTAAGAATTTACCACCTTTGAATAAATACATGGTCTTGATAACCCGACACAGGTAGTAAAGGTAAATTCTATTTATAGATTTGATGAAGGTGATATTCCTCATTATAAGTCTGCTAGCCAATGCTTAGATGAGTTTTACAATTTTATTGTGAAACAAGAAAACTTCAATGCTTATGTTGGTAGACAATTGCAATGTAATGCTTATATGATTGAATGCTTGAGTGATTATATGTCTAGAGTTGAAGGTTAATTGAAACTCATTAGTAAACATGCTTCTATGATTACCACCCAAGTAGAACAAGTTCTTAAGGCTCAGAATGATTTGCTCAATGAATTAAATAGTAAGAATAATGACTATGATGTTAGAGTTGCAACAAGATGTGGTAAAGTGACTCAGGAACCTTTGTATCCTGAAGGACACCCTAAGAGAATTGAGCAAGATTCTCAGAGAGCTAATTTAGATGCACCTAGTTCTTCTAAGAAGAAGAAAAAGAAAAATGATAGGACTTTGCATGCTTCTAGTGAACCTGTAGCTGACACACCTGAGAATCCCAATGATAACTCTGTTTCTGATGCTGAGACACAATCTGGTGATGAACATGAACCTAGTGATAATTTTAATGATGATGTTCATGATGATTCTCAACCTAGCAATGATAATGATGTAGAGATTGAACCTATTGTTGATCTTGATAACCCACAATCAAAGAATCAACGTTATGATAAGAGAGACTTTGTTGCTAGGAAGCATGGTAAGGAAAGAGAACCATGGGTTCTGAAACCCATGCCTTTTCCTCCTAAACCATCCAAGAAAAAGGATGATGAGGATTTTGAGCGCTTTGCTGAAATGATTAGACATATCTTTTTGCGTATGCGTTCGACTGATATGCTTAAAACAAATCCTTACGCTAAGTATATGAAAGATATTATTACCAATAAAAGAAAGATACCCGAAGTTGAAATTTACACCATGATTGCCAATTACACTTTTAAAGGTGGAATACCTAAGAAACTAGGAGATCCAGGAGTACCTACTATACCTTGCTCCATTAAGGGAAACAATGTTAAAACTGATTTATGTGATCTTGGAGCCGGTGTTAGTGTTATGCCTCTTTCCTTATATCATAGACTTGACTTGAGTAAGTTGACACCTACTGAAATATATTTGCAAATGGCCGATAAATCAACTGCTATACATGTCGGTATTTATGAGGATGTGCCTGTTGTAGTTGCAAATGTTACTATTCTAACGGACTTTGTTATCCTTGATATTTCGGAGGACGATAGTATGTCTATTATCCTTGGTAGACCCTTTTTGAATACTGCAGGGGCTGTTCTTGATTGCAACAAAGGCAATGTCACTTTTCATGTCAATGGTAATGAGCATACGGTACGCTTTGCGAGGAAACAACCTCAGGTCCACATTATCAATTCTATTGGAAATATTTCAACTATTACTATTTGAGGTTTTGAATTTCCTCTTCCTACTGTCATGAAGACATATGAATTCTTATTGTTGGGGACATACATATCCCCATTGAGGTAACCTAGTGTTATTAGAAAATTCTCTGGTTTCATGTTATTCGAAAAGATTTTATTAACAAGACTTGATCAACCTTGTTAATGGATTCCTTTTGATGAGCATGAGATGGGTGAATCTAGATAGCACAACTTTTTTTATCCTCCTTTTGCTTTCTGTTAATTAGATTAAATAAAGCAAAAATAGTATTTTTTTGTCTGTTTCCAGACTTATGTGTGCAATAAAAAATACCCCGAAAATAAAAGTTCTCCAAATGCCCTGAAAATGAAATATGATTTTTTCTAGAATATTTGAGAATATTTGGCACAGAGAACACAGCAGGGGGAGCCAGCACCTGGCCACGAGGGTCCAGGGCGCGCCCACCCTCACTAGGCATGCCCCCTGCCTCGTGGGCCCCATGTGGTCCCCCTCCACTTATTCCTGCACCCACATACTCCTTCTTCCTCCCAAAAAATCACTATCTAGCTCAAGCACGAGTTCTAGCTCATCTTGCTGCCATTTTCGATCTCCTTGCTGAAGGCTCCATTCACAAAACTGTTTGGGGAGATTGTTCCTTGAGGGGTGAAATGATGAGGAGATTGTTGAGACGCTCTTCTAGCCAAGGTTCAAAGGATAGGCATCATGAGAAGGAAGAAAAATTGCTGGCCCTTGCTTATCTAGATTATAAGAGTATGATAGCACATGATTTTATTGTTAAAGACAAGAAGAAATTGCTTAAGTATAAATTGAGGTTTGATGAAATATATTGTGAGATTATTACCTTGCCTGCACCATCTCTGTTTGATCTGTTTTCAGGCATATACCTCGTTTCGTCAGATGCCTTCTAGAAGTACCAGAGCCAGGCACAGGCTTCAGAGCCGGAGCCGGAGCCACCACTTGCCCCTACCAGCAGTCTGTTTATGGGTGGGATCCGGATGAGATTGCCAACCAGTGGCACCCAGAGGACGCTCCTCAGTACACCGGAGAAAGTAGCTTCAATCCATGGCCATATACCAACTTAGGCCAAAAGCCCAAGCTTGGGGGAGTACGTGTTTCTCATCGACATTACATTCATGTTCACACACTTATTCTAGTTGTCGATGCTCACACTCTTTCATTGTACTATCAATGTTAGTTTCATCTCTTTTCTTAGTCTTTTTCTTGTGTGTTAGAAAAACCTTAAGAAAAAAAAGAAAAAAAAATTAGTTGTAGCTTTTAGCGGGTTTACTTTCCATGCCTGTAGTAGTAGTAATTAAAAGAAAACCCAAAAAGATTTCTCGTTCTTCTTTTGCTTGTTGGGAGCTTTCTCGTGTAAATAGTTTATTTTCTTTCTTTGGGGGTCAAGAGAAGACCATGATGAAAATTCTTAGTGGCTCTTATATGCTTTATTGTTTATTTAACCTTGAGCCATATTACCTAGTCTTCTCCTTTGTATAAAATGCTTGCAGATTCCAGCTTAGTCCAATGCATGTGCACTATTATTATTATCCACACCGTTCAGTCGTGCGAGTGAAAGGCAATAATGACGATATATGATGCACTAATTGAGATGAGAAAATCTGGTATGAACTCGACCTCTCTTGTTTTTGTGAAAATAATAGTTCATCGTTCCTGATTCAGCCTATTATGAATGAAACATGCTTGCAATGACAATTAGAGATCATAGCTGCTCATGCCATGCTTAATTAGCTAGGAGTTTATAATGGTCTATCTTGCGTGTCAACATGATATTAAAATGGTTGTGATGTGGTATGATAGGGTGGTATCCTCCTTTGAATGATTCAAGTGGTTTGACTTGGCACATGTTCATGCATGTAGTTGAAACAAAATCAACATAGCCTTCACGATATTTATGTTCATGGTGATTTATATCCTACTCATGCTTGCATTCATTGTTGATTAATTTTAATGCATGTCCATGACTGTTGTCGCTCTCTAGCTGGTCGCTTCCCAGTCTCTTTCTAGCCTTCACCTGTACTAAGCGGGAATACTGCTTGTGCATCCACTTCCATAAACCCCAAAGATATTCCACATAAGTCCACCATACCTTCCTATATGCGGTATCTACCTACCGTTCCAAGTAAATTTGTATGTGTCAAACTCTAAACCTTCAAATGAAATTATGTTTTGTATGCTCGAACAGCTCATGTATCAACTAGGGTTGTCTACATCTTCCACGCTAGGCGGGTTATTCTCATCATGAGTGGACTCCGCTTATCATTCATGAGACAATGGCTGGTAACCAGGATGCCCAGTCCTATGCTCAAATCATAATAATTAAACAAAACTCCCCAAGGCTGTTGCTGGTTTGGACGGTACCCGTTGTTTCGGGCTAGCCGTGGAGTGTGCTTGATTGGTGGTTGGGGGAGTATAAACTTTACCATTCTGTTTGGGACCCGCCTATGATGTGTGTAGCATGGAAGATATCGAGATTCTTTGTTGTTATGTTGACAATGAGAGTATACTGCTCAAAATATTATTCACCTCTATTTAAAAATCGAGCTCTGGCACCTCTACAAATCCCTGCTTCCCTCTGCGAAGGGCCTATCTATTTACTTTTATGTTGAGTCATCATCCTCTTATCAAAGAGCACCAATTGGAGAGCACTGCTGTCATTTGCATGTATTTGCTATTAATTTACATTGAGTATGATTATGACTGGATCTCTTTTACCATGAATTACAATGTCTAGTCAGTCCTTGATCTTTAAAGGTGCTCTGCAATTATGTTTTGCGGTCTCAGAACGGGCTAGCTAGATACCATCTTGTTATATCATATTATGATTGCTTTGAGAAAGTGTTGTCATCCGAGGTTTATTATTATTGCTCGCTAGTTGATTATACCATTGATATGAGTAGACATGAGACCTGAAAGTTATTGTGAATGTGGTTTGTTCATGATCTTTGCTGCAAACTTGAATGCTGGCTTTACATATTTACAACAACAAGAGCAAACAGAGTTTGTCAAAGTTTTTCTTTATCAGTTTCAGTTTATCAACTGAATTGCTTGAGGACAAGAAAAGGTTTAAGCTTGGGGGAGTTGATACGTCTCCAACGTATCTACTTTTCCAAACACTTTTGCCCTTGTTTTAGACTCTAACTTGGATGATTTGAATGGAACTAATCCGGACTGACGCTATTTTCAGCATAATTGCCATGGGGTTATTTTTGTGCAGAAATAAATGTTCTCGGAATGACCTGAAATTCAACGGAGAATTATTTTGGAATATATAAAAAATATCTGCGGAAAGAACCAAGCCAGGGGGCCCACACCTTGTCCACGAGGGTGGGGGCGCGCCCCTCCCCCTAGGCGCGCCCCCTGCCTCGTGGGCCCCCTGTTACTCCACCGACATCTACCCTGACTCCATATATTCACTTTCGGGGAGAAAAAAAATCAGAGAAGAAGAATTATCACATTTTACGATACGGAGCTGCCGCCAAGCCCTAATCTCTCTCGGGAGGGCTGATCTGGAGTCCGTTCGGGGCTTCGGAGAGTGGAGATTGTCGCCATCGTCATCATCAACCTTCCTCCATCACCAATTCCATGATGCTCACCGTCGTGCGTGAGTAATCCCATCGTAGGCTTGCTGGACGGTGATGGGTTGGATGAGATTTACCATGTAATCGAGTTAGTTTTGTTAGGGTCTGATCCCGAGTTTCCACTATGTTCTAAGATTGATGTTGCTATGACTTTGCCATTCTTAATGCTTGTCACTAGGGCCCGAGTGCCATGATTTCAGATCTGAACCTATTATGTTTTCATGAATATATGTGTGTTCTTGATCCTATCTTGCAAGTCCATAGTCACCTACTGTGTGTTATGATCCGGCAACCCCGAAATGACAACAATCGGGACCACTCCCGATGATGACCGTAGTTTGAGGAGTTCATGTATTCACTATGTGTTAATGCTTTGGTCCCGTACTCTATTAAAAGGAGGCCTTAATATCCCTTAGTTTCCACTAGGACCCCGCTGCCACGGGAGGGTAGGACAAAAGATGTCATGCAAGTTTTTTCCATAAGCACGTATGACTATATTCGGAATACATGCCTACATTACATTGATGAACTCGAGCTAGTTCTGTGTCACCCTAGGTTATAACTATTACATGAGGAATCGCATCCGACATAATTCTCCATCACCGATCCAATGCCTACGAGCTTTTCACATATTTCTTGTTTCTTATTTACTTTTCCGCTGCTGCTATTACAAAAACTACAAAAACACTATCGTTACTTTTATTGCTGTTACCACAATTTCCATATTACCTTGCTACTAAATTACCTTGCCGCAGATACTAAGTTTCCAGGTTTGGTTGAATTTACAACTCAGCTGCTAATACTTAACAGTATTATTTGGCTCCCCTTGTGTCGAATCAATAAATTTGGGTTGAATACTTTACCCTCAAAAACTATTGCGATCCCCTTTCCTTTTCGGAGTAGGAAAGAAGGAAAGGGAGAAGGAGTAGGAAAGGGCAAGGGGGGCGCCTCCTCCTCCCCTAGTCCAATTAGGACTCCATGGGGGGGTGTGGCTCCTCCCTTGGCCTACCTCATCTTCTCCCATGTGGCCCAATAAGGCCCAATAACTTCTCGGGGGGTTCCGGTAGCCTCCCCGTACTCCGATAAATCCCCGAATTTCTTCGGAACCATTCCAATGTCCGTATACAACCTTCCAATATATGAATCTTTACCTCTCTACCATTTCGAGACTCCTCGTCATGTCTGTGATCTCATCCGGGACTCCGAACAAACTTCGGTCACCAAATCACGTAACTGATAATACAATTCGTCGTCGAACGTTAAGCGTGCGGACCCTACGGGTTCGAGAACTATGTAGACATAACCGAGACTTATCTTCGGTCAATAACCAATAGCGGAAATGGGATGCTCATATTGGCTCCTACATATTCTACGAAGATCTTTATGGGTCAAACCGCATAACAACATACGTTGTTCCCTTTGTCATCGGTATGTCACTTGCGCGAGATTCGATCGTCGGTATCATCATACCTAGTTCGATCTCGTTACCAGCAAGTCTCTTTACTCGTTCCGTAATACATCATCTCATGACTAACCCATTATCCATTTGATTGCAAGGCTTATTATGATGTGTATTACCGAGGGGGCCCAGAGATACCTCTCCGACACTCGGAGTGACAAATCCTATTCTCGATCTGTGCCAACTCAACAAACACCTTCGGAGACACCTTTAGAGCATCTTTATAATCACCCAATTACGTTCTGACGTTTGATAGCACGCAACATGTTTCTCCGGCATTCGGGAGTTGCATAATCTCATAGTCAGAGGAACATGTATAAGTCATGAAGAAAGCAATAGCAATAAAACTAAACGAATCAGATTGCTAAGCTAATGGATGGGTCTTGTCCATCACATCATTCTCCTAATGATGTGATCCTCTTCATCAAACGACAACACATGTCTATGGTTAGGAAACTTAACCATCTTTGATTAACGAGCTAGTCTAGTAGAGGCGTACTAGGGACACTCTGTTTTGTCTATGTATTCACACATGTATCAAGTTTCCGGTTAATACAATTCTAGCATGAATAAAAGACATTTATCGTGATATATAAGGAAATATAAAATAATAACTTTATTATTACCTCTAGGGCATATTTCCTTCAAGACACACGTCTCCGATTTGGGTCAGGCTGAAGTTTTTTCACATAAGCATCACAACCCAAAACTTCAAGAAACGATAGCTTAGGTTTCTTGCCAAACCACAATTCATACTATGCCGTCTCAACGGATTTAGACGGTGCCCTATTTAACGTGAATGCAGCTATCTCTAATGCATAACCCCAAAATGATAGTGGTAAATCGGTAAGATACATCATAGATCGCACCATATCTAATAAAGTACGGTTACAACGTTCGGACACACCATTACGTTGTGGTGTTCCAGGTGGCGTGAGTTGCGAAACTATTCTACATTGTTTTAAAATGAAGACCAAACTCGTAACTCAAATATTCGCCTCCGCGATCAGATCGTAGAAACATTATTTTCTTGATACGATGATTCTCTACTTCACTCTGAAATTCTTTGAACTTTTCAAATGTTTTAGACTTGTGTTTCATCAAGTAGATATACCCATATCTTCTCAAATCATCTGTGAAGGTTACAAAATAACGATACCCGCCGTGAGCCTCAACACTCATGAGACGACATACATCGGTATGTATTATTTCCAATAAGTCAGTGGCTCGCTCCATTGTTCCGGAGAACGGAGTCTTAGTCATCTTGCCCATGAGGCATGGTTCGCAAGTATCAAATGATTCGTAATCAAGTGATTCCAAAAGCCCATCTGCATGGATTTTGTTCATGCGATTTACACCAATATGACCTAAACGGCAGTGCCACAAATATGTTGCACTATCATTATCAACTTTGCATCTCTTGCCATCAATATTATGAATATTTATATCACCACAATCAAGATTCAACAAAAATAGACCACTCTTCAAGGGTGCATGACCATAAAAGATATTACTCATAAAAATAGAACAAAAATTATTCTCTGATTTAAATGAATAACCGTCTCACATCAAACAAGATCCAGATATAATGTACATGTTCAACGCTGGCACCAATAACAATTATTCAGGTCTAAAACTAATCCCGAAGGTAGATGTAGAGGTAGCGTGCCGATGGCGATCACATCGACTTTGGAACCATTTCCCACGCGCATCGTCACCTCGTCCTTAGCCAATCTTCGTTTAATCTGTAGCCCCTATTTCGAGTTACAAATATGAGCAACCGAACCAGTATCAAATACCCAGACGCTACTACGAACATTAGTAAGGTACACATCAATAACATGTATATCAAATATACCTTTGTTCACTTTGCCATCCTTCTTATCCGCCAAATACTTGGGGAAGTTCCGCTTCCGGTGACCAGTCCCATTGCAGTAGAAGCACTCAGTTTCAGGCTTGGGTCCAAACTTAGGTTTCTTCCCAGGAGTAGCAACTTGCTTGATATTCTTCTTGAAGTTCCCCTTCTTTCCCTCCGCAGCGTTGAGCATTGCGAAGAGCTCGGGAATTGTCTTCTCCATCCCTTGCATATTATAGTCCATCACGAAGCCTTTGTATCTTGGTGGCAGTGATTAGAGAACTCTATCCATGACACTATCATCTGGAAGATTAACTCTTAGATGAGTCAAGTGATTATGATATCCAGACATTCTGAATACGTGTTCACTGAAAGAACTATTCTCCTCCATCTTGCAGCTATAGAACTTGTTGGGACTTCATATCTCTCAACTCGGGCATTTGCTTGAAATATTAACTTCAACTCTTGGAACATCTCATATGCTCCATGACGTTCAAAGCGTCTTTGAAGTCCCGATTCTAAGCCGTAAAGCATGGCACACTGAACTATCGAGTACTCATCAGATCGAGCTTGCCAGATGTTCATAACATCAAGACTTGCTCCTGCAGCAGGCCTTTCACCTAGCGGTGCATGAAGGACATAATTCTTCTATGCAGCAATGAGGATAATCCTCAAGTTACGGACCCAGTCCATGTACTTGCCACCATCATCTTTCAAATTAGCTTTCTTTAGGAACACATTAAAACTCAAGGGAACGGTAGCACGACCATTGATCTACAACATAGATATGCAAAAACTATCAGGACTAAGTTCATGATAAATTAAAGTTCAAGTAATCAAATTAATTAAGAACTCCCACTTAGATAGACATCCCTCGAGTCATCTAAATGATCATGTGATTCAAATCAACTAAACCATGTAAGATTATCACATGAGATGGAGCAGTTTTCATTGGTGATCTCTATGTTAATCATATCTACTATACGTTCGACCTTTCGGTCTCCAGTGTTCCAAGGCCATGTCTGTACATACTAGGCAACGGTACATACTCAGGGAGAACACTTGTGTGACGCCCGAAGACCGACGTCCCAAAAGATTCCAGAAGATTCCAGATGTTCCGGGTTCTCCCGTGTGTTTTATTTTGCTTGTGTTATTTATTTTTGCATTGCATCATGTCATCATGCCATCATGTCATTTATCTTTGCATCTCAACCTAAATAAATCGTGTGGACCTTCGGTCCATTTAAATCGAGGGAAGGTGACTTCTCTTTATAACATATAAAAGTCTCTCAATATTTTAGGGAGCTATATTAAAATATTCCATTCTTTGGAATTAGCCGCAACAGACGTGCATATTTTTCCCCATGCCTTTTTCTTCTCAATCCCTTGCCAAGACCTCCTCCTCCTTTTTCTTTCATGTCTTTTGGAAGTGCCTGGTTGGCCTAAAGATTTATGCAAGTTTGAGTTTTCCGAACTCGCATAAATTTGTAGTCTTTAAAAATTGCCAAAGCATTTTATTAAAATAGCCCACAATTCCAGGGTTGTAGGGATATTTTTATCTCGATCAAAATCATCTCCAAACTCTCTGGGCATTTCTATTTCTTTGTTCTTTTTCTTTAAATAGGAAAAGAGATAAAAAGAAAGAAGACCAGCCTCCCTTTTTCCTCCTGGCTTTTCCCTCTCTCTAGGCCTCCCTAAGGCCCAGGCCTTGCAGCCCCAGCCGCTCAGCCCCCCCATCCGGCCCATCTACCTCTTGGCCCACCAGACCGAACCCTAGCGCTAACTCATCGCTCGCTCAGCACGAGCCTCCCTCGACCTCCCATCGCTCACCTCTCCGCTCCTTCCGCCCGACCGCCGCCACTCCCGCATCTCTGCAGCGCCGCGCCAAGGCCTCGCCCGCGACCCTTTCCTCCCTCGCTGCGCGGCTCCTTCGTCTCCTCCGCGACGCAGCACCGGCGCGGTCTCTTCCCTCGACCGAGCGCCGCCAGGAGCGAAGCCGCCTCGCGCCCGATCCCCGAGCTCCGTCTCCCTCCGCCCTGATGCCTCCGAGCCTTCCCTCGCCGGACCGCGACAGAGCCTCCCTCCGCTCCGCCGTCCGCCCTCCATTCCGGCGCCCTCCATCGCTGCTCCTCCGTGGCTCGCAGGCCGCCACTCTGACCAGAGCCTCGAGGCCCCGCGTCCTCCCTCGACCAGCAAGGCGTGGCCTCTTCTTCCTCCCCGGCCAGGAGCCGCTGCTGCACCGCGGAAGCGCCCGTCCTCAACTGCGTCGTCACCATCACCTCGCCAAGTTGCCGCTGCTCTGCCTCCGTTCCCGTCGCCCGTGCTGCCTTGCTGGAAGTTTTGTTGCTGTAGTTTTGTTTTTGTTTCGTGTATGTTGTGTTGGTCCAGCAGGTTTTGGCGAGATCGGCAAGTCCGAAGAACCGTGTACGACTCGACAAGACCGAGACCGGCAAGTTCCACGACGTGACAAGTACCCCTACGAACGTGTACCCCTACGTCGACGACGATCTCGACAAGTACCACTACTTACCACTACCGTCGCCGGAATTCGCCAAGTACCACGACACGATGGCTTGAACAACTACGTAACGAGAACGTCTACCGTCGACAAGACCGAGACACCGAGTACCACGACGACCCGAACGACTACCGTCGCCATGTACCACTACCGCCGCGAGAACGCCTACTTCCTCTTCGGGAAACGTGAACCACTACTTCCACTACCGTCGCTCGACGACCGCGAGTACCACTACCGTCGCCCCGTGTACCACGACTCGTGTACCACTACTTCCACTACTACGGCTACTTCCACTACGACCTCGAACCCCTCCGAGAACGATGTTTCGAAGGTATAACCCCGAGTCGTGACCCGTGTGATGCTTGCTTGTGTTGTATGAAGTGTTCCCCTTGTGTGCATCGTGTCCGTTTCGTCCCTTTTGTCATGTTCCTCGGTTGCCTCGTCGCCGACTCGTGGGAACCCGGTAACGGGATCGCCCCACCTTCATCTCGTTTGACTCGTTCACTCCACCTTTTGTTTTTGCATCGGTCTCTCAACGAGTTTCCGGTACCGATATGTTGCGTGGCATCATTTTCGGATTGTTACCGTGGCACCTTTTCCTTTCACCACGGTGACAATACTTCATATCTCTTTTAAGTCAACCTTTTAATAATTGCATAAACTTGATCATGTCATCCGCATCATGTTAACAACAATAAAATGTTTAATTGTTGTTGCTTATAATTATTAAACATGCTCATGGGGATTTGCCGGTTATGTTGTTGTTATTCTCCGGCCTCATTTAAATTGCCTTATTAGTGTAGTTTCTTTATGCTTCACCTCTTGCCATGTTAAAAAACATTTAACCTTGTCTTGCAAATAAACGAGAGTCAATTAAATAATTAATGTGGTTTTTCGTCAATATGCAACTCGTTGCATATTGAGCTCCACTTAACTTGTAGTATTTGTTTGTGCACTTGCCATGCCATGCTTATTTAAACCGGACATGCATCATGCTTGCTTGTGCATCGTATGCCATGTTTATGATATGTGTGTTTACCGTGTTGTTTGCTTCTTTCCGGTTGCTTCTCTTGTTAGCTTCGGTTTCGTTCCGGAGTTGTGAGGTTTCACTCGACTGTTGCTCCGTCTTCTTCTTGGACCCGTTCTTCTCCCTTGTGGAATCCCAGGCAAGATGATCATACCCTTGGATACCTTTACTACCATTGCCATGCTTAGTTGTCTCGATGCTATCGTTACATGTCGCGCTACCCATCTTTTATGTCAGCCTCTCCTTGTTGCCATGAAACCTCTAACCTTGACACCTTCCTAGCAAAACCACTGTTTGGCTATGTTACCCGCTTGCTCAGCCTCGCTTGCTCAGTCCCTCTTATAGCGTTGTTAGTTGCAGGTGAAGATGAAGATCGTTCCAGGAGGGAACTTGTTGTTGGATATATCACAATATCTATAATTATTATTAACACACCTATATACTGGGCATGGGTGGAAGGCTTGGCCTTTTGCTCGGTGTTTTGTTCCACTCATGCCACCTTAGGCGCCGATAAACCGGCATTATGTTCCTTGATTTTGCGTTCCTTACACGATGGGTGGATGGGGACCCCTTGACAGTTCGACTTTGAATAAAACTCCTCCAGCAAGGCCCAACATTGGTTTTAATTTGCCTCATAATAACAACTTAATTAAATAATTAAAATTGCATAGGGGGTCGCGTCCCCGAGGATTCTTAATTCTACATAGCAGGGGGGGGCCAGTGCTGATGGTGTTGGTCCCAAACTAGAGTCACTTGCGGTACCACCCAGTTATCTGGGGTCTTCGGTACTGTACGTAGCGCTCATCCGGACGTGGCCTGAGACGAGATGCACGCGGCTACTATCAGGGTGTCGGCACGCTGGGAGGTCTTGCTGGACTTGTTTTACCATTGTCGAAATGACTTGTGCTACCGGGATGCCGAGCCTGATCGGTTTTCCCTAAGATAAGGGGTGATGATATTATATTTATCACTTCAGCTAATCGTGAGAGCTTGTGATGGGCTAAGTTGGAACACCCCTGCAGGGTTATGAACTTTCGAAAGCCGTGCCCGCGGTTATGTGGCAGATTGGAGTTTGTTAATGTCCGGTTGTAGAAAACTTGACAGATGATCCGAAGTAAAACACACAACTGTGTGAGTAACCGTGACTGTCTCTTTTCACTTTGAGAAGAGAACACGGCGGGGTTATGTTTGACCGTATGTAGTTAGGATCTTTAGCGATCACCTCTTTTGCGACCGTTTGCGTTGATGCTCTTCTCATTCTGGTACTCGTAAGTTAGCCACCATATATTGCTTAGTCGCTGCTGCAACCTCACCACTTTACCTCTTCCTACCCACAAAGCTTTGCTAGTCTTGTTACCCATGGTTATGGGATTGCTGAGTCCTCTGTGGCTCACAGTTACTACAACACCAGATGCAGGTTCAGCCGAGTTTGAAGCTGAAGCTGGTTCAAGTTCTTCACCAGGAGCTCGATGAAGAGTGTGGCCGTTTTCTTGTGACGTTTCGACGATCAGTAGTGGTTTCTACTAGGATTCGATCCTGACCTGTGGCTTTATGTTGTTTTGGTATCTTTCTTTTGGATCTTCACCCGTAGTCGGGTTGTGATGTTTTGTATGATGATTGCTTATGTAATGTATTGTGTGAAGTGGCGAGTGTAAGCCAACTATCTTCTTTTGCAATTTAATCCCTCTTTTACATGAGTCATGCAAAGATACCAAACTTGAGATCATTCTAGGATGGGCTTATACCTTTAAGTCGTGCCTCGACACGTAGGAGGTATAGTCCCATCCTTGGCATTACAAGTTGGTATTCAGAGCCTTCTCCGACCTAGAAGCCCCCACTGATTGATCGAATCGTTGACGGTTGAGTCTAGGCACACACTGAAAATGTTTTGAGTCCTATATTTATATCGGAGAGTAGGATTTCTTTGCTTCTCATCCCCTTTCACTCTGGTGAGGACTCCTGACGACTACTCTTGCCTCTTCTACTTTCAAAAATTGCACCAATTTTTTTTTTAGGATCCCGCGAGTATTCTGGGATTGTTTCGATGTTCTTGTGACAAGGATATTGTTCTCGATGCCTCCTGTTCCCGAGGAGTTGAGCTTCGGGGTATCATTGACACAAGCATATCGCGGCAGTACTAAATACTTAAGACTGCCGACATCGAAAATCTCTCCTATACGGCCAGTGGCAAGATAACCCCGACATCACCCAGTACTGGGGAGGTAGTTCGAGAGTATTGCCATAGCTTGTTATAGTGGATGCTTTTCGAAGGTCCGAGGTACACAGTTTCCGAGAAAAACTGGTTATGTGTTGAAGGATGGATACACCTGGATGTAGGTTTAGAGTTGATTGCGCGGTGCTTCCCGTGTATCCCCAACACCTGATTGCATAACTGGAAACTTTCGGAAATCTATAGGTGGGTTCATCTAGTAGTTCTAGGCATTCTTCCAACGGATGCTCGATATGAAGTTCGGGGTTCTACATTGAGTGAAGTGGTTTTATGGACTTGTTCTGATCGGGAGTTGCATCTTAAAGGGTCCTTGGCTATGCTGATCCGGGGATTGCAAAAACCCTTTTGTAACACGTTCCATGAGCTTCAGCACGAAGATGTCGAACGAAACTTCTATCTTGTATTTGTTCTATCTGATCCTTGTTCTTTTTTATTTATCTTTTTCTTCTTCCAAGTGGCTTCTCGACAAGTGATGTACCTGCAGAATTCATTCGCTCAATTCTCTGTTCGGATGATGTTGTGAAGATTAGGCTGTTGCATATCTATCCTTTGTTTCGTTTTGATTCTGGTATTCGAGTTGCTTCGATGTCAAATGTTGATCCCATAACCTTCCTAATCGGTGTTCTCATATTTCTATGGGAGTGCTAATTCTTCTTGATCATCAAGATGGTCATGTTAAATTCTTTTCAACCGGTGTCCATTTTGTTCATCCCAAGTTGTCTTTGTTTTCCCCACCCTCCCCCCCTTTTTCTTCTTGGTTTCAGAAATTCTCAGATCAAATATCCATTTTATTCATGTGATGTTTCTTCATTCTTTTCCTTCAATGTTCTTATCTGGTGATTTATCGTGAAGATGCTCAAGAGCTTCAAGTTCATCATTCTTTTGTTCTCTAATTCTGCCGGTGGATGTAATTCAAGATTTCGGTGTTGATCTTATCCTTTTTTTCCTCTTTTCAATGCTTTCTTATTCCGGTGCACCAATTAATCATGCTCCTCTTGCTATTCATTCCGGAGTATCTCAGAAGATTCATAATTCCATTCTTAATCCGTTCAAATTATTTTTGAGGATTATCATCTTATTCAAGCAATTTAATTCAACCGGTGCAATATCTCAAGCAATCTTTCCAACGGTGATTTCTTTTGAGTGGGCCCTAACCCACAGGTCTTTTTCCAGGATCTTACCTGACTCTTCTATTTTTCCGGAGTATTCTGAAATTCTTTTCAAGTGTGACATAAGAATGATCCCCATCACTCACATGCCTTCTCCAAGATCGCTTTCAAATTCTTGTTCATCATTGGTTCAACCTTTTAATTCTTCATTCCGGAGTGCTCAACAATTCTTCATGGCATTTCTCGTCTTCATTCTCAACATTTGAAGACCGGAGAAGTGTTTCTCTTAAATTTTGACCCGTTCTCTTGATGAGTTGTGATTCTAGCTTCATGCCATCCTCATAATTGTTTTCGATTGTGGGAATTCTTTTAAACCATCCGAAGCTTTTCATGAATTCTTCCTATTATGATCCTCCGAAGGCCATCATTTCAGAATATTTCTTCGTTCTCAGTTTTCAACTTCGTCCTCCAAATATTCTTCATCGATGTCTCTTCGCTCGTCTCCATATTCTTACGGTGGTTCTTTCAAGTTTACCCTTCTGCTGTTATCGTTAATTCATTTGTTCTTTTCATAATCCTACCGGTGGTTCGTTGAAGATTTTTACCCAAGCTTGTGCTAGATCTCTCTTTAATTCCTTGCAACGAGAATAAGTAGTATGCCAAATCCTTGGTTGTCATCAATTTAATTGGTGAAGGAGATGCATAACATAATTCTTATTCTTATTCCTTCAAGGTGATTTAATTCTTTTGTCTGTAGCTTGTTCATCATATCATATTCTTGGTCCTAAGTTGTTCATCTTGTTTTCCGGAGCTCCAAGTTATTTCTATTACATCATTTCAAAGCTCCAACTAATTCATCGCAGGCCTTGAATCTTATTCTTTTCATCTTTCGCTTCTCATGCTTTCATTACCGGAGTCCATCTTGGTGGTTCATCATGTTTTAATTCATCCTTAGTCTTCATCAAGATTCTTGTTGGAGCTCAAATATTTCTTCTTCTTGCATTTTGAAGTGCAATCCTTTCTACCTTATCTTTTCAGATGGTGTTATGTCATTCTTGACAATTCCTTCGTGTTTCATGATTCACGAGTTATCAAGAATGAGATATTTAAAACCATCATTTTCCTTGTTCAGGAGATCTTTCCAACCATTCAATTTATTCATTGGAGTTATCTTGGGTTGTATTTCACTTAAAAGCTTTCCCTAAGGATTGTTGCTATTATGGTGCTTATAATGACCCAAGTTCTTCTTTTATCATTCCGGTGAGATAAGTTTATCGTCTCCTTGTTGATCTCAATCCAATCAATTGTTTCCGTTGTGGCTGGTTGTCACCTCATAATTTTGAGATGTTTTCCATAAGCCCACATCAAGCTTATTCTTTTCGTTGTTGATTTTTTTCCAACAACTCCGTTCTACCCTTCTTCGTAAGGATGCCCTTTCAAATTCAATTTTGAGAGAGGTTGTCATTTTCTTCTCCGTTCTTTCTTGCCAACGATCTAGCTTCTATTCTTTCATTCCGGAGGCATTCTGATGTTGCTCTCTCCAAACCATAATTCCCGTTTTGTCAAGATCATGTTCTTTTCCTTGTTTATCTATTTAACCGGAGTGTTGTATGCATCAATTCAAGTTCCGTCATCTTATCTAGTTTTGCCTATCTTTTAACCGGAGTGCTGTCTGAATCTTTTCTTACACCTTGTGCTTTTCTTTTAATTGTTTCGGAGGCAATATGTTTTTGATTTCAGCAAGTATCACCCCAACTGGGCAAGTTCTTGTTCATTTCCTTCCATTTTCAGACGGAGTGCTGCCCAAATTCTGTCATTCTTATTCCTTGGCTATACCATTGCAGTTTCATATTCTTTTGGTTCGTAAGCTCTTGTTTCATGTCTTTCAACCTGCAAGGTTCTCATACTGCTCCTTGTTCCTCTTTTCTAACGGAGTGTTTTATCTTCGTTCATCTCCGTTGTATTCTTCTTTCATTTTGGTCAACCTCTCAAGGTTCTTTGGTTTTCACTCGTTTGTCGAAGAAGCAACTTTGTTTTACCTCTTCCTCTTCCGTTTTACTCGGTGATATCTCTAGGATCTCGGGTCGAGATCCTCTGTTAGTGTGGGAGAGTTGTGACGCCCGAAGACCGACGTCCCAGAAGATTCCAGAAGATTGCAGATGTTCCGGGTTCTCCCGTGTGTTTTATTTTGCTTGTGTTATTTATTTTTGCATTGCATCATGTCATCATGCCATCATGTCATTTATCTTTGCATCTCAACCTAAATAAATCGTGTGGACCTTCGGTCCATTTAAATCGAGGGAAGGTGACTTCTCTTTATAACATATAAAAGTCTCTCAATATTTTAGGGAGCTATATTAAAATATTCCATTCTTTGGAATCAGCCGCAACAGACGTGCATATTTTTCCCCATGCCTTTTTCTTCTCAATCCCTTGCCAAGACCTCCTCCTCCTTTTTCTTTCATGTCTTTTGGAAGTGCCTGGTTGGCCTAAAGATTTATGCAAGTTTGAGTTTTCCGAACTCGCATAAATTTGTAGTCTTTAAAAATTGCCAAAGCATTTTATTAAAATAGCCCACAATTCCAGGGTTGTAGGGATATTTTTATCTCGATCAAAATCATCTCCAAACTCTCTGGGCATTTCTATTTCTTTGTTCTTTTTCTTTAAATAGGAAAAGAGATAAAAAGAACGAAGACCAGCCTCCCTTTTTCCTCCTGGCTTTTCCCTCTCTCTAGGCCTCCCTAAGGCCCAGGCCTTGCAGCCCCAGCCGCTCAGCCCCCCCATCCGGCCCATCTACCTCTTGGCCCACCAGACCGAACCCTAGCGCTAACTCATCGCTCGCTCAGCCCGAGCCTCCCTCGACCTCCCATCGCTCACCTCTCCGCTCCTTCCGCCCGACCGCCGCCACTCCCGCATCTCTGCAGCGCCGCGCCAGGGCCTCGCCCGCGACCCTTTCCTCCCTCGCTGCGCGGCTCCTTCGTCTCCTCCGCGACGCAGCACCGGCGCGGTCTCTCCCCTCGACCGAGCGCCGCCAGGAGCGAAGCCGCCTCGCGCCCGATCCCCAAGCTCCGTCTCCCTCCGCCCTGATGCCTCCGAGCCTTCCCTCGCCGGACCGCGACAGAGCCTCCCTCTGCTCCGCCGTCCGCCCTCCATTCCGGCGCCCTCCATCGCTGCTCCTCCGTGGCTCGCAGGCCGCCACTCCGACCAGAGCCTTGAGGCCCCGCGTCCTCCCTCGAGCAGCAAGGCGTGGCCTCTTCTTCCTCCCCGGCCAGGAGCCGCTGCTGCACCGCGGCAGCGCCCGTCCTCGACTGCGTCGTCACCATCACCTCGCCAAGTTGCCGCTGCTCTGCCTCCGTTCCCGTCGCCCGTGCTGCCTTGCTGGAAGTTTTGTTGCTGTAGTTTTGTTTTTGTTTCGTGTATGTTGTGTTGTTCCAGCAGGTTTTGGCGAGATCGGCAAGTCCGAAGAACCGTGTACGACTCGACAAGACCGAGACCGGCAAGTTCCACGACGTGACAAGTACCCCTACGAACGTGTACCCCTACGTCGACGACGATCTCGACAAGTACCACTACTTACCACTACCGTCGCCGGAATTCGCCAAGTACCACGACACGATGGCTTGAACAACTACATAACGAGAACGTCTACCGTCGACAAGACCGAGACACCGAGTACCACGACGACCCGAACGACTACCGTCGCCATGTACCACTACCGCCGCGAGAACGCCTACTTCCTCTTCGGGAAACGTGAACCACTACTTCCACTATCGTCGCTCGACGACCGCGAGTACCACTACCGTCGCCCCATGTACCACGACTCGTGTACCACTACTTCCACTACTACGGCTACTTCCACTACGACCTCGAACCCCTCCGAGAACGATGTTTCGAAGGTATAACCCCGAGTCGTGACCCGTGTGATGCTTGCTTGTGTTGTATGAAGTGTTCCCGTTGTGTGCATCGTGTCCGTTTCGTCCCTTTTGTCATGTTCCTCGGTTGCCTCGTCGCCGACTCGTGGGAACCCGGTAACGGGATCGCCCCACCATCATCTCGTTTGACTCGTTCACTCCACCTTTTTTTTCGGTCTCTCAACGAGTTTCCGGTACCGATATGTTGCGTGGCATCATTTTCGGATCGTTACCGTGGCACCTTTTCCTTTCACCACGGTGACAATACTTCATATCTCTTTTAAGTCAACCTTTTAATAATTGCATAAACTTGATCATGTCATCCGCATCATGTTAACAACACTAAAATGTTTAGTTGTTGTTGCTTATAATTATTAAACATGCTCATGGGGATTTGCCGGTTATGTTGTTGTTATTCTCCGGCCTCATTTAAATTTCCTTATTAGTGTAGTTTCTTTATGCTTCACCTCTTGCCATGTTAAAAAACATTTAACCTTGTCTTGCAAATAAACGAGAGTCAATTAAATAATTAATGTGGTGTTTCGTCAATATGGAACTCGTTGCATATTGAGCTCCACTTAACTTGTAGTATTTGATTGTGCACTTGCCATGCCATGCTTATTTAAACCGGACATGCATCATGCTTGCTTGTGCATCGTATGCCATGTTTATGATATGTGTGTTTACCGTGTTGTTTGCTTCTTTCCGGTTGCTTCTCTTGTTAGCTTCGGTTTCATTCCAGAGTTGTGAGGTTTCGCTCGACTGTTGCTCCATCTTCTTCTTGGACCCGTTCTTCTCCCTTGTGGAATCCCAGGCAAGATGATCATACCCTTGGATACCTTTACTACCATTGCCATGCTTAGTTGTCTCGATGCTATCGTTACATGTCGCGCTACCCATCTTTTATGTCAGCCTCTCCTTGTTGCCATGAAACCTCTAACCTTGACACCTTCCTAGCAAAACCACTGTTTGGCTATGTTACCCGCTTGCTCAGCCTCGCTTGCTCAGTCCCTCTTATAGCGTTGTTAGTTGCAGGTGAAGATGAAGATCGTTCCAGGAGGGAACTTGTTGTTGGATATATCACAATATCTATAATTATTATTAACACACCTATATACTGGGCATGGGTGGAAGGCTTGGCCTTTTGCTCGGTGTTTTGTTCCACTCATGCCACCTTAGGCGCCGATAAACCGGCATTATGTTCCTTGATTTTGCGTTCCTTACACGATGGGTGGATGGGGACCCCTTGACAGTTCGACTTTGAATAAAACTCCTCCAGCAAGGCCCAACATTGGTTGTAATTTGCCTCATAATAACAACTTAATTAAATAATTAAAATTGCATAGGGGGTCGCGTCCCCGAGGATTCTTAATTCTACATAGCAGGGGGGGGCAGTGCTGATGGTGTTGGTCCCAAACTAGAGTCACTTGCGGTACCACCCAGTTATCTGGGGTCTTCGGTACTGTACGTAGCGCTCATCCGGACGTGGCCTGAGACGAGATGCGCGCGGCTACTATCAGGGTGTCGGCACGCCGGGAGGTCTTGCTGGACTTGTTTTACCATTGTCGAAATGACTTGTGCTACCGGGATGCCGAGCCTGATCGGTTTTCCCTAAGATAAGGGGTGATGATATTATATTTATCACTTCAGCTAATCGTGAGAGCTTGTGATGGGCTAAGTTGGAACACCCCTGCAGGGTTATGAACTTTCGAAAGCCGTGCCCGCGGTTATGTGGCAGATTGGAATTTGTTAATGTCCGGTTGTAGAAAACTTGACAGATGATCCGAAGTAAAACACACAACTGTGTGAGTAACCGTGACTGTCTCTTTTCACTTTGAGAAGAGAACACGGTGGGGTTATGTTTGACCGTATGTAGTTAGGATCTTTAGCGATCACCTCTTTTGCGACCGTTTGCGTAGATGCTCTTCTCATTCTGGTACTCGTAAGTTAGCCACCATATATTGCTTAGTCGTTGCTGCAACCTCACCACTTTACCTCTTCCTACCCACAAAGCTTTGCTAGTCTTGTTACCCATGGTTATGGGATTGCTGAGTCCTCTGTGGCTCACAGTTACTACAACACCAGATGCAGGTTCAGCCGAGTTTGAAGCAGAAGCTGGTTCAAGTTCTTCACCAGGAGCTCGATGAAGAGTGTGGCCGTTTGCTTGTGACGTTTCGACGATCAGTAGTGGTTTCTACTAGGATTCGATCCTGACCTGTGGCTTTATGTTGTTTTGGTATCTTTCTTTTGGATCTTCACCCGTAGTCGGGTTGTGATGTTTTGTATGATGATTGCTTATGTAATGTATTGTGTGAAGTGGCGAGTGTAAGCCAACTATCTTCTTTTGCAATTTAATCCCTCTTTTACATGAGTCGTGCAAAGATACCAAACTTGAGATCATTCTAGGATGGGCTTATACCTTTAAGTCGTGCCTCGACACGTAATAGGTATAGTCCCATCCTGGGCATTACAACTTGTACCTTGAAATTTTAGTAAGGGATCATCTTATAATGCTATCGCCGTACCAATCAAAATAAGATACATAAAAAGATAAACATCACATGAAAACAAAAATATGTGACATGATATGGCCATCATAATCTTGTTCTTTTGATCTCCATCTCCAAAGCACCGTCATGATGTCCGTCGTCACCGGCTTGACACCTTGATCTTCATCGTAGCGTCGTGGTCGTCTTGCAAACTATTGCTTTCACTACTATCGCTAACTCATAGTGATAAAGTAAATCAATTAGATGGCATTCATATTTCATACAATAAAGAGACAACCATTAGGCTCCTGACGGTTGCTGATAATTTACAAAACATGATCATCTCATACAATAACGTATAACTCATCACGTCTTGACCATATCACATCACAACATGCCCTGCAAAAACAAGTTAGACATCCTCTACTTTGTTGTTGCAAGTTTTACATGGGTGATATGGGCTTCTAGCAAGAACCGTTCTTACCTATGCATCAAAACCACAATGGTGTTTCGTCAAGTTTGTTGTTTTAACCTTCAACAAGGACCGGCGCAGTCAAATTTGATTCAACGAAAGTAGGAGAAACAGACACCCGCCAGCCACCTTTATGCAAAACTAGTTGCATGTCTGTCGATGGAACCGGTCTCATGAACGTGGTCATGTAAGGTTGGTCCGGGCCGCTTCATCCAACAATACCGCTCAATCAAAATAAGACATTGGTGGTAAGTAGTATGACTATCACCGCCCACAACTCTTTGTGTTCTGCTCGTGCATATCATCTACGCATAAACCTGGCTCATGATGCCACTGCTGGGAAACGTAGCATGCAATTTCAAAAAAAATCATACGCTCACGCAAGATCTATCTAGTAGATGCGTAGCAACGAGGGGGGAGAGTGTGTCCACGTACCCTCGTAGACCAAAAGTGGAATCGTTTACTTAACGCGGTTGATGTAGTCGAACGTCTTCTCGATTCAACCAATCAAGCACCGAACGCACGGCACCTTCGAGTTTTGCAAACGTTCAGCTCGATGACGTCCCTCAATCTCTTGATCCAGCTAAGTGTCGAGGGAGAGTTCCGTCAGCACGACGGCGTGCTGATGGTGATGGTGAAGTCATCTGTGCAGGGCTTTGCCTAATCACTACGTGAATATGGCGTGAGGAGCAAACTGTGGAGGGGGGCGCCGCACACGGCTTGGAACAATTGATGTGTGTTGTAGCCGCCCCTCCCCACGTATATAAAGAAGAGAGGGGGAGGAGGCCGGCCCTAGGCGCGCCCCAAGTGGGGAGGAGTCCCACTTCGACTCCTAGTAGGATTCGGCCCCCCTTCCTTCTATTGGAGGGGGAAAGAGGGAAGAAGAGGGAGGAGGAGAAGGAAAGGGGGTGCCGCCCCCTTCTCCTAGTCCTATTCGTGTTCGAAATATGCCCTAGAGGCAATAATAAAATGGTTATTATTATATTTCCTTGTTCATGATAATTGCCTATTGTTCATGCTATAATTGTATTAACCGGAAACTGTAATACATGTGTGAATACATAGACCACAACATGTCCCTAGTGAGCCTCTAGTTGACTAGCTCGTTGATCAATAGATGGTTATGGTTTCCTGACCATGGACATTGGATGACGTTGATAACGAGATCGCATCATTAGGATAATGATGTGATGGACAAGACCCAATCCTAAGCATAGCACAAGATCGTGTAGTTCGTCTGCTAAAGGTTTTCTAATATCAAGTATTATTTCCTTAGACCATGAGATTGTGCAACTCCCGGATACCGTTGGAATGCTTTGGGTGTGCCAAACATCACGACGTAACTAGGTAGCAATAAAGGTACACTACGGGTAACACCAAAAGTATCTGTTGGGTTGGCACGAATCGAGATTGGGATTTGTTACTCCATGGGACGAAAAAGGTATCTCTAGGCCCGCTCGATAAGAGATCATCATAATGATCTCAATGTGACTAAGGAGTTGGTTACGGGATGATGTGCTATGGAACGAGTAAAGAAAATTGTCGGTAACAAGATTGAACAAGGTATAGGGATACCGACGATCGAATCTCGGGCAAGTATCATACTGGTAGATAAAGGGAATTGTATACAGGATTGATTGAATCCCCAACAACGTGGTTCATCCGATGAGATCATCGTGGAACATGTGGGAGCCAACATGGGTATCCAGATCCTGCTGTTAGTTATTGGTCGGAGAGATGTCTCGGTCATGTCTGCATGGTTCCCGAACCCGTAGGTCTTACACACTTAAGGTTCGGTGACGCTAGCGTTGTTATGGGAAATTGTATGTGGTTACCAAAAGTTGTTCGGAGTCCTGGATGAGATCTCAGACGTCACAGGAGTTCCAGAGTGGTCCAGAGGTGAAGATTTATATATGAGAAGTCCAATTTTGGTCGCTGGAATAATTTCGGGGGTTATCAGTATTGTACCAGGACCACCGAAAGATGTCTGGGGGTCCACCAGGTGGGGCCACCTGCCTCGGTCGGCCAAGTGGGCTGAACAAGGGTGGGAACCAGCCCCTGGTGGGCTGGTGCCCCCCCCCCGAAGGGCCCAAGGCGCCTAGGGTTAGAAACCCTAGAGGTGGGGGCGCCTCCTACCAAACTTGGGGGGGCAAGTCCCTCCTTGGCCGCCACCCCCCCTTGTAGATGGTATCTAGGGGGGTGGACCCCTCTCCCCTTCCCCTATAAATTGTGGGGGAGTGGGAGGGCAGCCGGACCCCTTCCCTGGCGCAGCCCTTCCCCCTCCCAACTCCCCTCCTCGTCCGAAGAGCTTGGCAAAGCCCTGCCGGAGAACTACAAGCTCCACCACCACGTCGTCGTGCTGCCGGAGCTCCTCCCCAACTTATCCTCTCCCTTGCTGGATCAAGAAGGAGGAGACGTCCCTGAGTTGTACGTGTGTTGAACGCGGAGGCGCCGTTGTTCGGCGCTTGGATCGGAATCGACTGCGATCTGAATCGCTGCGTGTACGACTAGACCAACCGCGTTCTAGTAATGCTTCCACTTTGCAATCTTCAAGGGTATGAAGAGGCACACCCCCTTCTCGTTGCTGGTTTCTCCAAAGATTGATCTTGGTGATGCGTAGATTTTCTTTTGATTTCTGCAATGATCCCCAACAGCGGTATCAGAGCTAGGTCTATTCATGGTTTCTATGCACGAGTAGAACACAAGTTGTTGTGGGCGTCGATTTTGTCAATTTGCTTGACACTACTAGTCTTATATTGATTCGGTGGCATTGTGGGATGAAGCGGCTCGGACCAACCTTACACGTATGCTTATGTGAGACCGGTTCCACCAAAGATGCACTAGTTGCATAAGGTGGCTGGCGGGTGTCTGTCTCTCCCACTTTAGTCGGATCGGATTCGATGAAAAGAGTCCTTATGATGGGTAAATAGAAATTGGCATATCAAGTTGTGGTTTTGGCGTAGGTAAGAAACGTTCTTGCTAGAAACCTATAGTAGCCACGTAAAACCTTGCAACAACAATTAGAAGACGTCTAACTTGTTCTTGCAGCATATGTCGTGTGATGTGATATGGCCAAAAGGATGTGATGAATGATATATGTGATGTATGAGATTGATCATGTT
Organism: Secale cereale; assembly: GCA_902687465.1. Lineage (NCBI taxonomy): Eukaryota > Viridiplantae > Streptophyta > Magnoliopsida > Poales > Poaceae > Secale > Secale cereale. The sequence goes on from LR738714.1 coordinate 463,086,104, forward strand.
CTTGTAATAGGAATCACAACTTGCATGTCGATGAGAATGACAATCGGCAGGAGCCATAGGAGTTGTCTTGTTTTATTGTATGACCTGCGTGTCAATGAAAACGCCATGTAATTACTTTACTTTATTGCTAACCTTTAGCCATAGTAGTAGAAGTAACAGTTGGCGAGACAACTTCATGAAGACACGATGACGGAGATCATGGCGTCATGCTGGTGACGATGATGATGATGGTGCCCCGAAGATGAAGATCAAAGGAGCAAAATAATATTGGCCATATCATGTCACTATTTGATTCCATGTGATGTTTATCATGTTTTACATCTTATTTGCTTAGAATCATGGTAGCTTAAATAAGATGATCTCTCACTAAAAAATTCAAGAATTGTGTTCCCCCTAACAGTGCACCATTGCTAAGGTTCGTTGTTCCGAAGCACCACGTGATGATCGGGTGTGATACGCTCTAACGTTCGCATACAACGGGTGTAAGACAGATTTATACACGCAATACACTTAGGTTGACTTGACGATCCTAGCATGTATAGACATGGCCTCGGAACACGGGAGACCGAAAGGTCGAACATGAGTCATATAGAAGATACGATCAACATGGAGATGTTCATCGTTGATGACTAGTCCGTCTCACGTGACGATCGGATATGGCCTAGTCGATTCGGATCATGTATCACTTAGATGACTAGAGAGATGTCTATTTGAGTGGGAGTTCATTAAATAATTTGACTAGATCAACTTAATTATCATGAACATAGTCTAAATATATTTACAATATGTCTTGTAGATCAAATGGCCCATGCTAATGTTGCCCTCAACTTCAACGCGTTCCTAGAGAAAACCAAGTTGAAAGACGATGGTAGCAACTATACATATTGGGTCCGTAACTTGAGGATCATCCTCATAGCTGACAACAAAGCATATGTCCTTGAAGCACCGCTAGGTGACGCACCCATTTTCCCAGCAACTCAAGACGTTATGAACGCCTGGCAGTCGCGTAGTGATGATTACTCCCTGGTTCAGTGCGGCATGCTTTACATCTTAGAATCGGGGATCCAAAAGCGTTTTGAGCAACACAGAGCATATGAGATGTTCCAAGAGCTAAAAATGGTTTTCCAAGCTCATGCCCGGGTCGAGAGATATGAAGTCTCCGACAAGTTCTATAGTTGTAAGATCGAGGAAAATAGTTCTGTGAGGGAGCATATACCCAAGATGTCTGGGTTGGACAACCGCTTGTCTCAGCTGGGAGTTAATCTTCCAGATGACTCGGTCATTGACAGAATCCTCCAGTCGCACCCACCTAGCTACAAGAGCTTTGTGATGAACTACAATATGCAAGGGATGGAGAAGTCCATTCCTGAGTTGTATTCAATGCTGAAATCAGCGGAGGTGGAGATCAAAAAGGAACATCAAGTATTGATGGTGAATAAGAACACTAAGTTCAAGAAAGGCAAGGGTAAAAAGAACTTCAAGAAGGACGACAAGGGAGTTGCCGTGCCCGGTAAGCCAGTTGCCAGGAAGAAGCCAAAAAATGGACCCAAGCCTGAGACTGAGTGCTTTTATTGTAAGGGAACATGTCACTGGAAGCAGAACTGCCCCAAGTACTTAGCGGATAAGAAGGCCGGCAACATCAAAGTTATATATGATATACATGTTATTGATGTGTACCTTACCAGCGCTCGTAGTAGCTCCTAGGTATTTGATATTGATGCAGTTGCTCACATTTGTAACACTAAGAAGGAGCTGCGAAATAAGCGAAGACTGGCGAAGGACAAGGTGACGATGCGCGTCGGAATGGTTCCAAGGTCGATGTGATCGTCATCGGCATGCGGCCTATACATCTACCTTCGGGGTTAGTTTTAAACCTCAATAATTGTTATTTAGTGCGAGCTCCGAGCATGAACATTGTATCTGGATCTCGTTTAATGCAAGATGGCTACTCATTTAAATTCGAGAATAATGGTTGTTCTATTTATATGAGAGATATGTTTTATGATCATGCCTGCTGGTCAATGGTTTATTTTTATTGAATCTCGAATATGATGTTACACATATTCATAGTGTGAATAGCAAAAGATGTAAGGTTGATCATGATATTGCCACATACTTGTGGCACTGCCGCCTTGGTCATATTGGTGTAAAATGCATGAAGAAACTCCATGCAGATGGACTTTTGGAGTCCCTTATTATGAATCATTTGACACGTGCGAACCATGCCTCTTGGGCCAGATGACCAAGACTCCGTTCTCCGGAACAATGGAGCGAGCAACCAACTTGTTGGAAATCATACATACTGATGTGTGCGATCCAATGAGCGTTGAGGCTCGCGGTGGCTATCGTTATGTTCTCACCCTCACTGATGACTTAAGTAGATATGGGTATATCTACTTAATGAAACACAAGTCTGAGACCTTTGAAAAGTTCAAGGAATTGCAGAATGAGGTAGAGAATCAACGTGACAGGAAAATAAAGTTCTTATGATTTGATCGTGGAGGAGAATATTTGAGTCACCAGTTTGGTACGCACCTAAGGAAATGTGGAATTGTTTCACAACCAACGCCGCCTAGAACACCTCAGCGTAATGGTGTGTCCGAACGTCGTAATCGCACTCTATTGGATATGGTGTGATCTATGATGTCTCTTACCGATCTACCGCTACCATTTTGGGGTTATGCTGTAGAGACTGCCGCATTCACTTTAAATAGGGCACCGCATAAATCCGTTGAGACGACACCGTATGGATTATGGTTTGGGAAGAAACCTAAGTTGTCGTTTCTAAAAGTTTGGGGATGCGATGCTTATGTCAAGAAACTTCAACCTGAAAAGCTCGAACCCAAATCGGAAAGATGTGTCTTCATAGGATACCCAAAGGAAACTATTAGGTACGCCTTCTACCTCAGATCCGAAGGCAAGGTCTTTGTTGCCAAGAATGGATCCTTTCTGGAGAACGAGTTTCTCTCGAAAGAAGTACATGGGAGGAAAGTAGAACTTGATGAGGTGATTGTAACCCATCTTGAACCAGAAACCAGCATAGCACAGGAAGATGTTTCTGTGGTGCCTGCACCGACTAGAGAGGAAGTTAATGATAATGATCATGAAACTTTGGATCAAGTTTCTACTGAACTTCGTAGGTCCACGAGGACACGTTTCACACTAGAGTGGTACGGCAACCCTGTCCTGGAAATCATGTTGTTAGACAACGGTGAACCTTCGAACTATGAAGAGGCGATGGCAGGCCTGGATTCCAACAGATGGCTTGAAGCCATGAAATCCGAGATAGGATCCATGTATGATAACAAAGTATGGACTTTGGCAGACTTGCCCCAGTGATCGGCAAGCCATAGAAAATAAATGGATCTTTAAGAAGAAGACTGACGTGGATGGAAATGTGACCATCTATAAGGCTCGGCTTGTCACTAAGGGTTATCGACAAGTTCAAGGAATTGACGACGATGAGACTTTCTCTCCCGTAGGGATGCTGAAGTCCGTCCGAATCATGTTAGCAATTGCCGCATTCTATGATTATGAGATCTGGCAAATGGATGTCAAAATGGCATTCCATAACGGTTTCCTTAAATAAGAATTGTATATGATGCCGCCGGAAGGTTTTGTCGATCCTAAGAATGTTGACAAGGTATGCAAGCTCCGGTGCTTCATCTATGGGCTGGTGCAAGCATCTCGGAGTTGGAACATCGTTTTGATGAAGTAATCAAAGCGTTTGGGTTCATACAAACTTATGGAGAAGCCTCTATTTACAAGAAAGTGAGTGGGAGCTCTATAGCATTTCTCATATTATATGTGGATGACATATTGTTGATGGGAAATGATATAGAACTTTTGGAAAGCATAAAGGCCTACTTGAATAAGTGTTTTTCAATGAAGGACCCTGGAGAAGCTGCTTACATATTAGGCATCAAGATCTATAGAGATAGATCGAGACGCCTCATTGGTCTTTCACAAAGCACATACCTTGAGAAGATATTGAAGAAGTTCAATATGGATCAGTCCAAGAAGGGGTTCTTGCCTGTATTGCAAGGTGTGAGATTGAGCATAGCTCAATGCCCGACCTCAGAAGAAGATAAAGAAAAGATGAGTGTCATCCCCTATGCCTCGGCCATAGGTTCTATTATCTATGCCATGTTGTGTACCAGACCTCATGTGAACCTTGCCATAAGTTTGGTAGGGAGGTACCAAAGTGATCCCGGAATGGAACACTGGACAACGTTCAAGAACATCTTGAAGTAGCTAAAAAGGACTAAGGATATGTTTCTCGTTTATGGAGGTGACGAAGAGCTCATCGTAAAGGGTTACTTCGATGCTAGCTTTGACACATATCCGGAGGACTACAAGTCACAAACCGGATACATGTATATTTTGAATGGTGGGGCAGTCAGCTCGTGCAGTTGCAAGCAAAGCGTCGTGGCAGCATCTACATGTGAAGAGGAGTACGTAGCAGATTCCGAAGCAACACGGGAAGGAGTCTGGATGAAGGAGTTCATCACCAACCTAGGAGTCATTCCAAGTGCGTCGAGCCCGATGACTCTCTTCTGTGACAACACTGGAGCTATTGCCATTGCCAAGGAGCCCAGGTTTCACAAGAAGACCAAGCACATCAAGCGTCGTTGCAACTCCATTTGTGGTTACATTCAAGATGGAGACATAGATATTTGTAAAGTACATACGGATCTAAATGTCGCAGATCCATTGACTAAACCTCTTCAACGAGCAAAACATGATCAACACCAGAACTCTATGGGTGTTTGATTCATCACAATGTAACTAGATTATTGTCTATAGTGCAAGTGGGAGACTATTGGAAATATGCCCTAGAGGCAATAATAAAATAGTTATTATTATATTTCCTTGTTCATGATAATTGTCTATTGTTCATGCTATAATTGTATTAACTGGAAACTGTAATACATGTGTGAATACATAGAGCACAACATGTCCCTAGTGAGCCTCTAGTTGACTAGCTCGTTGATCAATAGATGGTTATGGTTTCCTGACCATGGACATTGGATTTCGTTGATAACGGGATCACATCATCAGGATAATGATATGATGGACAAGACCCAATCCTAAGCATAGCACAAGATCGTGCAGTTCGTCTGCTAAAGCTTTCGTAATGTCAGGTATAATTTCCTTAGACCATGAGATTGTGAAACTCCCGGATACAGTAGGAATGCTTTGGGTGTGCCAAACGTCACAACGTAACTAGGTGGCTATAAAGGTACACTACGAGTATCCTCGAAAGTATCTATTGGGTTGGCACAAATCGAGATTGGGATTTGTCACTCCGTGTGACGGAAAGGTATCTCTGGGCCCACTCGGTAAGACATCATCATAATGAGCTCAATGTGACTAAGGAGTTGGTTACGGGATGATGTGCTATGGAACAAGTAAAGAGACTTGCAAGTAATGAGATTGAACAAGGTATAGGGATACCGACGATCGAATCTCGGGCAAGTATCATACCGGTAGACAAAGAGAATTGTATACGAGATTGATTGAATCCCCGACATCGTGGTTCATCCGATGAGATCATCGTGGATCATGTGGGAGCCAACATGGGTATCCGGATCCCGCTGTTGGTTATTGGCCGAAGAGATGTCTCGGTCATGTCTGCATGGTTCCCAAACCCATAGGGTCTACACACTTCAGGTTCGGTGATGCTAGAGTTGTTATGGGAAATTGTATGTGGTTACCAAAGGTTGTTTGGAGTCCTAGATGAGATCCCGGACATCACGGGGAGTTCCAGAGTGGTCTGGAGGTGAAGATTTATATACGGGAAGTCCAGTTTTGGTCGCCGGAATAATTTTGGGGGTTATCGGTATTGTACCGGGAGCAGCGAAAGGTGTCCGGGGGTCCACCAGGTGGGGCCTCCTGCCTCGGTGGGCCAAGTGGGCTGAACAAGGGTGGGAACCAGCCCCTGGTGGGCTGGTGCACCCCCGCCCCCCCGAAGGGCCCAAGGCGCCTAGGGTTAGAAACCCTAGGGGGTGGGGGCGCCTCCCACCAAACATGGGAGGCAAGTCCCCCCCTTGGCCGCCGCCGCCCCTTGTAGATGGGATCTAGGGGGCGGCCCCCTCTCCCCTTCCCCTAAAAATAGTGGGGGCTGGGAGGACAGCCGGACCCCTTCCCTGGTGCGGCCCTTCCCCCTCCCAACTCCTCCTCCTCCTCCTCCTCCTCCTCCTCCATAGAGCTTGGCGAAGCCCTGTCGGAGAATTGTAAGCTCCACTACCACGCCGTCGTGCTGCCGGAACTCCTCCCCAACTTCTGCTCCCCCCTTGCTGGAACAAGGAGGAGACGTCCCTGGGCTGTACGCGTGTTGAACGCGGAGGCGCCGTTGTTTGGCGCTTGGATCAGAATCGACAACGATCTGAATCACTGCGTGTATGACTACAACAATCGCGTTCTAGTAACGCTTCCGCTTTGTGATCTTCAAGGATATGAAGATGCACCCCCCCCCTTCTTGTTGATGGTTTCTCCATAGATTGATCTTGGTGATGAGTAGATTTTTTTTATTTCTGCAACGATCCCCAACAATTCGGTCTCCTTCCATGTGGGGGGCGCGCCACCCCTATGTGGGCTGGTGTGCCTCCGTCCCATGGCCCATAAGGCCCATAACTTCGCCCGGGGGGTTCCGATAAC
>LR738714.1:463092828-463181539 GCA_902687465.1 Secale cereale
CCCCCCCCCGGTACTCCGATATGTATCTGGTACCCCTCGGAACTCTTCCGGTGTCCGAATACTATCTTCCAATATATCATTCTTTACCTCTCGACCATTTCGAGACTCCTCATCATGTTCGTGATCTCATCCGGGTCTCCGAACAACATTCGGTCACCAAATCACATAACTCATATAATACAAATCGTCATCGACCATTAAGCATGCGAACCCTATGGGTTCGAGAACTATGTAGACATGACCGAGACACCTCTCCGGTCAATAACCAACAGCGGGACTTGGATGCTCATATTGGTTCCCACATATTCTATGAAGATCTTTATTGTTCAAACCGTTATGACAACATACGTTATTCCCTTTGTCATCAGTATGTTACTTGCCCGAGATTCGGTCGTCGGTATCTTCATACCTAGTTCAATCTCGTTACCGGCAAGTATCTTTACTCGTTCTGTAATGCATCATTCTGCAACTAACTCATTAGCCACATTGCTTGCAAGGCTTCTTACGATGTGCATTACCGAGAGGGCCCAGAGATACCTCTCCGATACTCGGAGTGACAAATCCTTATCTCGATCTATGCCAACCCGACAAACACAATCGGAGATACCTGTAGAGCAACTTTATAATCACCCGGTTACATTGTGACGTTTGATAGCTCACAAGGAATTCCTCCGGTATCTGTTAGTTTCATAATCTCATAGTCGGAGGAATATGTATTTGACATGAAGAAAGCAAAGTAATAAAACTGAACGATCAGTATGCTAAGCTAACGGATGGGTCTTGTCCATCACATCATTCTCATAATGATGTGATCACGTTCATCAAATGACAACACATGTCTATGGTTAGGAAACTTAACCATCTTTGATCAACAAGCTAGTCTAGTAGAGGCTCACTAGGGACACGGTGTTTTGTCTATGTATCCACACATGTATCAGGTTTCCGGTTAATACAATTCTAGCATGAATAATAAACATTTATCATGATATAAGGAAATATAAAATAACAACTTTATTATTGCCTCTAGGGCATATTTCCTTCATGTCAATCCCTTCACGGTCACTTGCAAAAGTGGAATCTGATAGAAATAGATAAACAAAAGATAAAAATATTTTTTGGGTTTTTGGTTTATAGATTGGAAAATAAAAGATTGCAAAATAGTAGATCGGAAACTAGTATGATGGAAAATAGACTCGGGGGCCATATGTTTCACTAGAGGCTTCTCTCTTGAAGGCAAATAATACGATGGGTGAACAAATTACTATCGGTCAATTTATAGAAATGCACAAAGTTATGACGATATCTAAGGCAATGATTATGCAATATAGGCATCACGTCCGTGTCAAGTAGACCGACATGATTCCGCATCTACTACTATTACTCCACACATCGACCGAAATGATTTTGCATCTAGAGTATTAAGTTCATGAAGAACAGAGTAACGCTTTTAGTAAGAGGACATGATGTATAGGAATTAACTCAAGCAATATGATGAAAACCCCATCCTTTTATCCTCGATGGAAACAATACAATACAATACATGCCTCGCTACCCCTACTTTGTCACTGGGCGAGGACACCGCAAGATTGAACCCAAAGCAAAGCACTTCTCCCATTGCAAGAAAAACCAATCTAGTTGGCCAAACAAAACCGATAGTTCAAAGAGAATTACTAAGATACCAAATCATGCATATAAGAATTCAAAGAAGATTCTAATAATATTCATAGATAAGCTGATCATAAATCTCCAATTCATCGGGACTCGACAAACACACCGCAAAAGAAGTTTACATCGGATAGATCTCCAAGAACATCGAGGAGAAGAAGTCATCTAGCTACTAGCTATGGAGCTATAGGTCTGTGGTAAACTACTCACGCTTCATAGGAAGGGCAATGGTGTTGATGTAGAAGCCCTCCATGGTCGAATACCCCTCCAACAGAGCACCGGAAAAGGCCTCCAGATGAGATCTCACGGGTACAGAAGGTTGTGACGGCGGAAAAGTGGTTTCGTGGCTTTTTTCCAAGGGTTTGGGAAATTTTGAGAATATATAGCAGGAAGAAGTAGGTCAGGGGGGTCACGAGGGGCCCACAAGGTAGGGGGACCCCCTGGGCGTGCCCTCCACCCTTGTGGCTGCCTCATGGCTCCTCTGACTTGGAGTGCAAGTCCCTTGGGTGTCTTCTGGTCCAAGAAAAATCATCCCGAAGGTTTTATTCCGTTTGGTATTCCTTTTCTGCGAAACTCAAAAACAAGGAAAAAACAGAAACTGGCACTAGGCTCTAGGTTAATAAGTTAGTCCCAAAAATAATATAAAATAGCATATTAATGCATATAAAACATCCAAAACAGATAATATAATAGCATGGAACAATCAAAAATTATAGATACGTTGGAGACGTATCATAACCCACCTCCTAAGAATAAATGTTATGAAAAGAGGTTTATTGCTAGAAAACATGGTAATGAAAGAGAACCATGGGTTCAGAAACCTATGCCTTTTCCAACTAAGCCACCTACGAATAAGGATGATGAATAATTTGAACACTTTGCTGAAATGCTTAGACCAGTCTTTTGCGTACTTGTTTGACAGATATTTTAAAGATGGCCCCATAAGCTAAATACATGAAAAGTATTGTCAGTAATAAAAGAAAGTTACCTGAAGCTGAATTTTCCACCATGCTTGCAAATTATTCTTTAAAGGATTCAGTAACTAAGAAGTTAGGAGATCCAGGAATACCTACTATACCATGCTCCATTAAAAGAAATCATGTCACTACTTTACATGATTTTGGAGCCGGTGTTAGTGTTACGCATTTATCTTTATATAAAAGACTTTATTTCAATAAGCTCACACCTACTGAAGTATCACTTCAAACGGCTAACAAATCAACTATCACACGTATTGGAATTTGTGAGGATGTGCCTGTTGTAGTTGCAAATGTTACTATCTTGGCAGACTTTGTTATACTTCATATGCTCGAGGACAACAACATGTCAATTATCCTTGGTAGACCTTTCCTGAATACCGCTAGGGCTGTTATTGATTGCAAAAAAAAAAGCAAAGTCACTTTTCATAGTAATGGTGTGGAGCATACGGTACACTTTTCTAAGAAACATTTTCAAGTGAATGGTATTAATGTTATTGAAAAGGCTTCGAGAATTACTGTTGGAAGTTTTCAACTCCCTCTTCCTATTGTCAAAAAGAAAAATCCCCGTCGAGGTAACTTGTTGTTATACGAAGATTCTTTGGTTTCATGTTACTCGGAAATAGTTTGTTAATAAGACTTTGTCAAACTTATTAATCGATTCTTTTTTAGGGGCATGTGGTTGACAAATTTAGTAAGCACAACATCTGCACCCACTGTTTACTCTCTGTTATTTAAAGTCAATAAGGTAGAAATGTCATGATTATCCTATTTTCTCAATTTCCCGTGCAATAAAAAATGACCAGAAAATAAAAGTTTTCAGAATGCCCTAAAAAATTTACATGATTTTTTTGTGGAATATTTAAGAATTTTTGGCACTGAACACACCCCAGGGGGTGCACCTATGACTCTGAGCCACAAGCTCATAGGGCGTGCCTACCCCCTGGGCGCGCCTAGTGGGCTTGTGGGTCCCACAATGACCCACTCACTTATCCCCACCGCCCATTCCCTTCTTATTCCTCCAGAAAAAATCACTAGCTTGCTAAACTTGTGTTCTTCCTCCTTTGCATGCAAAACTCGTGTTCCGAAACTATTTCTGGAGATCACTCTTCGGCATGTGACTCCTCCAATGGACCAATTGTTCTAGTGCTTTACATGTTTCTATTTCTTGTTGCCGCGGTGACCATGTTTTTTAGCTTGCATGTTGAATTTATATGGTCCAAAGTAGTTTTGATGCATGATATGGCCTGTAGATGCTTGCAGGAGTAGTTGCTATCAATTTTGTTGAGTTTGGTTCACTTTTATTTTGAGTCACTAAAAATTTCATAAATTTCCACAGGAAGAAAATGCTAAGGAACATGTTCCAAGGTGGTTCCTCGAGCAAGAGCTCTCCAAGCATTGCTATACGTGAGTTGGACCTCGAACCTCTGATACGTCCATTTTGCATCATGTTTTCCTACTGTTATTTATGATGTTTTTATGCATAATAATGACTTTTGGACAAATTCTAATGCCTTTTCTCTCATAATATGCAAGGTTTAGATCGAGAGGGAGAATATCGGCAGCTAGAAATCTGGACCTGAAAAAGCAACATCAGGCTACCTGTTATGCACAACTCCAAATGAGATGAAACTCCACGGGGATTTTTTATTGAATATATAAGAATTATTGGAGCAAATAACTACCAGAGGGGGCCCACCATGTGGGCACAACCCAGCTAGGCACGCCAGGGAGCCCAGGCGCGCCCTGGTGGGTTGTGCCCTCCTCGGCCCACCTCCGGTGCCCATCTTCTGGTATATAAGCCATTTTAGCCAAAAATAATTAAGGAGAGGACTTCCGGGATGGAGCGCCGCAGGCTCGAGGCGGAACCTGGGCAGGAGCTCTTTTGCCCTCCAGCAGAGCGATTCCACCGGGGGAACTTCCCTCCCGGAGGGGGAAATCATCGTCATCATCATCACCAACAACTCTCCCTTCTTGGGGAGAGCAATCTCCATCAACATCTTCAATAGAGCCATCTCCTCTCAAACCCTAGTTCATCTCTTGTGTTCAATCTATGTACCAGAACCTCAGATTGGTACCTATGGGTGACTAGTAGTGTTGATTACATCTTGTAGTTGATTACTATATGGTTTATTTGGTGGAAGGTTATATGTTAAGATCCATTATACTATTCAATATCCCTCTGATCATGAACATTTTTATCACTTGTGAGTAGTTACTTTTGTTCTTGAGGTCACGGGAGAAATCTTGTTGCAAGTAATCATGTGAACTTGATATGTGTTCGATATTTTGATGACATGTATGTTGTGATTCCGTTAGTGGTGTCATGTGAACATCGACTACATGACACATCACCATATTTGGGCTAACGGAATGCATTGTGGAGTAGTTATTAGATGATGGGTTGCTAGAGTGATAGAAGCTTAAACCCTAGTTTATGCGCTAATTCGTAAGGGAGTGATTTGGATCCAAAAGTTTAATGCTATTGTTAGATTTTATCTTAATACTTCTCGTAGTTTCGGATGCTTGCGAGGGGGTTAATAATAAGTAGGAGGTTTGTTCAAGTAAGAACAACACCTAAGCCCCGATCCACCCACATATCAAATTATCAAAGTAGTGAACACAAATCAAGCCAATATGATGAAAGTGACTAGATGAAATTCCCATGTGCCCTCAAGAACACTTTGCTTATTATAAGAAACCATTTTGGCCTGTCCTTTGCCACAAAAGAATTGGGCTACCTTGCTGCATACTATTTACCGTTACTGCTACTTGCCCGTTACAAATTATCTTGCTATCAAACTATCTGTTACCGACAATTTCAATGCTTGCAGACATTACCTTGCTGAAAACCACTTGTCATTTCCTTCTGCTCCTCGTTGGGTTCGACACTCTTACTTATCGAAAGGACTACGATTGATCCCCTATACGTGTGGGTCATCAACCTCCGCGGAAAGCCCTTGTGTGCCCGTGTGAAGGGCCGTCGAATTCTTTCATGACTCAAGCTGGTACTAAGTAGGAGTTTCACATGTACATGCATAATACTGGATTGACGAACTTCGTATCAGATAAGAGCCAATAGTATTATAATCTGACTGATACTTTTGTGCAGAAATTTGAGTATGTGCATCATCGGAATTCACATGATGTTATCTTCAACTTATATGATAACCCTTTCCGTATATCTATCAAAGAATTTTTTGACACTTGCAAAATTCCCTATTGGGTTATATGCACTGAACCTCGTAAATCTGATTGCAATGAATTCTTACTGAATATTACTAGGGGTGAAACTAGAGGCATAACACAGGCCACTACGAGGAGCATTCATTTTCTTGCTATACATTATTTTGCTCTGTTCATAGGTAGATGTATTAATGGTAAACACGATCCTAGCCATATTTGTGCCCCTGATTTGAGCATACTTAATAGTACGGTGTTGAAGGATAGACAATTTAACATGGGGGGCATTGTTGCATGTTGTTTACCTAATAATGCCTTAGTTGGTGATTTGTTTGGTGGGATTTATGCTACTCGCTTAGCCACTCATCTAGTGATACCATGTTGCCGCCTTGTTTTCTTGATTATGATGCTATGGAATGCCACCAATTCCTTGAGAGGAACGACTCTCCATTCAAATACAAGCTAATCTTTAACAAGCATGTTTTCCATATTACTTTGTCTGCTCCTGCCTTCTTCAATTTCTAGGAAAAACATAGACATTACATACTTGAGGAGGAGGCAGAGGAGTATGAGAGGGCGGTGGAGACTGCTCGCCTTAATGAAGTAGCTCGGCAAGCTGTAGCTGCTGCGCTTCAGTACAACCTGAACTTCAACTATAAATAATACCCAGTCCATCAGGGGTCGTAGAACAACTTAGGCCAAAAGCCTAAGCTTTGGGGAGTACGTATTTCTTACCAACATTACATTCATGTACCGCACATTTCATTCCAGTTGTCGGTGTTCATCCTTTTTCATTGTATATCCATGCTAGTTTTAGTTGCGCTTTCTTCTAGTGTGTTTGAAAAACTCTCAAACTCCAAAAACATTTCTCATTTATTTTTGTTTTTTCTTCCTTGTTTAGTTAGTATGTAGTATTAAAAACCCAAAATATTTCTTGTTCTTCTTTTACTTGTTGGGAGCTTTCCCATGTAAATAGCTTTTCTGTTTTGTTAATTTGCTCTCTTCAAAAAAACAAAAACTCCTAGAAAATATTCCAATGTGTTTCTCTGAAATTCTCTTATTTTCTTTGAGTTGTCGTAAGGACAATAGCACGATGAACATGTCGAGTGGGTCTCATGTTCATTATTGATGATCTAACAAAGATCCCATATTACCCTATCTTCTCATTTGATTCTTTTTTGCAGATTTCAGCTTAGTACACGACACACTTGCACTATTATTATTTTCATATCATTCGACCATGCAAGTGAAAGGAAATAATGACATTGATTTGATGAAGTGATTGAGATGAACAAAAACTGGTATGAAGTCCACGTGTTTTCGTTTTTGCAAATATGTTTAGCTCATTGTTTCTGATTTAGTACTATCATGAGTAAACAAGCTTGTGATGAAAATTAGATATTATAGTTGCTCATGCCATCTTAAATAGCTACGAGTGGATAATGATTTATCTTGAGTGTTAACATGCATTAAAATGGTTATGATGTAGTATGATTGTATGGTCTCTCCATCTGAATGATTTGAGTGGCTTGACTTGGCACATGTTCATGCATGCAATTGATTCAAAGCCAATAATAGCCTATATGATATTTATGTTTATGGCATTTGATATCCTACTTATGCTCGTATTCAATGTTAAATATTCTCAATGCATGTTTATGACCATTTTTGCTCTCTAGCTGATCGCTTTCAATCTATTTGTTAGCCTTCGCCTATATTAAGCGGGAATATTGTTTGTGCCTCGAAATCCCTAAAACCCAAGTTCCGCCATTCCAAGTAAATTTGCATGTGCCGCCTCTAAACATTAAAATAAGCATCTGTTTTGTGTGCCCGTTGTCGGTGTCAAAACCGGCGGATCTCGGGTAGGGGGTCCCGAACTATGCATCTGAGGATCGATGTAACAGGAGGCTGGGGACACGATGTTTACCCAGGTTCAGGTCCTCTCGATCGAGGTAAAACCCTACTTCCTGTTATATTAATATGGATGAATATGATTACAAGAGTTGATCTACCTCGAGGAATTGGCTAAACCCTAAAGTTTAGCCTGTGAGGATTTGAGATTCTCCGTTAGCCTCTACAGACTAAACCCTCTCGTCTATATACACACTGGAGGGGCCTAGGGTTTGTACATACCATCTTGCAAAGGAAGGAAAGCTTACACCTGAACCTAAAACCTGCCACTATACGAATATAGGAGTCCTATTCGGATACGAGAGATGATCTTCGACTATGATCTTCACGGCACACCAGTCCAGCCCACCAAGAGTTATGTGGCCTCCCAAGGACCCCTCGATCCAGGACTCCCTTAGTAGCCCCTGAAGTTGACTTCAATGACGATGAGTTTGGCTTCCGTATTGTTTTCGGTGTTGCAAGGCGAGTTCCTTCTTCCGAATATATCTTCTGCAAAAAGGAGTATTGCGTTCGACTCTGAATGGTTAGTACAACCCTTAGCCTCGAAGGCAAGGCTCTTTAAAAGAAAATGAATTGTGCATCTTTACTGACAACTTTTGGGTGAAGCATCACGTCCAACCGACTAACTTATCGAACCGTTTTATTTGGTCCTAGTTTCACGTTTCGAGGTATATCCTCATTGACACGTCCCATCGGAATAGAGATCGCGCCCGCTTATTGTGGGATCCTTATCAATATGACGTAAGCACCCACGCCGTGCATTACGCACGGCCGCTTTGGGAACCGGCGAGGTTTATGGCTAAAGTGGGGGGACGCTCTGTATTCACAGCGTTATAAAAGGACATTTATCCCTTTCATCAGCCACACGCCTTCCTCAAGCTCGAGCTCTCCAATCTCCCTTGCCCCTGTATTCTCATCTCCTACGCCTTCTGCTCCTCGTTACTCAACCACTACTCCCCTTCCTAGCAATGGTTGGATCCGGTGCTAGGGGCAAGTGGGAAGCTTCCACAGTCACAGAATAGACCGTGGAGGATCTATGAAGCACGGGCTATCTCGTCGCCACTATTGCGCACTGAGTCCCTTCCAAGGGTCAGATGATTCCCGTCCCTGAGGCGGGTGAGAGGGTAGTGTTCACTTCCCATTTTGTCACGGGGCTAGGGTTTCCACTCCACCCCTCTGTTCGGGGTCTTTTGTTCTTCTACGGGCTAGATTTCTATGATCTAGCCCCGAACTCAATCCTTCACATATCCGCTTTTATAGTGGTGTGTGAAGCTTTCCTCCGCATCCCTCCACACTTCGGCTTATGGCTCAAAACCTTCAACGTGAAGCCGAATGTGGTGGCCGGATAGCATGCGGAGTGCGGGGGCGCTATGATTAGCAACCTCCCGAATGCAACTTGGCCCAAGGGCTCATTCGTGGAGACGAATAAGGTCTGGCAGCAGGAGTGGTTCTACATCACCGAACCCCGTGATGCCAAATTGGCGGCGGAGCCTGGTTTCAGATCCGGATCCCCGGAGAGGCTGACCCCTTGGACCAAAAAGGGTCTGGACTGGGGGTCTACCAGTGAAGTGACGACTCTTGTGAGCCACGTGTCCGGCATGATGTCCAAGGGACACCTGCTCTCCTCCGTTGTAATGCCCCGGATTTAATACTTTCCCTTTTGGGTGTATAATATATCTCCGGCTTCATCTATTTCCATTTCGGGTTCTTTGTCTTTCGGGCTTTCGTCGTTTTGTTGTGTGAGTGTGTGGCATTCATTCATATCATGTAGACATGTGCATTGCATTGCATTTGTGTTGTGGGTTGCTTCCGGTTCGTCGTGTTTCTTCCCGTTGTCTGTTTCGCGTTCCGGAGCTCCCTCACGTGTCCGTGACGTCCCGTAGGCCTACTTTGTTGTTCGGGCGTTTTACGTTACCGGTGTGCCGCGAGGTTGTGTTGTGTGTTGTTGTTTTGTTGTGTGCAACCCGCCTCTCAAATCTCGTCTCGTTTGGACTCCGTTGACTTTTCCATCCGTTGCTCGTGTGGGCCCGAAGTGCCTTCACTTCGTGTCCCGGAAACATCCCTGCTGCTTTCTTTTATCTCCGTCTAGGCCCTTTAAAAACTATCCCCGCGATCGGATCCGTCGGATCGCGATCGGAGGGCTCCTAGCGCCCCTAAACTCTCCCTAACCCTAAAATTCTGCTACATATAGACCCCTAGTCTATTTTGGGCATCTCCTTCTTCTTCCTCCTCTCTCCCCCTAAAAATTGTGGATCCAACCAACCCCCTCTCTGCCTTTTGGGAGATCCTTCCCGGATCCCGAGGAGGCCAGCCGCCAGATCCAGCCGATCGAGCCAGCGCTAGCGCGCTGGGATCCTGTTTCCCTCGACGCCAGGTCAACCGTCGCAGCGGTCGAAGGCCGAGCCGCCGCGGCCTTTCCCTCCGTCGCCCGCTTCGAACGAGGCCCGCATCGGGGACCACTTCCCTGCCAAGTCGCGCCGCTCGCCTCTCTGTCCCGGCCCAGGACGGGATCTCCGCTGCGGCCCGCTCGCCTCTTCGCCTCTTCGCCAACTCGCCAGTGCGCTCGGGCCGCGTCTCCGGTGGGCCGCCGCCTCCCCACCGGCCCAGGCAGGCCGCGCGCGCCGCCGCCGCAAGGGCCCTTGCCAGGCCTCCTCGCGGGCCCAGTCCACCGGGCCGCCTCTGCCCCAGCCACCGCGGGCCGCCGCCGCGCCACCGGGCCGCCTCTTCTTCCAGATCTGGGCCGCCGCCGCTACAGTTCCGCCAGATCCGGCCCGCGTCCGTTTTTTTTTCAGATCCAGAGGTTGACCCTAATTTTCCACTAAGTCCTCAGATCTGTTTATCTAAGATGCGATATTTGAACTGCCCTAACTTGGTGCCTGTTGCTCCGTTTTGCGCGTGTGATATGTCCAGATGTTCGTGGAGATGTCCTCTACGTTTTACCTGTTGTAGTCATGCATGTTAGATGTCATCTAGACACTTGTTTTGCTGTTGCAAGAGTGCATCGTGATATAAACTGCTGTTATGTGTTATTTTCATGCCACCTTTGACATGTGATATCTTTTAGCTCGTTTGTCCAAACGATGCAAATGACATGTCCACGTGTTCGTCTTGCCACGAACTACATGTTGTGTGTGATAGGTTGCATGGTAGATTTATTATTGCCTTGTTATCATCGTTGCAAAGTGCCATGTTCATATGTTGTGTTTTCACTTGTTATGAAATGCCATCTTGTTGAGCTCGTTGCAATCGTTGTGTTCACCTCTATGATGCATGCTTGTGTGTTTCGGGATCACCTTCATATGCACTTTGATGAGGTGCTTACCCTTTGCCATGTTTAGTTTCGAGGTGACTTAAACATGCTCTTTTGTGTGCTATGATGTTATTGCTGTTTTAGGACTTAGTGAATTTTCACTAAGTCTGAAATCTGTAACGTTTCGATGCCATGTTCGTGTGATGTTGTAGGACAAAGCATGATAGTTTTGGGGTGGATTTTGATTGTTCCTTGTAGTATATATTGTTGTCTTTCCATCCATGTCCTCACATGTCCTTTTGAGTGGCTGTAGCATGTTTATCTTTTGCTCTAAAGTTTCAATAAAATTCTGCTGCCAGAATTTTATTGCAAAGTTCAATATGTCCAAGATCATTGCTATTGATCCGTGACTCCGTTGGGGGTGCACTTTGGACCTAGTTGCTGTACTATATATGTAGTTTGTGTTCAAGTCCCTTTGCCATGCTTTTGGGTGCTGTAGATTAATTATTTTGAGCTCCAAAGATGCTATGTTGCTGTAATTTTCAGTTTTCGCTCAAATCTTGTTTCGGGCATAACTTTTAGCCCGTAACTCCGATTTCAGCGAATCTCATATCAAACTTGGGTGTTTTTCTGTGTAGATTAATAATATCAGCTTGTTATCTTGTTTTGAGGTGTTTTGCTTGAGTGATGTTTTACGTGCTCCATGTGCATCTTTAGTGCATCCATCATGCATTCATGTTTTTCGAGTGCGCATTGCATTTTGTTGATTGGTGCTTGGTGTGTTTGTTGTGTTTAGAGCCGGAAGCTGAGACCGGGTACGAAGTTGAGCACGAGTTTTCCAGCGAGGTTGAGCACGAGGACCCTTCTTTCGATCCGAACGTCCTCTCTTCAGGCAAGATGACCGAACCCCGATAACTTTACTATCTTTGCCTATTGCTAGTAGTCTCGATCTATAGTTTTGCCTCGATGCCCATGTTCTTCTTGTCAGCCTCCTACTTGTAACCAATTTCCATGTTTAACCACCCTACCTATGCAAACCGTTGCTTGGCTAAGTACGCTTCGCTCAGCCCTTCTTATAGCGTTGCTAGTTGCAGGTGAAGATCGAAGATGCTTGCTTCATGTTGAAGTTTGGTTGGGTTATATCACACTATATAAATGCTTTAAATGAAATCATCTATATATTGGCAAGGGTGGAAGGCTAAGCCTTTTGCTTGGTGTTTTGTTCCACTCATGCCGTTAGGATCCGTATAAGCCGGTTTTACGTTCCTTGATTATGCGTTCCTAACACGGTTGGGGTGTATGGGACCCCCTCGATAAACCGCTAAGTGCTAAGTCTTTTCCAGCAAGTCCCAACATTTGGTACTATTTGCCTCATAATAACAACTTAAATAATTTAATTAAAATTGCATAGGGGGTCATGTCCCCGAGGATTCTTAATTCAACATAGCAGGGGGGGCCAGTGCCGATGGTGTTGGTCCCAAACGGGGAGCCTGCGGGAACCACCACGGGGAAACTCGAGGATTGGGTCCTGTAGCTTCGCCCATCCGGTCGTGTCCTGAGACTTAGATACGCGCCGCTACTATCAGGGTGTCGACACGCCGGGAGGATTTGCTGGATTAGCCTTACCTTAGCTCGGTATATCTTGAGCACGGGATTCCGAGGATACTCGGGTCTTCCCACTTTGGAGTTGCGACTCCGCGGATCGTGGGCTTGTAATGGGTCAAGTTGGAACACCCCTGCAGGGTTTGAACTTTCGAAAGCCGTGCCCGCGGTTATGTGGCAGATGGGAGCTTGTTAATTCCGGTTGTAGATAACTTGACACAAGGATACTAATACACTACCAGCGTGTGTTCCGTGACTGTCAGTTTCCGAATAGGGATTCGGGAGTTGAACACGGAGGGGTTATGTTTGTGAGCTCGTAGCTAGGATCACTTCGTGATCACTTCTCGCCGATGCCTTCTCTTCTCGCTCTCACTTGCGTAAGTTAGATGCTAGTTGCTGCTGCAGACTTGTTCTTTCTTCAGCCTTCCCTCACCTAAAGGCTTAAATAGTTCTGTTACCCGGGAACGGGATTGCTGAGTCCTCTGTGGCTCACAGTTACTTCACACACCAGATGCAGGTCCAGCTGTGAGCTATCCAGGTGATGGCACCGAGCTGGATTGGGAGTACGACGAAGAGCGTAGTCGGTACTACGTGCGCTACCCGGACGATCAGTAGTGGAGTCTCTTACTAGGATTCGATCCGCCTGTGGTTGTTTTATCTGAGTTTGGTACTTTGACATTTGGCTTTTGCCCTTAGAGGGTTGTAGTGATCTTAATGTTTGATGTTTGAGACTTGTACTGTAATTCTGTGACGTGGCGAGTGTAAGCCAACTATTTTCAGTTTACTATCCCTTCTTTTACATGAGTTGTGCAAAGATTACCAAACTTGAGATCATTCTAGGATGGAATTATGCCTTTAAGTCGTGCCTCGACACGTAGGAGGTATAACTCCATCCTGGGCATTACAAGTTGGTATTCAGAGCCTTCTCCGACCTAGGAGCCCCCACTGTTTGATCGAACCGTTGACGGTTGAGTCTAGGCACACACTGAAAACTTTTTGAGTCCTATATTATATCGGAGAGTAGGATTTCTTTGCTTCTCATCCCCTTTCTCTCTGGTGAGGACTCCTGACGTCTACTCTTGTCTCTCCTATCTTCAAAATTTGCACAATTTTTTTTTAGG
Organism: Secale cereale; assembly: GCA_902687465.1. Taxonomy (NCBI): domain Eukaryota; kingdom Viridiplantae; phylum Streptophyta; class Magnoliopsida; order Poales; family Poaceae; genus Secale; species Secale cereale. The sequence continues at coordinate 463,106,538 of LR738714.1, forward strand.
AATCCCGCGAGTATTCTGGGATTGTTTCGATGTTCTTGTGACAAGGATATTGTTCTCGATGCCTCCTGTTACCGAGGAGTTGAGCTTCGGGGTATCATTGTAACAAGCATATCGCGACAGTACTAAATACTTAAGACGGCCGACATCGAAAATCTCCCCTATACGGCCAGTGGCAAGATAACCCCGACATCACCCAGTACTGGGGAGGTAGTTCGGGAGTATTGCCATAGCTTGTTATAGTGGATGCTTTTCGAAGGTCCGAGGTACACAGTTCCGAGAAAGGCTGGTTATGTGTTGAAGGATGGATACACCTGGATGTAGGTTAGAGTTGATTGCGCGGTGCTTCCCATGTATCCCCAACACCTGATTGCATAACTGGAATTTTTCGGAAAACTATAGGTGGGTTTTATCCAGTAGATCGTAGGCATTCTTCCAACGAATGCAGGTTAGTGAGTTCGGGGTTCGACATTGAGTGAAGGAGTTATATGACCGATGTTACTATCAGGAGTTGCATCTTAAAGGGTCCTTGGCTATGCTGATCCGGGGATTGCAAAACCTTTTCGTAACGCGTTCATATGCTTTCAGCACAAAGATGTTCGAACGAAACTCCTCTCTTGTGTTTGTTCCTTTCCGTACCTTGTTGTTTTATTATTTTATCCTTTTGATCCCTATGTGGCTTCTCGTGAAGACTGATGTTATCAATTAACTGAGAAATATCATTCGTTCCTCTTGTTCGGATGATTTCATTCGTTCTTATTGTTCGAATGATTATTGTGAAGACTTGTTGCAATTCATTCCATTGATTCAGCTTATTCTTTTTGACAATCAATTGCTGATTCATGGTCATCTCTTACAGGATGGCTCCGAAAAGGGTTCCGAATGCCAACCCAGAGGGTGAAGAGGTCCCAGAACGTCCTCCTTCCCCTCCTCCTCCGCCTGAGGCTTGGAGAGCAATTATGCAGACTACTGCTCAGAACACTCAGTTGATGATGCAGATGATGCAGCAAATGCAAGCTATGCAAGCTAATCAAGCTAATCAGGGCGTTCCAATGAACCAAGGCAACTTCTTCCAGCTGCACCATGCTACTCTCAACCAGTTCTTGGCCAACAATCCTAAAGCTTTCAGTTACTGTGTCGACCCTCTTGATGCTGAAGATTGGCTAACCGATATCAAGAAGCATTTTGAGTGCAGTAACGTGAAAGAAGATGACTATGTGAAGTTTGCAGCCTTCCAACTGAAAGATCAAGCAGCTGACTGGTGGCAGCAGTACAAAGACTCAAGGCCGGGTCAAGTGATCTCTTGGGAGAATTTCTGCAAGGATTTCCGCTCGCATCACATTCCTACAAGTGTCATCGAGGGTATGCGTGAGCAATTCCGCAACCTCAAGCAGGGCTCCATGACAGTCTATCAGTATAATGTCAAGTTCCAAAACCTCGCTCGCTATGCAAAGCAAGACATTCCTGATGCAAAGAGCAAAATCTATCAGTTCCGTGGAGGTCTCAAAGATGAACTTCAGCTTGCTCTCACTTTGTTCGAGCCAGACGAATTCGATAAGTTCTATAACATGGCTTTGAAACAAGAAGCAGCTCAGCTTAAGATGGAGGCTTCTAAGAAGAGAATTCGAGATGCTGTTCACTCTACCTCATCGTCTCAGTTGGCTGCGAAACAACAGAAATTCTGGCTTCCTCCTCCTCCAGTGATTCGAGCTCCATACAACAACTCCAGCAACTTCAACAACTCCAACAACAAGAACTCTAGTGGTCGTGGTTTCTCCCACCCACCCAACTCCAACAAGCAGTCCAAGTAGCAGTTCCAAGCTCCAAGACTAAATGCTCCTCCTACCCGTCCGCTCTCTGAGGTGACTTGCTACAAGTGTGGCCAGAAGGGTCATTATTCCAACAAGTGCAACAACCCAAGGCGCCTTCCGCCTCCTCCTCCTGTCGGTACCGCTATGGTCAAGCATGATCCAAAGGCAGCAAGGGTTAATCTGATGAATGCAGCACAAGCGGAGGCTTCTTCTGATGTCATTTTGGGTAACCTTCCAGTGAACTCTTTTCCAGCTAAAGTGTTATTTGATTCGGGTGCATCATGCTCTTTCATGTCTCAACCATTTGCAACCAAGCACAGTATTGCCACTTCAAATTTGCCTCAGAGGTTGCAAGTTATTTCTCCAGGGAGACGTATGTCTTCTACTGTCTATGCTCCGGATGTTTCCATTCGCATGGGAGATTATCGTTTTATGGCTAAACCGGTGGTTCTTGGTCATTCTGACATCGACCTCATTCTCGGAATGGATTGGCTTTCTCAGCACGATGCTCACATTGATTGTGCTCAAAAGGAAGTCAAGTTGACTCATTCTGATGAAGATGTGATTATCTTCGCCTCCAGGGATAATACTATTCGGCTTTTCTCTCTTAATGATAAGGGTGAAATTAATGCCATAGAGCAAATTCCAGTGGTGAACGAATATCAAGACGTCTTTCCAGAAGAACTTCCAGGCATGCCTCCACACCGTCAGGTGGAGTTTGTCATTGAACTCGAGCCGGGCACCGAACCTGTTTGCCGGCGTCCATACAAGCTCTCTTCAGATGAATTGAAGGAATTGAAGAAACAGTTGGATGAACAGGAGCGTATGGGTCTCATACGGCCTAGTACATCTCCGTGGGGCTGTGGCGTCTTATTTGTCAAGAAGAAAGATGGCACGGAGCATCTCTGTGTTGACTACCGGCCATTGAACAAGAAGACGATTAAGAACAAGTATCCGCTCCCCAACATCAACGAACTCTTTGAGCAGCTCAAAGGAGCTAAAGTATTCTCTAAGCTTGACCTCCGAATGGGCTATCATCAAATTCGCATTCGCGAGGAAGACATTCCCAAGACGGCCTTCAGAACGAGCTACGGTTCATACGAGTATACCGTCATGTCCTTCGGTCTCGCCAATGCTCCTCCTACCTTTTCAAGGATGATGCATTACATCTTCAACCCCTATACTGGCGAATTCGTGCTTGTGTATCTGGATGATATTCTGGTGTTTTCCAAGAATGAAGAAGATCACGAAAAGCACTTGCGTCTGGTTCTTGATCGACTCCGAGAGCATAAATTCTATGCCAAGTTCTCCAAGTGCGAGTTTTGGCTCGATAAGGTTTTGTACCTGGGCCACATTATCTCAGCTGACGGTATTGCGGTTAATCCCGAGAAAGTTGAAGCAATTATCAACTGGGAAGCTCCTCAGAACGTCAAGCAGCTCCGCAGTTTTCTGGCTCTTGCCAGCTATTGCAGAAGGTTTGTGGAGAATTTCTCCAAGATTGCCAAGCCTCTTTCCAACCTCCTTCAGAAGAATGTCAAATACTTTTGGTCTCCCGAGTGTGAAGTGGCATTCAAAACCCTCAAAGAGAAGCTTGTTTCCGCTCCAGTTCTGATTCCTCCAGATGAATCCAAGCCCTATGAAGTGTTCTGTGACGCTTCTCTTCAAGGTCTTGGTGGTGTGCTTATGCAAGAGAAGAGAATTGTGGCATACACTTCTCGTCAGCTAAAGCCAGCTGAGAAGAACTATCCCACACATGATCTCGAGCTAGCAGCTGTGGTACATGCTCTGATTACGTGGAGACATCTGTTGTTGGGCAGAAAGGTCGACATCTTCACTGATCACAAGAGCTTGAAGTACATCTTCACACAGCCGCACCTGAACCTCCGCCAGACTCGTTGGGTCGAGATGATCCAAGAGTACAACCCCAGCATTGAGTACACTCCAGGCAAGGCGAATGTGATTGCAGATGCTTTGAGCAGAAAGGCATATTGCAACAGCCTTCTTATCAAGCCGTACCAGCCTGAGCTTTGTGAAGCTTTCAGGAAGCTCAACCTTCAAGTTGTTCCGCAGGGTTTTCTTGCAAATCTCCAAATTGCTCCTACCTTGGAAGATCAAGTCCGTGAGGCCCAGCTCACTGATACCATGGTGAAGAAGGTGAAACATGGGATTGCAAAGGGCACTCCAAAATACAAGTGCTTCCGTGTTGATGAGAGAGATACCTTGTTCTTCGAGGACAGACTCGTTGTTCCCAAAGGTGATCTCAGGAAGCTCATAATGGAAGAAGCTCATGATTCTCTCCTTTCCATTCATCCTGGCAGTTCCAAGATGTACCAAGACCTCAAGCAGTCTTACTGGTGGACACGCATGAAAAGGGAGATTGCCCAATTCGTGAATGAATGTGATGTATGCCGAAGAGTGAAAGCAGAACATCAACGTCCAGCCGGTCTTCTCCAACCTCTTCCTATTCCCGAGTGGAAGTTCGACCACATTGAAATGGACTTCGTCACTGGCTTTCCTAAATCTAAGCGAGGCAATGATGCTATCTTTGTGGTGATTGACAAGCTTACCAAAGTCGCTCACTTTCTTCCAGTCAAAGAATCAATCAATGCAGCTCAACTTGCAGAGCTGTACACTTCCAGAATTGTGTCCCTACATGGCATTCCTCAAGTGATATCCTCAGACCGTGGCAGCTTGTTCACATCAAGGTTCTGGGACTCCTTTCAGTCCGCCATGGGCACGAAGATCAGGTTCAGCACTGCATTTCACCCTCAGACTAGTGGTCAAGTCGAGCGTGTGAATCAGATTCTAGAAGATATGCTCAGAGCCTGTGTCATCTCCTTCGGTATGAAATGGGAGGACTGTCTTCCATTTGCCGAGTTCTCTTACAACAACAGCTTTCAAGCAAGTGCAGGCAAAGCATCTTTTGAAATTCTCTATGGCAGAAAGTGTCGTACCCCTCTCAACTGGTCTGAAACAGGTGAACGCCAACTCCTTGGCAATGACTTGATCTCAGAAGCCGAAGAAATGTGCAAAGTCATACGTGAGAATCTCAAGGCCGCTCAGTCGCGTCAGAAGAGCTACTATGACGGAAAGCATCGTGATTTGGCTTTCGACATCGGTGATCATGTCTATCTCCGAGTTTCTCCGATGAAAGGAACCCAAAGATTCGGTATCAAAGGAAAACTTGCTCCTAGATACGTCGGGCCTTTCAAAATTCTTGGCAAAAGAGGCGATCTAGCCTATCAGCTCGAGCTCCCTTCCAACTTTGCAAATGTTCATGATGTCTTCCATGTGTCTCAACTTCGCAAATGCTTCAAGGCACCTGAGCGCATGATTCCGTTTGAGGAGATTGATCTTCAACAAGACCTTTCCTACCGAGAGCATCCAGTTGCCATTCTCGAAGAAACCGAACGCAAGACTCGCAACAAGTCCATCAAGTTTCTGAAAGTCAAGTGGTCACATCACACAGACCGAGAAGCTACCTGGGAACGAGAAGATCATCTTCGTTCCGAGTACCCTTCCTTTTTCCAATCCTAGATCTCGGGACGAGATCTTTTTGTAGTAGAGAAGAGTTTGTAATGCCCCGGATTTAATACTTTCCCTTTTGGGTGTATAATATATCTCCGGCTTCATCTATTTCCATTTCGGGTTCTTTGTCTTTCGGGCTTTCATCGTTTTGTTGTGTGAGTGTGTGGCATTCATTCATATCATGTAGACATGTGCATTGCATTGCATTTGTGTTGTGGGTTGCTTCCGGTTCGTCGTGTTTCTTCCCGTTGTCCGTTTCGCGTTCCGGAGCTCCCTCACGTGTCCGTGACGTCCCGTAGGCCTACTTTGTTGTTCGGGCGTTTTACGTTACCGGTGTGCCGCGAGGTTGTGTTGTGTGTTGTTGTTTTGTTGTGTGCAACCCGCCTCTCAAATCTCGTCTCGTTTGGACTCCGTTGACTTTTCCATCCGTTGCTCGTGTGGGCCCGAAGTGCCTTCACTTCGTGTCCCGGAAACATCCCTGCTGCTTTCTTTTATCTCCGTCTAGGCCCTTTAAAAACTATCCCCGCGATCGGATCCGTCGGATCGCGATCGGAGGGCTCCTAGCGCCCCTAAACTCTCCCTAACCCTAAAATTCTGCTACATATAGACCCCTAGTCTATTTTGGGCATCTCCTTCTTCTTCCTCCTCTCTCCCCCTAAAAATTGTGGATCCAACCAACCCCCTCTCTGCCTTTTGGGAGATCCTTCCCGGATCCCGAGGAGGCCAGCCGCCAGATCCAGCCGATCGAGCCAGCGCTAGCGCGCTGGGATCCTGTTTCCCTCGACGCCAGGTCAACCGTCGCAGCGGTCGAAGGCCGAGCCGCCGCGGCCTTTCCCTCCGTCGCCCGCTTCGAACGAGGCCCGCATCGGGGACCACTTCCCCGCCAAGTCGCGTCGCTCGCCTCTCTGTCTCGGCCCAGGACGGGATCTCCGCTGCGGCCCGCTCGCCTCTTCGCCAACTCGCCAGTGCGCTCGGGCCGCGTCTCCGGTGGGCCGCCGCCTCCCCACCGGCCCAGGCAGGCCGCGCGCGCCGCCGCCGCAAGGGCCCTTCGCCAGGCCTCCTCGCGGGCCCAGTCCACCGGGCCGCCTCTGCCCCAGCCACCGCGGGCCGCCGCCGCGCCACCGGGCCGCCTCTTCTTCCAGATCTGGGCCGCCGCCGCTACAGTTCCGCCAGATCCGGCCCGCGTCCGTTTTTTTTCCAGATCCAGAGGTTGACCCTAATTTTCCACTAAGTCCTCAGATCTGTTTATCTGAGATGCGATATTTGAACTGCCCTAACTTGGTGCCTGTTGCTCCGTTTTGCGCGTGTGATATGTCCAGATGTTCGTGGAGATGTCCTCTACGTTTTACCTGTTGTAGTCATGCATGTTAGATGTCATCTAGACACTTGTTTTGCTGTTGCAAGAGTGCATCGTGATATAAACTGCTGTTTTGTGTTATTTTCATGCCACCTTTGACATGTGATATCTTTTAGCTCGTTTGTCCAAACGATGCAAATGACATGTCCACGTGTTCGTCTTGCCACGAACTACGTGTTGTGTGTGATAGGTTGCATGGTAGATTTATTATTGCCTTGTTATCATCGTTGCAAAGTGCCATGTTCATATGTTGTGTTTTCACTTGTTATGAAATGCCATCTTGTTGAGCTCGTTGCAATCGTTGTGTTCACCTCTATGATGCATGCTTGTGTGTTTCGGGATCACCTTCATATGCACTTTGATGAGGTGCTTACCCTTTGCCATGTTTAGTTTCGAGGTGACTTAAACATGCTCTTTTGTGTGCTATGATGTTATTGCTGTTTTAGGACTTAGTGAATTTTCACTAAGTCTGAAATCTGTAACGTTCCGATGCCATGTTCGTGTGATATTGTAGGACAAAGCATGGTAGTTTTGGGGTGGATTTTGATTGTTCCTTATAGTATATATTGTTGTCTTTCCATCCATGTCCTCACATGTCCTTTTGAGTGGCTGTAGCATGTTTATCTTTTGCTCTAAAGTTTCAATAAAATTCTGCTGCCAGAATTTTATTGCAAAGTTCAATATGTCCAAGATCATTGCTATTGATCCGTGACTCCGTTGGGGGTGCACTTTGGACCTAGTTGCTGTACTATATATGTAGTTTTTGTTCAAGTCCCTTTGCCATGCTTTTGGGTGCTGTAGATTAATTATTTTGAGCTCCAAAGATGCTATGTTGCTGTAATTTTCAGTTTTCGCTCAAATCTTGTTTCGGGCATAACTTTTAGCCCGTAACTCCGATTTCAGCGAATCTCATATCAAACTTGGGTGTTTTTCTGTGTAGATTAATAATATCAGCTTGTTATCTTGTTTTGAGGTGTTTTGCTTGAGTGATGTTTTACGTGCTCCATGTGCATCTTTAGTGCATCCATCATAATTTCAGCGAATCTCATATCAGCCTATTGCTAGTAGTCTCGATCTATAGTTTTGCCTCGATGCCCATGTTCTTCTTGTCAGCCTCCTACTTGTAACCAATTTCCATGTTTAACCACCCTACCTATGCAAACCGTTGCTTGGCTAAGTACGCTTCGCTCAGCCCTTCTTATAGCGTTGCTAGTTGCAGGTGAAGATCGAAGATGCTTGCTTCATGTTGAAGTTTGGTTGGGTTATATCACACTATATAAATGCTTTAAATGAAATCATCTATATATTGGCAAGGGTGGAAGGCTAAGCCTTTTGCTTGGTGTTTTGTTCCACTCATGCCGTTAGGATCCGTATAAGCCGGTTTTATGTTCCTTGATTATGCGTTCCTAACACGGTTGGGGTGTATGGGACCCCCTCGATAAACCGCTAAGTGCTAAGTCTTTTCCAGCAAGTCCCAACATTTGGTACTATTTGCCTCATAATAACAACTTAAATAATTTAATTAAAATTGCATAGGGGGTCATGTCCCCGAGGATTCTTAATTCAACTTAGCAGGGGGGGCCAGTGCCGATGGTGTTGGTCCCAAACGGGGAGCCTGCGGGAACCACCACGGGGAAACTCGAGGATTGGGTCCTGTAGCTTCGCCCATCCGGTCGTGTCCTGAGACTTAGATACGCGCGGCTACTATCAGGGTGTCGACACGCCGGGAGGATTTGCTGGATTAGCCTTACCTTAGCTCGGTATATCTTGAGCACGGGATTCCGAGGATACTCGGGTCTTCCCACTTTGGAGTTGCGACTCCGCGGATCGTGGGCTTGTAATGGGTCAAGTTGGAACACCCCTGCAGGGTTTGAACTTTCGAAAGCCGTGCCCGCGGTTATGTGGCAGATGGGAGCTTGTTAATTCCGGTTGTAGATAACTTGACACAAGGATACTAATACACTACCAGCGTATGTTCCGTGACTGTCAGTTTCCGAATAGGGATTCGGGAGTTGAACACGGAGGGGTTATGTTTGTGAGCTCGTAGCTAGGATCACTTCGTGATCACTTCTCGCCGATGCCTTCTCTTCTCGCTCTCACTTGCGTAAGTTAGATGCTAGTTGCTGCTGCAGACTTGTTCTTTCTTTAGCCTTCCCTCACCTAAAGGCTTAAATAGTTCTGTTACCCGGGAACGGGATTGCTGAGTCCTCTGTGGCTCACAGTTACTTCACACACCAGATGCAGGTCCAGCTGTGAGCTATCCAGGTGATGGCACCGAGCTGGATTGGGAGTACGACGAAGAGCGTAGTCGGTACTACGTGCGCTACCCGGACGATCAGTAGTGGAGTCTCTTACTAGGATTCGATCCGCCTGTGGTTGTTTTATCTGAGTTTGGTACTTTGACATTTGGCTTTTGCCCTTAGAGGGTTGTAGTGATCTTAATGTTTGATGTTTGAGACTTGTACTGTAATTCTGTGACGTGGCGAGTGTAAGCCAACTATTTTCAGTTTACTATCCCTTCTTTTACATGAGTTGTGCAAAGATTACCAAACTTGAGATCATTCTAGGATGGAATTAGGCCTTTAAGTTGTGCCTCGACACGTAGGAGGTATAAGTCCATCCTGGGCATTACATCCGTGGTCCAAGTGATGCTGACCCGGCTTGTTCTCCCTTGCCAAAGCCGGGACTCCTCCCTATGGGAGTTCAATCCGGCAGGAGACAAGCGGCTGAAGCACCTCTTCGGCTTTACGCAAAAGGAGATATGGAAGCATTTCTTCAAGAGCCAGAAGGGGTGGCCGGTAGAAAGTGAAGATGTGGGCTTTAGCACCGTGCTCTCTGCCCGAGAGGTAATAGAAAACTTTGTCGAACATATATTTATTCCCTTATTTAATGATGGCAGGGATTGGAGTTTCTGCATGATATACATGGCTGGATGAAGAAGGCGACCCAGATTAAGAGTCCGGCGCCTCTGCCCAAAGGCCCAGCATTGCCTCTACTGACGGCGCTGCTGGTCCTGGTGCCGTACAAGGCGCCAACCAAGAAGCCCAAGAAGATGAAGGGCAACGGGTCCGGAGATAGCCACCATCCTGCGGACAAGAAGTCCGAGGAAATCGACATCCTCTCCTCCGACGACATGGAGGAAGATGATGAGGAGGAAGAGGAAGAAGAAAAGGAAGCGCCCCTTGCGCAAGGCAGGGGGGAAGTAGAGGGGGGCCGTCGCTGACGTGGGTACGGACGCGCCCCAGAGGAAACTAAACCTCTGAGCTAGTTCGGATTCGTCCGAACATAGCTTTGTGGTGAAGCCCAGGGTGAAACCCCTGCCCGAATCGTTAGTTTGTCAGGATTGGCTGCTGCACCTTTGCTTTGTTTTAGCATTTACTTAGTATTTCTCTCCTGCTGACCTACAACCCTCCCGGTGGACACCCTGATGCTATCTCATCGGAGGGGAACTCTCCTGCGCCTGGAGAGACGGAGAGTGATCCGCCGGTCCGAGCTCCATCACCCATGATCGGCGAGGACACCGAGGTAATACCTCAGCCGCCGCTGACCATGGGGACACAACCCCCATGAAGACCGAAGACGCGGGGCCCAAACAATCCGGGGCCCCACTAAATACTGTCCTGGAGCCTAGTGCGGCTCCGGGGTCCAAAGACCCGACTCATCAAGCGGAGGTGGATACGGCGGCGCCTGGAGTTTATCCACAAGCGTCGAACTCTATGGAGGGAGCACTGCAGAGTGCTCTCGTCATTGAAGAACACCGCACCGTGATGGGTGGGGTGATGAAGAAGATTCAGTCTATCAAGGGCGGACTGAATTAAGCCTTCAACAGCCTGTTAACGGGCTTTGCGGTAAGCAATGTATGTTTTTTATAGAACTTTATTATTTTTAATGCACATGCATAGCCAGTAGCCCCTGATGCTTTGTGTGACTCTAAAAAGAATCCGACGAAGTATCCGTAATATAGCATACTTACAGAGCTGAACTGTTGTGCAGGCTTCACTAGTTACGGTAACTGCGCGAGACACAGAGGTTGCCGAACTAAACCGGAAGCTCGAGTTGGCCAACGCGGACCTCGACCTCGTCAACCGGCGTTTAGATGAAACGCAGGGTTTGCGGATTTTTAAGATGTCAATAAGACTTAATTAATTGAGTATGTTTATAAACTCTAATATTGTATTATGTATTACACTGTTGGTGCCACTGAGCTCGAGGCCCTCAAGGGCGAGGTTACCAAGGCCAAGAAGGAGGCCGAGGCGAACACGGTAGCCACTGACAAGGCGGCTGCCAATTTGGAGGCCGAGAAGGCTGAGTGCGAGAAGCACCGAGCTCGGGTATCCGAAGTCGAGGTCGAGCTCAATGATGCCATCCTTAAATGTGAGGCATTGGAGAAGAAGACCTCGGAATAAGCGACCAAGCTATCAACGGCAGTGAAGACTGCCCAGGATGCACGAGGCGAGTCACGCAGCGCCCGTCAGGAAATCGAGCAGGCACGACAGGTAGCATCTGGTAAGACATTTCTCTTACAGAGCATCTTCGGAGGGCAGGAGTACATTGGGCTAACACGGTTATGAAGTTCTCCAGACGTGTTTGTTGATCTTCCGAGGAGCAGTGCTGACGCCGCCCTGTACTTCTAAGCCATCGAGGGGAACAACATGGAGAAGTTGTTCTGGTCGCAGTTCTATGCGCCACAACATCCAGTGCCCCTCAGCGACCAGATGAAGCAGCTGCTCGAGCTGCACAATATGGCGGGTTCGGCCATGAAGAACTTAATAGTCCGGCTACGGCCCGCTGAGCCAATCCCAAGTAGCTACTTCGGATTGGTGAAGCGGCTCGTCGAGGCGAGTCCGCGGGTCGACGAATTGACGTGTTCGGCCTACATAGAAGATACTCGGATGGCCTTCGCTCGTGTCAGAGTGCACTGGGCGAACATGAACGCAAGGCATATAGCCACTGCTGGCCCGCCCGTAGGCAAGGAGCACCGCAAGCCGAAGAAGTACTTCGAGGACGTCATCGAGGGCGCCCGCCTTGTAGAAGGCAAGTGTTCGAAGGATCTTATCTTCGAGTGATTCTATTCGGATGTATAGACTATGCTTATGAATCCGATGTATATAACGTTTTTGCTATTTATAATATCAGCGTCTTCTACCTCCTATGTGACTGTTTATTTAAATTTGAAAGTTTCAAGTCGTCGGCTTCAGCCCCCACGTACATAATACTGGGGTGTTCAGTCATATGCATATACACTCTTTATCCAACGTCTTGCTCCATTTAGGAGGTGTATGCGGAGCGAACCAGGCAATTAGACTATGCGGCGTTATTGCTTTCACTTAGTCGTAGGAGCTTGACATGTGGGGCTAGGTACTAGCCCCTGGTGCGGATATGATATTCCTTTACTTAAGGCATCCAATTGCACCTGGCTGGGCAAAAACCAACCCTTTGTATAACACAGGGTAGATCTCTATCGATCGTAGTATAAAACTAAGTCACCCGATTGAGAACCAGGTTCTCGCCTATCATGACGGTCAGTTTTCGGCTTTCTCTACTGAGGTACTTGACCGAACGAGCCAGAAGTACAATCGCAGTAGTTCTCCCTTTACACCCTAGCCGAACAATGGGGAACATAGGGGTAAGCACAGGAGCCGGGTAACCCAACTATAGACCCAAGACATGATTCGAAACTGATGCATATAAGGCAAACATCCAGGATGCCAAACACTCCCTATAGGTGTTCGGTCTTTTCAACATATACCGGGCTGAATACATCCCCTGGTATTTAGACCCTTATTGACAAGGCACATATGGCAATCTGATGTGGGAAGAGAACATTTACGATGAGTGAATAAAACTCTGAACACAATGCTAATCAAGCTGCTCTATTGATATCCCTTTATGGTACGGCGAGCCGCAAACTTACAGACAATGCCGAACACCTTTTTGGCCATTTTACATGCCAAAAAGGTATATAACAAGAAAGAGAAAAAAGGTTTACACAGGGTCTTAATCTAAAAAGAAACCTTAGTGCGGGTCCCTGCTGCACGTCTGCGCCATTCCCTCCTCTGTAATGTGTCCTTGAAGGGGTGAGAGTATGATGGCCGCCTGTAAAAAGAAAAAAGAAAAAACTAGAAAAGAAAAGGAAATCAAGTGTGGCCATAACAAGTCTGGTTCGTTTAATGAACCTAAAGAAGATAAGTTTAGAGTCCGAATAGGGTCCAGCCAAACTATGGACTATATGCACGCGCCCCCGGTCGTTGCCCAAGGAATCTCTAAGCCATAATTATGTACTCGAGGCACATATGCTATTACCTTGTGGGGCAGCCGATGGGGCATAGTTGTCAATCCTGCTCAGGTTTATCTGAGCTGCCGCACTGAGGCGTATGCCGGAGACATTTAGTTATGTCCGCTATTGGTAAATTATCCGACTTGAATAGGCCGTTTTGGACTTTGGCTGCTAAGGTCGCAGTGTCCTCCTCCGTACGGAGAGAGCGCTCCATATTTCCATTGAACGTGATGACGCCCTATGGTCCGGGCATTTTAATCTTTAAATAGGCATAATGCGGGACTGCATTAAAGCGGGCGAAGGCCGTTCTTCTGAGTAGTGCATGATAGCCACTTCGGAACGGAGCTATGTCGAAGATCAACTCTTCGCTTTGAAAGTTATCAGGAGAGCCGAATACGACCTCCAATGTTACAGAGCCCGTGCAGCGGGCTTCTACGCCTGGTATCACTCCTTAAAGGTTGTCATGCTTGGCTTGATTCTTGATGGGTTGATCCCCATCTTGCGGACAGTGTCCTGATAAATCAGATTGAGACTGCTGCCGCCATCCATGAGGACTTGGGTAAGATGGTATCCATCGATTATTGGGTCGAGCACTAGGGCAACTGAACCCCCATGACGAATACTAGTCGGATGATCCCTGCGATCAAAGGTGATCGGACAGGCCGACCATGGGTTGAATTTGGGGGCGACAGGCTCAACGGCGTAGACATCTCGGAGTGCACGCTTGCGCTCCCTCTTTGGGATATGAATGGCATATATCATGTTCACTGTTTTAACCTCTGGTGGAGATTTCTTCTGTCCCCCTATATTCGGCTGGCGAGGCTCATCCTCGTCTTCGCTCTGAGGCTCCTTCCCCTTATGTTCGGCCTTGAGCTTGGCGGCCTGCTTGAAGACCCAACAGTTACGGTTAGTGTGGTTGGCAGGTTTCTCTGGGGTGCCATGCATTTGGCAGGACCTATCCAATATTTTATCTAGATTGGATGGACCCTCTCTATTGCCTTTAAATCGCTTCTTTCGGTGACCGGGTCTGGAGCCACTAAATCCGGCGTTTACCGTTGTATCATCTGGGCTTCCAGAATTGTTTTGATGTTTGTTTTTGTTACGTCGTGGATTTCCATTGTCATCCCTGACTTCAGATGTTCCAGGGTCGCTGGTACTGCTACGAGCTAACCAGCTATCCTCACCCGCGCAAAAGTGAGTAATGAGTGTAGTTAGGGCTGCCATTGTCCTCGGGTTTTCCTGTCCAAGGTGTCTGGCTAGCCATTCATCCCGGATACTATGCTTGAATGCCGCTAAGACTTCAGCGTCCGGACAGTCGACGATTTGGTTCTTCTTAGTGAGAAACAAATTCCAAAGCTTGCGGGCTGACTCCCCGGCTTGTTGGATGATGTGACTTAGATCGTCAGGGTCCGGGGACCGGACATAAGTCCCTTGAAAATTGGCCCGAAAAGCGTCCTCAAGTTCTTCCCAACTCCCAATGGAGTTCTCTAGGAGGATGTTTAGCCAGTGCCAAGCTGGTCCTTTCAGCTTGAGGGGTAAATATTTAATGGCGTGGAGATCATCTCCTCGAGCCATGTGGATGTGAAGAATGAAGTCTTCTATCCAGACGGCAGGATACGTCGTTCCATCGTACGCTTCGATCTTCACGGGTTTAAACCCTTCTCGGAAGTCATGATCTAGCACCTCATCGGTGAAGCATAGAGGCTGTGCACCTCCTCTGTATTTTGCTATATCGTGGCGTATGTCCGATGGTTGTGATGTTCGGTATTGACCCCGAACTGGTATATCACCGACGCGATTGCCTTGATAGCCATCGACCCGTGCGAGAGCCCAATCCCTAGGTCCGTAGATAGACCTGGTCTTGCTAGATTTTTTGTTTAGGTCCTCACGTAGATTGTGTTTTCAGACTTGAGACGCATCCTCCTTTCCTTTACGGGTGGTGGCGCGGGCTTGTATACGCCATTGCTAGCAACTCTGTCCCGTCCGCGAGGTGGTCAGTCCGGCTTGTCGACGGTGTTATTCTTTTGTAGGACGGGCGCTGCAGCCTCGTCATCGAATTCGGGCAGCAATTTACGCTTGGGATAGCCTTTGGTTTAGACGTTATAGCCATGTTTCTGTTCGGCGTCTAGCACCTCGTTCCATCTATCATTGAGCGTGTCATGTGTGGCTCGAAGCTGTCGCTGCTGCTTTTTTAGGCTTCGTGCGGTGGCAATAAGCCGCTGATGGAAGCGTTTTTGTTCAGAGGGTTCTTCTGGGACGGTATATTCATCGTCATCCAGGCTAGCCTCTTCTTTGGAGACCGGTTCGTAGTCATCGTCTTCGGCATCGTTGTCATCGGACTTTGGCTTCGGACTCTGTTCGCCGTCCTCTCGCTCTTTGTGCTCTATCGCTGGGTCTGCGGGGTCTTCGGCTTGTTCCGGAGTGTCACCATCGTTAGTGACAGTGTTTCTATTTCTTCCTTTACGGGATTTAGTTCGGCTCTTTGGACGCCGACGTTTGGGAGGTTCTTCAACGGGTTTGTCCTCTACGGGATTGTTTTCGCCGTCTCCTTCCACCTCCATAGGTGTATCCACCATGTACACGTCGTATGAAGACGTAGCTGTCCGCCACCCGGTGACGGGCCGACTTTGATCTAGATCCGCTTCGGTTTCGATGTCCATCCCTTCGAAGTCTTTGGAAGCATAGTCAAGTAGATCGGTTAGATCTTCAACCATGGCTACCAAGTGGGTGGTGGGTGGGGAGCAAAATTCTCCATCAGCCTCCAGTTCGAACCGGATACAATGTGGATGTGCGTCCCCATCTAAGGAGAGGGATCGTAACGACCTTAGCATGTCACCAAAGGGTGAGTGCTGAAAGATATCCGCAACACTAAATTTGGCGATTGACGCCCGATCTGGCTTGAACGGCGCAGATGTGTGCGATTCGGAATCCGAGGCCGAAGTTAGGTCCGGGGTTCCGCTAACACAAACCACGTCCAGAGTTGGGTCTGTGTGCGGCTCCAGCGCCATGGAGTCTGTGGCTTCCATGGCGGGGTTGAGTTTCCCGTCCTTGGGCGATGCGATCTGTTCCGGATTTAAGGCCAGAACTATTGTAGGTACTATTTCCTGATCCGATGACAGAGCTAGATCATGTTCATCGTCGGAGCAGAGAGAGGTTGCCGTAGGCTCGAATCCGTCGAAGATCAAGTCTCCGCGTATATCAGCCGCGTAGTTTAAGTTGTCGAATCTGACCTGATGGCCAGGAGCGTAGCTCTCAATCTGCTCAAGATGGCCTTTAGTGTTGACGCGTAGCGTGAAGCCGCCGAACACGAAGAGTTGTCCAGGAGGGAAGATTCCCTTAGTGTTGTCGTCGTCGTTGATGACACGATCCATCAATCCTTCGGTCCACGGCATAGTGGAACTCTTAATGAAAGCACCAATGTCGGTGTCAAAACCAGTGGATCTCGGGTAGGGGGTCCCAAACTATGCATCTGAGGCGATGGTAACAAGAGGCTGGGGACACGATGTTTACCCGGGTTCATGCCCTCTCGATTGAGGTAAAACCATACTTCCTGTTATATTAATATGGATGAATATGATTAAAAGAGTTGATCTACCTCGAGATCGAATTGGCTAAACCCTAAAGTCTATCCTGTGAGGATTTGAGATTCTCCGTTAGCCTCTACGGACTAAACCCTCCGGTTTATATAGACACCGGAGGGGCCTAGGGTTTGTACATACCATCTTGCAGAGGAAGGAAAGCTTACACCCGAACCTAAAACCTGCCATTATACGAATATAGGAATCCCATCCGGATACGAGAGATGATCTTTGGCTATGATCTTCATGGCCCACCAGTCCAGCCCACCAAGCGTTATGTGGCCTCCCGAGGACCCCTCGATCAAGGACTCCCTCACCCGTACCACTCATGGAGCGAAAGGGGCGGTCAGCATCTTTCATGCTAAGCGGATTATTCTCATGATGAGTGTTTGTTCACTTGTCCTCACACGAGAGGGGCTGGTATTCGGGATGCCGAGTCGCATGATCAAATCACAAAATAATGAAACAAACTCACTTGAAAAGTTGTTGTTACAGAGGGCACCCTAGGATTCGACTAGGAATGGCTTGTGTTTGTTGGCTGGGGGGAGTAAAGTTTACCTTTCTACTTGGCAACCACCGCTAATATGCTTAGCATGGAAGATATAGAAAACACTCGGCCGTGACGTTGACAGGAAAAGCATACCTCCCAAAATTATATTTATCTATGTTTTAAGCTTTGAGCTCTCGCACCTCTGCAAATCCCTGCTTCCCTCTGCGAAGGGCCTATTCGCTTACTTTTATGTTGTTTTACTTTTACTGTTGAGTCATCACCCTCTCATTTAAGCACTAGTTGGAGAGCACTATTATCATTTTTATGCATTGTGTACAGTTAATGATGGGTGTTAGCATGACTAGATCTTTTGTACCATGAATTACAATGTTTAGTCGCTGCTTGAACTTCAGAGGTGCTCTGCATTTATGTTTTATGGTCTCAGAAAGGGCTAGTGAGATACCATGTTATCATATTATATCATGATTGTTTTGACAAATTGTTAGCATCCAAGATATCTTACTATTGCTCTCTAGTTGGTTATGTCATTGGTATGAGTTAATGTGAGACCTAAATGTTAACATGAACTTGGTTAGTTCATAATCTTTGCCAAAAACTTGAGCACTAGTTTAGCATATCCACAACAACAAGAACAAAAGGAGTATGTAAAAGGTTTTCTTTGTCACTTTCAGTTTGTCAACTGAATTGCTTGAGAACAAGCAATGAGTTAAGCTTGGGGGAGTTGATACGTCCCAAACATAGATACTTCTCCAAGTAATTTTGATCTTGTTTTGGACAGTAATTTGCATGATTTGAATGGAACTAACCTGGACTTACATTGTTTTCATCAGAATTTCCATGGTGTTGTTTTTGTGCAGAAATAAAAGTTCTCGGATTGAGCTAAAAAATTACGGAGAATTATTTCAGAATATATAAAAATATCGGCGAAGGAAATTACCAAAGAGGGGCCACTAGGGTGCCAAAAGCTCATGGGGCACACCTGGCAGGTTTTTGGGCCCCTCGCATCTCCGACAACCCTAACTCAAACTCCATAAGTACCTATTCATCTAGAAAAAAATCAGAGACAATGAATCATCGTGTTTTACGATACGGAGCCGCTGCCACCTCCTGTTCTTCATCAGAGGGCTGATCTGGACTCCGTCCGGGGCTCCGAAGAGGGGGATTGGACGTTGTCATCATCATCAACCATCCTCCATCACCAATTTCATGATGCTCGCCACCGAGAGTGAGTAATTCTTTGGTAGGTTGACTGGATGGTGCTGGGTTGGATGAGATTTATCATGTAATCGAGTTAGTTTCGTTAGGGCTTGATCCCTAGTATCCACTATTTTCACAAATTGTTGTCCATATGACTTTGCTATGCTTAATGCTTGTCACTAGGGCCCGAGTGCCATGATTTTAGATCTGAACCCTTTATGTTTTCATGAATATATTTGTGTTATTGACCCTATCTTGCAAGTTATACGCACCTATTATGTTTTATGATCCGCATACCCCAAGTTGACAATAATTGTGATTCTTTTCGGTGATTACCGTAGTTTGAGGAGTTCATGTATTCACTATGTGTTAATGTTGTGTTTCAGTTCTCTATTAAAAGAGGCCTTAATATCCCTTAGTTTTCTTATGAACCACGCTGCCACGGGAGGGTAGGACAAAAGATGTCATGCAAGTTCTTATCGCAAGCATGTATGACTATTTATGGAATACATGTCTACATTACATTGATGAATTGGAGCTAATTCTATGTCACCCTAGGTTATAACTGATAAATGATGAATGTCATCCAATATAATTATCCATCACTGATCTAATGCCTAAGAGCTTTTCACGTATTGATCTTTGCTAAGTTACTACTACTGCTGCTACTGTTAAAATTGCTACAAAACTGTTACTGCTACTGTTATCGTTACTGTTGCTATCAAACTATCATACTACCATGCTACTAACCACTTTGATGTAGATATTTCATTCTCTAGGTGTGGTTGAATTGATAACTCAACTGCTAATACTTGCAAATATTCTTTGGTTGTCGTTATGTCGAATCGATAAATTTGGGTTGAATACTCCACCCTCGAAAATTGTTGTCTTCCCATATACTTGTGGTTTATCAGACTACCAGCCCATGAAGAAAGGAGGACTTTAGAGGCCTTCAAAGTGCGGCGACCTAAGACTTGTAGTGTACTTCAAGCATATTTGACTAGATTCAAAATGTAAATCCTTAGATGGCAACTGACCATCTGTAACCTTAGATACCCATGGTGCCTATATGTCGGGACCCCGATCCTAAGTCACACCGGTCTAGAATGTAACACATCATATCATTTTGTGGCCTCACGCTCGGTATCCCCACGGGTGCCACCTTACCTGGCCCGGGACCGTTTGCGCATTTTGGCTCACGTATATGATAGTGTCGCTAGCATCCATATGACAGAGAACCCGGGCCGACATGACTAGTTATAAACCAAAAGTAGCGCTAAATTACAGGGACATTCATACATGACCCAACAACGCACGTGTCGGTCAGCAGCGAGTGTTGTCGGGCTGTAGGAAGCTAACAGGACTCCGGTATACACCACGTGACATTTCCCTAGAGGGGACAGACACAAGAGAAAGGAAGGACACATGTTGGTCAATCCATGTGTTCCGGAGCAGTACCAAGCTACCAAGACTCAGTGGAAGCACTAGGAGGCATTTCCCCATAAGATAGGCTACCAAGGGTAAACAACTAGGTGTCGTATCCCACACATACCAAGCATTTCAATAACATACACACAATATGCTTGATATGTGCAAATACAACATGGAAACACAACAAAACTCCATGAATCAAAGTATTTATTCATTAGGCTCCGAGGAGCCAGATATTACAAACATGGGTCTCATGACCCAACATACAGAGCATACAAGCAACGGAAGCATAACATGCCTGGGTACAGACAACTACAAATGAAAAAGGCTGTGAAGCCTGACTATCTACAAGACCCTCCCAAGGGTACAAGATCGTAGCTGAGGTAACAAGCTAAACATCAAAGTCCATGCGGAACCACTAGTGAGACTGAAGTCTCTCTATAAAACATAAATTAAGCAAACGTGAGTACAGATGTACTCAGCAAGACTTACATCAGAACTGTCTACTGATACGTGTCCGTCGTATCTATAATTTTTTATTGTTCCATGCCAATATTCTACAACTTTCATATACTTTTGGCAACTTTTTATACTATTTTTTGGGACTAACATATTGATCCAGTGCCCAATGTCAATTCTTGTTTGTTGCATATTTTTTGTTTCGCAGAATATCCATATCAAACGGAGTCCAAACGAAATAAAAACGGACGGATTTTGTTTTTGGAATATATGTGAATTTTGGGAAGCAGAACCAACATGAGACGATGCCTGAGTGGGCCACGAGGCAGGGGGCGCGCCCATGAGGGGCAGGCATGCCCTGGTCCCTCGTGGACACTCCGTAAGGCGGTTGATGCCCTTCTTTCGCCGCAAGGAAGCTAACATCCGAATAAAAATCGTGTCAAAAAATCAGCCCAGTCGGAGTTACGAATCTCCGAGAATATAAGAAATGGTGAAGGGACGGAATCTGGGAACGCAGAAACAGAGAGAGATAGAGAGACATATCCAATCTCGGAGGGGCTCTCGCCCCTCCGCCGCCATGGAGGACATGGACCAGAGGGGAAACCCTTCTCCCATCCAGGGAGAAGGTCAAGAAAGAAGAAGGAGGGGGGCTCTCCCCCTCTCTCCCGGTGGCGTCGGAACGCCGCCGGGGCCATCATCGTGTGACGGCGATCTACACCAACACCACCGTCATCTTCACCAACATCGCCATCACCTTTCCCCATCTATCTATAGCGGCCCACTCTCCCGCAACCCTCTGTACCCTCTACTTGAACATGGCGCTTTATGCTTCATATTATTATCCAATGATGTGTTGCCATCCTATGATGTGTGAGTAGATTATCATTGTCCTATCGGTGATTGGTGAATTGCTATGATGGATTTAATTTGCTTGTGGTTATGTTGCTATCCTTTGGTGCCCATCATATGAGCGCGTGCGTGGATCACACCATAGGGTTAGTTGTATGTTGATAGGACTACGTATTGGAGGGCAAGAGTGACAGAAGCTTCAACCTAGCGTACAAATTGATGCATATGGGATGGAAGGGGGACCAATATATCGTAATGCTATGGTTGGGTTTTACCTTAATGAACGTTAGTAGTTGCGGATGCTTGCTAATAGTTCCAATCATAAGTGCATAGAATTCCAAGTATGGGATGCCATGCTAGCAGTGGCCTCTCCCACATAAAACTTGATATCGCTCTAGTAACGTAGTCAATTTCTTAGGGGCAATTTTGCAACTCCTACACCACTTTTCGACACTCGCTATATTAACTTTATTGCTTCTTTATCTTAACAGTCCCTAGTTTATATTTATGTGCTCTTTATATTCTTGCAAACCTATCCCACATAAACTACAAAGTACTTCTAGCTTCAAACTTCTAGGTAAAGTAAACGTCAAGCGTGCGTAGAGTTGTATCGGTGGTCGATAGAACTTGAGGGAATATTTGCTCGACCTTTAGCTCCTCGTTGGGTTCGGCACTCTTACTTATCGAAAGAGGCTACAACTGATCCCCTACACTTGTGGGTTATCAAGACCTTTTTCTGGCGCCGTTGCGGGGGAGCAATAGCGTGGGGTGAATATTCTTGTGTGTGCTTGTTTGCTTTATCACTAAGTAGATTGTATTTGCTGTCCTAAGTTGTTTTCCATCTTTAGTTATGGGTAGGAAACGCAAAATACCAAAAAAAATAGTGGTACCTACTGAACCAATGGTTGAAGAACCACTCAAAATCTATCGCACTCCTGAAGCTTATTACTTGGATCATCTTCGATCCCTATGTGCTCGGGCTGAAACCCCAACTAGCTTAGTTAAGGGGAAATCTTTAAATGAGCATGCTTGTTATGTGCGACACCGCATATCTGAAAAAGGGAAACTTTTACTGGATCAAATTCATCGTTTGCAATGTTATGCTTGGAATTTATGTGAAATATATGATTTTACTTGTTGTTCTGAAGACCCTAAGAAACACCTTCCCTACCAATGTGAGTTTAGTGATAATGGAATCGTATCTTCGTATGCTAAGGGTGTTTATAGTTACTATGATGTTCAACAAATTGAAGAATTTTTTGCTTTTAAGGGTGCTTATGAAATTGCTTCTTTGATTGAAAAGTATGATGCTACTCTTTAGAAATCTAAAAATGTTGCCATATTTAAATATTGTCACGATAATTATGCTTCTAATGCCTATGTTAAACTATATATTGAGGACTCCTCCGATGTCCAAGAAGAGACTAATATTTTGCAGGAGTCTATGGAGATGACATCGTGAACTCATTGGATGAAAAAGATGACGAGGAGAGCGAAGAACAAAAGGTGGAAGAGCGGATTAGCTACCCGTGCCCACCTTCTAATGAGAGTAACTCTTCAACTCATACATTGTTTAATTACCCTTCGTGCTTACCGAAGGATGAATTCTATGATGATTGCTATGATCCCGTTGATTCTTATGAAATATCCCTTTTTGATGATGCTAGCTATACTTGTGGCCAAGATGCCAATATGAATTATGCTTATGGAGATGAACTTGCTATAGTTCCTTATGTTAAACATGAGATTGTTGCTATTGCACCCACGCATGATAGTCCTATTATCTTTTTGAATTCTCCAAACTACACTATATCGAAGAACTTTGCACTTATTAAGGATTATATTGATGGGTTGACTTTTTCCGTTACACATGATGATTTTGGTGAATATAATATGCATGTGCTTGCTTCTCCTACTTGCAATTATTATGAGAGAGGAACTACATCTCCGCCTCTCTATGTTTTGCAACACGATAAAATTGCAAGAAACTGCTTATACTATGCATTGGCCTTTACTTAATGTGCATGAATTGTTCTTGTATGACATGACTATGCATATGAAGAGAGTTAGACTTCGTTTTTACATGACACATATCACTTTGTGCTCACTACTAAATGCCAAATCATTTCTAATTAAAATTGGCTCTGATATACCTTGGGATCCGGGTGGATCCATTACTTGAGCACTATATGCCTAGCTTAATGGCTTTAAAGAAAGCGCTGCCAGGGAGACAACCCGGAAGTTTTAGAGAGTCATTTATTTCTGTTGTGTGCTTTTATAAAGTCTAAAAAAAGAGGGGAACCTAAAACTTTTTCAAAAAGAAAAGTGAAAGTAAGAAGGACGAGCACCGTTGAAATGGGGGAGCTCCTTGAACTTTGTTCATGCCCATGGAAACTTTGCAAATCTTGAATTACAGAAACTTTTCAACAAAAATAATTATCCCCTTGTACAATTGCATTGTATTATAAAAATAATGTGCCAAGAGTTTCCTTTAGGATGATTAAACTGCTTGTTGGTTTGTGCGGTGCAAAACAGAAATTTTGCCTGTAGTGCGCGATTTTACATTTTTTTTACTGAAACGTCGAAAGGATCTGAAACTTTTTGCAAAGTCTTGCTATGCAAATTGTTGATTTTTCCTAATTTTTCGAGAATTTTTAGAGTTACAGAAGTATGGTTAATGTTCAGATTACTACAGACTGTCCTGTTTTCACAAATTGCTGTTATAGCTTCATTATTTGCATATGTTTGAATTCTTGTTGATGCCTCCTTGACTTGGGGCCATAGAATTAAGATAGCATACAGTGGGTAATGTTTGTTTATAATTATACAATAATGTTAGAGAAGTACATGATGGGATTTTATTGATCATATGCACTAACCCCGCCACTAAAAGTTCGGTTAAGTTTTGTGTGGATGAAGTGTTCAAGGATCGAGGAGGTCTCGATGTGAGAAGAAGGAGGAGAGGCAAGAGCTCAAGCTTGGGGATGCCCAGGCACCCCAAGTAATATTCAAGGAGACTCAAGCGTCTAAGCTTGGGGATGCCCCAGAAGGCATCCCATCTTTCTTCAACAAGTATCAGTATGTTTTCGGATTCGTTTCATTCACATGATATGCGTAAACTCTTGGAGCGTCGTGTGCTTTTTCTTTTTCTTTTAATAAATGCACCATGCTGGTATGAGATAGTACTTGTTTTATTTATAGAATGCTCTTTGCACTTCACTTATATCTTTTGAGTATGGCTTTATAGAATGCTTCATGTGCTTCACTTATATCATTTCAGTTTGGATTACCTGTTTCTCTTCAAATAGAAAACCGCCATTTGTAGAATGCTCTTTTGCTTCACTTATAATTGTTAGAGCGTGGGCATAACTTTTGTAGAAACAATTAAAACTCTCTTGCTTCACTTACATCTATTTAGACAGTTGACAGGAATTGGTCATTCACATGGTTAGTCATAAAATCCTACATAAACATGTAGATCGCTGAATATGATATGTTTGATTCCTTGCAATAGTTTTGCGATATAAAGATGGTGATATTAGAGTCATGCTAGTGGGTAGTTTTGGATTGTAGAAATACTTGTGTTGAGGTTTGTGATTCCCGTAGCATGCACGTATGGTGAACCGTTATGTGACGAAGTTGGAGCATGATTTATTTATTGAGTGTCATCCTTTGTGTGGAGGTCGGGGGCGCGCGATGGTTAACTCCTACCAACCTCCCCCCTAGGAGCATGCGTGTAGTACTTGGTTTCGATGGCTAATAAATTTTCGCAATAAGTATGTGAGTTCTTAATGACTAATGTTGAGACCATGGATTATACGCACTCTCACCCTTCCACCATTGCTAGCCTCTCTTGTACCGCGCAACTTTCGCCGGTACCATACACCCACCATATACCTTCCTCAAAACAGCCACCATACCTACCTATTATGGCATTTCCATAGCCATTCTGAGATATATTTCCATGTAACTCCACCGTTTCATTTATTATGACACGCACCATCATTGTCATATTGCCTTGTATGATCGTAAGATAGCTAGCATGATGTTTCCATGGCTTGTCCATTTTTTGATGTCATTGCTACGCTAGATCATTGCACATCCCGGTACACCGCCGGAGGTATTCACATAGAGTCATATTTTGTTATAGCTTCGAGTTGTAATCTTTGAGTTGTAAGTAAATAAAAGTGTGATGATCTTCATTATTAGAGCATTGTCCCATGTGAGGAAAGGCCAAAAAAAGAGATGGCCTAAAAAATAGAGGGGCTAAAAAAAGAGAAAGCGCCTCCAAAAAAATGAGAGAAAAGAGAGAAGGGACAATGCTACTATCCTTTTCCACACTTGTGCTTCAAAGTAGCACCATGATCTTCATAATAGAGAGTCTCTTGTTTTGTCACTTCCATATACAAGTGGGAATTTTCATTATAGAACTTGGCTTGTATATTCAGCGACGGGCTTCTTCAAATGCCCTAGGTCTTCATGAGCAAGCAAGTTGATGCACACCCACTAGTTTTCTTTTTGAGCTTTCATACACTTATAGCTCTAGTGCATCCATTACATGGCAATCCCTACTAACTCACATTGATATCGATCGATGGACATCTCCATAGTCCATTGATTTACCTAGTCGATGTGAGACTTTCTCCCTCCTTTTGTCTATCACCACATTCTATTCCAGCCATAGTGCTATGTCCATGGCTCACGCTCATGTATTGCGTGAAAGTTGAAAAAGTTTGAGAATACTAAAGTATGAAATAATTGCTTGGCTAAAACCGGGGTTGTGCATGATTTAAATACTTTGTGTGGTGAAGATGGAGCGTAGCCAGACCATATGATTTTGTAGGGATAACTTTCTTTGGCCATGTTATTTTGAAAAGACATGATTACTTTATTAGTATGCTTGAAGTATTATTGTCTTAATGTCAAATGATAGACTATTGCTTTGAATCACTCGTGTCTTAATATTCATGCCATGATTAGATTACATGATCAAGATTATGCTAGGTAGCATTCCACATCAAAAATTATCTTTTTTATCATTTACCTACTCGAGGACGAGCAAGAATTAAGCTTGGGGATGCTGATACGTCTCCGTCGTATCTATAATTTTTTATTGTTCCATGCCAATATTGTACAACTTTCATATACTTTTGGCAACGTTTTATACTATTTTTTGGGACTAACATATTGATCCGGTGCCTAGTGCCAGTTCTTGTTTGTTGCATGTTTTTTGTTTCACGGAATATCCATATCAAATGGAGTCCAAACGGAATAAAAACGGACGGAGATTTTTTTTGGAATATATGTGAATTTCGGGAAGCGGAACCAACATGAGACGATGCCCGAGTGGGCCACGAGGCAGGGGCGCGCCCACCAGGGGCAGGCGTGCCCTGGGCCCTCGTCGCCACTCCGTAAGGCGGTTGATGCCCTTCTTTTGCCGCAAGAAAGCTAATATCCGGATAAAAATCGTGTCAAAAAATCAGCCCAATCGGAGTTACGGATCTCCAGGAATATAAGAAACGGTGAAGGGCCAGAATCTGGGAACGCAGAAACAGAGAGAGACAGAGAGACATATCCAATCTCGGAGGGGCTCTCGCCCCTCCGCCGCCATGGAGGACATGTACCAGAGGGGAAACCTTTCTCCCATCTAGGGAGAATGTCAAGGAAGAAGAAGAATGAGGGGGGCTCTCTCCGCCGGAGCCATCATCGTGTGACGGCGATCTACACCAACACCTACAACATCGTCACCAACATCTCCATCACCTTCCCCCATTGTAATACCCCAGATGTAACACTTTCCAATTATGGCAATAGATGAAACTTTGACTTCATCAGTTCCATTCCGGGCTCTTCTTTCATTTCGGGTTTCTTCGTTTTGTCGTGTGCGTGTGTGCATTTCATCCATGTCATGTCGTCATGTGCATTGCATTGCATTCGTGTTGTCACTTGCACCCGGTCCCACTCGCCTCTTCCCGTTGTCCGTTTCGAGTTCCGACGCTCACACACGTGCCTGTGGCATCCCCGAGTCCTTCTTTCAAGTGTGGCTGTGTAACGTTTCCGGAATGGGGTGAGTCTTGTCGTGCGTTGTTGTTTTGGTACGTATAGGCCGCCTGTCAAGTTTCATCGCGTTTGGAGTTTGTTTGGTACTCCAACGGTTAACCTAGTGGGCTAAAAGAACCTCTTCTTTTAAGGCCCAAGACCCCCTCCACAACAGCCCACAAACCTAGCACAACCCTTCCCATCATCTCGGTAGTCAAATCTTGATCGCGTGGCCGAAAACCGCTCCTCATTTGGACTCTCCTAGCTCCCTCTACCTATAAATATGTGTCCACCCCCGAAATTTCGAAGGAAACCCTAGTCTCCTTCCTCCTCCAGCCCCGCCTCGAAAACCGCGCCGGTCGGAAGTGTCCGACCCGCGCCAGACAAATCGCCGCTGCCGCCCTCAACCACTTCCCGCGCGCCATGTCACCCCGCCGCCGCGCCCGGGGCCCAGATCCGGCCCGCCCCGGGGCCGAACCGGGCCGCGCCTCCTGCTCCCTTCTTCCCCGCCGTCGTTCGCCGCTCGCCGCCGCCTGGCCGCGCGCCTCCCCGCCGGCGGTTCCCTTCTCGCCACTTGCCGCCGCCGTCCTCCAAGGAGGTCGCTGCCGCCCTCCACCTCCGGCTGACGCTCGCCGCCTGAGGCCGCGCCCCGCCGCCGGACCGGGCCTCCCCGCGGCAGGATCTCTGCCGGAGGCTGCGCCTCCTCGTCGGCCGGCCAGCCGTCGCCGCCACCCTAGTGGTCGGGCGGACCCGACCCGCAAGCCGTCGCCCGATCCGCCGTTCGGACAGATCCACGTCACCCGGATGTGTCCGTCCTAACACCCCCCTTGAGGTTGTTTTTTTTTGCTAAGTCCCAGGTTTTCTGATATTTTTGGTGCATGTTTGAGTAGCTGTAACTTTTAGCGTGCTTGTCCAAATTGTGCATATGATATATCAAAATGATCGTGGTGATGTGCTCTACATTTTGTTCCATTGTGTCATGCTTGTTTGGGATCATCTAGATAACCTAATCTTCATGACAAGAGTGCTACTTGTTATAAACTGATGTTACTTGTTATTTTGTTGCCATGTTTGAGATGTGATAACTTGGTGCATGTTTATCCAAATGGAGCATATGATATGTCAAAATGTTCATCATGAAGTGCTCTACATGATGGTTGTTGTAGCATTCATGTTAGGTGTCATTTTGCCATGTTAATCCCTGTTGCAAAAGTGCATGTGGCTGTTAAGTGCTGAAACTTGTTGTGAGATGTTGTTTTGACATGCTCTTTGCTATTGATGTGTTTGTCCCCATGTCACATTTCAATATGTTTTAGAAGCACCATCATATGGTCTTTGCTGTGGTGCAAACCACTTTCCATGATATGCCTTGAGGTGACTTAAACAAGCTTGTGAACATGCAATGCCAATGTTACTGTTTTATACTTGGTGAAAATTCTGCAAAATCTGGAATCTGCTTTAACCTGATGCTATGTTTGCTTGATTCCCTAGTCAAATCCATGCTTGTTTTGGAGTGGCCAATGATCATTCCTTGTTTTCCATGTTATTGTCTATCCATCCATGCCCTCACTTGCACATATGGATTGTTGTAGCTTATTTAATTCTTGGTCTCAAGTTGCTATAAATTATATTTGTCAGGTTTTTAACAGCATGATCAATTTGGTGTAGCTTGTTGCTATTGATCCATGCCTCCTATGGAGTTGCTGCAATGCAGTTGTTTGCTGTAGGATATGTCTAGTTCATGTCCATGCTTATTGTCATCATGTTTGGGTGATGTAGAGTATATATTTCTTGCTCCAAAGTTGCTATGTGGCTGTTAATTTCAGCTTTGCATTGTATCTTGTTCCGTGTGTATGTGTTGAACCGTTGCTTCGTTTTGAGCATGCCCTATATGAAAATTATGTGATTGTTAATGTAGAATCATAATATCATGTTGTTTACATGTTTGGAGTGTGTTTGCTTGATGTTTGGGTGCATCTTGCACCGTTGCCATGCTTGTCTTGTTTTGCTCATATCTTCTAGACCGTAGCTCCGAATTAAACAAACTTTATATGAAACTTGACTAGAATTTCGTGTAAATCTTCATGGTGCATGTTAACTTACTGTTTAACAACTTTAACTTAAGGTTTGTTCAGATCTGGACCAATTTCAAAATATGCATATGAGGACTTACCGGATTTGCTATATGTGGATTCCGGCCTCATTTAAACTTTTTGTTTTGTGGTGTTCTTGTGTGCTTATTCCCTTGCCATGAAATGCATCATGCTTGCATCATGTTGATTGTGCATTGCACCTTGTTTGATATTGTGGCATGTTGTGTTCTTGTGTTGAGTAGAGCCGGGAGTCGAGACCGAGAACGAGGTTACTACCGAGGTTGAGTACGGCGAGCCGTCTTACGATCCCATCGACGACTCGACAGGAAAGATGACATGACCCAGGTATCATTACTATCTTTGCCTATTGCTAGACGTCTCGCTCTTTAGCTTATTGCCTCGATGCCCATGTTTGTTTGTCAGCCTCCTATTGTAAGCATGAATCTGTCTAACCAACCAACCTAGCAAACCTTTGTTTGGCTACGTAAGCTTCGCTCGGCCCCTCTTATAGCATTGTTAGTTGCAGGAGCAGATTTAAAGATTCTTGCTTCATGTTGAAGTTATTGTTGGGAAATCACACTATATAATCTGTTAAACTAAAGCATCTATATACTTGGCAACGGGTGAAAGGCTAAGCCTCTTGCTTGGTGTTTTGTTCCACTCATGCCGCCCAAGGAACCGTTTAAACCGGTGTTTTGTTCCTTGATTATGCGTCCCTAGAACGGTTGGGGTTTATGGGCCCCCCTTGATAACCCGCTTAGCGCTAAAGCTTTTCCAGCAAGTCCCAACGTTGGTACTACATTTGCCTAACAACTAAAAACTTGCATAGGGAGTTATAAACCCTTTTCTTAATCAACAACCCGGGCCAGTGCTCCACATGAGTGTTGGTCCAAACTGAGCAGACTGTGGGGCCACCTCAAGGAAACTCGAGGGCTGGTAAAAACCTATAGGATGACTTATCCGGTCGTGGCCTGAGACGAGATACGCGCGGCTACTATCAGGGTGTCGGCACGCCGAGAGGACTTGCTGGATTAGTTTTACCTTAGTCGGAATATCTTGAGCACGGGATTCCGAGAATACTCGGGTCTTCCCACGTTGGAGTTGCGACTCCGCACATCGTGAGCTT
Source organism: Secale cereale (assembly GCA_902687465.1). NCBI lineage: Eukaryota > Viridiplantae > Streptophyta > Magnoliopsida > Poales > Poaceae > Secale > Secale cereale. The sequence continues at coordinate 463,136,791 of LR738714.1, forward strand.
GTGATGGGTTAAGTTGGGACACCCCTGCAGGGTTTGGTCGTTCGAAATTCGTGCCCGCGGTTATGTGGCAGATGGGAATTTGTTAATATCCGGTTGTAGAAAACTTGACACATGTTCAGAACACACTACCAGCGTGAGTAACCGTGACGGTCATTTTCTGAAAGGGGTTCGGGAAGTGAACACGGTGGGGTTATGTTTGACGTTCTTAGATAGGATCACTTCGTGATCACTTGACGCTCGTGGCACTTCTCTTCTCGCTCTAAACACGTAATCTAGTGCTAGTGCAACTGCAACCTTTATTCTTCTGCCTTGTTCCACACCCAAGGCTTAGATAGTTTTGCTACCCGGGAACGGGATTGCTGAGTCCTCCGTGGCTCACAGATTCTACACAACACCAGATGTAGGTACTATGGTGAACTACACAGGTGACGACACAGAGTTGTACTGGGAGTTCGATGAAGAACGTGGGCAATACTACGTGTACTATCCCGATGATCAGTAGTGGCTTCTACTAGGGGCTATTCGGACATTGTGGCTATATTTATTTGGTATCTTTCATTTGGATCTTCGTCCGTAGTCGGACTGTGATGTTATTTGGATGATGATTGCTTATGTAATGTATTGTGTGACGTGGCGAGTGTAAGCCAACTACTCTTTTGCAATTCATCCCTCTTTTACATGAGTCGTGCAAAGATACCATACTTGAGATCATTCTAGTATGAGCTTATACCTTGAAGTCGTGCCTCGACACGTAGGAGGTATAATCTCATACTGGGCATTACAAGTTGGTATCAGAGCCTTCTCCGACCTAGAAGCCCCCATTGATTGATCGAATCGTTGACGGTTGAGTCTAGGCACACACTTGAAAATTCTTTGAGTCCTATATATATATCGGAGAGTAGGATTTCTTTTGCTCCTCATCTCTTTTCACTCTGGTGAGGACTCCTGACGATTACTTGTCTCTTCTACTCTCAAAATTTCACAAAAAAAAAATTAAAATCACGCGAGTATTGTTTGGATTGTTCCGATGTCTTTGTGACGAGAACATTGTTCTCGATGCCTCATGTCATTTAGGGGTTGTGGCAGTGTCCCGGGCAGTTGAGCTCCGAGGTGTTGTCGTCACAAATATATCGTAGCAGTTCTGGAATACTTAAGACGGCCGACATCGAAAACTCTCCTATGCGGTTAGTGGCAAGATAACCCCGACATCACCGAGTACTGGGGAGGTAGTTCGGGAGTATTGCCATAGCTTGTATAGCAGATGCGTTTCGAAGGTCCGATGTACACGGTTTCCGGAAATAACTGGTTATGTGTTGAAGGATGGATACAGCTGGATGTAGGATTAGAGTTGAGTGCGCGATGCTTCCCCTGTATCCCCAACACCTGATTGTATAACTGGAAACTTTCGGAAATTAATAGGTGGGTTCATCTAGTAGTTTGTAGGCATTCTTACAACGAATGCATGATATGGAGTTCGGGGTTCTACATTGAGTGAAGTAGTTTTATGGGTGTTGTTCCGATCGGGAGTTGCATCTTAAAGGGTCCTTGGCTATGCTGATCCGGGGATTGCAAAACCCTTTTGTAACACGTTCCATAAGCTTTCAGCACGAATATGCCGAACGAAGCTTCTATCTTGTATTTGTTCTATCTGCTCCTTGTTGTTTTTATTTACCTTTTGTTCTCCCAAGTGGCTTCTCAAGAAGATTGTTGTACCATTAACTGTAGATTACATTCGTTCATTTCGTTCGAATGATTCTTGTGAAGACTTATGTTGCGATTTCTGACCGTTGATTCAGCTTATATATTTTCAATCAATGGCTAATAGTTGTCATCTCATTCAGGATGGCTCCTAAAAGGGTTCCCAACGCTAACCCAGAGGGTGAAGAAGTTCCTGATCGTCCTCCTTCCCCTCCTCCTCCGTGTGAGGCCTGGAGAGCAATTATGCAAGCGACGAACCAGAACACCCAGATGCTTATGCAAATGATGCAGAACATTCAAGCAAATCAAGCAAATCAAGGTGGTCATGGGAACCAAGGCCAAGGCAATTTGTTCAACCAACCTCACTTTGCTACTCTCAACCAATTCCTGTTAAACCAACCGAAGGCATTCAGTTACTGTGTGGACCCGCTAGATGCTGAAGACTGGATAACAGATATCAAGAAGCATTTCGAGTGCAGTAACATGAGACCTGAGGATTATGTCAAGTTTGCCGCCTTCCAACTCAAGGACCAAGTCGCTGATTGGTGGCAGCAGTACAAAGATTCCAGAGAAGGACGTAAAATCTCGTGGACTGACTTCTGCAAGGATTTCCGCTCTCACCACATTCCAACTAGTGTCATCGAAGGTATGCGTGAGCAATTCCGCAACCTGAAGTAAGGCACCATGTCCGTTTATCAATATAATGTCAAGTTCCAGAACCTCGCTCGCTATGCCAAGCAAGACATCCCAGATGCCAAGAGCAAGATTTATCAGTTTCGTGGTGGTCTGAAAGATGAACTCCAGCTAGCTCTCACCTTGTTTGAGCCGGAAGAATTTGATCAATTCTATAACATGGCACTTAAGCAAGAGGCAGTCCAACTCAAGGTTGAAGCTTCCAAAAAGAGGATCGGAGATGCTGTCAACTCCTCCTCTTCTTCCCAAGTGGTTGCAAAGCAGTAGAAGTTTTGGCTTCCACCTCCTCCAGTGCTCCGCCCTCCCAACAACAACAACAAGCATTCTGGTGGCCGTGGTTTCTCCCACCCACCCAACCCAAGCAATCAGTCCAAGAATCACTTTCAAGCTTTGAAGTCAAGTGCTCCTTATGACCGTCCTCTCTCAGAAGTGGTTTGCAACAAGTGCACTCAGAAGGGTCATTATGCTAACAAGTGTCCCAACCCAAGGCGCCTTCCACCTCCTCCACCTGTCAGTACTGCTATTGTCAAGCACAATCCCAAGCAAGCAAGAGTGAATCTGATGAATGCAGCTCAAGCAGAGAATTCTTCAGATGTGATACTTGGTAAACTCTCAGTTAACTCTATTCCTGCAAAAGTATTGTTTGATTCTGGTGCATCTCTCAGTTTCATATCAAGGCCATTATTTACCAAGCATAATTTCACTTCGGCATTTCTGGATAAGAAGTTGCAAATTATTTCTCCGGGCAAAAACATGACTTCAAATTTGATGGCTTCGAATGTATCTATTCGTATGGGTGACTACCGCTTTCTGGCTTCTCCGGTTGTTCTCGGCAACTCCGACATTGATCTTATTCTTGGGATGGATTGGCTTTCCCAGCATGATGCTCACATTGATTGTGCAAATAAGGAAGTCAAGCTTACTCATCCTGACGAAGACGTGATTATCTTCGCCTCTCGAGATAACACAATCAGGCTATTCTCTCTCAATGACAAGGGCGAGATTAATGCCATCTCTCAAATTCTGGTGGTCAATGAATATGAAGATGTTTCCCCTGAAGAGCTTCCAGGTATGTGTAATGCCCAGGATGGGACTATACCTCCTACGTGTCGAGGCACGACTTAAAGGTATAAGCCCATCCTAGAATGATCTCAAGTTTGGTATCTTTGCACAACTCATGTAAAAGAGGGATTAAATTGCAAAAGAAGATAGTTGGCTTACACTCGCCACTTCACACAATACATTACATGAGCAAAACATCATTCAAAACATCACAGCCCAACTACGGGTGAAGATCCAAAAGAAAGATACCAAAACAACATAAAGCCACAGGTCAGGATCGAATCCTAGTAGAAGAACCACTACTGATCGTCGAAGCGTCACAAACAAACAGCCAAACTCTTCATTGAGCTCCCGGTGAAGAACTGATCCAACTCCTGCATCAAACTCGGCTGAACCTGCATCTGGTGTGGTGAAGTAACTGTGAGCCACAGAGGACTCAGCAATCCCGTTCCCGGGTAACAAGACTATTTAAGCCTTGGGAGAGGATAAGGCTGAAGAAAAGAGTAGTGTCTGCAGCAGCAACTAGCAACTAGCTTACGTGATAGAGAGCGAGAAGAGAAAGCCTCGGTCGAGAGATGATCACGAAGTGATCGTAACTAAAGCCGGTCAAACATAACCCCACCGTGTTCAACTCCCGAATCCCTATTCGGAAATTGACAGTCACGGTACACACGCTGGTAGTGTATTAGAACATTGTGTCAAGTTTTCTACAACCGGATATTAACAAGCTCCCATCTGCCACATAACCGCGGGCACGGCTTTCGAAAGGTCATAACCCTGCAGGGGTGTTCCAACTTGACCCATTACAAGCCCACGATCCGCGGAGTTGCAACTCCAAGGTGGGAAAACTCGAGTATTCTCGGAATCCCGTGCTCAAGTTAAATCGAACTAAGGTAAGGCTAATCCAGCAAATCCTCCCGGCATGTCGACACCCTGATAGTAGCCGCGCGTATCTAAGTCTCAGGACACGACCGGATGGGTGATGCTACGGGTTTTTACCAAACCTCGAGTTTCCTCGTGGTGGCCCCGCAGGACCCCCGTTTCGGACCAACACTCATGTGGAGCACTGGCCCGGGGTTGTAGAATTAAGAAAGAGGGTTTGCAAGACCCTTATGCAAGTTTTATTAGTTATTAGGCAAATAGTACCAATGTTGGGACTTGCTGGAAAAGACTTAGCACTTAGCGGTTTATCAAGGGGGTCCCATACACCCCAACCGTGTTAGGAACGCATAATCAAGGAACATAACACCGGTTTATACGGTTCCTAACGGCATGAGTGGAACAAATCACCAAGCAAAAGGCTTAGCCTTCCACCCTTGCCAATATATAGATGATTTCATTTTAAGCATTTATATAGTGTGATATAACCCAACCAAACTTCAACATGAAGCAAGCATCTTCGATCTTCACCTGCAACTAGCAATGCTATAAGAAGGGCTGAGCGAAGCGTACTTAGCCAAGCAACGGTTTGCATAGGTAGGGTGGTTAGACAGGTTCATGGTTACAATAGGAGGCTGACAGGAAAACATGGGCATCGAGGCAAAACTATAGAGCGATACTCTAGCAATAGGCAAAGATAGTAATGTTATCGGGGTTCGGTCATATTGCCTGGGATTCCACAAGGGAGAAGAACGGATCCCTGAAGTAGACGGAGCAACACAGTCGAGCGAATCCTCACAACTCCGGAACGAAACCGAAGCTAACAAGAGAAGCAACCGGAAAGAAAGAACAACACGGTAAACACACAAGCATAAACATGGCATACGATGCACAAACAGGTATGATGCATGTCCGGTTTAAATATGCATGGCATGGCAAAGTGCACAAACAAAACTACAAGTTAAGTGGAGCTCAATATGCAACGAGTTGCATATTGACGAAACGCCACATTTAATTATTTAATTGACTCTCATTTAATTACAAGACAAGATTAAATGTTTTTAACATGGCAAGAGGTGAAGCTTAAAGAAACTACACTATTTAGGCATTTTAAATGAGGCCGGAAATAACAACAACATATTCCGGAAAATCCCCATGAGCATGTTTAACAATTATTAAACAAACAACAATTAAACATATTAATGTTGTTAACATGATGCGGATGACATGATCAAGTTTATGCAATTTATTAATTAAAGGTTAACATGAAGAGATATGAAGTATTGTCACCGTGGTGGAATGAAAAAGGGTGCCACGGCAACGATCCGAAAATGATGCAACGGCATCATATCGGTGCCGGTAACTCGTTGAGAGTCCGGTGAAAAAGGAAAGATGGCGTGAGCGGGTCAAACGAGAAGAAAGGTGGGGCGATCCCGTTACCGGGTTCCCACGAGTCGGCGACGAGGCAACCGAGGAGCACGACAAAAGAGGGCACAACGGACACGATGCACACAATGGAGACATTTCATACAACACAAGCAAGCATCACACGGGTCATCGTCTCGGGTTATACCTTTGAAGCGTGCGTTTCGGGGCGGTTCGAGACGTAGAGGAAGAAGGCGTTCACGTTCGGAGAGGAAGTAGCCGTTCCGTATAGGGAAGTAGTTGTTCACGTCGGTAGCGGCAGTAGTGGTTCCGTTCGTAGTCGTTCGGGTCATCGTGGTACTCGTTCGGGTCATGAAGAGGTACTTGCCGCAACACCGGGCGTAGTCGTACACGGTCTTGCCGGTCTCGGACTCGGTCGTAGTTGTACACGGTCGTAGACGTTCGGGCGACGGTAGACGTTCGGGTCCAAAAGTAGATATACTAGCTGTTACATGGGTGCTTGAGATAACAAAAATCAGTAACAAAACAAATGAAAAGGTAAAAGGCTGCGGCGACGACGAGCTGGAAAAGGACGGGGCCGTCGGCTCCGTGCGCTCGAGGGACGAGGCAGGGCGCGTCCTGCCTTGGCGACGGAGGGGGCCGGCGCGGCCGAGCCAGAGGGCCGGAGGGAGCTCGGGTCGCTGGAGACGGGGAGGATGAGCGACCTCCATGGCGAACAGAGAACGGGCGGCCGGGGCTTGTCCTTACGCGGGCGCGCGGCGGCGCTGGAGCGAGAGGGCCGCACGGGGAAGGAGGGACGCCGGCGCTCGGCGCTGGAGGACGGGACGGCGGAGGAAGCGGGCGCCACGGCGAGGCGAGGTCCTGGCCGTGGGCTCGGATGGGCGCGGACCCTGGTCGGGGCGCTCGGGCCTGGCCGGTCGAGCGGGGAGGCGCTGGGGCTCGGCTCGTACGAGTGGCGGTGGGGCGCCGGGCTTGGAGGACGCGGCGGCCTTGGCGCGGTAGGAGGAGGAGTCCGGGCGCGTCGGGCGCCGGTGGTGCTGGTCCTCGAGAGGAGCGCGCTGGCGCGGAGCTGGCGCGGAGGGTACGGCGTCTGGGAAGATCGGTGCGAGGGGAGAGGAGAAGAGGGAGATGGAATCGGGCGGCTTCACGAGCGGGATGAGGGGAAAGCCTGGCGGCGGGCTGAGGGAAGAGAGGGAGAGAGTGAACGCTCGCTAGGGTTACAGGCGGTGGGCTGGAGTGGGCCAAGAGGGATGGGTCGGCTTGGAAAGAGAGGGAGGCTGCTGGCCTGGGCCTTAGGGAGGCCTGGGCTGCCGGCTGTTTTAATTGATTTTAGCAGAAAACAAAAGAGAGAAGAAAAGGAAGAAGAGGGAGGTTAGGGGAAAAAATAGCACATGGGACTATTTTTCTCGGGCATCATAAAATGAGCAAAGTCCGAGAAAAATAGAAAAGGCATGATCGGAAAAAAATAATTCAAACATATTTGAATTTAATTCAAACGGTTTTGAACTAAGACTTGATTATTGAAGTGTCCAAAAATGTTCAAATTTTTGGAGGAACCTCGAAACAACGGAAAGAATTATAGGGAGGGTTTGACGGTGAAACTTGAATCAAAAGATGTCTGGAGAATAAATGCAAATGTGTTGGGTTATTCCGAAGCAAATGGAATATTTTAATATAGCTCCCTAAAATATTGAGAGACTTTTATATGTTATAAAGAGAAGACACCTTCCCTCGATTTAAATGGACCGAAGGTCCACACGATTTATTTAGGTTGAGATGCAAAATAAAATGACATGATGCAATGCAAAATAAATAACACAAGCACAAAAGAAACACACGGGCAACCCGGAACATCTGGAATCTTCTGGAATCTTCTGGGACGTCGGTCTTCGGGCGTCACAACTCTCCCACACTAACAGAGGATCTCGACCCGAGATCCTAGAGATGGCACCGGGTAAAAACGGAAGAGGAAGAGGTAAAACAAAGTTGCTTCTTTGACAGACGAGTGAAACCAAAGAACCTTGAGAGGTTGAACAAATTGAAAGAAGAATACAACGGAGATGAACGAAGTTAAGAGCACCCCGGTAAAATGAGTAACAAGGAGTATTATGAGAACCTTGGAGGTTGAAAGACATGAAACAAGAGCTTACGAACCAAAAGAATAAGAAACCGCAATGGTATAGCCAAGGAAAAAGAATGACAGAATTTGGACAGCACTCCGTCTGAAAATGGAAGGAATTGAACAAAAACTTGAGGAGATGGAATGATACTTGATGAAAACAACAACATATTGCCTCCGGAACAATTAAAAGAATGGCACAAGGTGTAAGAAAGATTCAGACAGCACTCCGGTTAAAAGACAGGCAAAATTTGATAAGATTAGAGAATTAGAATGGAGGACACAACACTCCGGTTAAATAGACAAGCAAGGGAGAATATGATCTTGATAAAAACGATATGATGGTTTGGAGAGAGCAACATTACAATGCCTCCGGACTGAAAGAATAGCATATAAATCAATGAAAGAAATGAATGGGGAAGAAAAAGACAACTTCTCCCAGAAATGAATTAGGAAATCCTCCTTACAAAGAAGGGTTGAATGGGGTTGATGGAAAAAATCAACAACGAAAAGAATAAGCTTCATGTGGGCTTTTGGAAAATATCTCAAAATTAAGAGGTGACAACCAGCCACTAACAGAAACGAATTGCTTGGATTAAGATCAACAAGGAGATGAAAACTTATTTCACCGGAATGATAATGAAGAACTTGGGTCATTTATAAGCACCATAATAGCAACAATTCTCAAGGAAAGCTTTTAGGTGAATTATAACCCAATATGACTCCAACAAATAAATTGAAGGGTTGAAAACATCTCCTGAACAAGGAAAAATGATGTTTTAAAATATTTCATTCTTGACAACTCGTGAATCATAAAACATGAAGGAATTGTCAAGAATGACATAACACCATCTGAAAAGATAAGGTAGACAGGATTGCAATTGGAAAGCATGATGAAGAATGCTTGAGCTCCAACAAAATCTTGAAGAAAACTTCAAGGATCAATTAAATGATGATGAACCACCATGAAGAACTCCGGTAATGAAAGCATGAGAAGTGAAAGATGAAAAGAATAAGACTCCAGGCCTGCGATGAATTAGATTGAGCTTTGAAATGATGTAATTGAAATAGCTTGAAGCTCCGGAAACAAGATGAACAACTTAGAACCGAGGATATTATATGATGAACAAGCTCCAGACAAAAGAATTAAATCACCTTGAAGGAATAAGAATAAGAATTATGTCATGCATCTCCTTCACCAATTTAAATGATGACAACCAAGGATTTGGCATACTACTTATTCTCATAGGAAAGAATTAAAGAGAGATCTCGCACAAGCTTGGGTAATTCTTCAACGAACCACCGGTAGGATTGTGAAAGAACAAATGAATTAAAACGATAACAACGGAAGAGTAATCTTGAAAGTACCACCGTAAAAATAGGAAGACGAACGAAGAGACATCAATGAAGAATATTTGGAGGACAAAGTTGAAAACTGAGAACGAAGAAATCTTCTGAGATGATGGCCTTCAGAGGATCACAAAGAAAAGAATTCTTGAAATGCTTCGGATGGGTATAAAAATAATTCCTCACAAACGAAACAATAATGAGGATGGCATGAAGCTAGAACCACGAATCTTCAAGAAGACGGGCCAAGATTAAGAGAAACACTTCTCCGGTCTCCAAGTACTGAGAAAGAAGACGAGAAAAGCCATGAAGAATATCGAGATACTCCGGACGAATGACAAGAGGAAGGTGGAGCTAAAGATGGAAATAATTGAAAACAAGCTTGGAGAAGGCATGTGACTGATGGAAATCATTCTTACGTCACGCTTGAAAGGAATTTCAAAATAACTCCGGAAAATAATTAGAAGAGTCAGGTAAGATCCTGGAAAAAGACCTGTGGGTTAGGGCCCACTCAAAGAAATCACCGTTGAAAAGATTGCTTAAGAGATATAGCACCGGTTGAATTAAATGGCTTAAGTAAGAAGACAATCCTCAAAAAATAGCTTGAACGGATTAAGAATGGAATTATGAATCTTCAGCACCCCTGATATGAATAGCAAGAGGAGAATGATTAATTGTTGCACCGGAATAAGAAAAGCATTGTGAAATGAGGAAAAGGATAAGATCAACATCGAAATCTTGAATTATATCCACCGGCAGAATCTGAGAACAAAAGAATGATGAACTTGAAGCTCTTGAGCATCTTCACGATAAATCACCGGATAAGAACGTTGAAGGAAAAGAATGAAGAACCATCACATGAATAAAATGGATATTTCATTTGAGAATCTCTGGCTCCATAAAGAAAAGGATGGGAGGGTGGGGAAAACAAAGACAACTTGGGAAGAATGAAACAGACAAATCGTCAGATTTCTCAACGGTGTCCGTATGGAATAACTTGAAAAGAAGGCACACCGGTTGAAAAGGATTTAACATGACCATCTCGATGGTCAAGAAGAATTAGCACTCTCATAGAAATATGAGAACACCGATTAGGAAAGGTATGGAATCAACATTTGACATCGAAGCAACTCGAATACCAGAATGAAAACACAAACAAAGAATAGATATGTTTATGAAGAAGATTATGTTGCAACATATCTATCCGAACAGAGAATTGAACAAATGAATTCCGCAGGTACATCAGCTTGACGAGAAGCCACTTGGAAGAACAAAAGATAAATAAAAAGGAACAAGGAACAGATAGAACAAATACAAGATAGAAGCTTCGTTCGACATCTTCGTGCTGAAAGCTCATGGAACGTGTTACAAAAGGGTTTTGTCATCCCCGGATCAGCATAGCCAAGGACCCTTTAAGATGCAACTCCCGATCAGAACAATTCCATAACACCACTTCACTCAATGTAGAACCCCAAACTTCATATCATGCATTCGTTGGAAGAATGCCTAGGACTACTAGATGAACCCACCTATTAATTTCCGAAAGTTTCCAGTTATGCAATCAGGTGTTGGGGATACACGGGAAGCACCGCGCAATCAACTCTAAACCTACATCTAGGTGTATCCATCCTTCAACACATAACCAGTCTTTCTCGGAAACTGTTTACCTCGAACCTTCGAAACGCATCCACTATACAAGCTATGGCAATACTCTCGAGCTACCTCCCCAGTACTGGGTGATGTCGGGGTTATCTTGCCACTAACTGTATAGGAGAGTTTTCGATGTCGGCCGTATTAAGTATTCTAGTACTGCCGCGATGGATTTGTGACGACAACACCTCGGAGCTCAACTCCCCGGGACACTGCCACAACCCCTAATGTCAGGAGGCATCGAGAACAATGTTCTCGTCACAAAGACATCGAAACAATCCAAACAATACTCGCGAGATCCTAAAAAAAATTTGGTGCAATTTTTGAAAGTAGAAGAGGCAAGAGTAATCGTCAGGAGTCCTCACCAGAATTAAAGAGATGAGAAGCAAAAGAAATCCTACTCTCCGATATAAATATAGGACTCAAAATATTTTTCAGTGTGTGCCTAGACTCAACCGTCAACGATTCGATCAATCAGTGGGGGCTTCTAGGTCGGAGAAGGCTCTGAATACCAACTTGTAATGCCCAGGATGGGACTATACCTCCTACGTGTCGAGGCACGACTTAAAGGTATAAGCCCATCCTAGAATGATCTCAAGTTTGGTATCTTTGCACAACTCATGTAAAAGAGGGATTAAATTGCAAAAGAAGATAGTTGGCTTACACTCGCCACTTCACACAATACATTACATGAGCAAAACATCATTCAAAACATCACAGCCCGACTACGGGTGAAGATCCAAAAGAAAGATACCAAAACAACATAAAGCCACAGGTCAGGATCGAATCCTAGTAGAAGAACCACTACTGATCGTCGAAGCGTCACAAACAAACAGCCAAACTCTTCATTGAGCTCCCGGTGAAGAACTGATCCAACTCCTGCATCAAACTCGGCTGAACCTGCATCTGGTGTGGTGAAGTAACTGTGAGCCACAGAGGACTCAGCAATCCCGTTCCCGGGTAACAAGACTATTTAAGCCTTGGGAGAGGATATGGCTGAAGAAAAGAGTAGTGTCTGCAGCAGCAACTAGCAACTAGCTTACGTGATAGAGAGCGAGAAGAGAAAGCCTCGGTCGAGAGATGATCACGAAGTGATCCTAACTAAAGCCGGTCAAACATAACCCCACCGTGTTCAACTCCCGAATCCCTATTCGGAAATTGACAGTCACGGTACACACGCTGGTAGTGTATTAGAACATTGTGTCAAGTTTTCTACAACCGGATACTAACAAGCTCCCATCTGCCACATAACCGCGGGCACGGCTTTCGAAAGTTCATAACCCTGCAGGGGTGTTCCAACTTGACCCATTACAAGCCCACGATCCACGGAGTCGCAACTCCAAGGTGGGAAGACCCGAGTATTCTCGGAATCCCGTGCTCAAGTTAAACCGAACTAAGGTAAGGCTAATCCAGCAAATCCTCCCGGCGTGTCGACACCCTGATAGTAGCCGCGCGTATCTAAGTCTCAGGACACGACCGGATGGGTGATGCTACGGGTTTTTACCAAACCTCGAGTTTCCTCGTGGTGGCCCCGCAGGACCCCCGTTTCGGACCAACACTCATGTGGAGCACTGGCCCGGGGTTGTAGAATTAAGAAAGAGGGTTTGCAAGACCCTTATGCAAGTTTTATTAGTTATTAGGCAAATAGTACCAATGTTGGGACTTGCTGGAAAAGACTTAGCACTTAGCGGTTTATCAAGGGGGTCCCATACACCCCAACCGTATTAGGAACGCATAATCAAGGAACATAACACCGGTTTATATGGTTCCTAACGGCATGAGTGGAAAAAATCACCAAGCAAAAGGCTTAGCCTTCCACCCTTGCCAATATATAGATGATTTCATTTTAAGCATTTATATAGTGTGATATAACCCACCAAACTTCAACATGAAGCAAGCATCTTCGATCTTCACCTGCAACTAGCAATGCTATAAGAAGGGCTGAGCGAAGCGTACTTAGCCAAGCAACGGTTTGCATAGGTAGGGTGGTTAGACAGGTTCATGGTTACAATAGGAGGCTGACAGGAAAACATGGGCATCGAGGCAAAACTATAGAGCGATACTCTAGCAATAGGCAAAGATAGTAATGTTATCGGGGTTTGGTCATCTTGCCTGGGATTCCACAAGGGAGAAGAACGGATCCCTGAAGTAGACGGAGCAACACAGTCGAGCGAATCCTCACAACTCCGGAACGAAACCGAAGCTAACAAGAGAAGCAACCGGAAAGAAAGAACAACACGGTAAACACACAAGCATAAACATGGCATACGATGCACAAACAGGTATGATGCATGTCCGGTTTAAATATGCATGGCATGGCAAAGTGCACAAACAAAACTACAAGTTAAGTGGAGCTCAATATGCAACGAGTTGCATATTGACGAAACGCCACATTTAATTATTTAATTAACTCTCATTTAATTACAAGACAAGATTAAATGTTTTTAACATGGCAAGAGGTGAAGCTTAAAGAAACTACACTATTTAGGCATTTTAAATGAGGCCGGAAATAACAACAACATATTCCGGAAAATCCCCATGAGCATGTTTAACAATTATTAAACAAACAACAATTAAACATATTAATGTTGTTAACATGATGCGGATGACATGATCAAGTTTATGCAATTTATTAATTAAAGGTTAACATGAAGAGATATGAAGTATTGTCATCGTGGTGGAATGAAAAAGGGTGCCACGGCAACGATCCGAAAATGATGCAACGGCATCATATCGGTGCCGGTAACTCGTTGAGAGTCCGGTGAAAAAGGAAAGATGGCGTGAGCGGGTCAAATGAGAAGAAAGGTGGGGCGATCCCGTTACCGGGTTCCCACGAGTCGGCGACGAGGCAACCGAGGAGCACGACAAAAGAGGGCACAACGGACACGATGCACACAAGGGAGACATTTCATACAACACAAGCAAGCATCACACGGGTCATCGTCTCGGGTTATACCTTTGAAGCGTGCGTTTCGGGGCGGTTCGAGACGTAGAGGAAGAAGGCGTTCACGTTCGGAGAGGAAGTAGCCGTTCCGTAGAGGGAAGTAGTTGTTCACATCGGTAGCGGCAGTAGTGGTTCCGTTCGTAGTCGTTCGGGTCATCGTGGTACTCGTTCGGGTCATGAAGAGGTACTTGCCGCAACACCGGGCGTAGTCGTACACGGTCTTGCCGGTCTCGGACTCGGTCGTAGTTGTACACGGTCGTAGACGTTCGGGCGACGGTAGACGTTCGGGTCCAAAAGTAGATATACTAGCTGTTACATGGGTGCTTGAGATAACAAAAATCAGTAACAAAACAAATGAAAAGGTAAAAGGGTGCGGCGACGACGAGCTGGAAAAGGATGGGGCCGTCGGCTCCGTGCGCTAGAGGGACGAGGCAGGGCGCGTCCTGCCTTGGCGATGGAGGGGGCCGGCGCGGCCGAGCCAGAGGGCCGGAGGGAGCTCGGGTCGCTGGAGACGGGGAGGATGAGCGACCTCCATGGCGAACAGAGAACGGGCGGCCGGGGCTTGTCCTTACGCGGGCGCGCGGCGGCGCTGGAGCGAGAGGGCCGCACGAGGAAGGAGGGACGCCGGCGCTCGGCACTGGAGGACGGGACGGCGGAGGAAGCGGGCGCCACGGCGAGGCGAGGTCATGGCCGCGGGCTCGGATGGGCGCGGACCCTGGTCGGGGCGCTCGGGCCTGGCCGGTCGAGCGGGGAGGCGCTGGGGCTCGGCTCGTACGAGTGGCGGCGGGGCGTCGGGCCTAGAGGACGCGGCGGCCTTGGCGTGGTAGGAGGAGGAGTCCGGGCGCGTCGGGCGCCGGTGGTGCTGGTCCTCGAGTGGAGCGCGCTGGCGTGGAGCTGGCGTGGAGGGTACGGCGTCTGGGAAGATCGGCGCGAGGGGAGAAGAGAAGAGGGAGATGGAATCAGGCGGCTTCGCGAGCGGGATGAGGGGAAAGCCTGGCGGTGGGCTGAGGGAAGAGAGGGAGAGAGCGAACGCTCGCTAGGGTTACAGGCGATGGGCTGGAGTGGGCCAAGAGGGATGGGCCGGCTTGGAAAGAGAGGGAGGCTGCTGGCCTGGGCCTTAGGGAGGCCTGGGCTGCCGACTGTTTTAATTGATTTTAGCAGAAAACAAAAGAGAGAAGAAAAGGAAGAAGAGGGAGGTTAGGGGAAAAAATAGCACATGGGACTATTTTTCTCGGGCATCATAAAATGAGCAAAGTCCGAAAAAAATAGAAAAGGCATGATCGGAAAAAAATAATTCAAACATATTTGAATTTAATTCAAACGGGTTTGAACTAAGACTTGATTATTGAAGTGTCCAAAAATGTTCAAATTTTTGGAGGAACCTCGAAACAACGGAAAGAATTATAGGGAGGGTTTGACGGTGAAACTTGAATCAAAAGATGTCTGGAGAATAAATGCAAGTGTGTTGGGTTATTCCGAAGCAAATGGAATATTTTAATATAGCTCCCTAAAATATTGAGAGACTTTTATATGTTATAAAGAGAAGACACCTTCCCTCGATTTAAATGGACCGAAGGTCCACACGATTTATTTAGGTTGAGATGCAAAATAAAATGACATGATGGCATGATGACATGATGGAATGCAAAATAAATAACACAAGCACAAAAGAAACACACGGGCAACCCGGAACATCTGAAATCTTCTGGAATCTTCTGGGACGTCGGTCTTCGGGCGTCATAGTATGCCTCCGCATCATCAAGTTGAATTCGTTATTGAACTCGAGCCCGGTACCGAGCCAGCATGTCGGCGTTTGTACAAGCTTTCCCCTGAAGAGTTGAAGGAGCTGAAGAGACAACTCGATGAGCAAGAGCGTATGGGTCTAATCAGGCCAAGCACTTCTCCTTGGGGCTGTGGTGCTCTATTTGTCAAGAAGAAGGATGGCACGGAGCGCCTTTGTGTTGATTACCGGCCATTGAACAAGAAGACAATAAAGAACAAGTATCCGCTCCCCAACATCAATGAATTATTCGAGCAGCTCAAAGGTGCAAAAGTGTTCTCAAAGATCGATCTCCGGATGGGTTATCACCAGATCTGTATCCGTGAAGAAGATATTCACAACACCGCATTCAGAACGAGCTACGGCTCCTATGAATACACAGTCATGTCTTTTGGCCTCGCAAATGCTCCACCCACCTTCTCGAGGATGATGCACTACATATTCAACCCCTACACCAATGAATTTGTTCTTGTCTATCTGGATGACATCTTGGTATTCTCCAAGAATGAAGAAGACCATGCCAAGCACCTCCGTTTGGTTCTGGACAGGCTCCGTGAACACAAGTTCTATGCGAAGTTCTCCAAATGCGAATTCTAGCTAGATAAGGTCTTATATCTTGGCCATATCATCTCTGCTGAGGGTATTTCTGTCAACCCCAAGAAAGTTGAAGCGATTGTCAACTGGGAACCCCCACAGAATGTCTAGCAACTCTGAAGCTTCCTTGGTCTCGCTAGCTATTGCAGAAGTTTCGTTGAGAACTTGTCCAAGATTGCCAAGCCTCTCTCAAACTTGCTGCAGAAGAATGTCAAGTACAACTGGTCTCTGGATTGTGATGTGGCATTCAAAACACTCAGAGAAAAGCTCATCTCTGCTCCTGTTCTTACTCCTCCAGATAAGTCCAAACCCTACGAAGTATTCTGTGATGCTTCTCTTCAAGGACTTGGTGGTGTTCTCATGCAAGACAAGAAGATTGTGGCATACACTTCTCGTCAATTGAAGCCAAATGAGAAGAACTACCCCACACATGATCTCGAGCTAGCAGCGGTGGTACACGCCTTGATCACGTGGAGACACCTTCTGTTGGGCAGAAAAGTGGACATCTTCACCGATCACAAGAGCTTGAAGTACATCTTCACACAGCCGAACCTGAACCTTCGCCAGACTCGTTGGGTTGAGATGATCCAAGAGTATGATCCAAGCATCGAATACACACCTGGCAAGGCCAATGTCATTGCAGATGCCTTGAGCAGAAAGGCATATTGCAACAATCTCCTTATCAAGCCGTTTCTGCCTGAGCTTTGTGAATCATTTAGGAAGCTCAACCTCCAAGTTGTTCCGCAAGGCTTTCTTGCAAATCTTCAAGTGGCTCCTACCTTGGAAGATCAGATCCATGAGGCCCAGCTCAGTGATGCTATGGTGCAGAAAGTGAAACATGGTATTGCAAAGGGTACTCCCAAATACAAGTGATATCATGGTGATGAGAAAGACACCTTGTTCTTTGAGGACAGACTTGTGGTTCCCAAGGGTGATCTCAGGAAGCTCATAATGACGAGGCACATGACTCCCTCCTCTCAATTCATCCCGGAAGTTCCAAGATGTACCAAGACCTCGAGCAATCTTATTGGTGGACTCACATTAAAAGGGAGATTGCCCAATTCGTGAATGAATGTGATGTCTACAGAAGAGTGAAGGCAGAGCATCAAGTCCAGCCGGTCTCCTCCAACCTCTTCCTATTCCCGAGTGGAAATTCGACCACATTGAAATGGATTTCGTCACTGGGTTTCCCAAGTCCAAGAAGGGGAATGATGCTATCTTTGTTGTGATTGACAAGCTAACCAAAGTAGCTCACTTCCTTCCAGTCAAAGAATCCATCAATGCTGCTCAGCTGGCAGAGTTGTACACTTCCAGAATTGTGTCGTTACATGGCATTCCTCAAGTTATCTACTCATACCGTGGAAGTTTGTTCACATCCAAGTTCTGGGACTCCTTCCAGTCAGCCATGGGCACTAAGATCCGTTTCAGCACTGCATTTCACCCTCAGACTAGTGGTCAAGTCGAAAGAGTGAACCAGATCCTCAAAGACATGCTCAGAGCTTGTGTCATCTCTTTTGGCATGAAGTGGGAAGATTGCCTTCCGTTTGCCGAGTTCTCTTACAACAACAACTTCCAAGCAAGTGTCGGCAAAGCTCCTTTTGAAATCCTCTATGGCAGAAAGTGTCGTACTCCTCTCAACTGGTCCGAGACTGGTGAACATCAACTTCTTGGCAATGACTTGATCTCAGAAGCCGAAGAAATGTGCAAAGTCATACATGAGAATCTCAAGGCCGCTCAGTCGCGTCAAAAGAGCTACTATGATGGCAAGCATCATGATTTGGCTTTCGACATTGGAGATCATGTCTATCTCCGTGTTTCTCCTATGAAAGGCACCCAAAGATTCGGTATCAAAGGGAAGCTTGCTCCTAGATACGTGGGCCCTTTCAAGATTCTTGGCAAAAGAGGCGATCTAGCCTATCAACTTGAGCTTCCATCCAACTTTGCAAATGTTCATGATGTGTTTCACGTGTCTCAACTCCGCAAGTGCTTCAAGACACCTGAACGCACTATTCCGTTTGAGGAGATTAATCTTCAACAAGACATGTCTTACCATGAGCACCCTGTTGCTATTCTTGAAGAAATCGAGCGTAAGACCCGCAACAAGTCAATCAAGTTCTTGAAAGTTAAGTGGTCACACCATACCGACCGAGAAGCTACGTGGGAATGAGAAGATACCTTTGCTCCGAGTATCCTTCCTTCTTCCAGTCCTAGATCTCGGGACAAGATCTTTTCGTAGTAGAGGAGAGTTTGTAATGCCCCAGATGTAACACTTTCCAATTATGGCAATATATGAAACTTTGACTTCATCAATTCCATTCCGGACTCTTCTTTCATTTCGGGTTTCTTCATTTTGTCGTGTGCGTGTGTGCATTTCATCCATGTCATGTTGTCATGTGCATTGCATTGCATTCGTGTTGTCACTTGCACCCGGTCCCACTCGCCTCTTCCCGTTGTCCGTTTCAAGTTCCGACGCTCACACACGTGCCCGTGGCATCCCCGAGTCCTTCTTTCATGTGTGGCCGTGTAACGTTTCCGGAATGGGGTGAGTCTTGTCGTGCGTTGTTGTTTTGGTACGTATAGGCCGCCTGTCAAATTTCGTCGCGTTTGGAGTTCGTTTGGTACTCCAACGGTTAACCTAGTGGGCTAAAAGAACCTCTTCTTTAAGTCCCAAGACCCCCTCCACAACAGCTCACAAACCCAGCACAACCCTTCCCATCATCTCGGTTGTCAAATCATGATCGCGTGGCCGAAAACCGCTCGTCATTTAGACTCTCCTAGCTCCCTCTACCTATAAATATGTGTCCACCCCCGAAATTTCGAAGGAAACCCTAGTCTCCTTCCTCCTCCAGCCCCGCCTCAAAAACCGCGCCGGGCGGATGTGTCCGACCCGCGCCGGACAAATCGCCGCCGCCGCCCTCAGCCACTGCCCGTGCGCCATGTCACCCCGCCGCCACGCCCGGGGCCCAGATCCGGCCTGCCCCAGGGCCGAACTGGGCCGCGCCTCCTGCGCCCTTCTTCCCCGCCGCCTGGCCGCGCGCCTCCCTGCCGGTGGTTCCATTCTCGCCGCTCGTCGCCGTCGTCCTCCAAGGAGGTCGCCGCCGCCCTCCACCTCCGGCTGCCGCTCGCCGCCGGGAGCCCTGAGACGCCGGATCGGGCCTCCCCGCAGCCGGATCGCCGCCGGAGGCCGCGCCTCCTCGCCGGCCGGCCACCCGTCGCCGCCACCCTAGCGGTCGAGCAGACCCGACCCAACCTGCAAGCCGCCGCCCGATCCGCCGTTCGGACAGATCCACGTCACCTGGACGTGTCCGTCCTAACACCCCCCTTGAGGTTTTTTTTTTTGCCAAGTCCCAGGTTTTCTGTTATTTTTGTTGCATGTTTGAGTGGCTGTAACTTTTAGCGTGCTTGTCCAAATTGTGCATATGATATATCAAAATGATCGTGGTGATGTGCTCTACATTTTGTTCCATTGTGTCATGCTTGTTTTGGATCATCTAGATAACCTAATGTTCATGACAAGAGTGCTACTTGTTATAAACTGTTGTTACTTGTTATTTTATTGCCATGTTTGAGATGTGATAACTTGATGCATGTTTATCCAAATGGAGCATATGATATGTCGAAATGTTCATCATGAAGTGCTCTACATGATGGATGCTGTAGCATTCATGTTAGGTGTCATTTTTCCATGTTAATCCCTGTTGCAAAAGTGCATGTGGCTGTTAAGTGTTGAAACTTGTTGTGAGATGCTGTTTTGACATGCTCTTTGCTATTGATGTGTTTGTCCCCATGTCACATGTCAATATGCTTTAGAAGCACCATCATATGGCCTTTGCTGTGGTGCAAACCACTTTCCATGATATGCCTTGAGGTGACTTACACAAGCTTGTGAACATGCAATGCCAATGTTACTGTTTTATACTTAGTGAAAATTCTGCAAAGTCTGGAATCTGTTTTAACCTGATGCTATGTTTGCTTGATGCCCTAGTCAAATCCATGCTTGTTTTGGAGTGGCCAATGATCATTCCTAGTTGTCCATGTTATTGTATATCCATCCATGCCCTCACTTGCACATATGGCTTGCTGTAGTTTATATATTTCTTGCTCTCAAGTTGCTATAAATTATATTTGTCAGATTTTTAACAGCATGATCAATTTGGTGTAGCTTGTTGCTATTGATCCATGCCTCCTATGGAGTTGCTTCAATGGAGTTGTTTGCTGTAGGATATGTCTAGTTCATGTCCATGTTTATTTTCATCATTTTTGGGTGTTGTAGAGTATATATTTCTTGCTCCAAAGTTGCTATGTGGCTGTTAATTTCAGCTTTGCATTGTATCTTGTTCCGTGTGTATGTGTTGAACCGTTGCTCCGTTTTGAGCGTGCCCTATATGAAACTTATGTGATTGTTCATGTAGAATCATAATATCATGTTGTTTACATGTTTGGAGTGTGTTTGCTTGATGTTTGGGTGCATCTTGCACCGTTGCCATGATTGTCTTGTTTTGCTCATATCTTCTAGACCGTAGCTCCGAATTAAACAAACTTTATATGAAACTAGACTAGAATTTCGTGTAGATCTTCATGGTGCATGTTAACTTGCTGTTTAACAACTTTAACTTAAGGTTTGTTCAGATCTGGACCAATTTCAAAATATGCATATGAGGACTTACTGGATTTGCTATATGTGGATTTCGGCCTCATTTAAACTTGTTGTTTTGTGTTGTTCTTGTGTGCTTCTTCCCTTTCCATGAAATGCATCATACTTGCATCATGTTGATTGTGCATTGCACCTTGTTTGATATCGTGCCATGTTGTATTCTTGTATTCAGTAGAGCCGGGAGTCGAGACCGAGAACGAGGTTACTACCGAGGTTGAGTACGAGGAGCCGTCTTACGATCCCATCGATGACTCGACAGGCAAGATGACCTGACTCAGATATCATTACTATCTTTGCCTATTGCTAGATGTCTCGCTCTTTAGCTTATTGTCTCGATGCCCATGTTTGTTTGTCAGCCTCCTATTGTAACCACGAATCTGTCTAACCACCCAACCTAGCAAACCTTTATTTGGCTACGTATGCTTCGCTCAGCCCCTCTTATAGCATTGTTAGTTGGAGGAGAAGATTTGACGATTCTTGCTTCATGTTGAAGTTATTGTTGGGATATCACACTATATAATCTGTTAAAGTAAATCATCTATATACATGGCAATGGGTGAAAGGCTAAGCCTCTTGCTTGGTGTTTTGTTCCACTCATGCCGCCCTAGGAACCATTTAAACCGGTGTTTTGTTCCTTGATTATGCGTCCCTAACACGGTTGGGGTTTATGGGCCCCCCTTGATAACCTGCTTAGCGCTAAAGCTTTTCCAGCAAGTCCCAACGTTGGTACTACATTTGCCTAACAACTAAAAACTTGCATAGGGAGTTATAAACCCTTTTCTTAATCAACAACCCGGGCCAGTGCTCCACATCAGTGTTGGTCCAAACTGAGCAGATTGCGGGGCCACCCCAAGGAAACTCGAGGGCTGGTAAAAACCTGTAGGATGACTTATCTAGTCGTGGCCAGAGACGAGATACGCGCGGCTACTATCAGGGTGTCGGCACACCGGGAGGACTTGCTGGATTAGTTTTACCTTAGTCGAAATATCTTGAGCACGGGATTCTGAGAATACTCGGGTCTTCCCACCTTGGAGTTGCGACTCCGCAGATCGTGAGCTTGTGATGGGCGAAGTTGGGACACCCCTGCAGGGTTTGATCTTTCGAAAGCCGTGCCCGCGGTTATGTGGCAGATGGGAATTTGTTAATATCCGGTTGTAGAAAACTTGACACCATGTTCAGAACACACTACCAGCGTGAGTAACCGTGACGGTCATTTTCCGAAAGGGGTTCGGGAAGTGAACACGGTGGGGTTATGTTTGACGTGCTTAGATAGGATCACTTGACACTCGTGGCACTTCTCTTCTCGCTCTAAACATGTAATCTAGTGCTAGTGCAGCTGCAACCTTTATTCTTCAGCCTTGTTCCACACCCAAGGCTTAGATAGTTTTGCTACCCGGGAACGGGATTGCTGAGTCCTCCGTGGATCACAGGTTCTACACAACACCAGATGCAGGTACTATGGTGAACTACACAGGTGACGGCACAGAGCTGTACTGGGAGTTCGATGAAGAACGTGGGCGATACTACATGTACTATCCCGATGATCAGTAGTGGCTTCTACTAGGGGAGATTTGGACCTTGTGGCTATATTTATTTGGTATCTTTCATTTGGATCTTCGTCCATAGTCGGACTGTGATGTTATTTG
Source organism: Secale cereale (assembly GCA_902687465.1). NCBI lineage: Eukaryota > Viridiplantae > Streptophyta > Magnoliopsida > Poales > Poaceae > Secale > Secale cereale. Next base: position 463,159,243 of record LR738714.1, read on the forward strand.
GATGATGATTGCTTATGTAATGTATTGTGTGACGTGGCGAGTGTGAGCCAACTACTCTTTTTCAATTTCATCCCTCTTTTACATGAGTCGTGCAAAGATACCATACTTGAGATCATTCTAGTACGAGCTTATACCTTTAAGTCGTGCGTCGACACGTAGGAGGTATAATCTCATATTGGGCATTACACCCATCTATCTACATCGTTCCACTCTCCCGCAACCCGCTGTACCCTCTACTTGAACATGGCGTTTTATGCTTCATATTATTATCCAATATTGTGTTGCCATCCTATGATGTCTGAGTAGATTATCGTTGTCCTATCGGTGATTGGTGAATTGATGTGATTGATTTAATTTGCTTGTGGTTATGTTGCTGTCCTTTGGTGCCCATCATATGAGCGTGCGCGTGGATCACACCATAGGGTTAGTTGTATGTTGATAGGACTACATATTGGAGGGCAAGAGTGACAGAAGCTTCAACCTAGTGTAGAAATTGATGCATACGGGATTGAAGGGGGACCAGTATATCGTAATGCTATGGTTGGGTTTTACCTTAATGAACGTTAGTAGTTGCGGATGCTTCCTAATAGTTCCAATCATAAGTGCATAGAATTCCAAGTAAGGGATGACATGCTAGCAGTGGCCTCTCCCACATAAAACTTGCTATCAGTCTAGTAACGTAGTCAATTGCTTAGGGGCAATTTCGCAACTCCTACCACCACTTTTCCACACTCACTATATTAAATTTATTGCTTATTTATCTCAACATCCCCTAGTTTGTATTTACGTGCTCTTTATATTCTTGCAAACCTTTCCCACAAAAACTACAAAGTACTTCTAGTTTCATACTTGTTCTAGGTAAAGTAAACGTCAAGCGTGCGTAGAGTTGTATCGGTGGTCAATAGAACTTGAGGGAATATTTGTTCTGCCTTTAGCTCCTCGTTGGGTTCGACACTCTTACTTATCGAAAGAGGCTACAACTGATCCCCTACACTTGTGCGTTATCAGCTACATATGCATCAGTATCAACAAAGGGGTGGTGGAATTTAACTCCAGCAAGCCATCTTTGACTCAGTGGCTATCTTGTACTACGACTGCTGGTAACTCTTTGAGGTGGCACACACAAGTCGACATATTCACCATATCAATACACCACTATGGATCCGCTCCCGTCTCCCTATGAGAAGGCTATCCATAGCAGTGACGCTTATCTTGCGCATTTTAGAGTATCCACTTTCACTTGTCTATGAACTGCACAAGCAACCCAGTAGTCCATTACCGCGGATGCGGCTATTCAAATAGATCATGTTAACCTTGCAGGGGTGTACTTCTTCACACATGCTCTCGCCACTTACCGCCATGTACATGTCATGTAACTCGACAACCTTCAAGAAGAAGCCTGGCGAGGGTATCGGCCACGACCTGACTAACCACGCAAGTCTCTAGTCCAGGTTTATCGCCTATTCGGGTTCCATCCGCAAGGAAGTCCGGCCGATTTTCTCTCACGGCCCCAAACAATGTGTGCAGGGTTCCCGAGACACCAAACGGACGACTCGGTACACCGGGCCACGGTGTATCTACCACACCATAGCCCACCCCTAGGGTCAGCGCTATGCATGACCTCCAACACATATCCAACAAACACCAGAAACTAGTTGCAACTCCTGGACAGAGATCAAGGCGACTAATAAGTTGAGAGAGCTTGGAGTGCCCGGAGCCCAATGTGTGGTAGTAACTGTCTTGGATCATAGACACAGAACTCAGTTCCTGAGGACAGCTTCAATGAGACAACCCATCATGTACTCCTACATGGCCTCTCACCGCTACCTTTACCAAATCGTGTTCACACACTTAGCTCTTAACAGTAGGACATGTTCACCACATTCCAATTCATCCATGATGAATCAGACCTAACTCAACTCTAAGCAGTAGCAGGCATGCCAACAAGCATGAATGAGTAGGCACATCAGGGCTCAAACAACTCCTACTCATGCTAGTGGGTTTCATCTATTTACTGTGGCAAAGACAGGTCATGCAGAGGAAAGGGGTTCAACTACCACAACATGTAACAGTTGAATCATTGTTGTCCTAATATAGTAAAGGGGAGCAGAAGCGAGAGAGTGGGATTGTATCATAATGAACAAGGGTTTTTGCTTGCCTTGCACTTCCGAAGATAGCATAATGCTTCATCGGAGTCATCGAACTCATCGTCGGAACTACGTCCACTGAGAGGGGACAATACCGGCAAATGGGGAAAGAACACATTCAATGCAATGCAACAATATGATGCATGATCATGACATGGCAATATGATGTTGATTGAGCTAATGCAACTAGCAACGATTTAAATGAAGTTGGTTTGAACCCTATGTTCAAATTCAAACTCCATATAAGACATTTCAAATGCTATTTAATCAAATTGTCATATACAACAACTTTAAGTTGTTCAAACATGCATGATAATGACATAAACAGATTCCTCATATTTTTCTGATAATTTTTCATATATAAATTATTTCATTCTGAGCTATGGTTGAATTTCTATGATTTTTAGAGGTTTAAACCATTTTTTGAAATAAATAAATCATTTCGGGTTTATTTAAAATTCCAGAAAAGCTTTACTGTGTCAGCATTGCATCACTGTGATGGCAGCGGGTCAATAGGGGCAGTCCAGGTCAAACCTGAGCGGTGGGACCCGCATGTCAGTTACTCTGCTAATTAACATGGTTAATTAACACTAATTAAATCCTAAAGTAGGAGTTAGCCAGGGCCTGGTCCCACATGTCAGTGACTCAGGGTGGTCAAACCTGGTCCACCCGGGTCAAACTCGCCGGAGATGACCCGCGGCTCGTCGTCGACGAGGCCAGAGACGGCGGAGACGTTCGGGTTTGCATCTCCGGTGACCAAAAGGGCGGATGAGGGCATCTACGCGGAGCTGGGACTTGCCCACATCCATCTGGGCAAACGGCAGGGGCTGAGGTGGCCCGAGCTTGCCAGAAGCAATCTCGCGGCGGTGGCCGGAGTTCGGGCATGCACAGGGACGGAGCTACGGAGCACTGCGTGAGCAGGCGAGGGGCTCAACGGGTTCCTGGGATCACCAAAAGCACGCCAGGGTAACTACTACAAGCGGAGGAGCTCGGGGACTACACGTGCAACGGCAATGGTGGACGCGGCGTGGGAGCTCGCGGGGCAGCAGCCGCGGCACGAACTCGAGCTAGGGGGTGGAGGGGAAATGGAGAGGAGCTCACAAGGGGTCGGATGGGGCATATGATGAGCTCGGGGACGTCCTGTCGGAGGCGAATTGACGGCGGCGGTGATCGGCTCCCGAGATAGAAGACGGTGGTGATGACGACGCTACGGCGCGTCGCGGCTCGCTTGGCTCGGTGGAGATGATGAGGACGACGTCGCGGAGCTCATGGGAACAACACAGGGGCAAGGGGGTGGCTGTGGCCGCGGCAACGGCGAGGGTGGCGTTCGTCGTGCGCGTGAGTGAGAGACAGAGGAGAGGATGGGGCGAGGGAGAGTGCGAGAGAGGTCGGGGGGACTCCGTGTTGTTGTCAGGGCATCGAGGGTCAGGCAGGCTGCCTGGAGGTGGCCGAGCGCGTGGCCGCGCATGCCAGGAGTGTGCCCCTATCCTCCTGGCGCGAGGAAGGGGACGACTGGCAGGGGCTAGTCGGCTGGGCCGGCCTACTAGGCCGCCAGGTGGGCTGCAGGTAAGCACTCTCTTTCTCTCTCTCTCTCTGCCTTCTATTTTGTTTTTCTATTTCTTTTGTTGGTTCTTGATTTAGCAAAAATACTAAACCACTTTGTAAAATGCTAGAAATATTTATAGGCACTTAAGAAATTGTTTCCAACATTATTTGGACATTTAAAAATATTTATAGGATTTAGATGTCCAAATTCAAATACTTATGATTTAATTCAACAAATCCAGAGTGTCCTAGAAATATGTGCACCATTTTTGGTAGGGGTTTTTAGCCAATTCGAAAATGATGAACTTTTCTCAAGGGCATTTTGGGTTCATTGAAAATATTTTTATTTGAACCTACTTGAATTCATTTGGTGCTAGGGTTTGAACATCCCCAATTCAATTTTTTGAATTTAAACATGATGCATGGAAGCTCACAGATGCAACTAACTACAAGGAATTCTAGGGCTATGGACAACTCACCCCCACTAAACAGGAATCTCCTCCCGAGATTCAAGACGTGAGGTAGGAAGATAGAGGGGACACAAAGCTAGCACAATCTTCATGATCCATTGCATTCTTGAAGATGTTGATTCATTGCATCAAATTGATCTTGACGCCTCTGCTTTGAAAACTTCATCCAACACGACGACAAAAGAACGAAAACTCTACAGGATTTGATCTTCACGGAGATCAAGCAAATCATGATCAACTCACGGGATGAGACATAATGAAGTCTCTCGACTTGTGACACAAAACACACAACGAGAGGGATGAAATAGATAATGAAGGTTCAATTTGGTAGGCAACACTACCTCGCTCAAGTAGGATGGTGCATGGTTTCCAAAGTAGCGAGGAGTTAATTGCCACGATTCCATTACACGGTACCTTAGAGAAGGCGTCTTGCAGAATTATTCCCTTACGAGGCAAAAAGAATTACTTTTGATATAGAGATCAATGAAACTCTCTATAGCATCGTAAGGCAAATCACAATCGATCGTTTGAGGAGTTCGGAAGGAATGGCACACTCATACTAGAATGGATGATCTGGACTACCTTGTTGAAGACAACGCAATGGATGGTTTTTTCTTATCATCGGAAATGGATGGGACCCATGGTAAGTCCACTTTTGAAGATAATCCTGACTATCAATTACTGAGAAGGGCAGCCCATGGTAAAAAGGCACAATGGCGGGTGCAAGGTGGGATCAAAATGCAAATGTTGGGAATTTTTCAACCATCATATCTGCCTGAGATTCAGATGTGGTTGGTAACAGGATATTTCAGACGACATGTGTGGAAAAGAAATTTTGCAACACAAATTGACGAGATGGTGTTGCGAGATTCTTGGGAGATGAACTACAATAGCAAGCTCCAAAACATGAGCTGGTTCTGCTACATACATGTGAACACGTTGTCCAAGACAAACATGACCACATAGAAGTCTTACAATAAAACACTACTGAGTTCAGGTGGGGAACAATCATCGAGGATATCGAAGTCCTTACAAAAGTCCGGATCTTAGGAAGGAACTTCTTCTCCTTGAACAAATCAATTAGTGGCTTGGTATGCTAGGGATACATACAGAATGAAGATGATCAGTCTATCAAACCGTAGAATACTTCGCACATGCATGACTGCCTAGGGATGATTCCAGAGGAAGTAAAAATAATCTTTCTCGAATACACAGCGGCAACTTACATCAGATACACGTGAATTGGAGGAAGTCACTTCTCTCATCCAAACATATACCTCACAAACGGAACACGAAGGAATTGTGTACAAAGTTTCCAACACTAGCTTAATGTTCACTATGAGTCATGGAGAAGATAAAATTATGTTGACGGGCTCAATAATAAACCACCGATATTTCCATGAAGTTGGAATTCCACAATCATGTGAACAAGGTGATAGCATTGGTCAGACCAAAAGATGTAATTGTGTATGCTCGAGGGATCAACCACGAGTAACACAACATTACGAACATCGTTGGTTCTGATTTGACTTGATTATAGCCCACACTCAAATCAAAGTTTTGACACGACAATGGATCCAACAACTGATCACGGGGATCAATCGATGAAAATATAATCTTTCTTCAACAACACACAAACTCAAGGATATCCCTTTGGCAATGAACTAAGTTAAGCGAAGCTTTTATCTTCCAACTCTCCAAGTTGTTGTTTTAGCTTAGCCAACTAGTTCGGGGTATCCCACACAGATTCTTGGAGAAGGGGTGGTTCATAGGAAAACCAACTCGATCACGGGCTCAACATAACGGTCAGGGATCAACCAGGTGATACTCCCGAGAAAATATTTAAAAAATCACGGACCACCGATATGTTACTAAGCTCGAGAACAATCTTGCTTTTCAGGGCAAGACGATATGATCAAAAGAGAGAGAGATTGACACAATCCTAACTCATTGATCAAAGAGCGCACCAGAAAAATGGACTAGGTAGCACGATCAATCTTAGAATGATGATTCAGTAACCAGCACACTAAGAATGAGATTATCGTCCATTAATTACCAAGCAATGGAGTCTCTAGGAGTATTGATTTCACACATCATGATTCACTTATCAGTATTCCGGTTACAACAACACCGAGACCGAGGAATAAATGATGATGGCGAGAAGTATCACTGTATCAAGAGTTCATAGGAGGTGGTGCAATTCCCATGACACGGTTGACATGCAAGAGGGTAACACTCCAAGGTAGAACATATTAGAAGCTAGATTGGCATTCCGATCTACGGAATACAACTACTTTGACCCAATTATGGACATGGATAAGGTACTGGAGTTTGTTTCTCCTAGTCATTCTGAAATAGAATGGCTTGACGAACCACAAGAGTAAAAGGCATCGATGAGCACGAATGCACACATACTCTTGACTATCAACTGATAGACGAAGGCCGCAATACAGCTAAAGAGGGACAACTCAAAGGAACATAAGATTTTTCTGAGTTGTAAATGCATGGATTAGCATGTTGAACAAGTTCAACATAGTTCTTCCGGATAACCCATGCAGAAAGGTAGAATTAGCAGAGTGACAATGTTGAATGGAGAACTCATCAAGATCACTCTGGTTGTGATCTTTTGGTTCAAAAGAACTTCTGCCATAACGGTTCATGGTATTGGAAGAATGACATACCACGGACCCCGAGGACTATCACAAGGTTACTAATATCCTAAAGGAACGAGCAAACTCTATCAACAAGAGGTAAGTAGAGTGGATCTTGGGTTCAAGAACCCAGGAATAGAGTGCCTACTAACTAAATAGCATCGCGGGATGCTTTCGAGAATGATGGCCATAATCATCACACCGGGAACACAAAACATGGCTAGATTACTAGGTGATTCCCTAAGACACCTAGGGTCATAATAATAGCTCCAACATATATGTCGAGGCAACGGAGTACCTCAACACACCGACTAGTGTGGTTAATATGGCCTAAAAGGACATTAAGAACAGGGAGGAAAGATTTGCAAATGCATCAGATTGTTTAGAAACCCGGGATGACTCGGACAGCATAATGGCTGTAATTGCTCAAAAAGATTTGAGACATCCTGCAAAATGATAGCATAACCACTCAACATCATAATGTTAAGGTTCTGAGACCAACTATTTAACAAACCAAAGTACTTGAAACTGAACTGAGAGTTGAATCCACTATTAACATGATCCTGAAAAATAGAATGAGAATCCTAGTTCTTAATCCTCGTAGAGAAGAAGAAGGTGACTCGGATTAGAAGGACATGAGGTAAAGGAGTAAAAAGAACCTTAAGTTCCCTTCCATAATCAATTCCCATATATAACTAAAGAATTTCTAGACTCGACTTCGACCAGTTTGGCTTGGTAATCATATAGGCAACCTGGCTCTGATAGCAAAGCTGTCGGGACCCCGATCCTAAGTCACACTGGTCTAGCGTGTAACACATCATATCACTTTGCGGCCTCATGCACGGTATCCCCATGGGTGCCACCTTACCTGGCCCGGGACCATTTGGGCATTTTGTCTCACGTATATGATAGCGTCGCTAGCATCCATATGACAGAGAACCCGGGCCGACATGACTAGTTATAAACCAAAAGTGGCGCTAAATTACACGGGCGGGCATACATGACCCAACAATGCATGTGTCGGTGAACAACGAGTGTTGCCGGGCTGTAGCAAGCTAACAGGACTCCGGTATACACCGCGTGACATTTCCCCGGAGGGGACAGACACATGAGCAAGGAAGGACACATGCCGGTCAATCCATGTGATACGGAGCAGTAGCAAGCTACCAAGGCTTAGTGGAAGCACTAGGAGGCATTTCCACATAAGATAGGCTACTAAGGGTAAACAACTAGGTGTCGGATCCCACACATACCAAGCATTTCAATAACATACACACAATACGCTCGATATGTGCAAATACAACATGGCATCACAAAAAAACTCTATGAATCAAAGTATTTATTCATTAGGCTCCGAGGAGCCAGATATTACAAACATGGGTCTCATGACCCAACATACAGAGCATACAAGCAACGGAAGCATAACATGTCTGGGTACAGATAACTATAATGAAAATGGTTGTGAAGCCTGACTATCTACAAGACCCTCCTAAGGGTACAAGATCATAGCTGAAGTAACAAGCTAAACGTCAAAGTCCACACGGAATCAATAGTGAGACTGAAGTCTCTACAAAACATAAATTAAGCAAACATGAGTACAAATGTACTCAGCAAGACTTACATCAGAACTGGCTACATATGCATCAGTATCGACAAAGGGGTGGTGGAGTTTAACTGCAGCAAGCCAGCTTTGACTCTGTGGCTATCATGTACTACGACTGCTGGTAACTCTTTTGAGGTGGCGCACACGAGTCCACATATTCACTATATCAATACACCACTATGGATGCGCTCCAGTCTCCCTACGAGAAGGCCATCCATAGCACTCACGCTTATCTTGTGCATTTTAGAGTATCCACGTTCACTTGTCTATGAACTGCACAAGCAACCCAGTAGTCCATTATCGCAGACGCGACTATTCGAATAGATCATGTTAACCCTGCAGGGGTGCACTTCTTCACACACGCTCTCGAGACTTACCGCCATGTACACGTCCTATAACTCGACAACCTTCAAGCGGAAGCCTGGCGAGGGTGTCGGCCACGACCTGACTAACCACACAAGTCTCTACTCCAGGTTTATCGCCTATTCGGGTTCCATCCGCAAGGAAGTCCGGCCGAGGTTTCTCTCACGGTCCCAAACGATGTGTGCAGGGTTCCCGAGATACCAAACGGGTGACTCGGTACACCGGGCTGCTACCTCTTGAGCATGCGTTGGTTTTCCCTTGAAGAGGAAAGGGTGATGTAGCAAAGTAGTGTAAGTATTTCCCTCAGTTTTTGAGAACCAAGGTATCAATCCTGTAGGAGATAACACGCAAGTCACCTATTACCTGCACAAACAATCAAGAACCTTGCAACCAACGCGATAAAGGGGTTGTCAATCCCTTCACGGCCACTCGCAAAAGTGAGATATAATAAAGATAATAAGATAAATATTTTTGGTATTTTTTGTATAGATTGGAAAGTAAAGATTGCAAAATAAAATAAATAGGAAACTAGGCATGTAGATCAAAAACTTATATGATGAAAAATAGACCCGGGGGCCATAGGTTTCACTAGTGGCTTCTCTCAAGATAGCATAAATTATGGTGGGTGAACAAATTACTGCGAGCAATTGATAGAAAAGCGCATAATTATGAAAATATCTAGGTAATGATCGTGAATATAGACATCATGTCCGTGTCAAGTAGACCGAAACGATTCTGCATCTACTACTATTACTCCACACATCGACTGTTATCCAGCATGCATCTAGAGTATTAAGTTCATAAGAACAGAGTAACGCATTAAGCAAGATGACATGATGTAGAGGGATAAACTCAAGCAATATGATATAAACCCCATCTTTTATCCTCGATGGTAACAATACAATACGTGCCTTGCTGCCCCTGCTGTCACTGGGAAAGGACACCGCAAGATTGAACCCAAAGCTAAGCACTTCTCCCATTGCAAGAAAGATCAATCTAGTAGGCCAAACTAAACTGATAATTCAGAGAGACTTGCAAAGATATCAAAGCATGCATATAAGAATTCAGAGAAGAACCAAATATAATTCATAGCTAAACTTGATCATAAATCCACAATTCATCGGATCTCGGCAAACACACCGCAAAAGAATATTGCATCGAATAGATCTCCAAGAACATCGAGGAGAACTTTGTATTGAGAATCGAAGAGAGAGAATAAGCCATCTAGCTAATAACTATGGACCCGAAGGTCCGTGGTAAACTACGCACACATCATCGGAGAGGCTATGGTGTTGATGTGGAAGCCCTCCGCGATCGATTCCCCCTTCGGCGGAGCGCCGAAAAAGGCCCCAAGATGGGATCTCACGGGTACAGAAGGTTGCGGCGGTGGAAAAGTGGTTTTGTGGCTCTCCCTGATGTTGGGTATAAGAGTATATATAGGCGAAAGAAGTACATCGGTGGAGCTACGAGGGGCCCACGAGGGTGGGGGCGCGCCCTCCTGCCTCGTGGCATTCCAGACTTCAACTCCAAGTCTCCTGGTTTGCTTTCGGTCCAAGAAAGATCCTCCCAAAGTTTTTGTTCTGTTTGGACTCTGTTTGGTATTCCTTCTCTGCAAAACATTGAAATAGGCAAAAAAACAGGAATTGGCACTCGGCCTTCGGTTAATTGGTTAGTCCCAAAAATAATATAAAAGAGCATATTAAAGCCCATTAAACATCCAAAACAGATAATATAATAGCATGGAACAATCAAAAATTATAGATACATTGGAGATGTATCAAGCATCCCCAAGCTTAATTCATGCTCATCCTCGAGTAGGTAAATGAGAAAAATAGAATTTTTGATGTTGAATGCTACCTAACATATTTATTAATGCAATTTTCTTTATTGTGGCATGAATGTTCAGATCCGAAAGATTCTAGACAAAAGTTTAATATTGACATAAAAATAATAATACTTCAAGCATACTAACAAAGCAATTATGTCTTCTCAAAATAACATAGCAAAGAAAGCTCATCCCTACAAAATCATATAGTTTGGCTATGCTCCATCTTCGTCACACAAAATATTCAAATCATGCACAACCCCTGTTTCAGCCAAGCAATTGTTTCATACTTTAGTATTCTCAAAACTTTTCAACTTTCGCGCAATATATGAGCGTGAGCCATGGACATAGCATATAGGTGGAATAAAATTGTGGTTGTGGAGAAGACAAAAAGAGGAAGATGGTCTCACATCAACTAGGCATATTAATGGGCTATGGAGATGGCCATCAATAGTTATCAATGTGAGCGAGTAGGAATTGCCATGCAACGGATGCACTAGAGCTATAAATGTATGAAAGCTCAACAAAAGAAACTAAGTGGGTGTGCATCCAACTTGCTTGCTCATGAAGACCTAGGGCATTTGAGGAAGCCCATCGTTGGAATATACAAGCCAAGTTCTATAATGTAAAATTCTCACTAGTAATATGAAAGTGACAACATAGGAGACTCTCTATCATGAAAAGCATGGTGCTATTATGAAGCACAAGTGTGGAAAAAGATGGTAACATTCTCCCTTCTCACTTTTTCTCTCATTTTTTCCTTTTTTTAATTTTTTAATTTTGGGCTCTTTGGCCTCTTTTTTTTTTGGTGGGCTTCTTTGGCCTTTTTTTATTTGGTCTTAATTGGCCTCTTTTATTTTTGATAACCTCACATGGGACAGTGTTCTAATAATGATGATCATCACACTTCTATTTACTTACAACTCGATACTAGAACAAAATATGACTCTATATGAATGCCTTCGGCGGTGTACCGGGATGTGCAATGAATCAAGAGTGACATGTATGAAAAAAATTATGAATGGTGGCCTTGCCACAAATACGATGTCAACTACATGATCATGCAAGGCAATATGACAATGATGGAACGTGTCATATTAAGTGAAACGGTGAAAAGTTGCATGGCAATATATCTTGGAATGGCTATGGAAATGCCATAATAGTTAGGTATGGTGGTTTTTTTGAGGAAGGTATATGGTGGGTGTATGGTACCGGCGAAAGTTGCGCGGTACTAGAGGGGCTAGCAATGGGGGAAAGTTGAGAGTGCGTATAATCCATGGACTCAACATTAGTCATAAAGAACTCACATACTTATTGCAAAAATCTACAAGTCATCAAAACCAAGCACTACGCGCATGCTCCTAGGGGAAGGGTTGGTAGGAGTTAACCATCGCGCGATCCTGACCTCCACACAATGGAAGACAATCAAAGAGATACTTCATGCTTCAAATTTGTTACACAACGGTTACCATACGTGCATGCTACGGGACTTGCAAACCTCAACACAAGTATTTCTCAAATTCACAATTACTATACTAGCATGACTCTAATATCACCATCCTCATATCTCAAAACAATCATCAAGGATCAAACTTCTCATAGTATTCAACGCACTTTATATGAAAGTTTTTTATTATACCCATCTTGGATGCCCATCATATTAGGACTAATTTTATAGCCAAAGAAAATTACCATGCTGTTTTAAAATACTCTCAAAATAATACAAGTGAAGAATGAGAGATCAATAAAACCACCACCGTGCTCTAAAAAGATATAAGTGAAGCACTAGAGCAAAATTATGTAGCTCAAAAGATATAAGTGAAGCATATAGAGTATTCTAATTAATTCTGATTCATGTGTGTCTCTCCCAAAAGGTATGTACAGAAAGGATGATTGTGGTACACTAAAAAATAAAGACTCAAATCATACAAGACGCTCCAAGCAAAACACATATCATGTGGTGAATAAAAATATAGCCTCAAGTAAAGTTACCGATAGATGAAGACGAAAGAGGGGATGCCTTCTCGGGGCATCCCCAAGCTTAGGCTTTAGGTGGTCCTTGAATTTTACCTTGGGGTGCCTTGGGCATCCCCAATCTTAGGCTCTTGTCACTCTTTATTGCATAGTCCATCAATCCTTACCCAAAAACTTGAAAACTTCACAACACAAAACTTAACAGAAAATCTCGTGAGCTCCGTTAGTGTAAGAAAATAAACCACCACTTTAATGTACTGTAATGAACTCATTATTTATTTATATTGGTGTTAAACCTACTGTATTCCAACTTCTCTATGGTTCATACCCCCCGATACAACTCATAGATTCATCAAAATAAGCAAACAACACACGAAAAACAGAATCTGTAAAAAACAGAACAATCTGTAGCAATATGTAACTTTCGAATACCTATGTAACTCTAAAAATTCTGAAATAAACTTTTGGACGTGATGAATTTGTCTATTAATCATCTGCAAAAAGAATCAACCTAAAAGCACTCTCCAGTAAAAAACGGTAGCTAATCTCGTGAGTGCAAAAGTTTCTGTTTTTACAGCAAGATCGCAAAGACTTCAGCCAAGTCTTCCCAAAGGTTCTACTTGGCACAAACACTAATTAAAACATAAAACCGCATCTAAACAGAAGCTATATGAATTATTTATTACTAAACAGAAGCAAAAAAGCAAAGAACAAAAATAAAATTGGGTTGCCTCCCAACAAGCTATTTCTTTATAGCCATTAAGATAGGCTTGAGAATTCAATGATGCTCACATGAAAGATAAGAATTGAAGCACAAAGAGAACATCATATAGCATGTGAAAATCACCTATAAGTCTAACATACTTCCTATGCATAGGCATTTTATAGGAAAACAAATTAGCAAGACTAGCAAGATCTAGCATATGCAAGGAAGAAGAAAGAAACAATAGCAATCTCAACATAACGAGAGGTAATTTAGAAACATGAAAATTTCTACAACCATATTTTCTTCTCTCATAATAATTGCATGTAGGATCATAAGCAAATTCAACAGTATAGCTATCACATAACATATTCTCAACACGATCCACATGCATGCGAAGTTGACTCTCTTCCAAATTAGTGGGATTAACATTAACTAACGTCATGACCTCTCCAAACCCACTTTTATCAAAAATTTCATAAGATTGAACATTATCCAAATATGCGGGATAAAAAGTTGACACTCTTCCAAATCCACTTTCAATATTATTGCAAACATTATTATTAATCTCATATATATCATGGGGCTTAAATAAGTTTTCAAGATCGTAAGAAGCATCACCCCAATCATGATCATTGCAACAAGTAGTGGGCATAGCAAAATAAGCATCCCCAAGCTTAGGGTTTTGCATATCATTAGCACAATTGACATTAATAGAATTTGTAATAACATCATCGCAATCATGCTTTTCATTCAAGGAGCTATCATGAATCACTTTATTATCTTCTTCTTTCAACACTTCATCACAATTTTTGGACTCACGAATTTCAAGCAAAACTTCATAAAGATAATATAGTGCATGCAGCTCACTAGCAATTGTTCATCGTAATTGAATCAATTAAAAAGATTAGCAAGTGGATGAGGATCCATAATTTAACAAGCGAAGATGCAAGCTAATAGAGGGCACATGGCAACACAAGCAAACAGAAAGGCGAACGGAAAAAGGAAAATCTTTTCGAAAATCGTTTTTTAGAAGTGGGGGAGAGGAAAACGAGAGGCGAATGGCAAATAATGTAATGCGAGGGAGAAGAGTTTATGACGGGTACTTGGTATGTCTTGACTTGGCGTAGATCTCCCTGGCAACGGCGCCAGAAATCCTTCTTGCTACCTCTTGAGCATGCGTTGGTTTTCCCTTGAAGAGGAAAGGGTGATGCAGCAAAGTAGCGTAAGTATTTCCTCAGTTTTTGAGAACCAAGGTACAATCCAGTAGGAGATAACACGCAAGTCACCTAGTACCTGTACAAACAATCAAGAACCTTGCAACCAATGCGATAAAGGGGTTGTCAATCCCTTCACGACCACTCGCAAAAGTAAGATCTGATAAAGATAATAAGATAAATATTTTTGATATTTTTGTTGTATAGATCGGAAAGTAAAGATTAAAAAATAAAATAAATAGGAAACTAGACTTGTCGATCGGAAACTTATATGATAGAAAATAGACCTGGGGGCCATAGGTTTCACTAGTGGCTTCTCTCAAGATAGCATAAATTACGGTGGGTGAAAAAAATATTGTTGAGCAATTGATAGAAAAGCGCATAATTATGAGAATATCTAGGCAATGATCCTGAATATAGGCACCACGTCCGTATCAAGTAGACCAAAACAATTCTGTATCTACTACTATTACACCACACATCGACCGCTATCTAGCATGCATCTAGAGTATTAAGTTCATAAGAACAGAGTAACACATTAAGAAAGATGACATAATGTAGAGGAATAAACTCAAGAAATATGATATAAATCCCATCTTTTTATCCTCGATGGCAACAATACAATACGTGCCTTGCTGCCCCTACTGTCACTGGGAAAGGACACCGCAAGATTGAACCCAACCTAAGCACTTCTCCCATTGCAAGAGAGATCAATCTAGTAGGACAAACTAAACCGATAATTCGGAGAGACTTGCAAAGATATCAAATCATGCATATAAGAATTCAGAGAAGAATAAAATATTATTCATAGATAAACGTGATCATAAATCCACAATTCATCGGATCTCGGCAAACACACCACAAAATAATATTACATCGAATAGATCTCCAAGAACGTCGAGGAGAACTTTGTATTGAGAATCAAAGAGAGAGCAGAAGCCATCTAGATGATAACTATGTACCCAAAGGTTTGTGGTAAACTACTCACACATCATCGGAGAGGCTATGGTGTTGATGTAGAAGCCCTCCATGATCGATTCCCCCTCCGGCGGAGCGCTGGAAAAGGCCCCAAGATGGGATCTCACGGGTACAGAAGGTTGCAGCGGTGGAAAAGTGGTTTTGTGGCTCTCCCTGATGTTTCTAGGGTATAAGAGTACATATAGGCGAAATAAGTACGTTGGTGGAGCTACGAGAGGCCCACGAGGGTGGGGATGCGCCCTCCTGCCTCGTGGCCACCTCGTGGTGTTCCAGACTTCAACTCCAAGTCTCCTGGTTTGCTTTCGGTCCAAGAAAGATCCCCCCGAAGGTTTCGTTCCGTTTGGACTCCGTTTGGTATTCCTTTTCTGCAAAACATTGAAATAGGCAAAAAACAGGAATAGGCATTGGGCCTTCGGTTAATTGGTTAGTCCCAAAAATAATATTAAAGAGCATATTAAAGCCCATTAAACATCCAAAACAGATAATATAATAGCATGGAACAAAAAAATATAGATACGTTGGAGACGTATCGCGGGCCACGGTGTATCTACCGCATCATAGCCCACCCCTAGGGTCAGCGCTATGCACGACCTCCAACACATATCCTACAAACACGAGAAACTAGTTGCAACTCCTCGACAGAGATCAAGGCGATTAATAAGTCGAGAGAGCTTGGAGTGCCCGGAGCCGAATGTGTGGTAGTAACTGTCTTGGATCACAGACACATAACTCAGTTCTTGAGGACGACTTCAATGAGACAACCCACCATGTACTCCTACATGGCCTCTCACCGCTACCTTTACCAAATCGTGTTCACACACTTAGCTCTCAATAGTAGGACATGTTCACCAGATTCCAATTCATCCTCGATGAATCGGACCTGACTCAACTCTAAGCAGTAGCAGGCATGACAACAAGCATGAATGAGTAGGCACATCAGGGCGCAAACAACTCCTACTCATGTTAGTGGGTTTCATCTATTTATTGTGGCAATGACATGTCATGCAGAGGAAAGGGGTTCAACTACTGCAGCATGTAACAGTTGAATCATTGGTGTCCTAATGCAGTAAAGGAGAGCAGAAGTGAGAAAATGGGATTGTATCGAAATGAACAGGGTTTTTTTTCTTGCCCGACACTTCTGAAGATAGCATAACTCTTTATCGGTGTCATCGAACTCATCGTCGGAACTACGTCCACTGAGAGGGGACAAATACCGGCAAATGGGGAACGAACACAATCAATGCAATGCAACAATATGATGCATGATCATGACATGACAATATGTTGTTGATTGAGCTAATGCAACTAGCAATGATTTAAATGAAGTTGGTTTGAACCCTAGGTTCAAATTCAGACTCCATATAAGACATTTCAAATGCCATTTAATCAAATTGTCATATATAGCAACTTTAAGTTGTTCAAACATGCATGATAATGCCATAAACAGATTCCTCATATTTTTATGATAATTTTTCATATATAAATTATTTCATTCTGAGCTACGGTTGAATTTCTATGATTTTTAGAAGTTTAAATCATTTTCTGAAATATATAAATCATTTCTGATTTATTTGAAATTTCAGAAAAGCTTTACTACGTCAGCATTGCATCACTGTGATGGCAGCAGGTCAACAAGGGCAGTCCAGGTTAAACCTGAGCGGTGGGACCCGCATGTCAGTTACTCTGCTAATTAACAGGGTTAATTAGCACTAATTAAATCCTAAACTAGGAGTTAGCCAGGGCCTGGCCCCACATGTCAGTGATTCAGGGGGGTCAAACCTGGTCCACCCAGGTCAAACTCGCCAGAGTTGACCCGCGGCTCGTCGCCGACGAGGCCAGAGATGGCGGAGACGTTCGAGTTTGCATCTTCGGCGACCAAAAGGGCGGACGAGGGCATCTACGCGGAGCTGGGACTCGCCCGCATCCATTTGGGCAAACAGCAGGGGCTGAGGTGGCCCGAGCTTGTCGGAAGCAAGCTCGCGGCGGTGGCCGGAGTTCGGGCATGCACAGGGACGGAGCTACGGAGCACCGCGTGAGTAGCCGAGCGGCTCCACGGGTTCCTGGGATCACCAGGAGCACGCCAGGGTAACTACTACAAGGGGAGGAGCTCGGAGACTACACGTGCAACGGCAATGGTGGACGCGGCGCGGGAGCTCGCGGGGCAGCAGTTGCGGCACGAACTCGAGCTAGGGGTGGAGGGGAAACGGAGAGGAGCTCACAAGGGGTCGGATGGGGCATACGATGAGCTCGGGGACGTCCTGTCGGAGGCGAATCGACGGCGGCGGTGCTTCCAAGGTGGAAGACGGTGGTGATGACGACGCTACGGCGTGCCCCGGCTCGCTTGGCTCGGTGGAGATGATGAGGACGACGTCGCGGAGCTCGTGGGAACGACCCAGGGGCAAGGGGTAGGCTGTGGCCGCGGCAACAGCGAGCGGCGGCGACGGTGGCGTTCGGCCGTGCGCGTGAGGGAGACGCATAGGAGAGGATGGAGGCGAGGGAGAGTGCGAGAGAGGTCGGGAGGACTGCGTGTTGTCGTCAGGGCGTTGAGGGTGAGGCAGGCTGCCTGGAGGTGGCCGCGCGCGCCGGGGGCGTGCCCCTGTCCTCCTGGCGGGAGGAAGGGGACGACTGGCAGGGGCCAGTCGGCTGGGCCGGCCTACTGGGCTGCCAGGTGGGCTGTAGGTAAGCACTCTCTTTCTCTCTCTGCCTTCTGTTTTGTTTTTCTATTTCTTCTATTGGTTCTTGATTTAGCAAAAATACTAAACCACTTTGTAAAATGCTGGAAATATTTATAGGCACTTAAGAAATTGCTTCCAACATTATTTAGACATTTAAAAATATTTATAGGATTTAAATGTCCAAATTCAAAAACTTGTGATTTAATTCAACAAATCTAGAGTGTCCTAGAAATATGTGCACCATTCTTGGTAGAGGTTTTTAGCCAATTCAAAAATGATGAACTTTTCTCAAGGGCATTTTGGGTTCATTGAAAATATTTTTATTTGAACATAGTTGAATTCATTTGGTGCTAGGGTTTGAACATTCCCAATTTAAATTCTTATGAATTTAAACATGATGTGTGGATGCTCACAGATGCAACTAACTACAAGGAATTCTAGGGCTGTGACACTATATAAACCAGGAGCTTTAGTTCGTAGAGGGCATCCATCCATACACCCATTAATCATACCCCTAGGGTTTAGACCACAACTCACGATCTCGATGTAGATCAACTATGTGCCTTGTTACTCTCATAATCCAAGCAAGAGTAGGACATAGAGTTTACCTCCATAGAGAGGGCCCGAACCTAGGTAAACTTTGTGTGTGTTCTTCTCTTGTTACCCGTCGATCCGATCTAACAGCTCGGGCCCTCCTTACCCAAGATCTGCTGGTTTTGACACCGACACAAGGGCTTGGGTTGCCCGGTGAGCCAGCTTGATACAGGTTGGCTTGTCGGTAAACCCTCTACATCCGACATTACAACCATCGCTAATCTCTCATCGCCCTTCCAGGATGGCCAACACCGTCTCCTGGCAACTCCACTGCGAGCAAAGGTAGCAATGCGCCGGGTAGGGAGGGGAGAAACCATGTCTACGCAGGGATTGGGATTGGAGATAGGGGAAGATGACCCCCACTTCACCTAAAATTCAAAAGGGGACACACAATAATGTGAGACCTGCAAAAAATCATAAAACATTTGTATAACATTCTAACTAATTGTTTCCCTCTTAAATTCAACCATGGCTGGCCCCTCCACCCCCTGTTACGAAACCTCCACATCAGAATAACCTTGTGTAGATGTAGCATTGCTCAGAGGAGGGAGGATTAGTTAGAAGACTACCCGTGGGCCATATGTTTACGATTTTCAGTTTCTTCCTTTCGCACGATTCGTCCAACACAAGCCCATGATGTATATAGCTGGTTTATGTATTTTCTTCCATTTTGAATTATATTCTTTCTTCTCGATAGACCGAGCTGATCGAGCTGGTATTCCTTTCTGTTGTGTTATACTTTTATTTGTGCTATGACTAACACATTGGGAGAAATTGAAGTCTATTATTTTTACTCACGAAATAATAATAATAATAATTGTATAAAAAATGAGTCTATGGAGAACATTTACTCCCTTAAAAATCATGTGTGTTAGGAATTAATATATGTTTTCCAACAAACAGGAATTTATGCATTTTATGTTTTTTCTAGGAATACTATTTTATTATTGTTCATAAGTAGTAGTGCTACTATATGAAAAAGTGCTCATAAATTTTAAAAGTTCACGAGATTTTTTTTTCATTAATTAGAAAGAAATTCATGATTTTAAATTATATTTTAGATTTGAAAAATATTTGTATTTTCTGTTTATTTAGATAATGTTCTCAAATTTGAACAATATTCATAAATTGGAAAACATTTCGTAAATTTAAAAATGTTAGCATATTTTAGCTAATGTTTTAGAATTTTAAAATGTTCAGAAATTCAAAACGGACTCCACATTTGAAAAACAATCAGTTTCTTAAAACGTTCACAAATTTGAAATGATATTCGCCATTTATAACATGTTGACATATTACAAATAGTATTCCGAATCTGCAAAGGTTTGTAAAAATTTCTTGAAACTTGAATATCTATTCATGAATTTGAAAAGGTGCCGCTTCGTGGGTTTGCCTGTAACTCTTGCTGAGGGCGCCAAATAGCAGCAAAGCGACCGCGGCTATATGCCGCGGACAGCGGTTCCTATCGCAGCATCGCCTGCAGGGAACCGCTGCTGGGCTGTCCCAGTGACCGCGTTTGCTGATGTCACACCGAAAACATCTATGCCTTTTCCTTTTTTCTACTCTTTTTTTCTTTTTTCTTTTTTACTATTGTTCCTTTTTCCTAATATTATATTTATTATTAAGAACAATTCACATTAAATTTAAGAATGTTAAACATGCATTTCAAAAACGTTAATCTTGGATATAAAAATATTAATCATGCATACTAGACATGTTTATGACATTCAAAAATGCCCTGTGCTTAATAAAAGTGCACGTACGAATTTATAAAAATGTTCATAAAGGTAAAAAAATATGTTCGTGTAATTCAGAAAAAAAATGTTTCATACACACGAAAAAATGTATGTCACATTAAAAAAATGTGCACGAGTTTCTAAATGTTTTTCGGGCATTATTTCAAAAATGTATATAATGGAAAAAGGAAAATGTGTGCATAATATCAAAAATTGTTTTGAATTCTTAAGAACAATGCATGATTTATTTTAAATAAAATATTTAAACAATGTAAATAAATGTTACCATGGGTTAAAAAATGTTTATTTCCACTTAAAAATGTACTTCCTCCGTTCCTAAATGTAAGTAGTTTTAGACATTTCAAGTGAACTACAACATAAGGATGTATGTAGACATATTTTAGAGTGTAGATTCACTCATTTTGCTTCGTATGTGGTCACTTGTTGGAATCTCTAGAAAGACTTATATTTAGGAACGGAGGGAGTACGTGGCATTTGAAATATATATTTACATGTTTCCCTAAAATGAGCGCGAAAAATACGAAAATGTTTATACAGTGTAAATAAATATTTGTGTACTTTACAAAATGTTTAGTACAGTGTACACCATGTATTCATAAAATGTTACTTAGTATTAATAAAACGTTCAAAACATGAAATTTCTTAGAAAATGTACATTTGTGTCTACTATATCTATATAGCTAGCCTCCACTACTAGGAATTCTCTCGCTTGTCCTTAAGCCTCGTCGGTCAATTAATATAGCCGTTGGGTATACTAGATCAGTCTACAGTAACCATCATATTTACACAATAAGGGTCACAACACCAGACATATGCATGCAGTAACTGAGGCCTAAAGACTGATTCAATCAAGATGCATGCATGCAGCTCATACTCGAGTGCTGTATGAAAGAAAAGTGCGACATGTATGCATCTTTTGTTTCATTTCATCCAATTTGGCGCTTATACTATTTATTTATAAAATATTAAACAAATTATGTTGCTACATGAGAAACCGTAAGTGAACCAGCTAGATTGATTAGTTTGACGCAATTTTTATTCATACAAACTCAGAAAATTTTATTCATACGAAGTTTGGCGCAATTTTTATTCATACAAACTCCCACAACAATGCGCCGGGCTTGTTCTAGTTTAAACAAAGATGGGATACAAGAATAGACGGCCGAATATGATCCACACTGGGCTTTCAAAGTAGAAAACCTCGAACGAAAGAGAGGGTTATACCTCTGATTTTTTTTAACGAAAAAAGACGACATATTTTGTTTCGTTTCATCCAATTTGGCACTTATACTATTTATTTATTAAAATATTAAACAAATTATCTTGGTACATGAGAAACCGTAAATGCACCAGCTAGATTGATTAGTTTGACGCAATTTTTATTCATACAAACTCTGAAATTTTTATTCATACAAACTCTGAAAATTTTATTCATACAAGTTTTGGCGCAATTTTTATTCATACAAACTCCATCAACAATGCTGCGGGTCTTCGTCTAGTTTACACAAAGATCAAATACAAGAATAGACGGGCCGAATATGATTCACACTGGGGCTTTGAAAGTAAAAGCTCGAAGGAAAAAGAGAGGACACCTCTGATAAAAATGATGAAAAAAGACCAATTTTTATTAGTTTGACGCAATTTTTATTCATACAAACTCTGAAATTTTTATTCATACAAACTCTGAAAATTTTATTCATACAAGTTTTGGCGCAATTTTTATTCATACAAACTCCATCAACAATGCTGCGGGTCTTCGTCTAGTTTACACAAAGATCAAATACAAGAATAGACG
>LR738714.1:463181614-463301464 GCA_902687465.1 Secale cereale
CTAGTTTACACAAAGATCAAATACAAGAATCGACGAGCCGAATATGATTCACACTGGGGCTTTGAAAGTAAAAGCTCGAAGGAAAAAGAGAGGACACCTCTGATAAAAATGATGAAAAAAGACCAATTTTTATTAGTTTGACGCAATTTTTATTCATACAAACTCTGAAATTTTTATTCATACAAACTCTGTAAATTTTATTCATACAAGTTTTGGCGCAATTTTTATTCATACAAACTCCATCAACAATGCTGCGGGTCTTCGTCTAGTTTACACAAAGATCAAATACAAGAATAGACGGGCCGAATATGATTCACACTGGGGCTTTGAAAGTAAAAGCTCGAAGGAAAAAGAGAGGACACCTCTGATAAAAATGATGAAAAAAGAAATACAAGAATAGACGGGCCGAATATGATTCACACTGGGGCTTTGAAAGTAAAAGCTCGAAGGAAAAAGAGAGGACACCTCTGATAAAAATGATGAAAAAAGACCACAATGTAACTTGGAGATGCGGGGGATCGAACCCCGTGCCTCTCGCATGCAAAGCGAGCGCTCTACCATTTGAGCTACATCCCCAATGTTACAATTTTCGAGAACTACCTTTTTAAATCTAGCGGATTTACTGCCAAACAGTTTGTCATGCTAATTTTCGGGTGTTTCCTGGTGAGCTCAGAGTTGGAGGCAGTACCTGCGCACCTCAAGGTCCAGTGGCAGAATCGCGTGAAATGCACAGTTCAAAACCGAACTTGACTATACCTGGAAGATTGATCACATTCGTCAGCTCCGTACCGCCTCGGTTAAATTTTTGCTGGCATTAGCCATCCACAACATGCTGCTAGGAGGACGTGAAAGACAGTTTTATGGGTGCTTGTTCTGAAAATCCCAAGACAGAAAAATGAAAGAGCAAAGCGGCTCCTAAATTTCGGGAGGGTCCCTTTTTTTGCGGGTAAAATAAATAATCAGCAAGAATCTCACTGGAATTTATAATCTGCACTCTCCGGCGAAGACTTGAAGCCTAAAGAGCTTGGGAGAGGCACAGGACCACCCTCCGAAGGAAAGGATGAAGCTCCAGCCTCTCCAAGTACAGGTAGTTTAGTCTTTTCGCTTCAGAAAAAAGATGCACTCATGCTGCTACCAAACAGATACCTAAGCATGCAGACAGCACGTCGATATATATAGCTCGGGGACATTTCCATACTAGATATATATAGCTCGGGGACATTCCCCCACACTCGATTATATAGCTCGGGGTCAGTCAGACCTCAGACGCCGAAAAGCCAAGAGTGCTGGAACAGCTGGCCGGTCCGAGCCCCCGACACAGTCTGCTTAGCATAACAACGGCAAATAAATATCTTCTATAGACTCTAAACCAAACCCATGGGTGGCGCAGTTCGTGCGGTGCGTCCCATGCCATGAGGACGAGGCACGAGCAAAAACAAGGCCGTCCAGGTACACGAGCTGAGTCGGCAGTGACACGGAAACGGCACCGGCTAGCCAAGCCCACCACGCACTGTCGGGGGCGCGCGCAATTACGAGAGCCTTTTCGCGTCGCACCCATCTTTTCTACTGGAACGCACAAGCCTAACCAAAAAGGCTATACGTAGTAGTATATGCTAATCGCAAGCATTAGACGGGATTATTATCGCCCGCAAATTAGCCCGTCCTTATCTGGGGGCCGGGCCGGGGTGGGACCCCCGCGCTAGCATGAATGCGATCGGTCCATCGACCTGTAATCTACTCTACGATGCGATCGATCGTATCTCCATGCATGCTTTGTGCCGCGCTTTGGGCGATCTCTTTTCTTTAGTCTTTACAACAAGGAGACGCCCCTTTTGCCATCGGACGGCAGCCGTGGGGAGTCAGTGGAGGTCAATTCCAGGAGCTGCTGCTTCTTCTTCTTCTTTAGACTGATCGATCGATCTGCATGCACGAGCGAGCGTATGGGAAAGCTGCTGGCTGGGCCGACCGGTAGGGTTGACGCGATTGTGCTTTCTATCAATTGCTTGCCCCTCCTGATTAAGGAAACAACAGTGGACAAGGACTGTCAGTCTTGGTGCTGCTGGTGCTGGGGGCTCCCATGCATGGCCCATGGGGTCACACGGTGCTTCCTAGATAACTACCGCTGGCCGACTGATAAGCAAGCCAGCCACTTCATGCTGATCGTGGCAGCCCCACATTAATCATGATGTTATTGGGAATACACCGGTAACACACTAAAACATAATGCTCAGGAAATGACTAGACTCCATACAAGCTTATTTTCTTGCTGACTTGACTCTCTTATGCACATCTAATTAACACATGAAATGCAGTCCAGATTCCGCGGTCGTCCTGCCGCCGACGTACCTTTCACGGCCCAGCCGGTTACTGTCACGGTAGTGTGCCGAAGTATCTTTCAGCACAGCAGGAAGACCAAGCCGTCCGTCCGTTTATCCGCTTTGTGTTGTGATTCCTTCCGTGTATAGTTGGTTGATGGAGCAAGGGACGATGGAGTGCGATCCTAAGCTTTCACGCTGGATTCTTCGATTCCTTTCCATTTTCGTCCCGCTTACAGCCAACATAGTAGCAGACGGTCGGAACGGGGTCACGGGGGCACATCCAACACTGGTCACGTTGACCCTTTCGAAGCTTCAGCGGCCAAGCTGTCCTAACATTCGTCCTACGCAACACGCAATAGCGCAAGTATATATGCATAATAACTAGGGAAGCAAGCAACGCACATAAATAATGCAGGACCACTGGTGTGGTGACTGTAACTCCAACACACCAGATTATATTAGGGATGTTCTAAGAGAATCTCGAACTCTTCCCCTAACCACCTATAACTCCTCAAAATAATTAAAGTTTGACATCTGCTGCACTGGTTTAAGGTCGCGAGGTAGCTTTTGCTTTTGCTCTGGGGCTATGCTTGCTTATGCGTTTGGGACTGCTGCTGGGTGAGCTTGTTTGATCAGCTGCCTTTTTTTTAGGCCAAGACCGTAGAATAATTATTCTACGGTATATTTTCATTAAATAAATATGTACAGGTACAAAAGAAAATAGAAAACAAGAAAGTCAACCAACCAATGCTTGTCTTATGAAACATCTTGAAAATCAAAGATTATTCTCTATCCATGTGTGGATCTTTTCAGCCGTGTCTACCTTTGCTCTTATTCCGTGCCTTTCATTCCTTCTTTTAAATAGTATTTTTCAAGTATCCACTGTTGGTGTGGCTCTTCTGAAGATCTTGTCATTTCTGCTCATCCAAATACTCCGGTGGCCCATGATAATTGTGTCCATAGCAAATTCTGTGGGGAGTGTAGCCAAGGTGAATGCATTTCATCATAGGTCGACACGCCCCTATGTTTGTTTGGTGCAATAGAATGTCAATACATCCGTGTAAATGGGCAGTCCCAGAAGAGGCGAGTCTCCGTTTCCTCGGTGGATTCAGAGCACACGGCACAGTTGTAGTCTTCCATGTACATACTTCTTCGTTGGATCATATTTCTATTGTTGATTCTGTCATGCATTAATAACCAAAAGAAGATTTTATGTCTCAATCGGCATGCTGTTTTCGACAAAAATCTGAATGTGTTATGTGCTGGGTTATCCCCCTGAATGGCTTTGTAAATCTTTATGAAGGAGTACTTAGGAGCTGTCCATGTATAGGACCAGATATCTTTTCCTGTTGAATCCACTCTGCTGATTAATTCTAGCAATGCATTGTATTGCACAAATGCCTCTTGTGACATTGGTCTGTGGAATAACAGACTCATACCATTGTTTTCCAGGACTTTATGTAGAGAGAGAAATATTATGTTGGACCGCATAGGAGTGTAATTTTGGGTATTTGACATTGAGTGGCAGTTCTTGCCATCTATCAGACCAAAAAAGTATTGTCGTGCCTTGGCCTGCCTTACACAAAGCATGTTGTTTGAAGGTAGGAAGATGTTTCAGAACTGTCCTCCACCAGAATGATCCTACCTTGTTATCACTTGGCAATTTGTCTTGATAGTGAGTTTCCCAAATAATGCTTACCCATGGAGTATCAAACTTGTTGAAGAATTTATGGAGGAATTTGATGAGCAGGGCATGATTGCGGATATGTAAATCAAGGACTCCCAGTCCTCCTTGTTCTTTGGCCTTGCATACCGTGTCCCATGAAACATGAACAATCCCTCTATCTTGGGTACCATATTTCCTCCAGAAACACTTCATGAGATATGGGTTAATTTGTTTGATCACTTTCTTTGGGATCTCCAAGCTGCACATAGCAAATGTAGGCAGACTAGTGGATACTGATTTCAACAGAGTTAATTTGTCACCAGTGGATAGCATACTAGAACAACTCAACCGCACGCTTTGTATTCGTTTCAACATAGGAACAAAATCCTCTACCCTGGGTTTGGACAAACAAAGTGGTAACCCAAGGCGTGTGTGTGGTAGAAAGCTAATCTTGCAGCCAATGAGGTTTGATAACTCAACCATTTTATGTGCAGGAGTGTTGATAGAGATCATAATGGACTTGGAGTAATTGACTTGTAGGCCTGCATACTCAGCATAATGCAGCAGAAGATTCTTAATGTGCATAAGTTGTCTGGCATCTTCCTTACCCATTTCTCAGGGCGCGCATCGTTTTCTCTTAAGTTTTTAGTAGTTTGTAACAAGACAGTGTGGTTTCTGATATATGGAAATCGGAGAGGCCGCTCTCTTTATAGAAAAAAACTCCTCAAAATATTCCTACCCGACCTAAGAGCATCTACAGCCGGACTTGACAAATCCGGCCCTTCAAACGCCCGCGGACGCGTCCGTGGGCACTGACCGAGCACCCCTTAAATGATGCATCGCACATCCACATACCATAAATTCAGATCCTCAAATCCATACAATGTTGGGGAACGTAGTATTTCAAATTTTTCCTACGATCACGCAAGATCTATCTACTAGATGCATAGCAACGAGAGGGAGAGTGTGTCTACGTACCCTCGTAGACCGAAAGCGGAAGCGTTTATCAACGCGGTTGATGTAGTCGTGCACCTTCACGATCCGTCCCGATCTAGTACCGAACGTACGACACCTCCGCGTTCAGCACACGTTCAGTTTGATGACGTCCGCGCCTTCTTGATCCAGCAAGACGGGCGAAGTAGTAGATGAGTTCCGGCTGCGACGGCGTGGTGACGGTTTTTGACGAAGAACAATCTCTGCAGGGCTTCGCCAAGCTCTACAGAAACTAGACGGAGGATAAACTAGAGGGTCAGGGTTGCTGGCACACGGCTTGGCGTATCTTGATGTGTCTTGGGTGCTAGCCCTACCTCTCTATTTATATGTTGAGCCTTGGGGTCGAAACTTGGAGTAAAAGCCTTCACAAAGTTGGTTTTACCCGAAAGGCAAGAGTCCTTCTCGGACTCCAGGGCCAGACGCCAGGGTTCCCGGCGTCTGGACCCAGATGCCAGGGACCCTGGCGTCTGGCCCCTGGACTCCGCAAAACTTCCTTTTGCGCTTTCCAAAAACTTCGTGGGCTTTCCCCTTTGGCCCAAATAAAGTGTTTTCGTACCCAAACATTTCGGGAAACATCCGGAACCCCTTCCGGTGAATTCCGGAACCCTTATGAAGGTCAAACACTATTATCACATATATCAATCTTTATCTCCGGACCATTCCAGAGTTCCTCGTCATGTCCGTGATCACATCCGGGACTCCGAATAACATTCGGTCACCAACATACATAACTCATTAAATACTATGTCGTCAACGAACGTTTAAGCGTGCGGACCCTACGGGTTCGAGAACTATGTAGACATGACCGAGACATCTCTCCGGTCAATAAACAATAGTGGAACCTAGATGCCCATATCGGCTCCTACATATTCTACGAAGATCTTTAGCGGTCGAACCGCATAACAACATACGTTGTTCCCTTTGTCATCGATATGTTACTTGCCCGAGATTCGATCGTCGGTATCACTATACCTAGTTAATCTCGTTACCGGCAAGACTCTTTACTCGTTCCGTAATACATCATATCGTGACTAACTCATTAGTCATTTGCTTGCAAGGCTTATTATGATGTGTATTACCGAGAGGGCCCAGAGATACCTCTCCGACACTCGGAGTGACAAATCCTATTCTTGATCTATGCCAACACCACGAACATCTTCGGAGACACCTGTAGAGCATCTTTATAATCACCCAGTTACGTTGTGACATTTGACAGCACACAAGGTGTTCCTCCGGTATTCGAGAGTTGCATAATCTCATAGTCATAGGAACATGTATAAGTCATGAAGAAAGCAATAGCAGTAAAACTAAACGATCATAGTGCTAAGCTAACGGATGGGTCTTGTCCATCACATCATTCTCCTAATGATGTGATCTCGTTGATCAAATGACAACTCATGTCTATGGCTAGGAAACATAACCATCTTTGATCAATGAGCTAGTCTAGTAGAGGCATACTAGGGACATACTGTTTTGTCTATGTATTCACACATGTACTAAGTTTCTGGTTAATACAATTCTAGCATGAATAAAAGACATTTATCATGATATAAGGAAATGCAAATAACATCTTCATTATTGCCTCTAGATGTAGAGGTAGCGTGTCGACGGCGATCACATCGACTTTGGAACCATTTCCCACGCGCATCGTCACCTCGTCCTTAGCCAGTCTTCGTTTAATCTGTAGCCCTGTTTCGAGTTACAAATATTAGCAACCGAACCGGTATCAAATACCCAGGTGCTACTACGAGCATCAGTAAGGTACACATCAATAACATGTATATCACATATACCTTTGTTCACCTTGCCATCCTTCTTATCCGCCAAATACTTGGGGCAGTTCCGCTTCCAGTCTCCAGTCCCTTTGCAGTAGAAGCACTCAGTTTTAGGCTTGGCTCCAGACTTGGGTTTCTTCGCGGGAGTAGCAACTGTCTTCCTATTCTTCTTGAAGTTCCCCTTCTTTCCCTTGCCCTTTTCTTGAAACTAGTGGTCTTGTTAACCATCAACACTTGATGCTCCTTTTTGATTTCTACCTCCGCAGCCTTGAGAATAGCGAAGAGCTCGGGAATTGTCTTCTGCATCCCTTGCATGTTATAGTTCATCACGAAGCCTTTATAGCTTGGTGGCAGTGATTGAAGAACTCTACCAATAACACTATCTTCATCAACTTTGCATCCAAGTTGAGTCATATGATTGTAGTACCCAGACATTCTGAGCAAGTGTTCACTGATATAACTATTCTCATCCATCTTGCAGTTGTAGAACTTATTAGAAATCTCATATTTCTCAATCCGGGCATTTTCTTGAAATATTAACTTCAACTCCTGGAACATCTCATATGGTCCATGACGTTCAAAACGTCGTTGAAGTCCCGGTTCTAAGCCGTAAAGCATGGCACACTGAACTATCGTGTAGTCATCAGACCGCTTCTGCCAGATGTTCAAAGCGTCTACATTAGCGGGAGGGAGCTTGTCACCTAGCGGTGCTTCAAGGACATAATTCTTCTGTGCAGCAATGAGGATAATCATCAAGTTACGGACCCAGCCCGTGTAATTGCTACCCTCATCTTTCAACTTAGCTTTCTCTAGGAATGCATTAAAATTCAAGGGAACGGTAGCACAGACCATTGATCTACAACAACATAGATATGCAAAAACTATCAGGACTAAGTTCATGATAAATTAAAGTTCAATTAATCATATTACTAAAGAACTCCCACTTAGATAGACATCCCTCTAGTCATCTAAATGATCACGTGATCCAAATCAACTAAACAATGTCCGATCATCACGTGAGATGGAGTAGTTTTCAATGGTGAACATATTACATTGATCATCTACTATATGATTCACGCTCGACCTTTTGGTCTCCAGTGTTCCGAAGCCATGTCTGTACATGCTAGGCTCATCAAGTTTAACCCGAGTATTCTGCGTGTGCAAAACTGGCTTGCACCCGTTGTATGTTAACGTAGAGCTTATCACACCCGATCATCACGTGGTGTCTCGCACGACGAACTTTCGCAACGGTGCATATTCAGGGAGAACACTTGTACCTTGAAATTTTGTAAGGGATCATCTTATAATGCTACCGTCGTACTAAGCAAGATAAGAAGCATAATAAGATAAGCATCACATGCAATCAAAATATGTGACATGATATGGCCATCATCATCTTGTGCTTTTGATCTCCATCTCCAAGGCACCGTCATGATCACCATCATCACCGGCGCGACACCTTGATCTCCATCGTAGCATTGTTGTTGTCTCGCCAACTATTGCTTCCACGACTATCGCTACCGCTTAGTGATAAAGTAAAACAATTACATGGCGATTGTATTTCATACAATAAAGTGACAACTATATGGCTCCTGCCAGTTGCCGATAACTTTACAAAACATGATCATCTCATACAATAACGTATCACTCATCATGTCTTGACCATATCACATCACAACATGCCCTGCAAAAACAAGTTAGACATCCTCTACTTTGTCGTTGCAAGTTTTACGTGGCTGCTACGAGCTTAGCAAGAACCGTTCTTACCTACGCATATAAAACTACAACGATATCTCGTCAAGTATGTGTTGTTTTAACCTTCACAAGGACCGGGCATAGCAACACTCAATTCAACTAAAGTTGGAGAAACTGACACCCGCCAGCCACCTGTGTGCGAAGCATGTCGGTAGAACCAGTCTCGCATAAGCGTACGCGTAATGTCGGTCCGGGCCGCTTCATCCAACAATACCGCCGAATCAAAGTACGACATGCTGGTAAGCAGTATGACTAGTATCGTCCACAACTCACTTGTGTTCTATTCATGCATATTATCTACGCATAGACCTGGCTCTGATGCCACTATTGGGGAACGTAGTATTTCAAATTTTTCCTACGATCACGCAAGATCTATCTACTAGATGCATAGCAACGAGAGGGGAGAGTGTGTCTACGTACCCTCCTAGACCAAAGGCGGAAGCGTTTATCAATGCGGTTAATGTAGTCGTCACCTTCACGACCCGTCCCGATCTAGTACCAAACGTACGGCACCTTCGTGTTCAGCACACGTTCAGCTCGATGACGTCCTCGCCCTCTTGATCCAGCAAGACTAGCAAAGTAGTAGATGAGTTCCGGCAGCACGACGGCATGGTGACGGTTGTTGATGAAGAACAATCTCTGTAGGGCTTCACCAAGCACTACAGAAACTAGACGGAGGATAAACTAGAGGGTCGGGGTTGTCGGCACACGACTTGGTGTATCTTGATGTGTCATGGGTGCTAGCCCTACCCCTCTATTTATATGTTGAGCCTTGGGGTCGAAACTTGGAGTAAAAGCCTTCACAAAGTCGGTTTCACCCAAAAGGCAAGAGTCCTTCTCGGACTCCAGGGCCAGACGCCAGGGTTCCCGGCGTCTGGACCCAGACACCAGAGACTCTGGCGTCTGGCCCTTGGACTCCGCAAAACTTCCTTTTGCGCTTTCCAAAAACCTTGTGGGCTTTCCCTTTGGCCCAAATAAAATGTTTTCGTACCCAAACATTTCGGGAAACATCCGGAACTCCTTCCGGTGAATTCCGGAACCCTTCCGGAGGTCAAACACTATTATCCCATATATCAATCTGTATCTCCAGACCATTTCGGAGTTCCTCGTCATGTCCGGGATCACATCCGGGACTCCGAATAACATTCGGTCACCAACATACATTACTCATTAAATACTATATCGTCAACAAACGTTTAAGCGTGCGGACCCTACGGGTTCGAGAACTATGTAGACATGACCGAGACATCTCTCCGGTCAATAACCAATAGCGTAACCTGGATGCCCATATTGGCTCCTACATATTCTAGGAAGATCTTTATCGGTCGAACCGCATAACAACATACGTTGTTCCCTTTGTCATCGGTATGTTACTTGCCCGAGATTCGATCGTTGGTATCACTATACCTAGTTAATCTCGTTACCGGCAAGTCTCTTTACTCGTTCTGTAATACATCATCTCGTGACTAACTCATTAGTCATTTGCTTGCAAGGCTTATTATGATGTGTATTACCGAGAGGGCCCAGAGATACCTCTCCGACACTCGGAGTGACAAATCCTATTCTTGATCTATGCCAACGCCACGAACACCTTAGGAGACTTATAATCACCCAGTTACGTTGTGACGTTTGATAGCACACAAGGTGTTCCTCCGGTATTCGAGAGTTGCATAATCTCATAGTCATAGGAACATGTATAAGTCATGAAGAAAGCAATAGTAGTAAAACTAAACAATCATAATGTTAAGCTAACAGATGGGTCTTGTCCATCACATCATTCTCCTAATGATGTGATCTCATTGATCAATTGACAACTCATATCTATGGCTAGGAAACATAACCATCTTTGATCAATGAGCTAGTCTAGCAGAGGCATACTAGGGACATACTGTTTTGTCTATGTATTCACACATTGTCGGTGTACTAAGATAGGGGTACCTTAGTACCCCAACTTGTGCACGGGCAGTAGCAGCTTCCCGTGGCAGGGCTTACCATGTGCTCGCCGGGAACCTTTCTGGTCCCTATAAAGCCATTCAAGAACAAAGTATACAAGACAGAAGATCAAGGCCCCGGCAAGAGGAGCTTGCCGGGAAGGCCGCACCAGGCTCAAGGTCATCACTTTAGCACAAGACCCTGGCAAGAGGGGCTTGCCAGGAAGGCCAAGGAACACATACCTCAAGAGATGCCTCGGCGCATCTCGCGCCCCGGCAGGACGCGGAGAGCGACAAGCTTCCGGGCCCGGCAAGATCACTACCCTGGCAAGGTGCTTGCCGGGGAGACCTACGCTGTGTGCCCACGCTCCGGCTCATCGGCCCACGCGTCGCCCTGGGGCCCTTCCAGGGGCACGTGGCAGATGGTTGTGCAGCTTGGGGCACACGGTGGCAAGCCACGGTGACGAGGCTACCGCCGTGGCAAACGGAGAAGCATGGACGGACACTTTTGGGGTCGACGGCGACGGGCATTTAAGGCTCTTGTCCCCCACTGTCAAAGTTAGGTGAAGACCACTGTTCATGCACTGTTACAACTACCATCAAAATTACGCTTTTACCCTCCTCTACGTTGACACCTGTCGGTGACCCCTTTGAGCTATAAAAGGAGGCCCATGCACAACGTAGAGAGGGTTCGAAACCTAGACAACTCTCTCGCTCGGTGTAGCTAGTACTGTAGCTCTTCAAGCTCCCGAGCTCAAGAACTCAATACAATCCAAGCAGGAGTAGGGTTTTACGCGTCCGCGCGGCCCGAACCTGGGTAAAACTGCCCACGTGTGCTCCTTGATCTGCTCTCCGTGCTCCCTCCGCTCCCTTACCGCAACGTAGAAGGGGCTCCGGTCCCATAGGTGTTCGTGGGAGGACAGTTTTCCCCCGACATCTTTGGCGCGCCAGGTAGGGGGCGTCGAGGTTGTGCGAACCTGATCTGGCGCTCACGCGGGCGCATTCTTCATCAACCTCTCCAGCTTCATCAACTTCATCTGCTACAACGACATGCCTCCGAAGAAGAAGACTTCGGAGGTCGGAGGCCCGTCTGTGTCGATTCCACCCCCACCAGAACCAACGGTTGGTGGAGGAGGCACCGGCGGAAGGGTGGTCGCCGGCGAGGAAACTCACGACGCCACCAAGTCCAAGGACAAGACGGATGACCAGGCGAATTCCAAAGCCTCGGTGTCCGTGGACGCACCACGTCTCTCTCAGGAGGTACAAGACCCGCAACGGCGTGGTACTGGAGGTACCATACGCTTGCTGGGGCGTGGCCAAGCCGGAGGATCGCGAGATGCTCAAGGCCAGCGTGCTGGCACAAGCAAGGCGCGGTCGCCGGGGCGGGAACATGCTCCTTCTAACGCGGTTAGAAGTCCGAGCGTGTCCCGCTCCTCGCACCGCTCGCCGTCGTTCCCCTCTTCTCCAGCAGAAGCTCTAGCAATAGCACAGCTGCTCCTCGATTTCCCTCCAGCGGCAGACAAGGTCGAAGACTGGAGGGCGAAGATTCAGAGCCTCATCGCCTTCGCCAACAACGACGCGCCACAGCAGCCGGCAACCTCACGGCCGCGGCAAGTCGATCAAGCGAAGGCCGATGGCGACAAGACCGCCGGGGGTGCAACTACCGTGCACTCCCCGCCGCGGAAGCAGAAATCGCCACCCCGCCGGATCAACGTCGACGACGACTCCACGGCGTCGTCGGATCCGCGGGCTCGCCGCGATCAGCGCCAAGTCCTAGACGACAGGCGGCAAGAAGACGCTCGGACTCGCATCGAGCGTCGACGAGAAGCCCGAAGACAGTCAGACCAGCGCGCTGGGACCGCTGTCGACGTGCACGCGCCTGGTGAACCAGGCGACTTGCCGTACGCGGCAGGTTGCCCTGCGTTCACCCGTGAGCTGCGGCAAGTCCAGTGGCCCAGCATGAAGAATTTCAAGCCCGACGTACCCGAGAAGTACGACGGCAAGACACACCCCTCGGAGTTCCTCAGCATCTACACCATCGCGGTGCAGGCTGCCGGGGGACGCGACGAGAATATACTAGCCAACTACTTCCCGCTAGTGCTTAAGCCAAACGTCCGGTCTTGGCTTATGCACTTGCCGGAGAACTCCATCTCTTCATGGGCGGATCTGTGCCACCAGTTTGTTGGCGCCTTCACGAGCGGCCACAAACCCCACGGCCAGGAGAGTGATCTCCACATCCTCGCCCAGAAGGAGGGAGAGTCCCTGCGCAAGTACATCCAAAGATTCAGCCGCGTCCAGCACAACATTCCCGACGTCCACCCTGCCGTGGTTATCAGCGCGTTCCACCAGAACGTGCGTAACCACCGGATGAGGGAGGAGATGGCCATGACCAAGATCCGGGATGTCAGCGAGCTCTACGCTCTGGCTGACAAGTGCGCGCGCGCTGAAGAGGGGAGGAGACTCCCCGGAGAGGATGCTGGCGCAGGAGGAAGCGACAGCGAGGATGCCGCCCCGGCAAGGAAGAGCCGGCGGCGGAACAACAGAAAGAAGAAGAGCAAGGAGGTGCTGGTTGTCGAGCAGTCCGGCAAGGAGGCTCCCGCCAAGAAGGCACAGGCTGGCGGTTCCAGCAAGGAGCCCGCCCCTGTAGCGGCAGCCGACAAGCAGGACGGCTCCGACAAGCAGTACTGCAAGATCCACCGCACCAAGGGCCACGATCTTCAGAACTGCAAAAGAGTCGAGTACCTCGTAGAGCAGCAGAAGGCTGAATACTAGTGTCGCGACAAGGAGAAGGCCCAAGGAGGCGGAGGAGAACCCAGCAAGAAGCGGCCGTTCAATGGCCGGGGAGGACGCCGCGGCAAGGCCAAGCAGCGGCAAGGTGACAGACCTCCCCGGGGCCGCGACAAGGATGAGATGAAGACGACGATGATGACATGGAAGAAGGAGACAACAACGAGCAGGAGTTCCAGAAGGCCACAGAGGTTCTGTGTGTCGACGGAGGTGCCTCTCTGCACACTTCCCACCGCCAACTCAAACAGTGGGTGCGAGAAGTGAATGCAGCTGAGCCGCCCGTCGAGTCACGCAGGCTGCTGAAGTGGTCCGACACGCCCATCATCTTTGACCTTGAGGACCACCCCGACCGCACCACTGCGGTCGGGTGCTTGCCGATGTTGGTCTCACCAACTATCCGCAACCTCAAGGTCACCAAGATGTTGGTGGACGGCGGGGCCGGCCTGAACTTGATCTCCTCGGCTGTGATCAAGAAGCTACAGATCCCAAACGGCGAGCTCGAAGAAACCGGGTCGTTCCAGGGGATCAACCCGGGAAGGAGCAAGCCGAAGGGAAAGATTACGCTGCCAGTGACCTTTGGCGGGGAGCTCAACTTCAGGACGGAGAGGATCACGTTTGACGTTGCCGATATCCCATTACCATATAATGGGATACTTGGCCGTCCTGCCCTCGCCAAGTTCATGGCAGCTTCCCACTATGCATACAACGTACTCAAGATGCCGGGGCCGATAAGCGTCATCTCTGTCCCCGGCGACAAGAAGGACGTGCTTATCTGCGCCGACAAGATCTACCGGGATGCAGCAGCCGCAGCAGAGAGCAACACACTTGCCACTGAAGCTCCCGGGGGGAAGACCAAGACCAAGTCCGGCAAGAGCTCTGGAGCCCACTCCGGCAAACGCACCTCTTCGGAGTGCTGCGCTGCCGTCGAGGACGCGCCATCGAGCTCCACCGGCAAGTGCAAGAAGGGAATGGCAGCTCCACCGGCAACCAAGAAGGTGTCCGCCAGGGAGGACGGCACTGGTGGTACCTTCACCATCAGTGCTACACTCGACAACAAATAGGAAAGCGCACCCGTTGCCTTCCTGCGGGCGAATGTCGATGTGTTCGCATGGCAACCATCTGACATCCCCGGCGTTCCCAGGAAGGTAATTGAGCACAAGCTTGATGTTTGTCCTCATGCGCGGCCCGTCAAGCAGAAGGTCAGGAAGCAAGCCGTGGAGCGCCAAGAATTCATCGCCGAAGAAATAAAGAAGTTAGAAGCAGCAAGCCTGGTTAGAGGCGTAATCCATCATACGTGGTTAGCCAATCCAGTTGTCGTGCGCAAGGCCAATGGGAAATGGAGACTTTGTATAGACTTCACTGATGTGAATAAAGCGTGTCCCAAGGATCCATTTCCCTTGCCGCGTATTGACCAGATTGTCGACTCCACTGCCGGATGTGAGCTGCTTTCCTTCCTTGATGCATACTCAGGTTACCACCAGATATTCATGGCCAAGGAAGATGAAGAGAAGACTGCATTTATTACTCCATGTGGCACATATTGCTTCATACGCATGCCCTTTGGATTGAAGAATGCAGGCTCGACATTTGCAAGGGTGGTGCACACTGCTTTTGAGCCACAGATACACAGAAATGTAGAAGCCTACATGGATGATATAGTGGTCAAGAGTAAAAGCAAAGATACCCTGATCCAAGATTTAGAGGAAACTTTTGAGAATCTGCGCAAGATCCAACTCAAGCTGAACCCCGAGAAGTGCGTCTTCGAAGTTCCTTCCGGCAAGCTTCTCGGGTTCTTTGTGTCCCAGAGGGGGATTGAAGCCAATCCCGACAAGATAAAAGCCATCGAGCAGATCGAAGCCCCGAAGCGCGTCAAGGACGTAAGAAGACTTGCTGGTTGTGTGGCTGCCCTCAGCAGGTTCATTTCAAAGTCTGCAGAACGCGCCCTGCCTTTCTTCAAAATCTTGAAAAAGGCAGGTCCTATGAAATGGACTCCGGAAGCGGAGGCAGCGCTGCAAGACTTGAAAGGATACCTGTCCTCCACTCCAATACTTGTCGCACCTAGGCCACAAGAGAAGTTGCTGCTGTACCTAGCGGCAACCAATCAAGTGGTTAGTGCTGCGTTAGTAGCGGAGAGGGAGGCAGAGGAAGAACCCACGTTTCCGGCGAGCACTTCCAGCGACAAGCAGGGGGTTTCCCCGACAAGCTCTGGCCCCGACAAGGACAAGTCTGCGCAGGAACAGGAAGGAGTGCGAAAGAAGATGGTGCAGCGCCCAGTGTATTTCGTAAGTTCCCTCTTGCAGGGAGCTAGATCAAGATACTCTGGGGTGCAGAAGTTGCTTTTCGGCCTCCTCATGGCCTCAAGGAAACTGCGCCATTACTTCCAAGCACACGAGATAACGGTGGCCACTCGCTTTCCGTTGAAGAGGATATTGCAAAATCCAGAGGCAACAGGCAGGATCGTCGAGTGGGCACTGGAGCTGTCAAGCTTTGGTCTCAAGTTTGAAAGTACTTCAACCATACAGAGCAGAGCTTTGGCAGAATTCATAGCAGAATGGACCCCAACGCCAGATGAAGAAGTCCAAGAGACAAGCATCCCCGTCCAAGAAGCGAGCAACGAATGGATGATGTACTTTGATGGTGCTTTCTCGCTGCAAGGCGCCGGTGCCGGCGTGGTACTCATAGCGCCCACCGGAGAGCACCTCATGTATGTTGTTCAGATGCACTTTCCCAAGGAACAAGCGACAAACAATACCGCTGAGTATGAAGGTTTGCTTGCCGGCCTCAGAATTGCGGTCGAGCTTGGGATCAAGAAGTTGATTGTGCGGGGAGATTCACAGTTGGTGGTCCGACAAGTGAATAAGAGTTATCAGAGCACTTTGATGGAAGCTTATGTTGATGAAGTGAGGAAGCTTGAAGAACACTTTGAGGGTCTGCAAATGGAGCACGTCCCAAGAGCTCAGAATGATATTGCGGATGGCCTCTCAAAGTGTGCTGCGATGAAGTTACCTGTGGAACCAGGGACCTTCGTGCTCAAGTTAACTCAGTCATCCGTTACACCATCAGTTGGGCAAAACAAGAAGAGAAAGTTGGTCTCCCGTGACTACTTGCCGGCGGATCTTCTCGAAGCCGCCGCCAAGGTCCCCAAGAACAACAGCCAAGGTGCTGAGGAACAGTTTGCTCCTGCAGATCCAAGGGTCTGTACAGTTGAAGCAGGTGTTCCCGACAAGCCTTGCCCCGGCAGGCTTGCCGGGGGATCATCAGCTCCGGCAGAGCCGCAGGTTCTTGCCGTATAAGCTGAGGTCCCCGCAGCAGCCCTCATGCCTTTAGTCCTTGTTGTTGAGCCCCAGGCTCCAGCATGGGCGCAGCAAATCGCCCGTTTTCTGCAAACTGGAGAACTTCCCGACGAGCCAGAAGAGATAGAGAAAATAACCAGGCAGTCAAGTATGTACCAGTTCATTGGCAATGAACTGTACAGAAGAAGACTCAACGGTGTCAGGTTGAAGTGCATTTCCAGGGAAGATGGACAGAAGCTGTTGGCAGAAATACATGGAGGCATATGTGGCCACCACATTGGCGCAAGGGCACTTGCCGGGAAGGCGTTCCGGCAAGGGTTCTTCTGGCCAGAAGCCCTCCAAGATGCAACTGCACAAGTAACCAAGTGTGAAGCGTGCCAGTTCCATGCCAAGCAAATTCACCAGCCAGCTCAAGCTCTCCAAACGATCCCTTTATCCTGGCCCTTCTCGGTCTGGGGGCTCGACATCCTCGGCCCCTTTCCCCGCGCTGTCGGGGGATTTGAGTACTTGTACGTAGCAATCGACAAGTTCACAAAGTGGCCAGAAGTGGAACCAGTGAGAAAGGTGACAGCACAGTCAGCAGTCAGGTTCTTCAGATCGATTGTTTGCCGCTTCGGAATCCCTAACAGGATCATCACCGACAACGGCACACAGTTTACAAGTCGCACCTTCATGCAGTACGTCCAAGACCTTGGCGCCAAGGTCTGCTTTGCTTCCGTTGCTCACCCGAGGAGCAATGGTCAAGCAGAGAGGGCCAATGCTGAAGTGCTGCGCGGGCTCAAGACGAGAACCTTCGACAGGCTGCACAAGTGCGGAAAAAACTGGATAGAGGAGTTGCCGGCGGCTCTTTGGTCAATCAGGACGACACCAAATCGATCCACCGGACAGACACCCTTTGCTCTTGTCTATGGAGCAGAGGCAGTTCTCCCCACGGAACTCGTATACGGATCTCCTCGAGTGCTCGCTTACGATGAGCTCGAGAAAGAGCAACTGCGACAAGATGACGCATTGCTCCTCGAGGAGGAACGTCTCCAGGCTGCTGTACGAGCTGCTCGATACCAACAAGCCTTGTGTCGCTATCATAGCCGCAAGGTCAGGGCCAGGAGTCTCGAGGAAGGCGACCTTGTTCTTCGGCGTGTTCAGTCCGCCAAGAATTCCAACAAGTTGACGCCGAAGTGGGAAGGCCCTTATCGGGTGAGACAAGTCACAAGGCCCGGCGCTGTCCGCCTTGAGACCGAAGAAGGCTTACCGGTGAGCAATTCCTGGAACATAGAGCATCTTCGCAAGTTTCACCCGTAAGGCGCGGTTGCCGTGATCCGCTCCGGCAACCACCTTTTGTACAAGTCTTGCCGCTGTTGCGTGTAAACCTTTGTACAAAGCCGGGCGCAGACCCCGTGCATCAGTAAAGCTTTTGTACTTTGCACTATTTGTCATTTTCATGCCTTTCTTTGTTATTTGCATGCATCATCTGACACTATGCGCAACGCACGTCCCCGGTAAGCACTAGCAAGCCATGAGGCCCTATACTTGTTTTTCCTCCTCTTCTTCTCTCCCTCTTAAGCAGAAGGAGTATTCCTCGCGCACAAGTTTGCCAGGGGGGGGGGGGGAAGGAGATGGAGGCGTATGAACCAAGTGCTGTTCAAGAAAGAGAAGCCTTGTCGGGGAGCAAACAATCTATGAAAGCTAAGTTACCAACTTTTTTAAATTTTAGTTATCTTCCTTGAACAACCACACTTTGTATGGAAAACCT
This sequence comes from Secale cereale, assembly GCA_902687465.1. Classification (NCBI taxonomy): domain Eukaryota; kingdom Viridiplantae; phylum Streptophyta; class Magnoliopsida; order Poales; family Poaceae; genus Secale; species Secale cereale. The sequence goes on from LR738714.1 coordinate 463,199,883, forward strand.
GTGCGCGGAGGAACCTACCCGTGGCTAGCCGCACCCTTACTTTGTTTCGAGCACGCTCAACGACTTAAGCGAGCTGCGACAAGTGTCGCGCCCTTACTTCGTTTTCGAGTTCGCTCAGCAACCTAAGTGTGCTGCGACTAGCTGCGGTTTCTTGCCGGCAAGGCCTTTTCCAGCAGGCTGCTAAGAGTCCAGCACTCAGCGCTCGCGGCAAGGGCCCCTTGCTGGCAAGTTCCCTAAAAGCGTAGGGTAAAAAGCGTACAAAGTGAGGGACCAAAGCAAGGGGGATAACACTGCATTGATAGCTCAAAATAAAAGTGTATATTACAAAGATAACTTGCCGCAGCACTAACAGGTTCTTGTGCGTAACATACTTTGCAGCGGCAAAGGAAGCAGAAAGAAAGGAATCTAATCTACGCGGTCGCCCTCGCGCCTCGTGATCTTGCCCACCTTGGCGACGATGTGGGCAACCTGCGCCTTCAACGCCTCCTGATCAGCTTCGGGCGACAAGGTGCGGAGGACGTTGACTAGGTTGATGCCGGGGTTGCGGTAGACGATCTTCGACAAGACCCGCTCCATGGTGCCCATGCAGAGCCGACGCGCCTCGTCGGCCAGCTGCACGGGGATCTTCTCCCGCAGCCGCGCAAGCGCCGGCGCGATTCCCCTAAAGAATAGACTCAACTTGGCGCTGTGGGGGAGACTCTCGTCCGGGGAGTACACGGATGCTCCGCCCTCAGCGCCATCATCTCCACGTCAATATTGGCAGCGGAGGTGACCAGCTCATCAGTCCACTGCTCCACTGCCTGGTTGAAGTTATTCGCTGAGACGGCGGCGCTCTCCACCAAGGCCTTTTCCTTGCGGAGTTCGTCCTTCAGCTTCGTCTCGCGGTCCCGGGCGGCGTCCAGCGAGCCAGTCAGGGTGTAGACCTTCAGCTCTAAGTCAGCAATGGAGTTCTTGGCGTCAGAGAGCTCTGTGCCCTTCTCGGAGAGACGTACCTGCAGCTCAAAGTTGGTGTGGGCATCTTTCTCCCGCTCCACGTTGAGCGCAGTGACTCTGTCCTCGCTCGCCTTCAGGAACAACTCCAGCTGCTCCACCTTGGCCTCCAGGTCCTTCTTGGCGGTCTCTGCGGCGGCGGCAGCGCTCCTCGCCTCCTTCAGAGCCCCGCCAATGGCCTGCTCCCGGGCGGCGAGGTCGTCCTCGTGGGCATCGAGGTCGGCCTTCCACTGGTTGAGTACTCCTTCTCGCCGGGACAGCTCCTCGGCGGCCAACCGCTGCTGCTCCTCGGCCTTAGCTTTTTCAAGGAGGAAGGCTTGCTGCGCCCCGGCAAGCTCTTCACGCTCCTCCGCCAAGTTGCGGAGGGCCGCCTGGTTGGCGGTGCGGAGCTCCGCGTCGCGTTTCTCCAAGTCAGCTCCAGCCTTGGCGGCGAGAGCCTCCCGAGACTCCAACTTCGCCTGCCTGGCCCGGTACAAGGCCAGGAGCCGACGAAGGAGTCTCTCCTCTTCGGGCTCGTCGCTGCTGCCGGGCGCTTCAACAACCTTCAATCCGGCGGAGGCGAGGACCTCTCCGTCAAAGGTCTCTCCCTCCGCGGGTGCTCGAGACGAGGACGCCCACGGGACTTGTATGAAGACCCCGTTGGCGGCCTCCAGGTAGACGCCCTGCCCAGCCACGGAGGCGGAAGGGTCGGCGGCCGGTGCAGCGTCCGGCGCTCCTGCGGCCTCCGAGCCGGCAGTGCGGTCGCCGGTCCCTTCCCCAGCCGCGGCGTCTGCGGTCGGGGCGGTCTCTTCAGCGGCAGGCTCGTCGGCTCCAGCCATTCCCTCGGTGGCAGTGGTGTTGCCGCCGGCGCCGTGCACCTCCTCCTCAGCGGTGACCTCCGTCTCCATCCGCTCCGGTGCAGGAGGATCTAGCAGAAGAAGAAGAAAAGAAAGAATCAAGCAAATATCCAAAAAAGACGAATCCGGGAAGAAGAAATTACAAGCTTTACCTTCGCGGACTTCTTCAACGACGGGGTCCCTCGCCGGGGAATTCTCCCTTGGTGGCGGAGTAGTGGCCCCTGCTGGCGGAGGGCCGCCGGCGCCCTCCCTTGGCGGGGTGCTCACCCTTGTCGGGCTGCTCACCCTTGGCGGGGTACTCGCCCTTGGCGGAGTGCCCGTCCTTGGCGGAGCGTTCTCCCTTGCCGGGGAGTTCATCCTTGGCGGGGAGGGTGGAGCAAGTGGCTCGTCGGGGGCGACCTCCTGGTGCTTCTGCGGCTGCGGCTCCACCTCTGCACAAAACAGCAAAATATCAGTACAAGCAACAACCTCGAGCGCGCCCGTCAAGCAGAAAAACGAATACCAGACTTACGCTGGGGGCTGCTCCTCGGAGCAGCAGGCTGATCCGGCAAGCTCGTCGCCGGCTGTAGGATTGAAAGTATGTCTAGAGGGGGGGTGATTAGACTACTTGACAATATAAAAAATCTGCCTTTTGATCATGCAATGTTTTTGGCAGTTTCACAATTAAGATCAATTCAAGTATCACCCTACACATGCAATTCTAGAGTATAAGCAGCGGAAAGTAAATTGCACATGTAGTAAAGAGAGGTTGAGAAGATCAAACGCAGTTTGGTGACACGAAGATTTTTGTCGTGGTTCCGATAGGTGGTGCTATCGTACATCCACGTTGATGGAGACTTCAACCCACGGAGGGTAACGGCTGCGCGAGTCCACGGAGGGCTCCACCCACGAAGGGTCCACGAAGAAGCAACCTTGTCTATTCCATCATGACCTACACCCACGGAGGACTATCCTTACTCGGGGTAGATCTTCACGAAGTAGGCGATCTCCTTGCCCTTACAAACTTCTTGGTTCAACTCCACATCTCAAAGACGGAGGCTCCCAAGCGACACCTAACCAATCTAGGAGGCACCACCCTCCAAAAGGTAATAGATGGTGTTGATGATGATGAACTCCTTGCTCTTATGCTTCAAATGATAATCTCCCCAACACTCAACTCTCCTCACTGATATGGCTGTGGTGGAAGAAGGGTTTGAGTGGAAAGCAACTTGGGAAGGCTAGAAATCAAGTTTCATATGGTAGGAATGGAATAGCTTGATCTCAACACAAGGGTAGGTGGTTCTCTTCTCAGAAAGTGTATGGTAGGAGTGGTAGACTTTCTGATGGCTCTCTCCACGAATGAAGAGGGGGTGGAGGGGTATATATAGCCTCCACACAAAATCCAACCGTTACACACATATTTGAGCAATCTCGGTGAGACCGAAGTGAAAACTCGGTCAGACCGAAAGTTCAAATATAGTGAACGTTGGGATTTTCGGTGGGACCGAAAATACCATCTCGGTGTGTCCGAAGTGAGTCAAAGGTAGGAGCTTGCCATCTCGGTGGGACCGAAATTGACAACTCGGATATTCCGAAGTGATGTCAATTGGTTACAGAAGGTTGGCAGTCCAGTTTCGGTGAGACCGAAACTCAAAATCGGATGGACCGAGAAATTAGGGTTTGGAAGAATAACTGAGGTGGTTCATCTCGGTGGGACTGAGTTTGCAGAATCGGTTTGTCCGAGATTACTTATGAGTGTGTTAAGTAGTGAAGAGTGCTGATAGTTGAGGGAGCTAGATCACTAAGCACTTGAGCAACTAGATCATTAACACAACCTCATCCCCTTTTAATAGTATTGGCTTTTCCTATGGACTCAATGTGATCTTTGATCACTAAAACAAAAATGGAGTCTTGAGCTTTTGCCAATGCTTGTCTTAGCATTTTGAGGGGTCCACTTCTTCAGACATTTCCATACCCATATCATCGAACTTCTCTGAAATGAATCTCAAGTAAATATTAGTTCAATGATATATATGTTGTTATTACCAAAACCACCCGGGGATTAGTTGCACTTTCAATCTCCCCCTTTTTGGTAATTGATGACAACATATAGATCAAAGCTTCGACAAAGGATATAATCAATGAATAATATCGTCGCTTTGAGAAGTATGTGATAAACAAGAGCTCCCCCTAAATTTGTGCATTATTTAAAATTTGCGTTTGAATGCAAATGCACAATCGATTAGGATTATGGGTCACTCTTCCATGTCACATACATCTTGGTGGAGCGCACAAAATGATAAGAATGAATAACATGCACTCAATCACCAAGACAAGAGTAAATAGCCATACAATAAGGAATAGCATATGATAAGCATTAAGCACACCTTAAAGCATAGTATGACCAAGCACTCATTAAGGTAGCATCAAACGTAGTAGCAAGCACACTTAAAGTTTCGAAAGACCAAAAGAAACCAATGTATCTCAAAGAAACCGGCAAAAGAACGAAAGACGAAAGAGCACTCTCTCTCTCGAAGCCCTATGATCTATAACAATTTCTCCCCCTTTGGCAACAAGTTACCAAAAAGTTCGAAAAGGTATAGAGCTAAGCGTCACTGCGGGCTCTGCTGGCGGCTCCCGTCTGGGTAGATGTCGGTGTAGAGATAGCTGCATCGGCGAAGACTTCTGCTGATGTCTGCGCTGGAGGAGTGGATGCTGGAGCTGGAGCTGTGGCTGGTGCTGAAGTGGTAGCTCTGGAGTCAGTCACAGGGATAGCTGCAGATCTGGATCCTCTGGGAACCTGAGCAGTCTGGCGATGAGAGTCCTGGACTAGATCATCCTGCATGAGCTCTGCTCTCTCCTGCCTTGTTTCCTCCATGTCTGCCACAAGCTTGTTGACGGACACCTGAATCTCTGTCAGCTTCACGTCCAGAGCGTGGATCTTGTCCTCAACAATCCTCTCTAGGCTCTCCTGAGATTGCTCAATGCTGGCCAGGCATTGTTCAATCCTCTGGGTAGCTTCAAGAATTTGTTCTCCAAAGCTCTTTGGCTTAGCTGCTGCTGCTGCTGCCTCTTTGTCAGCTTTAGCTTTCTTCGCAGCTTCGATTTTGGCCCGTCCTTCAACTGAGGTAGGATCCTCTTCATCCATCACAACTACGTTGTCCTCATGCTCTGGCTGCAGTGGCAAGTGCTTCCTATCCAACATGAATTTGCCCGTGCCAAACTTGGCATTGATGAGCATTTGAATCTGCGGGGCAAACCCACACGACCTCTTCTGGTCAGCTGCAGTCCTCTTAATGGTCTCTACCATCAAGTCCATCACCTTGAAAGGTGCCTTCTCATCGAGAATGTGCAGCATGTTGATAGAATAGCCTCGAATCATGCGGTGGTCTCCAGACTTAGGCATCAATGTATGCCTCAGAATAGTGTTAGTGGTGGTCAGACCTGCCTGGAGATAGTACACTGAGCCAAGCTTCCACCCTTCCAAGTCAGCAGCGGGGATCTCCTTGTACATGTTCTTCATGGAATCATGACTCTTCTTAGGAATCCCATAGACATTAATGTCGTCCTCTCTCTGCACTGGAGCATTCAGAAGTTCTGCCCATTCTTCAACAGACGAAGAAAACCTTTGACCTTCAGTCATCCAGGTGATCTTGCCATCAGGATAGAAGTGGGCTGTGGCGTAGAACTGCATGATCATCTCGTCATTCCAAGCTGTCAGCTCTTGACCCACAAAATCAGCAACTCCACATGCAGTAAAGCTCTCATGCACATGGGGAAAGAAGTCTCGGTGCTTTTCACTGTCAATATACTTCTAGTCAACATACCTGGTGTCAGCAACAATGGGCTTCTTATCCATTAGCACGGTCTCATAGAAATCCTGCTGCTCTCTGGTGTGGAATCTGGGGTCCACAGCAGTCCTTCTCCTTACGGCATATGGATCAGACTGTCTCCATAGCCTGAGACCTTTATCCTTCCTTGCCTTCATGTCCTCAGCTTGAGGATGAGTATCATTGTGGAGTGGCAACTTGGGACGGAGCTTAAGCAACACATGCTCTTCATCTAATTCAGACGGTGGCATCTCACCTTTGTTCTTCTCAGAAGCTGGAATGCTCCTGGTTGTTCTCTTGGGCTTGGCTGGAGCTGCCTTGGCTTGAGCAGGCTTCTTGGGCTTAGAGGAGGCTTGAGCCCGAATAGCATCACCCATGAACTTAGCTTTCTGAGGAGGAGGCTGGGGTGCATCTTCTTCTTCTTCTTCAGCAGCATCAACTTGAGGTTCAGCATATACTACCCTCTTCCTCTTGGAAGTCTTCTTCACCTTGCTTGGAGCTGGCTCTTCCAAGTTGAGCTTCTTTGCAACAGCTGACTGCTTTACTTTGCTTGTGCCTTTCCTTGTCTGCTGCCCTTGGTGCTCTTTGGCAACCACATTCCTCTTGGGCTTGGAGGTAACTTCCTCAGCCACAAAGTCAGAGTCCTCATCATCAGAAGTTCTCTTCTTCCTGGTTCTGGTGGCTGCAGGAGGCAAACCACTAGGGGTGCTCCTCTCACCATCATCACTGGAACTGCTAGCCTCGGGACTTGTATCTGCCTCTGGAATCTCAGCAAACGGTGACTCAGACCTGTTCTGGCTATCACTGACATCTGACATGGCTGACAACCTGTGAAAAGATAAGGTATAGGCAGAGTGGAAGAGTTATCACAACTACAGAGGTTTTTGCAAAAAAAAAATGAGTTTAAAACTTAGTTTTGAGTTTTCACAGAATGTATTTCGGTCAAACCGATTTTAAGTTTCGGTGAAACCGAAGTGTTCAACAGAAACCTACACACCACTTTCGGTCAGACCAAAATGGGTTTCGGTCCTACCGATAACTTAGGGTTTCACTGAAACTACGTTTCGGTCACACCGATTTGCACAACTCGGTTAAACCGAATGATGCAGTGCAATGGCCAGAGGCCAAATCGGTCATTCCGAGTTTCAAAATCGGCTTCACCGAGATGCGTTCCGTGGAAACCTAAACCTAAGAATTTCGCTCGAAACAAGAGGATCTGAACTAATGTATAGGGAATATCTCAAACGTGGACAGATTCATGGCAAACCATTCGTGCAAGAGTCAGATGGGGAGCACGAAAGGGATCGGGACACACCCTAACTTGGTGGAGTCCCTCTACGGCGGCAACGGCGGAGAGGATTACCGTTGACGGCGGCGGAGACCTGCGGCGAGGGCGCACAGGTGACGACGGCGACGATCCGTAGACCAGGGCGACGGCAGCAGGGGTCTTGGGGGCGAACGGTTTGAAGAGTTAAATCGCGCGCAGCCCTCAGATATATATAACCCCATGCTGTCGGTGGGACCGAGTTGAAAAACTCGGTGTCACCGAGATGTATAACTGCTGTGCAGTTACGCATATCGGTCAGACCGAGATTTTGAACTCGGTTTCACCGAGATGAAACCTAGATCAGTCTAAGCGTTTCGGTTGGACCGAGATTGAGAAGCCGGTCAGACCGAAATGGACTTAGAAGGTTTTGGAAGTCAGCCTTAGACGAATCGGTGGCTCCGAGTGCTCCTCACTCGGAGAGTTCGAAAAAGACTTGTTCAAAGTTGTGATATGAGCATGAATAGAATTTGAGACAAGAAAGCATAGATAGCTAGGGAAGGTGCTTAGGCATTCTTGTCCATCCATTTGGCCAGAAAAAAATCAAAACAATCAAAACAACAAATGGATGTCCTTGAATGGATAAAATCATGCATTCAACATGCTCACACAATAAGATAGCAACTGAAATATGTGTCAAACATGCACAACCAACACTCTAGCTACTAGCACACAATTTGTCGATGACTAGGTCATCTATATATGAGTATATTGACTTAGGAGCCAAATGAGAACATTTGATCATAGGTCATACTCTTCGTTTAAGCACAAGTGGGGTTACCACTTTTACATAAAGCATTGATGTTTTCACATCATTTGGAGATGCTTTAGCTCATTTTTTTTAGAGCAAAGCTCCCCCTAGATGTGAGAACCCTTTTTAAAGGGTCAAACTAACCTTGGGTTGTCGTAGAAGACTTCATGTAGATGTTGAAGATGTGGATGCTCAATGTTGATGTAGATCATCAAGAGTTGGGAGCTATCCTTTGGATTAGGGCACTTTCAATACCTACATGGGTTAGTCCCACAAGGAACAAACAAGAATATCCATAGACATAGATTGAAGTTCACAAAAGATGATGTCCATGAAAGCAATGATTACCTTGTCCCTTGACTTACCAACAAGAGGGTTTGTGACTCCATGAACTAGTGCATGATGTGGAAGTTGATTGCACAAGTTCTTGCCAAAATGAATATGAGTGAAGTTTGTTGGCGGAGTCACCCTCAAGAACCTTCTAGTTCTTCTTCTTTGGGATCCACATCATCTGGATGGGAATCCTTGGTGTTGTAGTTGAGCTTGACGAAGTAGAACTTGATGTGTCCTTGGGAACCCACTTGACCATGGCTTGAGGTGCTTCAATGAATGCATCAATCTCCTCTTGAAGCTTGTCCTTGGCCTTTAGCTTGTGGTCTTGTGGTGGAAGGTCATCTTGAGCTTGTTCCACATTGGAAGAAGTAGGATCATACTTCTCCTTTTGTGAAACAAACTGTGGAGTAGGGTATTGACCTTCTTCCCACTCAACACCTTCGGCGTTCTTCCGGTGTCTTCCTTGTTTGCGAACAATCTCCTCAAAGTTTTTGCTTCCGGCAAGACTCTTGTAGACACCTTTCTCTATGATTTCCTTCAATAAGCTATTTTCTTGCTCAAGTGTAACTTGGCTTGAAACATTGTTAGTGGAATCAAGAGAACTACTAGAAGCAACAATATTGGATTTAACATTGTTATTGTTACTACTAGAGGAAGAATTTTTCTTATGCTTGTCATGCTTAGTCTTAATAGGTGGCAAGAAATTAGACAAGAGAAGTCGTTTGGCAAGATATGAAGAACTCTTCTTTCGAAGATCGTCATTGATCGCTTTTAGAAACTCATGTTCTTGCTCTAGAGTGAGCTTCTCGAAGCGTAGCTTCTCATGAGATCTTAGGAGCTCTCTATGATCTTCTTGAGTTGTTTCATGAGCTAACTTAAGAGTGTTTAGTTCTTTAGTTAGACGCTCAATCTCCTTCATAGCATTGTCATTCGACTCTTCTCGACTATAAAAACTACTAGCATTTTCATCATTACTAAGCTCACTAGATTTATCATGCAAGAGCTCATCTTCACCAAGCAAGTCATCCTCATCACTATCAAAGTCAATGAATTCAGGGTGTGTTACCTTAGGGCCTTTAGCCATGAAGCATCTTCCAATTCCCTCATTTGGTGAATCAAATAAGTCGTAGGAGTTGGAGTTGGAGGATACCAGTGCAAGTCCGGCAACACCTTCATCTTGACTGTAGTCGGAGTCGGAGTGATAGCTTCCATCGGATTGATTGTCGGAGTCGGAGCCGGAGACCCATTCACCTACATGAGCTTGATGTCTTCTTCTTGTGTAGCTTCTTGATGACTTGTCTTTCCTCTCCGAATCCTTGCTCCTCCGAGAGGGTCTTCGTTCATAACGATCATCTCTACTCCTTCTCTCTCTCCGAGGTGACTCATCTCTTGCTCTTCTTCTTGGAGATTCTTCTCTTCTCTTGTGGGGAGCCGTACACTCATTTGAGAAGTGTCCGGGTCTTCCACAATTGTAGCAGTTTCGATCACGACTAGAAGATCTCTTTTCATCATATGATCTAGTCTTTGAGCTTCTTTCTTTGCCTCTATTCTTGTAGAACTTGTTGAAGTTCTTGACCATTAGGCTTATCTCTTCATTGGAAATTAGCTTGTCACTTGAGGTAGTAGGAGCATCACTTGTAGCTTTGTAAGCACCACTTGACTTATTGTGAAGCTCTTCCTTATCCTTAAGTGTCATCTCATGAGCAACAATTCTTCCAATGACTTCAGTTGGCTTGAGTGTCTTGTAGTTTGGCATCATTTGGATCAAAGTGCACACGGTGTCATACTTTCCATCCAAAGCTCTGAGAATCTTCTTAATGATGAATCGGTCGGTCATTTCTTCGCTTCCTAAGCCGGCAATCTCATTTGTGATGAGAGCAAGCCTAGAGTACATTTCAGCGACTCCTTCACCATCCTTCATCTTGAACTTGTCAAGTTGACCTTGAAGAATATCTAGCTTTGATTCCTTCACAGATTCAGTACCTTCGTGCATTTCAACCAAAGTATCCCAAATCTCTTTAGCATTCTCAAGACGGCTGATTTTGTTGAACTCTTCGGGACACAAAGCATTGAAGAGAATGTCACAAGCTTGAGCATTGTTTTGCAACATCCGCAACTCTTCCGGTGTAGCTTCGCGATCCGGAACTTTTCCTTCTTCGAACAAATCACCTTGCATACCAACACAAATAATGCCCCATGCGGCTGGGTTATGACCAAGAATATGCATTTTCATTTTATGCTTCCAACTAGCAAAATTTGTACCATCAAAGTAAGGACCTCTACGATAATTACCCTCACTAGACGCCATACTCTCCTAGGTTGTGAAACCAAGCTTATGGAGTCCAATGCAATGGAAACCAAAACAATGGAGACCAAAGCTCTGATACCACTTGTAGGATCGAAAGTATGTCTAGAGGGGGGGTGATTAGACTACTTGACAATATAAAAAAATCTGCCTTTTGATCATGCAATGTTTTTGGCAGTTTCACAATTAAGATCAATTCAAGTATCACCCTACACATGCAATTCTAGAGTATAAGCAGCGGAAAGTAAATTGCACATGTAGTAAAGAGAGGTTGAGAAGATCAAACGCAGTTTGGTGACACGAAGATTTTTGTCGTGGTTCCGATAGGTGGTGCTATCGTACATCCACGTTGATGGAGACTTCAACCCACGGAGGGTAACGGCTGCGCGAGTCCACGGAGGGCTCCACCCACGAAGGGTCCACGAAGAAGCAACCTTGTCTATTCCATCATGGCCTACGCCCACGGAGGACTAGCCTTACTCGGGGTAGATCTTCACGAAGTAGGCGATCTCCTTGCCCTTACAAACTTCTTGGTTCAACTCCACATCTCAAAGACGGAGGCTCCCAAGCGACACCTAACCAATCTAGGAGGCACCACCCTCCAAAAGGTAATAGATGGTGTTGATGATGATGAACTCCTTGCTCTTGTGCTTCAAATGATAATCTCCCCAACACTCAACTCTCCTCACTGATATGGCTGTGGTGGAAGAAAGGATTGAGTGGAAAGCAACTTGGGAAGGCTAGAAATCAAGTTTCATATGGTAGGAATGGAATAGCTTGATCTCAACACAAGGGTAGGTGGTTCTCTTCTCAGAAAGTGTATGGTAGGAGTGGTAGACTTTCTGATGGCTCTCTCCACGAATGAAGAGGGGGTGGAGGGGTATATATAGCCTCCACACAAAATCCAACCGTTACACACATATTTGAGCAATCTCGGTGAGACCGAAGTGAAAACTCGGTCAGACCGAAAGTTCAAATATAGTGAACGTTGGGATTTTCGGTGGGACCGAAAATACCATCTCGGTGTGTCCGAAGTGAGTCAAAGGTAGGAGCTTGCCATCTCGGTGGGACCGAAATTGACAACTCGGATATTCCGAAGTGATGTCAATTGGTTACAGAAGGTTGGCAGTCCAGTTTCGGTGAGACCGAAACTCAAAATCGGATGGACCGATAAATTAGGGTTTGGAAGAATAACTGAGGTGGTTCATCTCGGTGGGACTGAGTTTGCAAAATCGGTTTGTCCGAGATTACTTATGAGTGTGTTAAGTAGTGAAGAGTGCTGATAGTTGAGGGAGCTAGATCACTAAGCACTTGAGCAACCAGATCATTAACACAACCTCATCGCCTTTTAATAGTATTGTCTTTTCCTATGGACTCAATGTGATCTTTGATCACTAAACCAAAAATGGAGTCTTGAGCTTTTGCCAATGCTTGTCTTAGCATTTTGAGGGGTCCACTTCTTCAGACATTTCCATACCCATATCATCGAACTTCTCTGAAATGAATCTCAAGTAAATATTAGTTCAATGATATATATGTTGTTATTAATTACCAAAACCACCCGGGGATTAGTTGCACTTTCACCGGTGCGTCGCTTGTCGCCGCGACGGGCTCGTCGTCCTCAATGGTGACCACAGGGATCTTGGCCCTCTTCACCATCCGCTGGGTCAAGGTCCTGTGAAGCAAAACAAAAGCAAGATCAGAACCAGCAAGGAAAATCAAGACAAAATCAAAGGAACTAAAAGAATTGCAAGAACTTACTCCTCTTCCTCTTCGTCGGAGCTGAGGGCGGAGAAGTCAAACTCCGCCTGGTGTGCTCCCGCGCGAGGAGCTGGAGGAGAAGGCTCCCTCGGACGCTTGGCGGTCTCCGGGGCTGTGGGCTGTGTAGACCCCGCCCCCGTTGTCGCCGAGGACCGAGGGGCAAAAGGAGCACCCGTTCCGCTCCGGGAAGATCCCCCTCCGCTTGGCGCTCGGGCACGGGGCGCCTCCTTGACGACTTCGCTCGTCTTGGTGGCGCGCGTCGCGCGGCGCGCTGGCTGCTATCGAGGTGCCTGTGGCCTCGCCGCCTCAGCTGCCTTGCGGAGGCGCTTCTTCGGTTGCTGCGTAGGGCTCGACGGAGGCGGAGAGTTCTCCGAGGACGAGGAGGCATCGTCGTCAAGATTCAGAGATCCACCAGAATCTTCGTCGGATTCTCCAGCCTCGGCGCCCTCCTCCTCCTCGGCAGGCCCGCTGGACTCAGCGCCATGCCCGGCGGCCTCACTCCTCCCGGCAACCTCGCTCGTCCCGACAAACTTCACGGAAGGCTCCCCGGCAAACTCCTCGGGCGCAAGCTTCAACAGCTTGAGGATTTCCGCCTCCTCTGCTTGGCTCACTGCGTCCGCGGCCTGTGCCTCTTCCACAGTGTACCCAAAGTCACCCGCAGCCGCAGCTGCGGCGGCCTCCTCCATTCTGGAGGCGATGTAAGCTATATCCCGTTCAGTAGTAGCCCGGGTGAGGCCCTTGTTCTCCTCGGCATTGCGGGGCTTCTCGACCAAGTTATCGAAGAAGGTCAGCACGGTATCCGTTGGAGGCTCCAGCCAAGTGGGGACGACGCCATGGGAGTCACACTCGGGCATCATCGCGCGTAGGGAGTCGCGGGCAGTGCTGTTGCACAGCAGCACCACTCCCCGGGAAGGTCTGAACCACTCCGGGTGGGCCGGGTCATGCTTGAAGAGTTCCCGGACCATCCCCTTCAACTCCAAGGCGGTGAAGTTGTAGTTCAATCCAGGGCGCAGCCTCATGATGTCTGCCGCATTGCCGAATTCCCAGGCGGGCCTTTTCCTTTCTTGTAAAGGGGCGATGCGGCGGCGGAGGAAATCCGCTCCAACTTCTCCGATAGTCAGATTGGCGACCCGGAGACGAATGATCCTAATGAGGGCGATCTAAAGCTTGCTGTCCTCCGGGGCCAATTCACTCCAATCCCTTCCGCGCACTATGACAGTCTGGCGCGGCGAGGTAAAGGGCTCTGGCTTATCTTCTAGCACCCATCACCAATCGGCTCTCCACTCCTCCCACTTGCCGCGAAGCTCTCCCTTCAGGTACGAGTCCTTCTTGTTCAGCCTAAAGATCCAGGAGATGCCGCCAGAGAGGGGGGCACCTGACTCTACTCTAGGCATGAAGAAGTGGCGGAAAAGAGCTACATTTGGATGAACCCCAACATAGTTTTCGCACAGATGTACGAAAACGGCCATCGTAAGGATGGCGTTGGGGGTGAAATCTAGGAGGTGGAGGCCATATGTATTCATTACATCACAAAAGAACTCCGAGAACGGAGGGCACAGACCACAATGGAAGAATGCAGCAAAGAAAAAGTACCCGCCGGGGAACATATCTTTGGCGACGGCGGGGAAGACTTGGGTGCGGGGATGAGCTTTGGTCTCCCTCGCCCAGAACAAATAGTATTTGTCCCGCAGCTCCCTCGCGCCAAGCCTCGGCACGAAGACCACGCACTTTTTCCGCAGGGCTGCCAGCTTCGCCGCCTGCTCGGACTTCTCCTTCTTGGCCTTGTCGCTCTTTGCCTTGTCGCTCTTCGGAGCCATGGCGGGGGCGGCGAGGAAAGAGGCGAGGGGGTCGACGGTGCCGCGGATGCGGGAGACGGCGGAGGAAGAAAGGGGCTTGGCTCTCTATCGACCTTTGGGAGGCGGAGGGCGACGGGGGTTTCTGGAGAATCAAGGCACAATGAAGACGATGGAGGGAACTGCCCCTGCTTCCTCCGCTTTTAAGGGGGAAGTGGGGGACGTTCCGCATTTCCCATTAAAGAACAGGCCACGATCTCTCCCACGACGCCGCAATCGATGCGTGCCGTTGGGGAGGGATGCGGCGGATACGGAAGGGGATACGGCTTGCCGTGGGCCGCGTGTGCCCGTGCACTGTTTTGGGCCTGGCCCAACAGCGCTCGGCACCGTGTGTGGCCCAGGCCCGGGGGCTCCTGTCGGTGTACTAAGATAGGGGTACCTTAGTACCCCAACTTGTGCACGGGCAGTAGCAGCTTCCCGTGGCAGGGCTTACCACGTGCTCGCCGGGAACCTTTCTGGTCCCTATAAAGCCATTCAAGAACAAAGTATACAAGACAGAAGATCAAGGCCCCGGCAATAGGAGCTTGCCGGGAAGGCCGCACCAGGCTCAAGGTCATCACTTTAGCACAAGACCCTGGCAAGAGGGGCTTGCCAGGAAGGCCAAGGAACACATACCTCAAGAGATGCCTCGGCGCATCTCGCGCCCCGGCAGGACCCGGAGAGCGACAAGCTTCCGGGCCCGGCAAGATCACTACCCCAGCAAGGTGCTTGCCGGTGAGACCTATGCTGTGTGCCCGCGCTCCGGCTCATCGGCCCACGCGTCGCCCTGGGGCCCTTCCAGGGGCACGTGGCAGATGGCTGTGCAGCTTGGGGCACACGGTGGCAAGCCACGGTGACGAGGCTACCGCCGTGGCAAACGAAGAAGCATGGACGGACACTTTTGGGGTCGACGGCGACGGGCATTTAAGGCCCTTGTCCCCCACTGTCAAAGTTAGGTGAAGACCACTGTTCATATACTGTTCATGCACTGTTACAACTACCATCAAAATTACGCTTTTACCCTCCTCTACGTTGACACCTGTCGGTGACCCCTTTGAGCTATAAAAGGAGGTCCATGCACAACGTAGAGAGGGTTCGAAACCTAGACAACTCTCTCGCTCGGTGTAGCTAGTACTGTAGCTCTTCAAGCTCCCGAGCTCAAGAACTCAATACAATCCAAGCAGGAGTAGGGTTTTACGCGTCCGCGCGGCCCGAACCTGGGTAAAACTGCCCGCGTGTGCTCCTCGATCTGCTCTCCGTGCTCCCTCCGCTCCCTTACCGCAACGTAGAAGGGGCTCCGGTCCCATAGGTGTTCGTGGGAGGACAGTTTTCCCCCGACATACATGTACTAAGTTTCTGCTTAATACAATTCTAGCATGAATAAAAGATATTTATCATGATATAAGGAAATGCAAATAATATCTTTATTATTGCCTCTAGGGCATATTTCCTTCATGCAATCCATGCACGTCGATCATACGGTACAAACTGTCCGAATGCCAAATTTCGAAGCAAATCAAAGCAAATCATAGTTCAACAAGCCGTGCATGGCAAAATGAAATCAATGTCGGAGCGTGAAGGATGGACTTAGATCAGTGGTTGGCCGTCTGCTCCAAGCGGAATGCGTCCTGCTCCAGGCGAAATGTGTCCTGCTCCTCCTTCTTCGCCTGCATCCGGGTTGTCTACTCCAACTGCATGCGTGCTGCCTCCTCCGCCTGCACCCGGGCCGCAGCCTCCCTCGCAACATCGTTCTTCCTATGATCGTTGATCTCCATCCTCTTGTCCACAAGCTACTTCTTCGCATGTGCATCCAAGAGGGTCTCGTCCGCCAACAAGATCCTCGATCACATTTTCCGCATCTCGTGCGAGTTGCAACCTCTCCTCTCAAGCTCTATGTCGCTAAATATCTTGGCCTTCTCGAGCTCTCATTTGATCGCCGCTTGTTGCTTCTCCAACTCGATCTTCTCCCTCTTAATTTCCAGCTTCTTCTCTGCCCTCTTCCGGTCCCACTCCATCCTTTCCTTTTGCGGATCCAACATGAGCTTGTATCTCTCCTCCTCCTTGCTCTCCCTCATCGAAAAAATGTCCGTCCATGTTGACGACATTTTGGTAGCCGCGACATCACGGGCGGCACGTGCCTTCTCCCACTTGTTTCCCATGACTTGGCGGTTGTCCTTTGGCACGGTGGCTTTTCCATTCTCCATGACAACATCGTCATCTTCATCGTCCAACCCAATTGATTGGTGAGAACTTGAGCCATCATTCCTCTTCTTGCCAGAGTTGAGGTCGGCCACAACTTGGTTCCACTTTGACTGGCCATTTAATATGACCCAACAATGGCTAAAAGCAAATGCTCCAACTCATGATACATAGTGGCCGCCACTGCCGTCTAGCAAACAACATATGTATGATCTTTCCCATGTGTTTAACTCCCCAAATTTATTTGTGCAGCTACCCAAATTCTCCGAGAAACCCTCCTCTCCCTCGATCCTATCGGCATCATCCTCCGTTGCTAGCTCGCCACAAAATTGTATGTCAGGGTCTCCTCCCTACCCCTTGCCACCCCTCATGCCTTTCAGTAACCCCGTCATGGAGGCGACGAAACAATCATTGCTGGGGCCACAAGTTGGGACAATGAAGGTCATGTAGTCTGCTTGCTGTCCGTTAAGACCGGTGGCGGCCGCCCTCCGACGTCGCCAGATGGCAAGAAGAAGTGGAAGCAGACAACGTCGGGCAAAGCTCTTGACATAACAGCCTCTAAATTATATTGTATTATCTAAAAGCATCTCTACCCCTTCACAGAGTGAAATTTGCCTCTAGCTCTTTAGAGAACGAAAGACACTTTTTTCCGCAGAGTGAAATTTGTTGTTGGAGACGGTAAAACTACCAGATTCCGAGAGGATACTTGGCTAGGAGATTTGCCTCTAGCTGTTTAGTATCACATGTTATATAATATTGTACAACGTAGGGGGGCTTACATTGCAACAATATTACAATCGTCTATGTTGAATATTCAATTCAGGAGGTCCCTTGTGGGGGAACGCTTGAGCTCCTGGCTACATCTGATGCGAAGGTTGATGGATGTTCAACTTTTAGACCAGCTGGACGTGTTTCAATGGAAGTTAACTAAGACCGATGCGTTTACGGTGAAATCTATGTACCTGGATTTAATTAACTCAGGCCCAATCCCGGGATCAATCCATATATGAAAAATATAGTGCCGCTAAGAATCAAAATTTTCATGTGGTTTGTCCACAAGGAAGTGATTCTCACTAAGGATAATCTTCTGAGGCGAAGATGGGTCGACAGCCCTCTATGTTGTTTTTGTTCCTAGGATGAAACAATACTCCCTCCGGTCCTTTTTACTCTGCACATTGGAATTTCCGAAAGTCAAACTTTGCTAAGTTTGACCAAATTTATATTAGAAATTATTAGCATCTATAATATCTAATAAATATAATACGAAAATATATTCCGAGATGAATCTAATGATATTGGTGTTGTTATGTGAATATCAATAATTTTTTATATAAACTTGGTCAAAGTTGGATGAGATTGACTTCAGACAAACCTAATATGCAGAGTAAAAAGGACCGGAGGGAGTACAACATCTCTTCATTGACTCCCCCCCCAACCAAGATCCTATGGCGCACGATTCATATAGCCTTTAACATTAGACCTCCAACTAGCATTGCCATATTGTTTGGGACATGTCTAACTGGTCTGGAGCCAATTGCTGCTGGACGTATTTGGATAAGAATATGCGCATTACTATTGGCTATATGGAACTTCATAAATGATATGATCTTTAATAGAAAAACTTTATTAATATTTTGCAGGTTATCTTCAGAGTTACTGCTTGGATTCGTAGTGGTCATTACTCACTCATACGGACTGCAGAGAGCTTTTGGTTACTGGGTGTAATCGGTGGAGATGGTAGCACGAGATGTCTTCAACCGGTTTGGATGACGATCCATTAATTGGATATGTGTTTAATCACTAAGTCCTATGAATTGCCGGTTGTGGCTTGCTGTTATTTTTAGTTTTCTAGGCTGATTTTCTCTCCTTTTGTGAGCTATACTGGATTGCAGACTTGGTTTTACTTTGTTTTGTATTAATTAAATGGATACATGCATCATTCTGATGTGGAGGCCACGGAATGTCGTCCTTTTCCAAAAAATAAATAAATCTCTAGACCGTCGCCTAAATTCAAACTCCTCAAACAACACCTAAAAGCTTGAGTTAAAACGCACTCCTCGAACTTAACTCTCTAAAACCCGAAGGTCCACATGGAAGTCCCTCTCTTTCCCTTTCTTACACAAATTAGCGGCCCGTCTCCATAGAGGGCACATCATAGCTAGCGTCTTCTCCTTTTCCCCATTGGCCAACACCTGCAAGTGCGGCATGTGGCGCGAATGAGGTCACTAACACAGCCAACGCCACCATGAGCGGTTGCATCGATCGAGGATTCAATATAAGATCGCCCTCCGATGTCACCTGATGGCAGAGAGAGGAGATGGGGTGCGCAGGAGGTGAAATTTCCTCCCACGCGAGCGATTGGCGGATTCCGTGACTCCAAACTAACACCCACAATCTTGAAATATGGAGGCTCGCGGCGCTCGATTTTTTTTAAGAAAAAGAGGATGACCCCCGGCCTCATCTAGAAGATGCACGTAACCATTTTATTGATTATTCACAAAGACCTTACAAAAAAAATACATCAATAAATCTGAAGCCACCATCTTCGTCACATCCATCGCTACTCCTATCTAACTGATGAAGAGGGTGCCGAGAGTCCGGGCCAAATACCAAACAGACCTCGCACCAATGTCTAACATCTAAAACCTGAGGGCCCAACTAAGCCACCTGCTCTGGGGCACTCACTGGTTCGGCGCCCTCTCAGAGGCTGCCACCGCCATCTTCCACCGATCCATCTTCAGAGCATGTACCGACACATCAATTGTCAGGCCTGCAGTCGACACCACCACAACATCAGACAACGCCACCTCCCTGCGCGCGTCCATCATCACATATCCGTTGTCGAGATTCTGCTGTGCCACGCCGCCTAGACTCCACATCGCCGGTGCGAACAAAAAACGCCGCTCCATTAGTAAAGCAGTAAAACCGTCCACTGGTCCCTCGATCCAATGCACACCTCCAAGAATGACGCCCCCAAGGAGGGAACGACATGAGAGCGCCGCCATCATCCGATCAATTGATCAAGGGTTTCCCCCGGGGGTATCAGGAGGAGCTGGGAGTTTCACCTTGATGATGCCCTCAAAAAGGAAACGATGCAAGGGCGTCGCCACCAGCGGCTTCGGCCACCGGCTGAAGACAAGGTTTTCATCCGGATCTGTCCCAAGTAATCCAGCCGACAACGTGTGCACCGTCTCAACCGCCTTCAAAGCCCCAGATCTAGCCGCCTAGATCCGGCGACCATCCACAACAACACTGCCACCATGGGAGACCGATACGACGACTATGCGAGAGTTGCTATTCTATGATTCAAAAGGCATCATAGAAAATCCTAAGGACTTTAATCCTTTTTAAAAATGAAATCAAAGAGGCCTTTAGTTGGAAATGCTAGATGCTCTAATACCTCACTTTGGAGCCCACACTCAATTCAGGAACAAAACAATCTTTTTTTTTTGGGCGAGAAAAAGAGGTTTCATTGCTTAACCAGTGTGAACAAAATAATCTTAATTACGCGTTAACGAACAAAAAAGTCTTAATTCACACAAGTAAGAAATACATGCGCAAGTACAGGTTGCACAAACATGGATGTTCACCCACCCGAGCAAGGAAACGAAGAAGTGACAGGACCCTTTGGAAAAGGAAAAATAAACAATAGGAAATACGCCAAAGTAAACCAGGAAGCAAATTACCGGTCGCTTCGCTGCAGCGGATCGGGAGCCAGCCAACCAGCGGCGCTGTCCGACACGCTGAAAAACAACCGCGAATGTGCGGGGCGGGCGGTGACTCGGCGCGTCGCTGGCGAAGCTACGGGGAGCGGCTAGTGACCGGGGCCTCCGTGGCCATGGCCATAGCGAAGCAAAGGCGAAAGCGAAGGCCGAACTGGTGACGCCTGTTCCCCTTGTATGCTTGCTTTGCCCGGTGTCAGTGTGTATGCAGCGTAGGCCATGGCGGTTAGTTATTAACGGCCCTGGGTGGCGCGGGTAGGGCCGGCCCCGTCGGCCTCGTCAAAGGCGGCGTCGTCCACTCGCCCGCCCCTGCTGCTTTCCGGTCACGGAGCCATGATTCCGATTCGACGCGGATCTAGGTGTGTGTGCCCCCGTCTGACTCACCCATGCCTTCGACGTTTGCGCTTGCAAGTTCTCGTTCCGTTTGCGTGCAAAAAATGGGCGGATGCTGCCAATCGACTTGCCGGCCACAATGCTGGGATCGGCCATTTGGCGGACACCGAACCGACGGAGTATGCACCATCTTGCATGCGGACTGTGCGATGTTGTTGTTAGCGTGGAGCACAAAATACACATGCACTCGAACCGAACCGGTTCGAGGAGTTGGAGACTTTTTCCAGAAGAGAAAAGGCTCCGTGCGCAGAAAACACAAACGGGTGACACACACCGAAAAGCAGCAGCAGCAGCACACGGAGGGTCCCATGCACGCCCTCGCAAAGTTAGGTAGCCACCCGGCTTTTTCTCTGCTTTTTATCATGATGAGGGGATGAGGACTGTTGTGCGCTCGCGGGATGAGTATACTAGTCGTATAGGGCGTGTTTGGATCCCTGCGTTGCATGTGGCTCGCACCCACCATGCAAAATTTGGGTCGTTTGGTAAGCTGCATGGGCCTTCAGCCTGGCCCGGTGGGTGCAAAAAGGGGCCTCTCAGCCAGGCTGAGGGATACGCAGGATTTGAGCGTATCTCCGATGCAGGCTCGTTCGCTCGCTCGTTTCCTGTCGTCGCCCTTCCGTCTCCTCCCAAGCGCCGCCGCCACTCCTCCCTGCCTCCCCATGACCCCATCGACCGAGCCTCCCTGCAGCTCGAGCTCACCCCGCCGCCGGCCGCCGGCCTCCACGCGCCTCCACGATGGCGAGCGCCTCCACACAAATCCGCCGGCTCTCCTCTGATTCCACACCACGCCCAACCCCCTTCTGCGCTCAACCGCCGGCCATGGACGCCACTGCAGCTTCGTCGAAGTCCAACCGCCGAGGAAGGACGCCGCCACCATGAGGACCCGCAAACGCAGCTTCTCAACAAGGGTCACCGCCGTCCTCAACCAAGCGCCGCCGCCGCACGCCCTGCCTCCCGTGCCGCCGGGAGCAAGGATCCCAACGCCCGGAGCCGCCGAGAGCCGGATCCCGTCGCCCCGTGCTGCTGCGTGCTCCTTCTTCCTCATCAATTTCAGCAGCATACAGACAAAACTGCACCTCGTGCAGCCATGTGATGCAAGTTTACCAAACATCCATCTCGATGGAACTTTGCATCACTTCAACCTGGCCCTGCTCAACCAGGATGCTCCATGCAATGCAGCCCAAAGCCACCCGGGCAACCAAACACGCCCATAGTGTAGACCGCCACCCCAGCCGGGCACTTCCGGGGGAGTCGAGCGAGCCTAGAGCCTACTATAAAACAGGCTCCCCCCCTTCTCAATTTGGACCTGAGCTTACCGGCAACAACAACCACCGCACATTACTTTCGGCGCACCGACGACAACGCAGGAGACAGGGGCAGGGCAGCGGATTGGACGAGGGATTCCTTGCTTGCGAGCTAGGCCAGGCTGCTCGATCGAAGATGGAGGGGGCAACGAATCAGGACCATGTGATTGGGATCCCGGTCAACAGCACGGCGTACGGCATAGAGGAGCCCGACTTCCCGGCGGAGGAGGAGACCATCACCCCCTCCGATCATGGCGGATTCGTCTCCGGTTCGTTTCAATCCATCAACAACGACGATTCTTCCAACGGCTCCACGGCGACCGACCGCGATCAGACCAGCCAAGTTCGCAGGAAGAGGGGAAAGATCGCCCAGGGCATCAAAGAACACGGTAACTAATTGTACCTTTCTTCTTTGTTTAATTCAACACGCAAGGAACACCAATTGGGCAGAAAGAAAATTGATTTCCCTTCTTCTTGGTCGCATCGTCGTATGCGTCCGTCGTCAATTAAGAAGATTGTTAGACTGAATTCGCCCTTGTTCCCAACGTATGCAGTGACCCTGGGGCCGAAGCTGTCGGAAACGGTCAAGGGGAAGCTCACGCTGGGCGCCAGGATCCTCCAGGCCGGCGGCGTGGAGAAGGTGTTCCGGCAGTGGTTCTCCGCGGACAGGAACGAGCGGCTGGTCAGGGCGTCGCAGTGCTACCTGTCCACCACGGCGGGGCCGATCGCCGGGATGCTCTTCGTGTCCACGGAGCGCGTCGCCTTCCGCAGCGACCGCTCGCTGGCGGTGGCCGCCCCCGACGGCGGCAAGGTCCGTGTGCCGTACAAGGTGACCATCCCGCTGCGCAAGGTGAGGCGCGCCGTGCCCACCGAGAACAAGCACAAGCCGGAGCAGCGCTACATCGAGGTGGTCACCAACGACGGCTTCGAGTTCTGGTTCATGGGCTTCGTCAGCTACCACAGGTCGCTGCACCACCTGGAGCAGGCCATCGCGCAGGCGCGGCGATGACACGCGCGCCGGCCGGAGATCGTCCCTGCACACGCCGGAGACCGTGTAGTTGTGTTTTGTGCCTGTAAGTTTAGACGGTGCTAGGATCTGTGCATGTGTAGGTTATGTAAGAAGTTACGAGTAGTATTACAACATGTCGTTGTATGCCTGCCAGTGCATGACGGCAGGTGATGGATGTTTCCGGGGTTGGGGAAGATGAACTTCGTGAACATGTTTGGGAAAGGCATGGTTGGGAGGGAACGGCAAACGATGGCCTTCATTCATATGTGTGCAGTGTGCAAGTTTCAGATATCCATTCTTTTCTAGAGTACCTCTGTTACTGTAACATAATATAAGGTGTTTTTCTAGAGTATATGCGATGAGAGATCGTCCTCCTGATGGCATTCCATATGGTCGGGTTCAGAATCATTCCGTGAAGGTGGGGACTAGGGTCTCACTACTGTAGTTATGGTAGTGACTTATTGCTTGCGGTTGATGTCTGAAGAATTCCGACATCGAGCGCGTCCATGACATATCGACATCGAAATGTTCATCAAGTGGCATTTGCGCAACAGTCTCTACCACGCACCTCCCTGAGAGAGACTGAATTCAGTCCTCTGCTTCCAGAGAAGACCCAGTCCGAATTAATCAGGTTGCGCCGGGTTGCTTTGACAAGTAAAACAGCCCAGGCTTGCTAACAAGACCCAGTGCACAATCGACTAACTTGCAAGCTAAGCTTTCAGTTCTCACTCGTCAGTACCAAATATTCTGCCATTCTTATCCACCGAGTGATCATATTATACTCGTACGAGACATAAACAAAACAGCAGCACCACACAGAGGCAGGGCTGAATCGGTCAGGCCGGAGATCCCTCTACCCTGCCAATGCCGGCCGTGCACGTCCATAACCTTAGCTACGAAGCGCCCAATGGTAGGCAACCTTTGGTTTGGGGGCCAAGGAGAAGGAGGGATATGCTTTTGCATCTGCCTTTGTTACAGTCATTTCCCTTCCATGTTTGGCTCAGCAATTTGCTTTCTGCTGCCGGGATTGGACCATCAGATTCAGATGGTGCCATTTTAGAATCTTGACGCTGTTATCCGATCAGGTAGGCCTTTGCCCTTTTGTTCGGTCTTTCACCCCACTTGAGAGAAAAGTTATGGGAGGCCATATTGGAGCAGCCGGTGCATATTGTCTTGCCTCCGAAGTTATCGCTTGGGAGCCCAACGTCAGTTCATCACCTCCTTTGGAAGTCATCGGTAAATCGCTTCAGAAACAGAATTCACAGTTTTTTTTTACCTTCGAAACTCCATTTTGTAGACAGAAGACCCTTTTAGCCCTGCTTTATAAACTACTCAAGCCCCGAAGGGCCAGTACTACGTGCAACCAAGGTCCGGTGCCAAGGATAACGGCTTAACAATGAAAGACTGCATAAACAGAGAAAAGCAACACCTGGGTACCATAGAACAGTCAAATGGACAGAGTTATTACAAGCAAAATAATGTTAAAGTTTTTCCTTTTTCATCAATGATACGTCAATATGATTATAGAAAAGCAACGTCAAGAAGGCAGAACAGAGTTTTATATGACGCCCACAGCCCCAAGAGCCAAATTGAACACATGCTGACTACTCACTGATCGACAGGCCATCTACTCCCACAGGCAAGAGACCATCAACACGTAGAAGTCTACGACTAAAAAGAACACGCTCAAGTCTGGCCGCACCGTTTTCCATGTACTCATAGACAAGAAGCTTTGCCTCTGTGTTTGGTTGAGCTGTAGATTCTGTAAAGCCTGCTGTGAGCTGTGAGCTATGAAAAAGCTTGGAAAAGCAGAAAGCTGTTTGGTTGAAACAACTGTGAAACTGTAGATTTGACTGTGAATTGTCTGTAATGACTCTGGGCAATGGTTAAATATTTTTATGAGCAACATGATCGTAAAATAGTGATATGTACATTGGTAGGCAATAGAACTACTGTTTTGCAAAGGAAAAATATGACGATTTAAATGATCCATAGCTAACACATACGAATTCAACGATTATACTTTCATGTTGCAGATTATATATAAATAGATATTGACCCCATAATAATATTACAAAAGGCATGCACCATAGAATATACATATGGTTCACATGATGATGACCTCCATAAAGATAACTAACCTATGTTGCTATCACAAGATAAGCATAGCTATCCTACTACGAATAGTATCCATGGTATCTTCGTTCTCCTCCTCTTCAACGGGATCCGCTTGTGTTGGCGCTATTTCCTGTCGTAGCACTGGAGGTACATACTCATCATTTGTGTCACATTTATAAAAAAAAATTCACTCAACTTGCTATCATGAATGAAGTTGTGCAATGCCATGCAAGCAATGATGATATATGCTTTTGTGTACGAGGTGAGAAACTTGGGACCCCTTTCAATATGCGCCATTTCTGCTTGCACCCCAAAGGCACGCTCAACGACATTTTGAAGGGACGAATGTGAAAAGTTGAACAACTCATACTTCCCTTGAGGTGGGCGGTGACGACGAAGACGAAATTCTGGTAGATGATACGTACTACCCTTAAAAGGAGCAAGATATCATGTTCGGTTTGCATACCTAGAGTCCACAAGATAGTATTTCCCTGGAAATGAACACAAAATCATCAAATGAGTGTCTCACATAAGAATATAATGAATGATGGCATGTGTTGTTATGTTATACCTTTGGGAGGTATAGGAAATGAAGAGAGGTGCGCTAATGCATGATTCAGGATCCTTGAGTCATGTGCAGAGCCCGGCCAACCCGCAACCGCAAAGGTAAACCTCATGTCAAAGTCATATATTGCAAGCACATTCTGAGATGTAAAACCATGCCGACATCTATGGTTAACCACGTCATCTGCAGGCACTGTCCCTGGCACATGTGATCCATCTATGGCACCAATAACGCCTTTGAAATGAGGCCAGAAATGTTCTTCTCTAATCTTTTCATGCTCATAGATAAATGTAGGATCTCTCGGTTTGATGATATCTTTTGCTAGCTTGCGCAAGCATAATAAAACTTCCTTACACTTTGTGTGAACTGTCCAAAGTGAGCATACAAAATGGTTTTTGGCTTGAGCAAATGCTTGAGGGCCTCCAACAATCCATAAGAACATAGCCAATGACTCAATTGATGAAACATTACTAGTTGACGTCAAACAATATGTAGGAACAAGCAATCATGAAGTTCCATGAAAACTTTGCACATAGAGGTTACCTAGGTTTCCCATCATAGCAGCCTGCTTTGCAAGTTCAGCAAGAAGTTTCATTCCCTCTTGTCCCTTTCTGGCCACGTCTTCCATCCTTGCATCCATCTGCACTAGAATATAATAATGTTTACACATTCACTATCACAAGCATATATTCTCACAACATAATCATGTTTGAACAATGAAAATATGTATAGTTCACATCAAAAGCAAATATGATTGATATAAGAAAATAAGGTTCACAACACAAGCAAATATGGTTCACACATAAGCAAATATGGTTCTACAATGGAAGCAAATATAGTTCTACAACATGAGTAAATATGGTTGTGTGCATGAGAGCAGTTTTTTCTTTCACACCACAATCTTTCGCCAACTTCATGACCTCCGAAATGGTAGGGACAAGGTTGGTTGGAAGAGGAGCCGATGATGCTTCAACACTAGAGGTTATCTTCTCCATTCCACTTTCTATCTTCTCGCATGTCTGCTTGTACAACCGTAAGAAAGGACTCTTCTCTTCCTTCTCCTCATTTTTGACTGAAGGCTCCTTGTGCTTCTTGCTTGCCTTTGGTTTCTTCAAAGATGCCAACTTTATTTCAGCACTATGATCGGGTTTCTCCAAAGGAACCGCATAATCATCACTTGATTCATCAGAAGATATATCTCCAACACAAGAAGCACTAGCCCCTGTGACATGTACGTTGTCAAATATGACGTGTAAATCTTCAAGGTGCTTTGGACCATATCGTTTGAATTTCAAATGATTGCATTTCTTTCCTGTCTTCTCTTGGCATCTCTGAAAATGAATGTACAAATTAGGTAATGCAATCATTCAAAAGCATGCCAAATAAAAAAGTCACTACACTTACCACAACATGTTCGTCCCACCATTCTTGAGAGCAAACAACGGTTCTCTTTGCATCATCCCGTCCAAGCCTGGTAGCTTCATTTTTCAACTCCATGAAAAACACATAGTCATTTTTTATTGCATCCCATTTATTCTTGAATTTATCCTTGGGATACTTCTTTCCCATTCTTGCTTCCCATTTCTCGATAACATTCCAACCCTTCTTAGTTAAATAGCCTAAGGGCCTATTCCCATTTTCAACCTATTCTCTGATTAATTATATGACTTTCTTCAGACGTGCATCATCCCACACCACTTTTTCAGTCATTCTTCAATCATGCAAAATAAATTCAATTGAGGAGCATAGCACAATCACATAGCAATACGCAACACTAATAGCACTAGACATTGTCCAATCACATATCAATATGCAGCAAGTTATCATGAAGCAATATGCTAACAAATCTACACTATACATCAACAAGCAATATGCTATCAAATGTGTAGGGTCTATTCACATGTACCACAATGACCAATCTATGTGCATTAATCATCTAATCACAAAAAAGCAAAATAAATACATTAACAGAGAAAGTTAGATGGATGATATTTCTACCTTTATTTTGTAAATGGGCAATGACACAGGAGATAGTATTCCCTCGATCCACAATATATTCAACCTACAAATATGCAAAATCATCATTAATGAATGGATATCACCAGAAAAACAGCAAAAAATATATTAACACAGAAGGTTAGATGGATGGGGAAGAGGGAAGACGGATGGAGGGAGGAGGGAGGAGGGAGGAGAGGGTGGGAGGAAAAAGGAGGGCCTGGGCACCGGCGCCGCCGGCCGGCCGGCCGGAGAAGGGCCATGGGGTACAGTGGAGGTGGGGATGCAAGAGGCAGAGGGAGGAAGGAGAGAGGAGGGAGGAAGGGGATTATACCTGGGCGGGCGTGGACAATCGCAGGATCTGGCGGCGGCGGGACGGTCGCCGGAGCTGGCAGCGGCGGGCAGCCCTAGCCCTTTCTTTCCTGCGAGGCCGACTCTGTTCCTAGCGCGAACTGGGGATGGATTTTGTTCGTGGATGGCTCGTGCGGAGCTATTGTAGCAAACCGGTACAACTCATGGGATGGCAGCGTGGGTAATTTCAACGAAGGGTTTGCCCTCCGCAGCTGGAATCCGTGGTTGAGCAGCTTCGCGATTTACAGTGGGTAATTTCAACGAAGAGTTTGGCCTTCATTTAAAACAATGTGGAATAGTTTCACAACTCACGCCACCTGGAGTACCACAGTGTAATGGTGTGTCTGAACGTCATAACCGTACTCTATTGGATATGATGCATCTTATGATGTCTCTTACGGATTTGCCTTTATCATTTTGGGGTTATGCATTGGAGACAGCTGCATTCGCATTAAATAGGGCACCGTCTAAAACCGTTGAGACGACACTATATGAAGTGGTTTGGCAAGAAACCAAAACTGTCGTTTCTTAAAGTTTGGGGTTGCGACACTAATTTCTAAAGGCTTCTTCCTGATAAGCTCGAACCCAAATAGGAGAAGTGCGTCTTCATAGGATACCCTAAAGAAACAATTGGGTACACCTTCTACCACAGATCCGCAGGCAAGATCTTTGTTGCTAAGAATGGGTCCTTTCTAGAGAAAGAGTTTCTCTCGGAAGAAGTGAGTGGGAGGAAAGTAGAACTTGGTGAGGTAATTGTACCTTCTCTCGAACTGGAAAGTAGCTCATAAAAAAAACCGTTCCAGTGAAGCCTGCACCAACTAGAGAAGAAGCTAATGACGATGATGATGAAACTTCAGATCAAGTTACTACTAAACCTTGAAGGTCGACCAGAACACGTAGCGCACCAGAGTGGTACGGTAAACCTGTCCTAGAAGTCATGTTGTTAGACAACGATGAACCTTCAAACTATGAAGAAGCTATAATGAGCCAAGATTCCGAAAAAATGGCTTGAGGCCATGAAATGTGAGATAGGATCCATGTATGAGAACAAAGTATGGACTTTGGTGGACTTTCCCGATGATCGGCAAGCCATAGAGAATAAAATGATCTTCAAGAAGAAGACTGACGCTGATGGTAACGTTACTGTCTACAACGCTCGACTTGTCACAAAAGGTCTTCGACAAGTTGAAGGAGTTGACTACGATGAGACTTTCTCACCCATAGCGATGCTTAAGTCTGTCCGAATCATGTTAGCAATTGCCGCATTTTATGATTATGAAATCTGGCAAATGGATGTCAAAACAACATTCCTAATGGATTTCTGAAAGAAGAGTTGTATATGATGCAACCAGAAGGTTTTGTTGATCCTAAAGCTGCTAACAAAGTGTGCAAGCTCCAGTGATCCATCTATGAACTGGTGCAAGCATCTCGGAGTTGGAATATACACTTTCATGAGGTGATCAAAGCATATGGTTTTATACAGACTTACGGTTAAGCCTGTATTTACAAGAAAGTGAGTGGGAGCTCTATAGCATTTCTAAAATTATATGTGGATGACATATTGTTGACTGGAAATGATATAGAATTTCTAGATAGCATAAAATGATACTTTAATAAGAATTTTTCAAAGAAAGACCTCGGTGAAGCTGCTTATATATTGGGCATCAATATCTATAAAGATAGATCAAGACGCTTAATAGGACTTTCACAAAGCACATACCTTGACAAAGGTTTGAATAAATTCAAAATGTATCAGTCAAAGAAAGGGTTCTTGCCTGTGTTACAAGGTGTGAAGTTGAGTCAGACTCAAAGCCCGACCACTGCAGAAGATAGAGAGAAAATGAAAGTCATTCCCTATGCCTCAGCCATATGTACTATCATGTATGCTATGTTGTGTACCAGGACAAATGTGTGCCTGGCCATAAGTTTGGCAGGCAGGTACCAAAGTAATCCAAGAGTGAATCACTGGACAACGGTCAAGAAAATCCTGAATTACCTGCAAATGACAAAGCATATGTTTCTCGTTTATGGAGGTGAGGAAGAGCTCGTTGTAAAGGGTTACATCGATGCTAGCTTCAATATAGATCCGAATGATTCTAAGTCTCAGACCGGATACATATTTATATTGAATGGTGGAGCTGTCAGTTGGTGCAGTTCCAAGCAGAGTGTCGTGGCGGGATCTACGTGTGAAGCAGAGTAAATAGCTGCTTCAGAAGCATCACATGAAGGATTCTGGATGAAGGAGTTCATATCCGATCTAGGTGTAATACCTAGTGCATCGGGTCCAATGACAATCCTTTCTAACAACGTTGGAGCAATTGAGGAAGTGAGCCTAGCTCACTTGACTAGTGGAGTGGATGTACAACCCAGCCACTCAGGTTCAAGTCCTCGCGGGCGCGAATTTGGGTTCATATTATTTTAAAAAAACTCGATGTGGGGGGCTTCCCCTATTGATTTCCTTTCAAAAAAAAACATTGGAGCAATTGCCTTGGCAAAGGAATCAAGGTTTCACAAGAGAACAAAACACATCAAGAGACGCTTCAACTCCATTCGTGAAAAGGTCAAGGATGGAGACATAGAAATTTGCAAAGTACATATGGATCTAAATGTGGCAGACCCGTTGACTAAGCCTCTTCCGCGGGCAAAACATGATCAACACCAAGACTCCATGGGTGTTAGATTCATTACAATGTAATCTAGATTATTGACTCTAGTGCAAGTGGGAGAGTGATGGAAATATGCCCTAGAAGCAATAATAAAGTTGTTATTATTTTATATTTCCTTATTCATGATAAAGGTTTATTATTCATGCTAGAATTGTATTGACCGGACACTTAAATACATGTGTGAATACATACACAAATACCGTGTCCCTAGTAAGGTTTCCTAACCATAGACATGAGTTATCATTTGATAACGGGATCACGTCATTAGGAGAATGATGTGATGGACAAGACCCACCCATTAGCTTAGAATTTGATCGTACAGTTTATTGCTACTGCTTTCTTGTATGTCAAATACATGTTCCTTCGACCATGAGATCATGCAACTCCCGAATATCGGAGGAATACCTTATGTGCTATCAAACATCACAATGTAACTGGGGGATCATAAAGATGCTCTACAGGTATCTCCGAACGTGTTTGTTGAGTTGGCATTGATCGAGATTGGGATTTATCACTCTGAGTATCGGAGACATATCTCTGGGCCCTCTCGGTAATATATATCATAAGAAGCCTTGCAAGCAAATGACTAATGAGTTAGTTACGAGATGATATATTATGGAACGAGTAAAGAGACTTGTCGGTAATGAGATTGAACTAGGTATAGAGATACCGACGATCGAATCTCGGGCAAGTAACATACCGACGGACAAAGGTAATTACATATGTTGTCATAACAGTTCGACCGATAAAGATATTCGTAGAATATGTAGGAACCAATATGGGCATCTAGGTTACGCTATTGGTTATTGACCGGCGAGGTGTCTCGGTCATGTCTACATAGTTCTCGAACTCATAGGGTCCGCACGCTTAACGTTCGTTGACGATGTAGTGTTATATGAGTTATATGATTTGGTGACCGAATTTTATTCGGAGTCCCGAATGAGATCACAGACATGACGAGGAGCTCCGAAATGGTCTGGAGGTAAAGATTGATATATAGGACGATGGTATTCGGACACCGGAAGTGTTTCAGAGTGTACCGGGTAGTCATCGATATACCGTAGGGGGTACCGAACACCCTTGAGAGGGTAATGGGCCTATTAGGCCATTAGAGGGGAGCACACCAGCCCACAAAGGGTTGTACACTCCCCTAGATAGCCGGCCAAGTGGGAGAAAGGGAAGGGGGATTCGGCCTCCCCCTTCCTTCCCTCTCCCCCTTTCCTTCTCACCTCCAATAAATATGGTAAGGGGGGAGCCACTTGGGAAGGACCCCAAGTAGGATTCAACCTACTTGGGGCGCCTCCTGGCTGCTCCCTCCTCCCCCACCTATATATATATATATATATATATATATATATGTGGGAGGGGGGCACACATCATCACGACAATTGCTTAGCCGTGTGCGGCGCCCCCATCCAACGTTTACTCCCTCGGTCATATTTTCGTAGTGCTTAGGCGAAGCCCTACGGAGATTTCTTCACCATGCCGGCATGGTGCCGAAACTCATATACTACTTCACCCCTCTTGCTGGATCAAGAAGGCGAGGACGTCACCAAGCTAAACATGGAGGTGTCGTACCGTGACGCCCCGAGTCCGATGCGCCAGGTGTCTTCCAGTTATTCGTTGCCGTTGCCATGTCATTTGCTTGCGTGTTTTTTTGCCATGTCATCATGTGCACGTCATCAGCATGTTTTCAAAACTTGCATCCGTTCGTAGTTTCCCGATCCCCCATCCTCTCCGTTGTCCGTTCTGAGCCCAGACACACTCGCACGTGCCCGCGGTACCTCTGAATATTTATTTTATAAGTGGCCGGAAAATGTTCTCGGAATGCGTTGAAACTTGGCGTGCGGTCTTATTTTATTGTAGATAGACCGCCTGCCAAATTTCGTCGCATTCGGAGCTCATTGCTAAACATATAGCTGCACCATAGCCGATTTATTCGTCGAACGTTTCGGTGCCCCGAAACCTGCTGCCGGGCTGCCATCTCCCTCTCTTCTCAGCCTACTCACATTCTACATAGCCCACCTTTTCTCTCCTCGCAACTTGTCCGAACTGCCCCGAACCCGACCCGGGCTCTCGTGACCGTTGGGTCCGGATCATCCCCAAACATCCCTAAAATATCTCCGTTTTCTTATTGGACTCCCTAGCCTAATTATTCTCGACCGTTCGATCTAATCGGAGGGTCTAACTTTAGTCCTCTTTCGCTATATATAGTCCACCTACATACCAAATCAGTGCAAACCTACCCTAACTCTAGACAAACTCCCTCTTTTTTTCCTCACCCCGCCGCCACTCCACCAAATCCCCCTCGGGATCCCTCCCGATCCAAAATCCACCAACCAAACGCCACCACCCACTCCAGATCGAGAGGAGCTCGATCACGAGCTCATCGCCGCCGGCCACGCAAACAGCAACAACAACCCGCTCGTTTGGATCGGGAGGAGTTCCTCGATCCCGAGCTCTCGTCCCGCTCTCCGATGACATGGCGCCCGCAGTCCCGGGCTTGTCGTCCATCGCCTTTCTCCGCCGGATCCATGGCCCCTGTCGGACCTCCTCCTCCTGTACGCCAATTCCCGCCGACGCGATGCCCCACCTGCGCCTCTGACGTCGTTTCCTCCGCCTCCACCAGCAGCAGCCGCCGCCCACCTCTGCGGCAAGCCAGGCCACCGGAGTCCCACCTCACGTCGCCCGCGACCTCCTCTTCCCACAGCCGACCTCTCTCCGTCATCCTTCGTCCCCACAGCCTCCCTGCTCTCCTCGTCGACGCATGGAGTCGAGCTCCTCCCAAAGTCCAGGAAGCCGCGCCGCCCCTCGTAGGAGGACAGCCGTGGGAGCACCTCGAGGAGCACTACCGCAGCAGCCACCGTCCTGTCTCCGCCCTCGACTCCAGGTCCGGCCGCCGCCGGCGACCACGACCAGGTCGCGCCTCTGCTCGCTTCTCTCTTTCCTCACTACCGTCTCTCTTCCTCCTCCATGACCTCTCTGTCTTCCTTGACGCCATGGACAGTAGCACTCCGCAGCGGTGCAGTCGACTCCGCTCCGTCCAGCAACCTCCGCGCCTCGTCGCTGATCGGATCCGTGCCTCCTCCGTCGTCCTCACCCCGGACCTCATTTACCTCCCCTGCATCACGCCCCGTCGTCAGGCGCTCTCGCCGTCGTCCTGCTTCACAAGGACGAGGACAAGCCCCTGCCTCCTCTGCTTCTCGCGTCGCCCGACCGCACCATCTTCCTCCTCCGCGACCTCACCTTCTCCAAGTCCCTCGCCATGCGCTAGTTCCCGTCGCCGATGCTGCTTCTGCATCATGCAGGAGCATTGACCAGCAACCCCACCCGCCTCAGCATCGAGACGAGCAATGCTCGTCGTGGTCTCGTTGACCGTGTGGGCCACTTCTTCGCCTGGGCTAGCACGTTGCTAGATCTGGCCTCAAGCCCAGCTCCACCCCAGGCCGATTTGTCCCAAGGTGAGCAGATCTCCAATGCCCCCTCTGTTCAGCCCAGTTTGACTCAGATTCGGCCCGTGTATATTTTTTCAGCGTCTGCGATTTTAGCATTATCCAGAGAACTATAGTTTTGCAGAAAGACCCTCATGTTCATGCATATACTATCTCAACAACCGTGCATCGAAATTAAACAAACTATATATATATAATGCTTAGAAATTTGTGTAGATTAATAATATGCCTTTTTCATCCCTATTTAAAATGTTCAAACTTGCTGTTTGTTTAAATTTTCATAAATGTTATGCTAAAATGGTTTAATTCATAACTTAATAACCGTAGCTCCAAATTTAATAAACTTTATATGTAAATGGGCTAGGAAAATGCATAGAATAACATGGTGCACTTTATTTTCCCGTTTAACAATAATAAAATGTGGTTCTAGGCAGAACAGTACCAAATCCATTAATTGCACATGGGGATTTTCCGGAATTGTTGTTTGTTGTTTTCCGGCCTCATTTAAATTGTTTAAATAGTGTAGTTTAATTGTGTGCACCTCTTGCCATGGTTAACCACATTTAAACTTGTTGTGTACATAAACGAGATCAAACTAAATAATGTGAATGTGGTGTTTCGTCATTATGCAACTGGATGCATATTGAGCTCCACTTAACTTATAGTATTGTTTATGCACTTTGCCATGCCATGAATCATTAAACCGGACATGCATCATACTTGCTTGTGCATCATGCCATGTTTATGTGATGGTTGTTTACCTTGTCGTTTGCTTCTTTCCGGTTGTGCTTCTTCTTGAAAGTTCCGGTTTCGTTGCGATGTGAGGATTCGTTCGACTATGCTTGGTTCGTCTACGTGGCTTCGTCTTCTTCATGGACTCGTTCTTCTTCCTAGCGGAATCTCAGGCAAGATGACCGTCACCTTGGATCTCATTACTATCATTGCTATGCTAGTTGTCTCGATGCTATCGCTATATGTCGCGCTACCCATCATTTATTTGGTTCGTCTACGTGGCTTCGTCTTCTTCATGGACTCGTTCTTCTTCCTAGCGGAATCTCAGGCAAGATGACCGTCACCTTGGATCTCATTACTATCATTGCTATGCTAGTTGTCTCGATGCTATCGCTATATGTCGCGCTACCCATCATTTATTGTCAGCCTCTCTCCTTATTGCCATGAAACCTCTAACCTTTGACACCATCCCAACAAAACATTGTTTGGCTATGTTACCCGCTTGCTCAGCCCCTCTTATAGCATTGTTAGTTGCAGGTGAAGATGAAGTTTGCTCCATGACGGATCTTGGTTGTTGGAATATCACAATATCTATAACTATAATTAACAAACCTATATACTTGGAAATGGGTGGAAGGCTTGGCCTTTTACTTGGCGTTTTGTTCCACTCATGCCCCCTAAGAACCGATAAACCGGTGTTATGTTCCTTGATTTTGCATTCCTAACGTGGTT
This sequence comes from Secale cereale, assembly GCA_902687465.1. NCBI lineage: Eukaryota > Viridiplantae > Streptophyta > Magnoliopsida > Poales > Poaceae > Secale > Secale cereale. Next base: position 463,235,062 of record LR738714.1, read on the forward strand.
GGGTATATGGGGACCCCTTGACAGTTCGTCTTTGAATAAAACTCCTCCAGCAAGGCCCAACATTGGTTTTAATGTTGCAACATAATAGAAACTTAATTTTTTTAATTAAATTTCATAGGGAGTTAGCGCTACCCGAAGATTCTTCTACATACAGGGGGGCCAGTGCTGATGGTGTTGGTCCCAAATGGGCGGACTGCAGTGCCGCCTCGGGGAAACTCGAGGTATCTGGTATTTACCCGTAGGCTGACCTATCCGGACGTGGCTTGCGACGAGATACGTGCGGCTACTATCAGGGTGCCGGCACGCCGGGAGGTCTTGCTGGACTTGTTTTACCATTGTCGAAATGTCTTGTGCATCGGGATTCTGAGTCTGATCGGGTTGTCCCTAAGATAAGGGGTGTTATTATTTTTACCTCTGCTGATCGTGAGAGCTTGTTATGGGCTAAGTTGGGACACCCCTGCAGGGTTATGATCTTTCGAAAGCCGTGCCCGCAGTTATGTGGCAGATTGGAATTTTTTTAATGTCCGGTTGTAGAAAACTTGACAGAGGATCCGAAATAAAACACACCAACCGTTTGAGTAACCGTGACCATCTCTTTTCACCTTGAGAAGAGAACACGGTGGGATTATGTTTGACTCGTAGGTAGTTAAGGATCTCTAGCGATCATTACTAGTTTGCGATCGTTTGCGTGGAGGCTCATCTTATTCTTGTACTCGTAAGTTAGCCACCATATATTGTTTAGCCGCTGCTGCAACCTCACCACTATCCTCTCCATACCCATTAAGCTTTGCTAGTCTTGATACCCATGGTTATGGGATTGCTGAGTCCTCGTGGCTCACAGTTACTACAACAACAGTTACAGGTGCAAGTTTCCGATGACTTGACGTGAGATCGATGTTCTTTGAGTTGGAGTACTTTCTTCTTCTTCTTCTTCGTCAGTCTCGTGTTAGGTTCTTGGTCGGCAGCCTGGGATAGCAGATGGATGTCGTTGTGCTTTTCATGTTTTCCTCCGTAGTCAGATGTCTTGTGTATAATGTGTTGTATTCATGTGAAATTGTATGACTTGTATGTATCCCCTCTATGTATGAAATGGTACGATGTAATGATATCCATCTTGCTAAGCGCCCGAAATGCGGTTGTGCCTCAATCACAAGTTTTATCAAGTGATCGAGATAGAATCACATCTTGGGCGTGACACGTACATTCAGTACTTGATTGGTTGGATCACGAAGAAGTTCGACTACATCAACCGTGTTGATAAATGCTTCCGCTTACGGTCTATGAGGGTACGTAGACACACTCTCCCCTCTCGTTGCTATGCATTTCCATGGATAGATCTTGCGTATGCGTAGATTTTTTTTGTTTTTCATGCAACATTTCCCAACATCAATGTCTTGCAACGATCTCATCTTTTTTGCTTATCTAGCTAGTGGAAAAGTTTCGGCTTGCAATTATACCGTCAATGGCCATGACTATACCATGGATACTATCTTGTTGACAATGTTTATCATCCATGGTCAACATTTGTGAAGATATTTAGTGATCCCAAAACCAAGAGGCACATTTTTTTACCGAAGCACAAGAAGATTGCCGAAAGGATATTGAGAGGGCATTTGATGTGTTGCAAGCTCGGTTTACCATTTTTCGAGGTCCCACTCACTTGTGGGATAAACGATCCCTCAAAACATCATGACTGCATGTGTAATTTTACACAACATGATCATCTAGAACGAGAGGGATTTGAACTTAAGAGTTCTACTATAACAATGATAGTAGCTGTCTGAAGCCTGCCAGGGATGCCGATGGGATCATTGCATTTCTTGACACCCACGGGAAGATTGAAAACAATGCTTTGCACTATCAACTCCATGATGGTATTGTTGGGGAACGTAGCAGAATTCAAAAAATTTCCTACGCTTCACCAAGATCAATCTAAGGAGTCATCTAGGAACGAGCATAAAGGAGTGCATCTACATACCCTTTGTAGATCGCGTGCAGAAGCGTTCGAAAGGAACATGGATGATGGAGTCGTACTCTTCGTGATCCTCGTCACCGATGATCCCAGCGCCGAACGGACAGCACCTCCGCGTTCAACACACGTACGGTACAACGACGTCTCCTCCTTCTTGATCCAGCAAGGGGGGGGGAGAGGTTGATGGAGATCCAGCAGCACGACGGCGTGGTGGTGGATGCAGCGGGAAAAACTGCAGGGCTTCGCCGGCGCCCTGTGAGAGGAGTTGGAAGTATGACGGGAGGGGGGAGAGGCGCCAGAGGCTTGGGGTGCGGCCGCCCTCTCCCTCCCCCACTATATATAGGGGCCAGGGGGGCGCCAGCCCTAGGAGATCCAATCTCCTAGGGGGGCGGCGGCCAAAGGGGGGAAACTTGCCCCCCAAGGCATAGGGGCGCCCCCTCCCCCTAGGGTTTCAACCCTAGGCGCATGGAGGGGGGCCCATGTGGTGCGCCAGCCCACCAGGGGCTGCCCCCTTCCCCTTGCGGCCTACGGGGCCCTCCGGGATGGGTGGCCCCACCCAGTGGACCCCCGGGACCCCTCCGGTGGTCTCGGGACACTCCCGGTGACCCCCGGAATTCACCCGATGGCCGAAACTAGACTTCCTATATATCATTCTTTACCTCCGGACCATTCTGGAACTCCTCGTGACGTCCGGGATCTCATTCGGGACTCCGAACAACAATTGGGTTTCCACATGCATGTATCTCTATAACCCTAGCGTCACCGAACCTTAAGTGTGTAGACCCTACGGGTTCGGAAGACACGCAGACATGACCGAGACGACTCTCCGGTCAATAACCAACAGCGGGATCTGGATACCCATGTTGGTTCCCACGTGTTCATTGATGATCTCATCGGATGAACCATTGTGTCTAGGATTCACTCAATCCCGTATGTTATTCCCTTTGTCTATCGGTACGGTACTTGCCCGAGATTCGATCGTCGGTATACCCGATACCTTGTTCAATCTCGTCATGGCAAGTCTCTTTACTCGTTCCGTAATCCATCATCCCGTGACGAACTCCTTAGTCACTTTGAGCTCATAATGATGATGTCTTACCGAGAGGGCCCAGAGGTACCTCTCCGTCATACGGAGTGACAATATCCCAGTCTCGGTTCGTACCAACTCAACAGACACTTTCGGAGATACCCGTTGCGTACCTTTATAGCCACCCAGTTACGTTGTGACGTTTGGCACACCCAAAGTATTCCTATGGTATCCGGGAGTTGCACAACCTCATGGTCTAAGGAATAAATACTTGACACTGGAAAAGCTTAAGCATTACGAACTATACGATCTCGTGCTAGGCTTAGGATTGGGTCTTGTCCATCACATCATTCTCCTAATGATGTGATCCCGTTATCAATGACATCCAATGTCCATGGTCAGGAAACCGTGACCATCTGTTGATCAACGAGCTAGTAACTAGAGGCTTACCAGGGACACGTTATGGTCTATGTATTCACACATGTATCGCTGTTTCCGTACAAAACAATTCAAGCATGAATAACATACAATTATCATGAACAAGGAAATATAATAATAATCCTTTTATTATTGCCTCTAGGGCATATTTCCAACAGTCTCCCACTTGCACTAGAGTCAATAATCTAGTTATATTGTGATGAATCGAACACCCATAGAGTTCTGGTGTTGATCATGTTTTGCCCGTGGAAGAGGTTTACTCAACGGGTCTTCTACATTCAGATCCGTATGCACTTTACAAATATCTATGTCTCCATCTTGAACATAATTCCGGATGGAGTTGAAACGGCGCTTGATGTGCTTGGTCTTCTTGTGAAACCTGGGCTCCTTGGTAATGGCAATAGCTCCAGTGTTGTCACAGAAGAGAGTCATCGGGCTTGACGCGCTTGGAATGACTCCTAGGTCGGTGATGAACTCCTTCATCCAGACTCCTTCTTGCGCTGCTTCGCAAGCAGCTATGTACTCCGCTTCACATGTAGAATGCACCACGACGCTCTGCTTGCAACTGCACCAGCTGACTGCTCCACCATTCAAACTATACACGTATCCGGTCTGTGACTTAGAGTCATCCAGATCTATGTCAAAGCTAGCATCGACGTAACCCTTTACGACGAGCTCTTCGTCACCTCCATAAACGAGAAACATATCCTTAGTCCTCTTCAGGTACTTTAGGATGTTCTTGACCGCTGTCCAGTGTTCCATACCGGGATCACTTTGGTACCTCCCTACCAAACTTATGGCAAGGTTCACATCAGGTCTGGTACACAACATGGCATACAAGATAGAACCTATGGCCGAGGCATAGGGAATGACACTCATCTTTTCTCTATCTTCTGCCGTGGTCGGGGACTGAGCCATGCTCAATCTCATACCTTGCAAAACAGGCAAGAACCCCAAGAGGGGACCCCTTCTTGGACTGATCCATATTGAACTTCTTCAATATCTTGTCAAGGTATGTGCTTTGTGAAAGACCAATGAGGCGTCTTGATCTATCTCTATAGATTTTGATGCCTAATATGTAAGCAGCTTCTCCAAGGTCCTTCATTGAAAAACTCTTATTCAAGTAGGCCTTTATGCTCTCCAAGAATTCTATATCATTTCCCATCAGTAATATGTCATCCACATATAATATGAGAAATGCTACAGAGCTCCCACTCACTTTCTTGTAGATACAGGCTTCTCCCCAAGTCTGTATAAAGCCAAACGCTTTGATCACATCATTAAAGCGAATATTCCAACTCCGAGATGCTTGCACCAGCTCGTAGATCGAGCGCTGGAGCTTGCATACCTTGTTAGCATTCTCTGGATCGACAAAACCTTTTGGCTGCATCATATACAACTCTTCCTTGAGGAAACCATTAAGGAATGCCGTTTTGACGTCTGATACGTCCAAAACGTATCCATAATTTCTGCTTGCTCCATGCCTCTTTTGGGTGATATTGCTATGATATTTATACACTTCCATACACTTTTGATCATATTTGGACTAACCTATTAACTCAACGCACCCCAGTGCCAGTTTCTGTTTTCTGCTGTTTTTGTATTTCAGGTTTTCCCATTACGAGAACTGCCAGAAAAATCCCGGAAAAATTATATAAAAAATCAGCGTTCCAGAAGCTTCCCGACACCCGAAGAACAGCCGGAGGGGGGCCACCAGGGCTCCAGGCGCCCTGGTGGCGCGGCCCCCCTCCTGGCCGCGCCGGGGGGGGGGGCCCTCCGCTGATGCCCCCCTTTGGCATATATTTATATCGTGTCCCGAAACCCTCGAGACGGGAACCCTTTTTCGCGATCTCATCTCTGTTCCACCGCCGCCGCGCTTCCAAGATCGGGAGCACCAGGAGAACTCTTCCCGGCACCCTGCCGGAGGGGAGAATCACCACCGGGAGCTTCTCCACCACCATGGACGCCTCCCGGATGAGTTGTGAGTAGTCTCCCTTGGACCATGGGTCCATGACCAGTAGCTATGTGACGTTCTCCTCCCGTTCTTGTGCTTCACTAATTAGTCCTCGTGAGCTGCCCTAGATGATCGAGGCACATATGTAATCCTTATGCTGTTGCTATGATGAGTTTGCTGGGATCCGATGGATTGTGAGATTATGTTCAGATTGTGTTTGAGTAATATATTTGATTCACCTCTTTTATATTTATGTTCGTAAGTAATTCTTGCATGTTCTCCGTTGTTATTTATTGCTTTGGCCAAGTAGTAGGTAGTGACTCCAAGAGGGAACGTTATGCTTGATTGTGGGTTCATGCCCCTCGATGACTAGCTTGAGTGACAGAAACATGAGTCTAGGGGATGTGCTGTTGCCACAAGGGGGAAAACAACAGTGCTTGTGCCCGCGGGTGCAAGGATTGTTTACTTTACGCAAAGTTCTTTTAATGCAGTTGTCTGTTGCTTTGAGTTTACACTATGGGTGGGACTCGCAACTTAATACCAGCGAGATGTTCTGGATAGATATCTCAAGGTGGATGATTAGTAGTAGATGCAGATGGATTTCGGTCTACTTGCCTTGGCGTACCGCCCATGCTTTGAACCTCTACCTTTCTTGCAACGTAGTTAGCATTGGTTTGCGCACATAATTCTGTCAATTGCCCAGCTGTAATTTGTTTACCTCACATAGCTGTTTTATCGTCTTTTGGGAGAGAGACATCACTAGTGAACATCATGGGACCCCGATCCATATTACCATCATTGATCACATCCGCTATTTACTTTCCGTTTTTACTTACTATTTGCAGCAAAACCTATCACTATTATCACTTGCGTTTAATCCTTTGTAAACGACAAGGCCGGAGGGATTGACAACCTCTCTGTACTCGTTGGGAGCAAAGTTATTTGTATCTGTGTGCAGGTCCACGTTGATTGCTAATATCTGGCGCCGTTAGCAGTTGACACCTTCTTGTTGAAACTGGGAGTCTCAGGGAAATCGATCCTTGGTATCTTTGCCAAGGGAAAACTTACGCTACACTGCATCTCAAACCTTCCACTTGGGGTAACCAACGAGGGGCGAGAAGCCATCAAGCAAAGTTTTCTGGCGCCGTTGTCGGGGACTCCACTCTTCAGGATAGGGGAGTTGCACGCTATTTTTTACCTTTGCTTTTTAGTCTTGTTAGTTTACCTTTCAGTTTTGCTTTAGTATCTTTTATCGAAAATCACAAAAATAGTTATCTTCCCTGCTTGCTGCTATGGGTTCCACCGAGAACACCAAGTTGTGTGACTTCACTAGTCACAACAACGATGACTTTATCTGCACACCTATCACTACACCTGCCACTTCAGCACCTTCTTATGAAATTAAACCTGCTTTACTGAACCTAGTTATGAAAGATCAATTCTCCGGTGCTGGAGATGATGCTGCTTTACACTTAAACAATTTTGTTGAACTTTGTGATATGCAAAAGTACCAAGAAATAGATGGTAATATTGTTAAGCTTAAGCTTTTTTCCTTTCTCCTTGAGAGGAGGAGCTAAAATTTGGTTTCAATCTTTGCCTAGAAATAGCATAGATTCATGGGACAAGTGCAAAGATGCTTTTATTGGAAAATACTATCCACCTGCTAAAATTATCCAACTAAGAAGTAACATAATGAATTTTAAACAATTGGATAATGAACACGTTGCCCAAGCTTGGGAACGTATGAAATCTCTTATCAAGAACTGCCCTACTCATGGTTTGACTACTTGGATGGTTATCCAAACTTTTTATGCAGGCTTGAACTTTACCTCGCGGAACTTGTTAGATTCGGCCGTGGGAGGAACCTTTATGTCAACTACACTTGGTGCTGCCATGAAGCTTCTCGATGAGATGATGACCAACTATTCCCAATGGCACACCGAACGCGCTCCAACAGGTAGGAAGGTAAACTCTGTCGAGGAGATTTCCTCCCTAAATGAAAAAGTTGACTTTATCATGTCTCTACTTTCGAAGCAATCTTCTATTGATCCTCGTGATGTTCCTTTAAATTCTTTGATTGCTCAAGAACAAGTAGATGTGAACTTTATCTCTAGAAACAATTTTAATAACAATGCTTATAGGAGTAATTTTGGTAGCAATCCTAGACCGTTCCCCTCTAATTCTTATGGGAACAACAATGCTTATCCTAGCACCAAGAACTCCACTTCTGAACTAGAGATTATGGTTAAAGATTTCATCACTACCCAAAAAGCCTTTAATAATAGTGTAGAAGAAAAACTAATCAAACTAGGTGATCTCTCTTCGAAGGTAGACAATTTAGCCAATGAAGTAGAATTGCTTAAAATTAGAACTTCTCCTCTTGAGGAGAGGAAGGTCACTCCTATGAATGCTATTCAAGTGCAAATTAATGAAAACATTAGGATGATGGCTAAACTTAAAGAGAGATGGGCTAGATAAAGGGAGGAAGAAGATAGAATTAAGAGCCTTCCTACCCACCACACTGTTGCTACTATCCAAGTTGTTGAGGATATCCAAACTCTTAGCACCCAATGCACTCCTGGTCCCATTGGACCTATTAATGGTGATGCTATGACTATACAAACTACCAAACAAGTGAACCTAAAGGACACCACTACCACCTTACTTGATAGTAGTGACCTTGATTTTGATAATTGCACTGTTACCGAAGTTATTGATTTCCTTCACAAGATGTCTAGAGATCCCCGCACTAGCACGCTTAACCTTGCCTTAACAGAGCATATCACTAATGCTCTTATCAAAGCTAGGGAGGAGAAACTTAGAGTAGAAGCCTCCATACCTAGAAAGCTAGAAGATGGTTGGGATCCTATGATTAAAATTAAGTTGAATAACTTCTCTTGTTATGCTTTATGTGATGTTGGTGCTAGTACCTCTGTTATGCCCAAAAGAATATATGATATGCTTAAATTGAAACCTTTTGATTCTTGTTCTTTTGGTGTTCGTCTCGTTGATTCTTCCATAAAGAAACCTTTGGGGAGGATCGACGATGTTCTTATCATTGTCAATGACAACTATGTTCCCGTTGATTTTACTATTATGGATATTGAATGTGAACCTTCTTGTCCAATTATTTTGGGACGTCCTTTTCTACGCACCGTTGGTGCTATCATTAACATGAAAGAGGGGAATATAAAATTCCAGTTTCCTATCAAGAAAGGGATGGAACACTTCCCTCGAAAGAAGATTAATTTACCTTTTGAGTCCGTTATACGGGCTAGCTATTCTTTTACTCTTGATAAAACTTGATCTCTATGCATTATGCCTAGCTTAAAGGCATAAAAGAAAGCGCTTTTGGGAGGCAGCCCACATGAATAAATTTTATTTTGCTTTTGTTGTGTCTTGATGTTGTTACTACAGTAGCATCATCATTGTATCTTTGCTTTTCAATTTTGTGCCAAGTGTAGCCTCTCATTGCAAGAAAGTTCAAAAGTTGTGACGTGCTGTCCAAGAAACAGATTCTGTCCTTGGATAGAAAAATTCGTATAAAATCACCAATTCATCTTTTTGGTCTGAATTTTTTCGACAGCGTGCTCTATATAATTGTCTTTCGTGCATCTATTCTGAGTTTTTTGATTAGAGTTGCAGAAGTGCCCCGAAAAAATCATTTACTACATGCTGTTCTGTTTTTCACAGATTCTGTCCTGTTTTGCCTTTCCTTCATTTTGCAAACCTAGAGCTTGCTTTTTCTTTGCAAAAACCTTTTGGCAATCTTGAGAAACAGTAGACCTTCAAGAATATCTTTATTTCCAGCAAGGAACAATTATTTTATTAAGGGTACTAACCTCGCTAATCAGATTATGATGAGTTATGTATGAAGGGAGTTTTCAAGTGTGCGAGGGAAGATGATAAAAAGATCCAGGAGTGTCAAACACTCAAGCTTGGGGATGCCCCCATGCACCTCCAAGAAATATTCAAGGAGACTCAAGCATCTAAGCTTGGGGATGCCCCCGTGCATCCCCTTCTCCATCAACATTATCAGTTCGTCTTTCGTTCCGCTATATTTTTATCACTTCATGTGTTATGTGCTATGCTTGGAGCGTCTTGCTTTTAGTTTCCTTTTTAGTTTTCTTTAGCTTTTCATAACGAGTCGGAACTCAGCTCTCTTTATGTGGGAGAGAAACACGCTCCACTTCTACCTAGAACATAACATAGAATTTTCATGTCTATCTTTGCTGTGTGTGTTCTTTGTCTTTCAATAGCTACTATCATGCTTAGCTCTTAGTTTTCATGCTTATCTTTTTAAAGAGCTTTTGTTTAGTTGGTTGCTTGAACTCTCTTTAGTTATCATGCTTATCTTATTAAGAGAGTTTGCTTCCGTTGCATTGGTTGGTATGTCTATGATAAAGATGCTACGTGCATAATGGTGCTTAGTAGTTCATGTTTTCTTATGGTTAGTCTCAAATAGCTGGGGGGTTCCCAATGTGTTATTGGAGTAACAACATGATTTGTTTGCCTATGATGTGGTATGGTTTAGTAATATCTTCCTTCAAGAATTTACTTTGATTGACTTGGCGTATGCTCACGCATATTTAAGACTGTAAAGAAAGTCTGTCAAGCCTTGATGATCTTTTGTTTCTGAGTAGCGATATAACTTCCATGCCTGATTCAATGTTGCTTTGTCGCTCTGCATGATTATGACCGTCATGGCTCTTTTAGTTGGTCGCTCCCAGTCTTTTGCTAACCTCCACCTGTACTAAGCGGATTGACTGCTTGTGCATCCAAATTCTTTTAAACCAGTTATGCCATATGAGTCCACCATACCTTCCTACATGGTATTTACCTGCCATTCCTAACGGAGACTTGCATGTACCATCTCGAAATTATTAAAAAAAAATGCATTCCTGTTTTGTGCCTCTGTTTTAAGTTCATGAGGAAGTAGTAGTTAATTCATGATCTTTTTAAGTTGGACAAGCTTCACCCCGGGATTGCATGTATAATGTGCAAACCCATAATACGAGAAGGAACTGGCATTGAGTGCGCCTGGCTCAAAAATAATATAACAAACAAACCCTCCTTCACGCTTTGTTCATGAGAAATCAGAAAACTTTGGCAGTGATAAACAAAGGAGATTAAGAGGATGTGATCGTCCTCATTCGGGAGCCGTTCCTCGAAACTTGTCCATCTCAAGAAGTGATTGAGTTGTCTGCTAGCATTCGTTGACGAAACATGCATAATCTAAAAAATAATTATTACCTCTGTTTTTAAAACCAAGAGCTCTGGTACATGTTTTGTCTTTGTTTCCGACTACGGGTTTTCAACCTTGCCAACAAAAGCCACGGTTCGAGAGTCTCCACCCTCTTTTAAAAGCACCAACTACTGAGAGCATGATTGTCATTCTGAGTGTAATGTGCATTTTCGCAAAGTAGCATTGTCTTTTGCATGATTGTGATATCGTTTATTTTGAAATCATTGTATCTAGTCATCACTTAAACCTTGGAGGTGCCCCTGCATTTATGTTTTGCTTCACTAAAGGGGGCAAGCGGGATATCACTTTATCATATTTGCACACCATGCTCATTACAAATCTATTTGATGTTTCAGTATCATATTGTAAAACTTTCAGTTCTTTGTGATTTTCTCATGAGGCAACTTAATTACTACAGATTCATTGTCTCAGTAAGCTTTTGTCATGTGACTATGAAAAAGTCCTATATGGTTAATAGCATGTCACCACAGAAATTATTCTTGTTATCATTTACCTACTCGAGGACGAGCAGGAATTAAGCTTGGGGATGTTGATACGTCCAAAACGTATCCTTAATTTCTGCTTGCTCCATGCCTCTTTTGGGTGATATTGCTATGATATTTATACACTTCCATACACTTTTGCTCATATTTGGACTAACCTATTAACTCAGTGCACCCCAGTGCTAGTTTCTGTTTTCTGCTGTTTTTGTATTTCAGGTTTTCCCATTACGAGAACTGCCAGAAAAATCCCGGAAAAATTATATAAAAAATCAGCGTGCCAGAAGCTTCCCGGCACCCGAAGTACAGCCGGAGGGGGGCCACCAGGGCTCCAGGCGCCCTGGTGGCGCGGCCCCCCTCCTGGCCGCACCGGGGGGGGGGGGGGCGCCTGGGCCCCCCAGGCCTTCGCTGATGCCCCCCTTTGGCATATATTTATATCGTGTCCCGAAACCCTCGAGACGGGAACCCTTTTTCGCGATCTCATCTCTGTTCCGCCGTCGCCGCGCTTCCAAGATCGGGAGCACCAGGAGAACTCTTCCCGGCACCCTGCCGGAGGGGAGGATCACCACCGGGAGCTTCTCCACCACCATGGACGCCTCCTTGATGAGTTGTGAGTAGTCTCCCTTGGACCATGGGTCCATGACCAGTAGCTATGTGATGTTCTCCTCCCGTTCTTGTGCTTCACTAATTAGTCCTCGTGAGCTGCCCTACATGATCGAGGCACATATGTAATCCTTATGCTGTTGCTATGATGAGTTTGCTAGGATCCGATGGATTGTGAGATTATGTTCAGATTGTGTTTGAGTAATATATTTGATTCACCTCTTTTATATTTATGTTCGTAAGTAATTCTTGCATGCTCTCCATTGTTATTTATTGCTTTGGACAAGTAATAGGTAGTGACGCCAAGAGGGAACGTTATGCTCGATTGTGGGTTCATGCCCCTCGATGACTAGCTTGAGTGACAGAAACATGAGTCTAGGGGATGTGCTGTTGCCACAAGGGGGAAAACAACGGTGCTTGTGCCCGCGGGTGCAAGGATTGTTTACTTTACACAAAGTTCTTTTAATGTAGTTGTCTGTTGCTTTGAGTTTACACTATGGGTGGGACTCGCAACTTAATACCAGCGAGATGTTCTGGATAGATATCTCAAGGTGGATGATTAGTAGTAGATGCAGATGGATTTCGGTCTACTTGCCTTGGCGTACCGCCCATGCTTTGAACCTCTACCTTTCTTGCAACGTAGTTAGCATTGGTTTGCGCACATAATTCTGTCAATTGCCCAGCTGTAATTCGTTTACCTCACATAGCTGTTTTATCGTCTTTTGGGAGAGAGACATCACTAGTGAACATCATGGGACCCCGGTCCATATTACCATCATTGATCACATCCGCTATTTACTTTCCGTTTTTACTTACTATTTGCAGCAAAACCTATCACTATTATCACTTGCGTTTAATCCTTTGTAAACGACAAGGCCGGAGGGATTGACAACCTCTCTGTACTCATTGGGAGCAAAGTTATTTGTATCTGTGTGCAGGTCCACGTTGATTGCTAATATCTGGCGCCGTTAGCAGTTGACACCTTCTTGTTGAAACTGGGAGTCTCAGGGAAATCGATCCTTGGTATCTTTGCCAAGGGAAAACTTCCGCTACACTGCATCTCAAACCTTCCACTTGGGGTAACCAACGAGGGGCGAGAAGCCATCAACGTCCATTTGCCATATCTCATAATCATAGAATGCGGCAATTGCTAACATGATTCGGAGGACTTCAGCATCGCTACGGGAGAGAAAGTCTCGTCGTAGTCAATCCCTTGAACTTGTCGATAACCCTTAGCGACAAGCCGAGCCTTATAGATGGTCACATTACCATCTGCGTCTATCTTCTTCTTAAATATCCATTTATTTTCTATGGCGTGCCTATCATCGGGCAAGTCCACCAAAGTCCATACTTTGTTTTCATACATGGATTCTATCTCGGATTTCATGGCTCCAAGCCATTTATTGGAATCCGGGCCCGCCATCGCTTCTTCATAGTTCGAAGGCTCACCGTTGTCTAACAACATGATTTCCATGACAGGGTTGCCGTACCACTCTGGTGCGGAACGTGTCCTTGTGGACCTTCGAAGTTCAGTAGTAACTTGATCTGTATCTTCATGATCATCATCATTAACTTCCTCCCTTGTCGGTGCAGGCACCTCAGGAACAATTTCCTGCACTGCGCTACTTTCCGGTTCGGGAGGGGTGACTGTCACCTCATCAAGTTCTACTTTCCTCCCACTCACTTCTTTCGAGAGAAACTCTTTCTCTAGAAAGGATCCATTCTTGGCAACAAAGACCTTGCCCTCGGATCTGTGGTAGAAGGTGTACCCAATCGTTTCCTTTGGGTATCCTATGAAGACGCATTTTTCCGATTTGGGTTCGAGCTTTTCAGGTTGAAGTTTCTTGACATAAGCATCGCAACCCCAAACTTTTAGAAACGACAACTTAGGTTTCTTGCCAAACCAAAGTTCATACGGTGTTGTCTCAACGGATTTCGACGGAGCCCTATTTAAAGTGAATGCGGCAGTCTCCAAAGCATAACCCCAAAAAGATAGCGGTAAGTCGGTGAGAGACATCATAGATCGCACCATGTCCAACAGGGTACAATTTTGACGTTCGGACACACCATTACGCTGAGGTGTTCCGGGCGGTGTCAATTGTGGAACAATTCCATAGTTCCTAAGGTGCGTGCCAAATGCATGACTTAAATATTCACCCCCACGATCCGATCGCAAGAACTTTATTTTTCTGTCATGTTGATTCTCAACCTCATTCTGAAATTCCTTGAACTTTTCAAAGGTCTCAGACTTGTGCTTCATCAAGTAGATATACCCATATCTACTCTCAAGTCATCTGTGAGGTGAGAACATAACGATAGCCTCCGCGAGCCTCAACACTCATTGGACCGCACACATCGGTATGTATGATTTCCAATAAGTTGGTTGCTCGCTCCATTGTTCCGAAGAACGGAGTCTTGGCCATCTTCCCCAAGAGGCATGGTTCGCACGTGTCAAATGATTCATAATCAAGAGACTCCAGAAGTCCATCTGCATGAAGCTTCTTCATACGTTTGACACCAGTATGACCAAGGCGGCAATGCCACAAGTATGTGAGACTATCATTGTCAACTTTACATCTTTTGGCATTCACACTATGAATATGTGTATCATCACGATCGAGATTCATCAAAAATAAACCATTGACCAGCGGGGCATGACCATAAAACATATCTCTCAAATAAATAGAACAACCATTATTCTCGGATTTAAATGAGTAGCCATCTCGCATCAAACGAGATCCAGATACAATGTTCATGCTCAAAGCTGGTACTAAATAACAATTATTAAGGTTTAAAACTAATCCCGAGGGTAGATGTAGAGGTAGCGTGTCGACGGCGATCACATCGACCTTGGAACCATTCCCGACGCGCATCATCACCTCGTCCTTTGCCAGTCTCCGCTTATTCCGCAGCTCCTGTTTTGAGTTACAAATATGAGCAACTGCACCGGTATCAAATAGCCAGGAGCTACTACGAGCGCTGGTAAGGTATACATCAATAACATGTATATCACATATACCTTTGACGTTGCCGGCCTTCTTGTCCGCTAAGTATTTGGGGCAGTTCCGCTTCCAGTGACCCGTTCCCTTGCAATAAAAGCACTCAGTCTCAGGCTTGGGTCCATACTTTGGCTTCTTCCCGGCAACTGGTTTACCGGGCGCGGCAACTCCCTTGCCGTCCTTCTTGAAGTTCTTCTTACCCTTGCCCTTCTTGAACTTAGTGGTTTTATTGACCATCAACACTTGATGCTCTTTCTTGATCTCCACCTCCACTGATTTCAGCATTGAATACACCTCGGGAATGGACTTCTCCATCCCTTGCATATTGAAGTTCGACACGAAGCTCTTGTAGCTAGGTGGGAGCGACTGAAGGATTCTGTCAACGACTGCTTCGTCTGGGAGATTCATTCCCAACTGAGACAAGCGGTTGTGCAACCCAGAAATCTTGAGTATGTGCTCACTGACAGAACTATTTTCCTCCATCTTACAGCTGTAGAATGCGTTGGAGACATCATATCTCTCAACTCGGGCATGAGCCTGGAAAACCATTTTCAGCTCTTGGAACATCTCATATGCATAGTTGAAAATAGTTATAAAATGAGTCTTACAATTTCCTCCTGGAAGAATAGTTATCCTTGCAAAAGAAAAATATAATGATAGGTCCTCCAGCCAGGGGTGCTGGGCATGACATCATATTACCGGGTCATCAAAGGACCAACATTAAAACTCCTGGAAAGTTGTCCCAACCATCATATCTGACCGAGATTCAGATCCGCTTGGTGTCATGATAACTCAGACTCAGGATGTTCGAGAAGAAAAGGTGCAACACAAATCGATGAAATGACATTGCAAGATTCTCGGGAAATGAACTATGGGAGTGGGTTCCCGAAACAATAGTTCATCATTAAACCAAGGAGAGGACGAGGAGGTGACTGATGGGGTCAGCGACAATTCATCGAGAATTCCAAACAGATGGATTTCCATAATAATGTGAACAAGAAGATGACACTTGTTGATTCAAATGATATAATGTTGTATGCTCGAGGAAAACATACATCATTAATCATTAGTTGAAAGGTGTGCCTGAAATATGACCTTAGGCAGCAAGGTCAATGTTAGAGTGACGATTCAATAACCAACAGGCTAAGAACGAACTGTCGACCGTTAACTTCAAAGCAATAGGGTTGCTAGAATTACAGAACTCAAGCGGCATCGTGATCATATTGGTATCCCGATTAAAAACAACACGAGGACCAAGGAAGAATGGTGATGGTGAGAAGTATCATCATACCGAGAATTTCCAAGAGGTGGAGCAATCCCCACAACATTCTCGACATAAAAGATAGTAATACTTCAATGCAGAACACAACACTAGCTGGAGAGCAAGTTGTATTCATAATGTGGACAAGTTCGCGATGAAAGGAAGTCAAGGGTGTTGCCGATGATAATGAAAATCATCAAGGGCAAGGAGGGTATTTCTCATCATGAACACAGTTGACATCTTGGTAGTAGTCAAAGTGTTGAAGGTGATCCGACACATTTGCCGGGAGGTTTCAAGGGGATGCAATCAAACAACAACAGCAACAAGCAAGGGAATGACGAAGTGGCAAGTTATAGGATCAATTTATAAGATGCAAGCTCGGGACCAAAGTTGCCTTACTGAACAAGCAACCAGATGTTGAAAGCTCGACGTAAGTTGTGCTCAATCTCTGAAGAATCCATGCACCAAAGAAGGACGAGGTAGCACAGTCAAGGATAGCTAGACAAGGGATGTACCCGATAGTCTAGGAATAAACCAGATTGAGTTTAAAAATTTCCCAGTAACATATACTAGGGGTGTTGAATTTTTAGCGCGGATTTGATTTACTAAACGGTGTCCTCGGTTGACGGCAACCTAGAACCCGTAGAGTGATTACGACAAGCAAAGGTATTATTTCATCAAAAGTTCAAAAGTTGTAGTGCAAAGGCATGATATCCTCGAGATATCAGAGGGTAAAACTCGAAGGTAGAACACGATAGAAGTTGAACTAGGTCATTGACCTATGACAGTAGATACTTTAACCTTGTAAAAAATTGACGAGGCCTGGAATGGATTTATTCCAGACATATTGAATAAGGACAGCATGGTCGGAACCATAACTGCAAGGGATCAATTTTATTGACACCGAAAGAATTATTTAGATGTAAAATCATTTTGCAAGAAGCTCCCAAGACGGTCTACATCGTTTCCATGGGCATGAACAAAAGCTCAAGGTCGACTCCCATTTCTCCAATGCATACGTTTCATTTACCCCTTGCTTTGATAAAACTATAATGTTGGAATTTTATTCGGTAGAACACCGGAAGGTTATAACTTGTGAAAACTTTTGGGTTTTCACAATTAGGGGAAGGCATAGGTTCAACCCATCGGGCATCTTAGTAACATATACCACAAGTTTCAAAAGTAAAAACACGAGCTCGAAAGCAGAGCATGGTTGGTCAAGCAGAGGATATAATTTACCAAAGGCATTATGTATCATGGGAAGAACTCACAAGGTGATTGAATATGAAGGACACTGTCGGATAACAATCCAACAACGGATCAAGCGATCCACAACGGAGCTGATGTGGGTATCGGTACTCACTCAGAGGAAGAAAGAATGCAAAGGCATCAGATTCAAGAATCACTTGATTTGTTTGATGCTTAATTAGAAAGAAATTATGGTTTTCAATACGAAGGATCAGAAGCAAACGCTCTGATCAAGGATGTTTAAGTTGAAAACACTAAGTCGGACAATCAATAAAGGATTGAATCGCCGAGAACCAACTCATGTCTGGAATGACGTCTGAGTCGGAAAGATAATTCTATAAAGGATAACCCAATGATTGCGTGCATACGCACACATTGAATCAATAGGCCCAAAATGGCCAAGACAATGGATGTTAACGAAGACTACTAGTCATATGGAATCAACCATAATGCAAGCAGGCAATAACTTTAAGGGTAACAGGCTGTAGAGGATTTTCAAAAGATCGAAAAGTATTCCGAAGAATTTTGTGAGACACATGAACAATTGAGAAGAATGGGTCCTCGATAAATGTGAGGAAATAACCGTAAGGGTTTTCGTGCGAAATAAAACTGCAAGACAATAAACTCAAAGGATTCTCGAAACAACGGAGAATATTTCGAGGCATATTGTAACAACAAGAGCGACGAGTAACGATCATGAGAATGACAAAAGCACACAGATATCCATAGGGATATATCGGTGGTAGTGAATTGCAAAGGTGATGAGTACAAGTTCTCGGGTTAACAACGGAGAGTATCTTCAGGGTCTTCTGGTGCAGCAGACGATCATCGGTTATAAGGTGTTCTCCGGGTGAAAATGATAACGAGATCCTAATGTTAGATTTTGCAAAATTCATTTATCTCGAATAGAAGAGAGATCAGAGTCCCAAAGTAAAGACGAGGAATAAAAGATCCTAATACCACCCAATTGGCGACGTGGGCCCGTAAGCCACACAACAAGTTAGTAATTTTGTTTTCGCAAAGACTAGACTCAACTTCGGCCAAGGAGTTGGAAAGGGGATTCCTACAGGCAGTTGGCTCTGATACCAACTTGTGACGCCCCCGATTTGTCCGTACACTAATCATGCACGCAAATGTGTACGACCAAGATCAGGGACTCACTGGAATATATCACAACATAACTCTAGACACAAATTAAAATAATACAAGCTTTATATTACAAGCCAGGGGCCTCGAGGGCTCGAATACAAATGCTCGAATAACACAAGAGTCAGCGGAAGCAGAAATATCTGAGTACAGACATAAGTTAAACAAGTTTGCCTTAAGAAGGCTAGCACAAATGTAGCAATGACCGAAAAGGCAAGGCCTCCTGCCTGGGACCTCCTAACTACTCCTCGAAGCCGAACTCCATGTAGAAACATCATCGGGGTCCTCTGGCTCCTGGACTCCACCATCTGGTTGCGTCATCCGAGAAGAAGGAACAGAAAGGGGAAAAGAGGGAGCAAAGCAACCGTGAGTACTCATCCAAAGTACTCGCAAGCAAGGATCTATACTACATATGCAATGATATATATGTAAAGGGGGTAATATCTGTGGGCTAAACTGCAGAATGCCAGAATAAGAGGGGGATAGCTAATCCAAACGAAGACTACGCTTCTGGCCACCTCCATCTTGCAGCAGTAGAAGAGGGAAGCTGGAAAGTAACAAGTATCAAAGCTTCTGGCAGCCTCCGTCTTGCATAGCTGAAGAGTTCACCAAGTAACATCGTATAGCATAATCCTACCCGGTGATCCTCCCCTCGTCACCCTGTGAGAGAGCAACCACCGAGTTATATCTGGCACTTGTAAGGGGGTGTTTTATTAAGTATCCGGTTCTAGTTGTCATGAGGTCAGAGTTCAACTCTGGGTCGTCCTTTTACCGAGGGACACGGCTATTCGAATAGATTAACTTCCCTGCAGGGGTGCACCACATAACCCAGCACACTTGATCCCATTTGGCCGGACACACTTTCCAGGGTCATGCCCGGCCTCGGAAGATCAACACGTCGCAACCCTACCTAAGCACAACAGAGAGATCAGCACGCCGGTCTAAACCCTAAGCGCACGGGGGTCTGGGCCCATCGCCCAATGCACACCTGCATGTTGCGAGGGCGGCCAGTAAGCAGACCTAGCCTCTCCTAATACCAGAGTAGGCTTTCCAGTCCAATCCGGCGCGCGCCGCTAAGTCGCTGACGTCAAGAAGGCTTCGGCTGATACCACGACGTCGAGTGCCCATAACTGTTCCCACGCAGCTGGTTAGTGCGTATAGACCAAATGGCCAGACTCAGATCAAATACCAAGATCCCGTTAAACGTGTTATTATGAAATAACCGCGGACAACGACCAGGGCCAGGCCCACCTGTCTCCTAGGTGGTCGCAACCCGCCCTGTCGCTCCGCCACAAAGTAACCATCAAGGGACTGTCGGGAACCCAGGCCCACCACTACCTGGGTGGAACCACCTGCCCCTTCAGCCCCCATATCCGAATCATCATCATGTGTATGTAAAGTATGTATATAGTATATACCCGTGATCACCACCCGAGTGATCACGGCCCGATAGAATAGCATGGCAGACGGACAAGAATGTATGGCCACTGATGGAATACTATCATCTTATACTAAGCATTTAGGATTGCAGGTAAGGTATCAACGGTTGTAGCAGCAAAGATAGGCTATGCAACAGAATAGGAGTAACCGAACAGTAACATGCTACGCTACTCTAATGCAAGCAGTAGAAAGAAGAATAGGCGATATCTAGTGATCAAAGGGGGGGCTTGCCTGGAAGCTCTGCAGACGAAAGGAATCTTCGGAAGCGTAGCCGCAGTCGAACACCGAAGCATCATGGTCTCGGGGTCTATCACAGTATCGGAGTCTACCGAAAATAAGCAACGAATGGGAAACAAATAAATAACAGAGCAAACAATAGCATCACAAAGCATAACATGGAAATACGCGGTGCTACGTCTGACCTAACGCAGTAGGAGGTGATACTGGCAAGGATGAAAAACATCCGGGAAAGTATTCCCGGTGTTTTGCGTTTTCGGGCAGATGAAATGGAGGGGGAATGTTGCACGTTCGGTATGATAGAGATGTGTGGCGGACGAACGGACCGCGTATTCGGATTCGTCTCGTCGTTCTGAGCAACTTTCATGTACAAAGTATTTTCATCCGAGTTACGGTTTAAAAGATATGATTTTCTAAAGGTTTTATTAATTTCTGGAATTTAATACTAATTAAATTAAATTTAAAAGGATTTATGACATCAGCATGACATCATGCTGACGTCAGCATGGTTGACTGGTCAACCTGACCAGTGGGTCCCACCTGTCATTGACTGTTTATATAATTAACAGTTAATTAAGTTAGTTAATCAGCAAGACACTTTCGGAGATACCCGTTGCGTACCTTTATAGCCACCCAGTTACGTTGTGACGTTTGGCATACCCAAAGTATTCCTACGGTATCCGGGAGTTGCACAACCTCATGGTCTAAGGAATAAATACTTGACACTGGAAAAGCTTAAGCATTACGAACTATACGATCTCGTGCTAGGCTTAGGATTGGGTCTTGTCCATCACATCATTCTCCTAATGATGTGATCCCGTTATCAATGACATCCAATGTCCATGGTCAGGAAACCGTGACCATCTGTTGATCAACGAGCTAGTAACTAGAGGCTTACCAGGGACACGTTGTGGTCTATGTATCCACACATGTATCGCTGTTTCCGTACAAAACAATTCAAGCATGAATACATACAATTATCATGAACAAGGAAATATAATAATAATCCTTTTATTATCGCCTCTAGGGCATATTTCCAACAGTCTCCCACTTGCACTAGAGTCAATAATCTAGTTATATTGTGATGAATCGAACACCCATAGAGTTCTGGTGTTGATCATGTTTTGCCCGTGGAAGAGGTTTAGTCAACGGGTCTTCTACATTCAGATCCGTATGCACTTTACAAATATCTATGTCTCCATCTTGAACATAATTCCGGATGGAGTTGAAACGGCGCTTGATGTGCTTGGTCTTCTTGTGAAACCTGGGCTCCTTGGTAATGGCAATAGCTCCAGTGTTGTCACAGAAGAGAGTCATCGGGTTTGACGCGCTTGGAATGACTCCTAGGTCGGTGATGAACTCCTTCATCCAGACTCCTTCTTGCGCTGCTTCGCAAGCAGCTATGTACTCCGCTTCACATGTAGAATGCGCCACGACGCTCTGCTTGCAACTGCACCAGCTGACTGCTCCACCATTCAAACTATACACGTATCCGGTCTGTGACTTAGAGTCATCCAGATCTATGTCGAAGCTAGCATCGACGTAACCCTTTACGACGAGCTCTTCATCACCTCCATAAACGAGAAACATATCCTTAGTCCTCTTCAGGTACTTTAGGATGTTCTTGACCGCTGTCCAGTGTTCCATACCGGGATCACTTTGGTACCTCCCTACCAAACTTAAGGCAAGGTTCACATCAGGTCTGGTACACAGCATGGCATACAAGATAGAACCTATGGCCGAGGCATAGGGAATGACACTCATCTTTTCTCTATCTTCTGCCGTGGTCGGGGACTGAGCCATGCTCAATCTCATACCTTGCAAAACAGGCAAGAACCCCAAGAGGGGACCCCTTCTTGGACTGATCCATATTGAACTTCTTCAATATCTTGTCAAGGTATGTGCTTTGTGAAAGACCAATGAGGCGTCTTGATCTATCTCTATAGATTTTGATGCCTAATATGTAAGCAGCTTCTCCAAGGTCCTTCATTGAAAAACTCTTATTCAAGTAGGCCTTTATGCTCTCCAAGAATTCTATATCATTTCCCATCAGTAATATGTCATCCACATATAATATGAGAAATGCTACAGAGCTCCCACTCACTTTCTTGTAGATACAGGCTTCTCCCCAAGTCTGTATAAAGCCAAACGCTTTGATCACATCATTAAAGCGAATATTCCAACTCCGAGATGCTTGCACCAGCTCGTAGATCGAGCGCTGGAGCTTGCATACCTTGTTAGCATTCTCTGGATCGACAAAACCTTTTGGCTGCATCATATACAGCTCTTCCTTGAGGAAACCATTAAGGAATGCCGTTTTGACGTCTGATACGTCCAAAACGTATCCATAATTTCTGCTTGCTCCATGCCTCTTTTGGGTGATATTGCTATGATATTTATACACTTCCATACACTTTTGATCATATTTGGACTAACCTATTAACTCAACGCACCCCAGTGCCAGTTTCTGTTTTCTGCTGTTTTTGTATTTCAGGTTTTCCCATTACGAGAACTGCCAGAAAAATCCCGGAAAAATTATATAAAAAATCAGCGTTCCAGAAGCTTCCCGGCACCCGAAGTACAGCCGGAGGGGGGCCACCAGGGCTCCAGGCGCCCTGGTGGCGCGGCCCCCCTGGTCGCGCCGGGGGGGGGGGGCGCCTGGGCCCCCCAGGCCTCCGCTGATGCCCCCCTTTGGCATATATTTATATCGTGTCCCGAAACCCTCGAGACGGGAACCCTTTTTCGCGATCTCATCTCTGTTCCGCCGCCGCCGCGCTTCCAAGATCGGGAGCACCAGGAGAACTCTTCCCGGCACCCTGCCGGAGGGGAGAATCACCACCGGGAGCTTCTCCACCACCATGGACGCCTCCCGGATGAGTTGTGAGTTGTCTCCCTTGGACCATGGGTCCATGACCAGTAGCTATGTGATGTTCTCCTCCCGTTCTTGTGCTTCACTAATTAGTTCTCGTGAGCTGCCCTACATGATCGAGGCACATATGTAATCCTTATGCTGTTGCTATGATGAGTTTGCTGGGATCCGATGGATTGTGAGATTATGTTCAGATTGTGTTTGAGTAATATATTTGATTCACCTCTTTTATATTTATGTTCGTAAGTAATTCTTGCATGTTCTCCGTTGTTATTTATTGCTTTGGCCAAGTAGTAGGTAGTGACTCCAAGAGGGAACGTTATGCTTGATTGTGGGTTCATGCCCCTCGATGACTAGCTTGAGTGACAGAAACATGAGTCTAGGGGATGTGCTGTTGCCACAAGGGGGAAAACAACGGTGCTTGTGCCCGCGGGTGCAAGGATTGTTTACTTTACGCAAAGTTCTTTTAATGCAGTTGTCTGTTGCTTTGAGTTTACACTATGGGTGGGACTCGCAACTTAATACCAGCGAGATGTTCTGGATAGATATCTCAAGGTGGATGATTAGTAGTAGATGCAGATGGATTTCGGTCTACTTGCCTTGGCGTACCGCCCATGCTTTGAACCTCTACCTTTCTTGCAACGTAGTTAGCATTGGTTTGCGCACATAATTTTGTCAATTGCCCAGCTGTAATTCGTTTACCTCACATAGCTGTTTTATCGTCTTTTGGGAGAGAGACATCACTAGTGAACATCATGGGACCCCGGTCCATATTACCATCATTGATCACACCCGCTATTTACTTTCCGTTTTTACTTACTATTTGCAGCAAAACCTATCACTATTATCACTTGCGTTTAATCCTTTGTAAACGACAAGGCCGGAGGGATTGACAACCTCTCTGTACTCGTTGGGAGCAAAGTTATTTGTATCTGTGTGCAGGTCCACGTTGATTGCTAATATCTGGCGCCGTTAGCAGTTGACACCTTCTTGTTGAAACTGGGAGTCTCAGGGAAATCGATCCTTGGTATCTTTGCCAAGGGAAAACTTACGCTACACTGCATCTCAAACCTTCCACTTGGGGTAACCAACGAGGGGCGAGAAGCCATCAAGCAAAGTTTTCTGGCGCTGTTGTCGGGGACTCCACTCTTCAGGATAGGGGAGTTGCACGCTATCTTTTACCTTTGCTTTTTAGTCTTGTTAGTTTACCTTTCAGTTTTGCTTTAGTATCTTTTATCGAAAATCACAAAATAGTTATCTTCCCTGCTTGCTTCTATGGGTTCCACCGAGAACACCAAGTTGTGTGACTTCACTAGTCACAACAACGATGACTTTATCTGCACACCTACCACTACACCTGCCACTTCAGCACCTTCTTGAAGGAAATTTGCCCTAGAGGCAATAATAAAGATGTTATTTGTATTTCCTTATATCATGATAAATGTCTTTTATTCATGCTAGAATTGTATTAACCGGAAACTTAGTACATGTGTGGATACATAGACAAAACAGTATCTCCCTAGTATGCCTCTACTAGACTAGCTCATTGATCAAAGATGGTTATGTTTCCTAGCCATAGACATGAGTTGTCATTTGATCAACGGGATCACATCATTAGGAGAATGATGTGATGGACAAGACCCATCCGTTAGCATAGCACTATGATCGTTTAGTTTAACTGCTATTGCTTTCTTCATGACTTATACATGTTCCTATGACTATGAGATTATGCAACTCCCGAATACCGTAGGAACACCTTGTGTGCTATCAAACGTCACAACGTGACTGGGTGATCATAAAGATGCTCTACAGGTGTCTCCGAGTATTCGTGGTGTTGGCATAGATCAAGATTAGGATTTGTCACTCCGAGTGTCGGAGAGGTATCTCTGGGCCCTCTCGGTAACACACATCACAATAAGCCTTGCAAGCAAAAGACTAATGAGTTAGTCACGAGATGATGTGTTACGGAACGAGTAAAGAGACTTGCCGGTAACGAGATTGAACTAGGTATAGAGATACCGACGATCGAATCTCGGGCAAGTAACATACCGTTTGACAAAAGGAACAACGTATGTAGTTATGCGGTTCTGACCGATAAAAGATCTTCGTAGAATATGTAGGAGCCAATATGAACATCCAGGTTCCGCTATTGGTTATTGACCGGAGATGAGTCTCGGTCATGTCTACATAGTTCTCGAACCCGTAGGGTCCGCACGCTTAACGTTTGATGACGATCGGTATTATGAGTTTATGAGTATTGATGTACCGAAGGTAGTTCGGAGTCCCGGATAAGATCACGGACATGACGAGGAGTCTCGGAATGTCCGAGACATAAAGATTGATATATTGGACGGCTATATTCGGACACCGGAAGTATACCGGAAAAGTTTCGGATTTATCGGGATTGCCGAAGGGGGTTACCGGAACCTCCTACGAAGGGGGATGGTCCATAGTGGGCCTTGTGGAAAGGAGAGAGGCAGCCCATAAGGCTGGCCGGCGCCCCACCTAGTTCCTAGTTGGACTAGGATTGGTGGGAGGCGCCACCTCTTCCTTTTCCTACTCCATCTCTTCCTTCTTTGGTGATTCCTACTAGGAATAGGATTGCAATCCTATTCCTAGTAGGATTCCTTCCCTAGCCGCACCATAGGAGGTTGGCCGGCCCTCCTCCCTTGCTCCTTTATATACGGGGGCAGGGGGGCACCCAAAGACACACAAGTTGAATTATTTTAGCCGTGTGCGCTGCCCCCCTCCACAGAATCACACCTCGGTCATACCGTCACGGAGCTTAGGCGAAGCCCTGCGCCGGTGAACACATAATATCCGTCACCACGCCGTCGTGCTGACGAAACTCTCCCGTGAAGCTCAACTGGATCAAGAGCTCGTGGGACGTCATCAAGCTGAACGTGTGCTGAACGCGGAGGTGCCGTACGTTCGGTGCTTGATCGGTTGGATCGCGAAGAAGTTCGACAACATCAACTGCGTCACTTGACGCTTCCGCTCCCGGTCTACGAGGGTACGTAGACACACTCTTCCCTCTCGTTGCTATGCATCTGGTAGATAGATCTTGCGTGATCGTAGGAAAATTTTAAAATACTACGTTCCCCATCAGTGGCATCATGAGCCAGGTCTATGCGTAGATGATATGCACGAGTAGAACACAATGAGATTGTGGACGATACTAGTCATACTGCTTACCAGCATGTCATACTTTGCTTCGGCGGTATTGTGAGATGAAGCGGCCCGGACCGACATTACGCGTACGCTTACGCGAGACTGGTTTCACCGTTACGAGCACTCGTTGCTTAAAGGTGACTGGCGGGTGTCTGTCTCTCTCACTTTAGCTGAATCAAGTGTGGCTACGCCCGGTCCTTGTGAAGGTTAAAACAGCACATACTTGACGAAACATCGTTGTGGTTTTGTATGCGTAGGTAAGAACGGTTCTTGCTAAGCCCGTAGCAGCCACGTAAAACTTGCAACAAACAAAGTAGAGGACGTCTAACTTGTTTTTGCAGGGCATGTTGTGATGTGATATGGTCAAGACATGATGAGTTATACGGTTTTGTATGAGATGATCATGTTTTGTAAAGTTATCGACAACTGGCAGGAGCCATATGGTTGTCGCTTTATTGTATGAAATGCAATCGCCATGTAATTGCTTTACTTTATCACTAAGCGGTAGCGATAGTCGTGGAAGCAATAGTTGGCGAGACGACAACGATGCTACGATGAAGATCAAGGTGTCAAGCCGGTGACGAAGGTGATCATGATGGTGCTTTGAAGATGGAGATCAAAAGCACAAGATGATGATGGCCATATCATGTCACATATTTTGATTGCATGTGATGTTTATCTTATTATGCTTCTTATTTTGCTTAGAACGACGGTAGCATTATAAGATGATCCCTTACTAAATTTCAAGGTATAAGTGTTCTCCCTGAGTATGCATCGTTGCGAAAGTTCGTCGTGCCGAGACACCACGTGATGATCGGGTGTGATAAGCTCTACGTTCAAATACAACGGGTGTAAGCCAGTTTTGCACACGCAGAATACTCGGGTTAAACTTGACGAGCCTAGCATATACAGATATGGCCTCGGAACACTGGAGACCGAAAGGTCGAGCGTGAATCATATAGTAGATATGATCAACATAAGATGTTCACCATTGAAAACTACTCCATCTCACGTGATGATCGGACATGGTTTAGTTGATTTGGATCACGTGATCATTTAGATGACCAGATGGATTTCTATCTAAGTGGGAGTTCTTTAAATTAATATGATTAAACTGAACTTTAATTTATCATGAACTTAGTCCTGATAGTTTTGCATATCTATGTCGTTGTAGATCAATGGCCCGTGCTACCGTTCCTTTGAATTTTAATGCATTCCTAGAGAAAGCTAAGTTGAAAGATGATGGTAGCAATTACACGGACTGGGTCCGTAACCTGAGGATTATCCTCATTGCTGCACAGAAGAATTATGTCCTTGAAGCACCGCTAGGTGACAAGCCCCCTTCCGCTAATGCAGACGCTTTGAACGTCTGGCAGTCGCGGTCTGATGACTACACGATAGTTCAGTGTGCCATGCTTTACGGCTTAGAACCGGGACTTCAACGACGTTTTGAACGTCATGGAGCATATGAGATGTTCCAGGAGTTGAAGTTAATATTTCAAGCAAATGCCCGGATTGAGAAATATAAGATTTCCAATAAGTTCTACAGCTGCAAGATGGAGGATAATAGTTCTATCAGTGAACACTTGCTCACAATGTATGGGCACTACAATCATATGACTCAACTTGGTTGCCAAGTTGATGAGAATAGTGTTATTGATAGAATTCTTCAATCACTACCACCAAGCTATAATGGCTTCGTGATGAACTATAATATGCAAGGGATACAAAAGATAATTCCCGAGCTCTTCGCTATGCTCACAGCTGCGGAGGTAGAAATCAAAAAGGAGCATCAAATGTTGATGGTTAACAATACCACTAGTTTCAAGAAAAAAGGCAAGGAAGGGATTTTCAAGGAGAATAGCAAGATTGTTGCTGTTCTCGCAGAAAGCCTCAATTATGGAACCAAGCCTGAAACTGAGTGCTACTACTGCAAGAGGACTGGACACTAGAAACGGAACTGCCCCAAGTATTTGGCGGATAAGAAGGATGGCAAGATGAACAAAGGTATATGTGATATACATGTTATTGATGTGTACCTTACTAATGCTCGTAGTAGTACCTGGGTATTTGATACCGGTTCGGTTGCTAATATTTGTAACTCGAAACAGGGACTACATATTAAACGAAAATTAGCTAAGGACGAGGTGACGATGCGCGTGGGAAACGGTTCCAAAGTCGATGTGATCGCCGTCGGCACGCTACCTCTACATCTACCTTCGGGATTAATTTTAGACCTAAATAATTGTTATTTGGTGCCAGCGTTGAGCATGAACATTATATCTGGATCTTGTTTATTGCGAGGCGGTTATTCATTTAAATCAGAGAATAATGGTTGTTCCATTTTAATGAATAATATCTTTTATGGTCATGCACCCTTGAAGAGTGGTCTATTCTTATTGGATCTCGATTGTAGTGATACACATATTCATAATATTGAAACCAAAAGATGCAAGGTTAATAATGATAGTGCAACTTATTTGTGGCACTACCGTTTAGGTCATATTGGTGTAAAACGCATGAAGAAACTCCATAATGATGGACTTTTGGAATCACTTGATTATGAATCACTTGGTGCTTGCGAACCATGCCTCATGGGCAAGATGACTAAAACTCCGGAACCATGGAGCGAGCAACAGATTTGTTGGAAATCATACATACTGATGTATGTGGACCAATGAGTGTTGATGCTCGCGGCGGGTATCGTTATTTTCTGACCTTCACTGATGATTTGAGCAGATATGGGTATATCTACTTAATGAAACATAAGTCTGAAACATTTGAAAAGTTCAAAGAATTTCAGAGTGAAGTAGAGAATCATCGTAACAAGAAAATAAAGTTCCTACGATCTGATCGTGGAGGAGAATATTTGAGTTACGAGTTTGGTCTTCATTTGAAACAATGTGGAATAGTTTCACAACTCACGCCACCTGGAACACCACAGCGTAATGGTGTGTCCGAACGTCGTAACCGTACTTTATTGGATATGGTGCGATCTATGATGTCTCTTACCGATTTACCACTATCGTTTTGGGGTTATGCTTTAGAGACAGCTGCATTCACGTTAAATAGGGCACCATCTAAATCCGTTGATACGACACCTTATGAACTATGGTTTGGCAAGAAACCAAAGTTGTCGTTTCTTAAAATTTGGGGCTGCGATGCTTATGTGAAAACACTTCAACCTGATAAGCTCGATCCCAAGTCGGAAAAATGTGTCTTCATAGGATACCCAAAAGAGACTGTTGGGTACACCTTCTATCACAGATCCGAAGGCAAAATATTCATTGCTAAGAACGAATCCTTTCTAGAAAAAGAGTTTCTCTCGAAAGAAGTGAGTGGGAGGAAAGTAGAACTTGATGAGGTAACTGTACCTTCTCCCGGATTGGAAAGTAGTACATCACAGGAAATTGTTCGAGTGATTCCTACACCAATTAGTGAGGAAGTTAATGATAATGATCATGAAACTTCGGATCAAGTTTCTACTGAACGTCGTAGATCAACCAGAGTACGTTCCGCACCAGAGTGGTACGGCAACCCAGTTCTGGAAATCATGTTACTAGACCATGATGAACCTACGAACTATGAGGAAGCGATGATGAGCCCAGATTTCACAAAATGGCTTGAAGCCATGAAATCTGAGATGGGATCCATGTATGAGAACAAAGTATGGACTTTGGTTGACTTGACCGATGATCGGCAGGCCATCGAAAATAAATGGATCTTCAAGAGGAAGACCGACGCAGACGGTAATATTACTGTTTACAAAGCTCGACTTGTTGCGAAAGGTTTTCGACAAGTTCAAGGAGTTGACTACGATGAGACTTTCTCACCTGTAGCAATGCTTAAGTCTGTCCGAATCATGTTAGCAATTGCCGCATTTTATGATTATGAAATCTGGCAAATGGATGTCAAAACTGCATTCCTAAATGGATATCTCAAAGAAGAGTTGTATATGATGCAACCAGAAGGTTTTGTCGATCCAAAAGGTGCTAACAAAGTATGCAAGCTCCAGCGATCCATCTATGGGCTGGTGCAAGCATCTCGGAGTTGGAATATACGCTTTGATGAGGTGATCAAAGCATATGGTTTTATACAGACTTTTGGAGAAGCCTGTATTTACAAGAAAGTGAGTGGGAGCTCTGTAGCATTTCTAATATTGTATGTAGATGACATATTGTTGATTGGAAATGATATAGAATTTCTGGATAGCATAAAAGGATACTTGAATAAAAGTTTTTCAATGAAAGACCTCGGTGAAGCTGCTTATATATTAGGTATCAAGATCTATAGAGATAGATCAAGACGCTTAATTGGACTTTCACAAAGCACATACCTTGATAAGATTTTGAAGAAGTTCAAAATGGATCAGTCAAAGAAAGGGTTCTTGCCTGTTTTACAAGGTATGAAGTTGAGTAAGACTCAATGCCCGACCACTGCAGAAGATAGAGAGAAAATGAAAGTCATTCCCTATGCCTTAGCCATAGGATCTATCATGTATGCAATGCTGTGTACCAGACCTGATGTGTGCCTTGCTATAAGTCTAGCAGGGAGGTACCAAAGTAATCCAGGAGTGGATCACTGGACAGCGGTCAAAAACATCCTAAAGTATCTGAAAAGAACAAAGGATATGTTTCTCGTATATGGAGGTGACAAAGAGCTCGTCGTAAACGGTTACGTCGATTCTAGCTTTGACACTGATCCGGATGACTCTAAGTCACAAACCGGATATGTATTTTTATTGAACGGTGGAGCTGTCAGCTGGTGCAGTTCCAAGCAGAGCGTCGTGGCGGGATCTACGTGTGAAGCGGAATACATAGCTGCTTCGGAAGCAGCAAATGAAGGAATCCAGGTTTCACAAGAGAACAAAGCACATCAAAAGACGCTTCAATTCCATCCGCGATCTAGTCAAGGAGGGAGACATAGAGATTTGCAAAATACATACGGATCTGAATGTTGCAGACCCGTTGACTAAGCCTCTTCCACAGGCAAAACATGATCAGCACCAAGACTCCATGGGTGTGAGGATCATCACTTTGTAATCTAGATTATTGACTCTAGTTCAAGTGGGAGACTGAAGGAAATATGCCCTAGAGGCAATAATAAAGATGTTATTTGTATTTCCTTATATCATGATAAATGTCTTTTATTCATGCTAGAATTGTATTAACCGGAAACTTAGTACATGTGTGGATACATAGACAAAACAGTATGTCCCTAGTATGCCTCTACTAGACTAGCTCATTGATCAAAGATGGTTATGTTTCCTAGCCATAGACATGAGTTGTCATTTGATCAACGGGATCACATCATTAGGAGAATGATGTGATGGACAAGACCCATCCGTTAGCATAGCACTATGATCGTTTAGTTTAACTGCTGTTGCTTTCTTCATGACTTATACATGTTCCTATGACTATGAGATTATGCAACTCCCGAATACCGTAGGAACACCTTGTGTGCTATCAAACGTCACAACGTAACTGGGTGATCATAAAGATGCTCTACAGGTGTCTCCGAAAGTATTCGTGGTATTGGCATAGATCAAGATTAGGATTTGTCACTCCGAGTGTCGGAGAGGTATCTCTGGGCCCTCTCGGTAACACACATCACAATAAGCCTTGCAAGCAAAAGACTAATGAGTTAGTCACGAGATGATGTGTTACAGAACGAGTAAAGAGACTTGCCGGTAACGAGATTGAACTAGGTATAGAGATACCAACGATCGAATCTCGGGCAAGTAACATACCGTTTGACAAAAGGAACAACGTATGTAGTTATGCGGTTCTGACCGATAAAAGATCTTCGTAGAATATGTAGGAGCCAATATGAACATCCAGGTTCCGCTATTGGTTATTGACCGGAGATGAGTCTCGGTCATGTCTACATAGTTCTCGAACCCGTAGGGTCCGCACGCTTAACGTTTGATGACGATCGGTATTATGAGTTTATGAGTATTGATGTACCGAAGGTAGTTCGGAGTCCCGGATGAGATCACGGACATGACGAGGAGTCTCGGAATGTTCGAGACATAAAGATTGATATATTGGACGGCTATATTCGGACACCGGAAGTATACCGGAAAAGTTTCGGATTTATCGGGATTGCCGAAGGGGGTTACCGGAACCTCCTACGAAGGGGGATGGTCCATAGTGGGCCTTGTGGAAAGGAGAGAGGCAGCCCATAAGGCTGGCCGGCGCCCCACCTAGTTCCTAGTTGGACTAGGATTGGTGGGAGGCGCCACCTCTTCCTTTTCCTACTCCATCTCTTCCTTCTTTGGTGATTCCTACTAGGAATAGGATTGCAATCCTATTCCTAGTAGGATTCCTTCCCTAGCCGCACCATAGGAGGTTGGCCGGCCCTCCTCCCTTGCTCCTTTATATACGGGGGCAGGGGGGCACCCAAAGACACACAAGTTGAATTGTTTTAGCCGTGTGCGGTGCCCCCCTCCACAGAATCACACCTCGGTCATACCGTCGTGGAGCTTAGGCGAAGCCCTGCGCCGGTGAACACATCATATCCGTCACCACGCCGTCGTGCTGACGAAACTCTCCCGTGAAGCTCAACTGGATCAAGAGCTCGTGGGACGTCATCAAGCTGAACGTGTGCTGAACGCGGAGGTGCCGTACGTTCGGTGCTTGATCGGTTGGATCGCGAAGAAGTTCGACAACATCAACCGCGTCACTTGACGCTTCCGCTCCCGGTCTACGAGGGTACGTAGACACACTCTTCCCTCTCGTTGCTATGCATCTGGTAGATAGATCTTGCGTGATCGTAGGAAAATTTTAAAATACTACGTTCCCCATCACTTCTTATGAAATTAAACCTGCTTTACTGAACCTAGTTATGAAAGATCAATTCTCCGGTGCTGGAGATGATGCTGCTTTACACTTAAACAATTTTGTTGAACTTTGTGATATGCAAAAGTACCAAGAAATAGATGGTAATATTGTTAAGCTTAAGCTTTTTCCTTTCTCCTTGAGAGGAGGAGCTAAAATTTGGTTTCAATCTTTGCCTAGAAATAGCATAGATTCATGGGACAAGTGCAAAGATGCTTTTATTGGAAAATACTATCCACCTGCTAAAATTATCCAACTAAGAAGTAACATAATGAATTTTAAACAATTGGATAATGAACACGTTGCCCAAGCTTGGGAACGTATGAAATCTCTTATCAAGAACTGCCCTACTCATGGTTTGACTACTTGGATGGTTATCCAAACTTTTTATGCAGGCTTGAACTTTACCTCGCTGAACTTGTTAGATTCGGCCGCGGGAGGAACCTTTATGTCAACTACACTTGGTGCTGCCACGAAGCTTCTCGATGAGATGATGACCAACTATTCCCAATGGCACACCGAACGCGCTCCAACAGGTAGGAAGGTAAACTCTGTCGAGGAGATTTCCTCCCTAAATGAAAAAGTTGACTTTATCATGTCTCTACTTTCGAAGCAATCTTCTATTGATCCTCGTGATGTTCCTTTAAATTCTTTGATTGCTCAAGAACAAGTAGATGTGAACTTTATCTCTAGAAACAATTTTAATAACAATGCTTATAGGAGTAATTTTGGTAGCAATCCTAGACCGTTCCCCTCTAATTCTTATGGGAACAACAATGCTTATCCTAGCACCAAGAACTCCACTTCTGAACTAGAGATTATGCTTAAAGATTTCATCACTACCCAAAAAGCCTTTAATAATAGTGTAGAAGAAAAACTAAACAAACTAGGTGATCTCTCTTCGAAGGTAGACAATTTAGCCAATGAAGTAGAATTGCTTAAAATTAGAACTTCTCCTCTTGAGGAGAGGAAGGTCACTCCTATGAATGCTATTCAAGTGCAAATTAATGAAAACATTAGGATGATGGCTAAACTTAAAGAGAGATGGGCTAGAGAAAGGGAGGAAGAAGATATAATTAAGAGCCTTCCTACCCACCACACTGTTGCTACTATCCAAGTTGTTGAGGATATCCAAACTCTTAGCACCCAATGCACTCCTGGTCCCATTGGACCTATTAATGGTGATGCTATGACTATAGAAACTACCAAACAAGTGAACCTAAAGGACACCACTACCACCTTACTTGATAGTAGTGACCTTGATTTTGATAATTGCACTGTTACCGAAGTTATTGATTTCCTTCACAAGATGTCTAGAGATCCCCGCACTAGTACGCTTAACCTTGCCTTCACAAAGCATATCACTAATGCTCTTATCAAAGCTAGGGAGGAGAAACTTAGAGTAGAAGCCTCCATACCTAGAAAACTAGAAGATGGTTGGGATCCTATGATTAAAATTAAGTTGAATAACTTCTCTTGTTATGCTTTATGTGATGTTGGTGCTAGTACCTCTGTTATGCCCAAAAGAATATATGATATGCTTAAATTGAAACCTTTTGATTCTTGTTCTTTTGGTGTTCGTCTCGTTGATTCTTCCATAAAGAAACCTTTGGGGAGGATCGATGATGTTCTTATCATTGTCAATGACAACTATGTTCCTGTTGATTTTACTATTATGGATATTGAATGTGAACCTTCTTGTCCAATTATTTTGGGACGTCCTTTTCTACGCACCGTTGGTGCTATCATTAACATGAAAGAGGGGAATATAAAATTCCAGTTTCCTCTCAAGAAAGGGATGGAAAACTTCGCTCGAAAGAAGATTAAGTTACCTTTTGAGTCCGTTATACGGGCTAGCTATTCTTTTACTCTTGATAAAACTTGATCTCTATGCATTATGCCTAGCTTAAAGGCATAAAAGAAAGCGCTTTTGGGAGGCAGCCCACATGAATAAATTTTATTTTGCTTTTGTTGTGCCTTGATGTTGTTACTACAGTAGCATCATCATTGTATCTTTTCTTTTCAATTTTGTGCCAAGTGTAGCCTCTGATTGCAAGAAAGTTCAAAAGTTGTGACGTGCTGTCCAAGAAACAGATTCTGTCCTTGGATAGAAAAATTCGTATAAAATCACCAGATCATCTTTTTGGTCTGAATTTTTTCGACAGCGTGCTCTATATAATTGTATTTCGTGCATCTGTTCTGAGTTTTTTTATTAGAGTTGCAGAAGTGCCCCGAAAAAATCATTTACTACCTGCTGTTCTGTTTTTCACAGATTCTGTCCTGTTTTGCCTTTCCTTCATTTTGCAAACCTAGAGCTTGCTTTTTCTTTGCAAAAACCTTTTGGCAATCTTGAGAAACAGTAGACCTTCAAGAATATCTTTATTTCCAGCAAGGAACAATTATTTTATTAAGGGTACTAACCTCGCTAATCAGATTATGATGAGTTATGTATGAAGGGAGTTTTCAAGTGTGCGAGGGAAGATGATAAAAAGATCCAGGAGTGTCAAACGCTCAAGCTTGGGGATGCCCCCATGCACCTCCAAGAAATATTCAAGTAGACTCAAGCGTCTAAGCTTGGGGATGCCCCCGTGCATCCCCTTCTCCATCAACATTATCAGTTCGTCTTTCGTTCCGCTATATTTTTATCACTTCATGTGTTATGTGCTATGCTTGGAGCGTCTTGCTTTTAGTTTCCTTTTTAGTTTTCTTTAGCTTTTCATAACGAGTCGGAACTCAGCTCTCTTTATGTGGGAGAGAAACACGCTCCACTTCTACCTAGAACATAACTTAGAATTTTCATGTCTATCTTTGCTGTGTGTGTTCTTTGTCTTTTAATAGCTACTATCATGCTTAGCTCTTAGTTTTCATGCTTATCTTTTTAAAGAGCTTTTGTTTAGTTGGTTGCTTGAACTCTCTTTAGTTATCATGCTTATCTTATTAAGAGAGTTTGCTTCCTTTGCATTGGTTGGTATGTCTATGATAAAGATGCTACGTGCATAATGGTGCTTAGTAGTTCATGTTTTCTTATGGTTAGTCTCAAATAGCTGGGGGGTTCCCAATGTGTTATTGGAGTAACAACATGATTTGTTTGCCTATGATGTGGTATGGTTTAGTAATATCTTCCTTCAAGAATTTACTTTGATTGACTTGGCGTATGCTCATGCATATTTAAGACTGTAAAGAAAGTCTGTCAAGCCTTGATGATCTTTTGTTTCTGAGTCGCGATATAACTTCCATGCCTGATTCAATGTTGCTTTGTCGCTCTGCATGATTATGACCGTCATTGCTCTTTTAGTTGGTCGCTCCCAGTCTTTTGCTAACCTCCACCTGTACTAAGCGGATTGACTGCTTGTGCATCCAAATTCCTTTAAACCAGTTATGCCATATGAGTCCACCATACCTTCCTACATGGTATTTACCTGCCATTCCTAACGGAGACTTGCATGTACCATCTCGAAATTATTCAAAAAAAAATGCATTCCTGTTTTGTGCCTCTGTTTTAAGTTCATGAGGAAGTAGTAGTTAATTCATGATCTTTTTAAGTTGGACAAGCTTCACCCCGGGATTGCATGTATAATGTGCAAACCCATAATACGAGAAGGAACTAGCATTGAGTGCGCCCGGCTCAAAAATAATATAACAAACAAACCCTCCTTCACGCTTTGTTCATGAGAAATCAGAAAACTTTGGCAGTGATAAACAAAGGAGATTAAGAGGATGTGATCGTCCTCATTCGGGAGCCGTTCCTCAAAACTTGTCCATCTCAAGAAGTGATTGAGTTGTCTGCTAGCATTCGTTGACGAAACATGCATAATCTAAAAAATAATTATTACCTCTGTTTTTAAAACCAAGAGCTCTGGTACATGTTTTGTCTTTGTTTCCGACTACGGGTTTTCAACCTTGCCAACAAAAGCCACGGTTCGAGAGTCTCCACCCTCTTTTAAAAGCACCAACTACTGAGAGCATGATTGTCATTCTGAGTGTAATGTGCATTTTCCCAAAGTAGCATTGTCTTTTGCATGATTGTGATATCGTTTATTTTGAAATCATTGTATCTAGTCATCAATTAAACCTTGGAGGTGCCCCTGCATTTATGTTTTGCTTCACTAAAGGGGGCAAGCGGGATATCACTTTACCATGCTCATTACAAATCTATTTGATGTTTCAGTATCATATTGTAAAACTTTCAGTTCTTTGTGATTTTCTCATGAGGCAACTTAATTACTACAGATTCATTGTCTCAGTAAGCTTTTGTCATGTGACTATGAAAAAGTCCTATATGGTTAATAGCATGTCACCACAGAAATTATTCTTGTTATCATTTACCTACTCGAGGACGAGCAGGAATTAAGCTTGGGGATGTTGATACGTCCAAAACGTATCCATAATTTCTGCTTGCTCCATGCCTCTTTTGGGTGATATTGCTATGATATTTATACACTTCCATACACTTTTGATCATATTTGGACTAACCTATTAACTCAGTGCACCCCAGTGCCAGTTTCTGTTTTCTGCTGTTTTTGTATTTCAGGTTTTCCCATTACGAGAACTGCCAGAAAAATCCCGGAAAAATTATATAAAAAATCAGCGTTCCAGAAGCTTCCCGGCACCCGAAGTACAGCCGGAGGGGGGCCACCAGGGCTCCAGGAGCCCTGGTGGCGCGTCCCACCTCCTGGCCGCGCCGGGGGGGGGGGGGCGCCTGGGCCCCCCAGGCCTTCGCTGATGCCCCCCTTTGGCATATATTTATATCGTGTCCCGAAACCCTCGAGACGGGAACCCTTTTTCGCGATCTCATCTCTGTTCCGCCGCCGCCGCGCTTCCAAGATCGGGAGCACCAGGAGAACTCTTCCCGGCACCCTGCCGGAGGGGAGGATCACCATCGGGAGCTTCTCCACCACCATGGACGCCTCCCGGATGAGTTGTGAGTAGTCTCCCTTGGACCATGGGTCCATGACCAGTAGCTATGTGATGTTCTCCTCCCGTTCTTGCGCTTCACTAATTAGTCCTCGTGAGCTGCCCTATATGATCGAGGCACATATGTAATCCTTATGTTGTTGCTATGATGAGTTTGCTAGGATCCGATGGATTGTGAGATTATGTTCAGATTGTGTTTGAGTAATATATTTGATTCACCTCTTTTATATTTATGTTCGTAAGTAATTCTTGCATGCTCTCCGTTGTTATTTATTGCTTTGGCCAAGTAGTAGGTAGTGACTCCAAGAGGGAACGTTATGCTTGATTTTGGGTTCATGCCCCTCGATGACTAGCTTGAGTGACAGAAACATGAGTCTAGGGGATGTGCTGTTGCCACAAGGGGGAAAACAACGGTGCTTGTGCCCGCGGGTGCAAGGATTGTTTGCTTTACACAAAGTTCTTTTAATGCAGTTGTCTGTTGCTTTGAGTTTACACTATGGGTGGGACTCGCAACTTAATACCAGCGAGATGTTCTGGATAGATATCTCAAGGTGGATGATTAGTAGTAGATGCAGATGGATTTCGGTCTACTTGCCTTGGCGTACCGCCCATGCTTTGAACCTCTACCTTTCTTGCAACGTAGTTAGCATTGGTTTGCGCACATAATTCTATCAATTGCCCAGCTGTAATTCGTTTACCTCACATAGCTGTTTTATCGTCTTTTGGGAGAGAGACATCACTAGTGAACATCATGGGACCCCGTTCCATATTACCATCATTGATCACATCCGCTATTTACTTTCCATTTTTACTTACTATTTGCAGCAAAACCTATCACTATTATCACTTGCGTTTAATCCTTTGTAAACGACTTGGCCGGAGGGATTGACAACCTCTCTGTACTCGTTGGGAGCAAAGTTATTTGTATCTGTGTGCAGGTCCACGTTGATTGCTAATATCTGGCGCCGTTAGCAGTTGACACCTTCTTGTTGAAACTGGGAGTCTCAGGGAAATCGATCCTTGGTATCTTTGCCAAGGGAAAACTTACGCTACACTGCATCTCAAACCTTCCACTTGGGGTAACCAACGAGGGGCGAGAAGCCATCAAGCAAAGTTTTCTGGCGCCGTTGTCGGGGACTCCACTCTTCAGGATATGGGAGTTGCACGCTATCTTTTACCTTTGCTTTTTAGTCTTGTTAGTTTACCTTTCAGTTTTGCTTTAGTATCTTTTATCGAAAATCACAAAAATAGTTATCTTCCCTGCTTGCTTCTATGGGTTCCACCGAGAACACCAAGTTGTGTGACTTCACTAGTCACAACAACGATGACTTTATCTGCACACCTATCACTACACCTGCCACTTCAGCACCTTCTTGAAGGAAATATGCCCTAGAGGCAATAATAAAGATGTTATTTGTATTTCCTTATATCATGATAAATGTCTTTTATTCATGCTAGAATTGTATTAACCGGAAACTTAGTACATGTGTGGATACATAGACAAAACAGTATGTCCCTAGTATGCCTCTACTAGACTAGCTCATTGATCAAAGATGGTTATGTTTCCTAGCCATAGACATGAGTTGTCATTTGATCAACGGGATCACATCATTAGGAGAATGATGTGATGGACAAGACCCATCCGTTAGCATAGCACTATGATCGTTTAGTTTAACTGCTATTGCTTTCTTCATGACTTATACATGTTCCTATGACTATGAGATTATGCAACTCCCGAATACCGTAGGAACACCTTGTGTGCTATCAAACGTCACAACATGACTGGGTGATCATAAAGATGCTCTACAGGTGTCTCCGAGTATTCGTGGTGCCGTTAGCAGTTGACACCTT
This sequence comes from Secale cereale, assembly GCA_902687465.1. Classification (NCBI taxonomy): domain Eukaryota; kingdom Viridiplantae; phylum Streptophyta; class Magnoliopsida; order Poales; family Poaceae; genus Secale; species Secale cereale. The sequence goes on from LR738714.1 coordinate 463,274,776, forward strand.
CTTGTTGAAACTGGGAGTCTCAGGGAAATCGATCCTTGGTATCTTTGCCAAGGGAAAACTTCCGCTACACTGCATCTCAAACCTTCCACTTGGGGTAACCAACGAGGGGCGAGAAGCCATCAACGTCCATTTGCCATATCTCATAATCATAGAATGCGGCAATTGCTAACATGATTCAGAGGACTTCAGCATCGCTACGGGAGAGAAAGTCTCGCCGTAGTCAATCCCTTGAACTTGTCGATAACCCTTAGCGACAAGCCAAGCCTTATAGATGGTCACATTACCATCTGCGTCTATCTTCTTCTTAAATATCCATTTATTTTCTATGGCGTGCCTATCATCGGGCAAGTCCACCAAAGTCCATACTTTGTTTTCATACATGGATTCTATCTCGGATTTCATGGCTCCAAGCCATTTATTGGAATCCGGGTCCGCCATCGCTTCTTCATAGTTCGAAGGTTCACCTTGTCTAACAACATGATTTCCATGACAGGGTTGCCGTACCACTCTGGTGCGGAACGTGTCCTTGTGGACCTTCGAAGTTCAGTAGTAACTTGATCTGTATCTTCATGATCATCATCATTAACTTCCTCCCTTGTCGGTGCAGGCACCTCAGGAACAATTTCCTGCACTGCGCTACTTTCCGGTTCGGGAGGGGTGACTGTCACCTCATCAAGTTCTACTTTCCTCCCACTCACTTCTTTCGAGAGAAACCCTTTCTCTAGAAAGGATCCATTCTTGGCAACAAAGACCTTGCCCTCGGATCTGTGGTAGAAGGTGTACCCAATCGTTTCCTTTGGGTATCCTATGAAGACGCATTTTTCCGATTTGGGTTCGAGCTTTTCAGGTTGAAGTTTCTTGACATAAGCATCGCAACCCCAAACTTTTAGAAACGACAGCTTAGGTTTCTTGCCAAACCAAAGTTCATACGGTGTTGTCTCAACGGATTTCGACGGATCCCTATTTAAAGTGAATGCGGCAGTCTCTAAAGCGTAACCCTAAAAAGATAGCGGTAAGTCGGTGAGAGACATCATAGATCGCACCATGTCCAACAGGGTACAATTTTGACGTTCGAACACACCATTACGCCGAGGTGTTCCGGGCGGTGTCAATTGTGAAACAATTCCATAGTTCCTAAGGTGCGTGCCAAATTCATGACTTAAATATTCACCCCCACGATCCAATCGCAAGAACTTTATTTTTCTGTCATGTTGATTCTCAACCTCATTATGAAATTCCTTGAACTTTTCAAAGGTCTCAGACTTGTGCTTCATCAAGTAGATATACCCATATCTACTCATGTCATCTGTGAGGTGAGAACATAACGATAGCCTCCGCGAGCCTCAACACTCATTGGACCGCACACATCGGTATGTATGATTTCCAATAAGTTGGTTGCTCGCTCCATTGTTCCGAAGAACGGAGTCTTGGTCATCTTCCCCAAGAGGCATGGTTCGCACGTGTCAAATGATTCATAATCAAGAGACTCCAGAAGTCCATCTGCATGAAGCTTCTTCATACGTTTGACACCAATATGACCAAGGCGGCAATGCCACAAGTATGTGAGACTATCATTGTCAACTTTACATCTTTTGGCATTCACACTATGAATATGTGTATCATCACGATCGAGATTCATCAAAAATAAACCATTGACCAGCGGGGCATGACCATAAAACATATCTCTCAAATAAATAGAACAACCATTATTCTCGGATTTAAATGAGTAGCCATCTCGCATCAAACGAGATCCAGATACAATGTTCATGCTCAAAGTTGGTACTAAATAACAATTATTAAGGTTTAAAACTAATCCCGAGGGTAGATGTAGAGGTAGCGTGCCGACGGCGATCACATCGACCTTGGAACCATTCCCGACGCGCATCGTCACCTCGTCCTTTGCCAGTCTCCGCTTATTCCGCAGCTCCTGTTTTTAGTTACAAATATGAGCAACTGCACCGGTATCAAATAGCCAGGAGCTACTACGAGCGCTGGTAAGGTATACATCAATAACATGTATATCACATATACCTTTGACGTTGCCGGCCTTCTTGTCCGCTAAGTATTTGGGGCAGTTCCGCTTCCAGTGACCCGTTCCCTTGCAATAAAAGCACTCAGTCTCGGGCTTGGGTCCATACTTTGGCTTCTTCCCGGCAACTGGTTTACCGGGCGCGGCAACTCCCTTGCCGTCCTTCTTGAAGTTCTTCTTACCCTTGCCCTTCTTGAACTTAGTGGTTTTATTGACCATCAACACTTGATGCTCTTTCTTGATCTCCACCTCCGCTGATTTCAGCATTGAATACACCTCGGGAATGGACTTCTCCATCCCTTGCATATTGAAGTTCAACACGAAGCTCTTGTAGCTAGGTGGGAGCGACTGAAGGATTCTGTCAACGACTGCTTCGTCTGGGAGATTCATTCCCAGCTGAGACAAGCGGTTGTGCAACCCAGAAATCTTGAGTATGTGCTCACTGACAAAACTATTTTCCTCCATCTTACAGCTGTAGAATGCGTTGGAGACATCATATCTCTCAACTCGGGCATGAGCCTGGAAAACCATTTTCAGCTCTTGGAACATCTCATATGCATAGTTGAAAATAGTTATAAAATGAGTCTTACAATTTCCTCCTGGAAGAATAGTTATCCTTGCAAAAGAAAAATATAATGATAGGTCCTCCAGCCAGGGGTGCTGGGCATGACATCATATTACCGGGTCATCAAAGGACCAACATTAAAACTCCTGGAAAGTTGTCCCAACCATCATATCTGACCAAGATTCAGATCCGCTTGGTGTCATGATAACTCAGACTCAGGATGTTCGAGAAGAAAAGGTGCAACACAAATCGATGAAATGACATTGCAAGATTCTCGAGAAATGAACTATGGGAGTGGATTCCCGAAACAATAGTTCATCATTAAACCAAGGAGAGGATGAGGAGGTGACTGATGGGCTCAGCGACAATTCATCGAGAATTCCAAACGGATGGATTTCCATAATAATGTGAACAAGAAGATGACACTTGTTGATTCAAATGATATAATGTTGTATGCTCGAGGAAAACATACATCATTAATCATTAGTTGAAAGGTGTGCCTGATGGTGAACTCAATGGGAAATACACGAGGTACCCCACGAGTTGTATTTCAGTGAATTCATTGTGTGCAATATACGTCGGTACCAAAGTTTCAATTGGGTAGGCAAACATTCGATGCCTAGACAAAAGCTGGAATGGGGCTTGAACAACGAGAATAACAATGTGTTTAATTCCAGGATGAATAATGGTATAGAATTTAGCTCGTTGATCACACACGAAGCCAGGTGCAAAGGATACATTAGAGTCCGGATTGTAAAGAACAGTCAGGTTTCGATCCAGTGGACCTGTGGGTTATGGGCCCACCATGTGGGTTGAAAGTAGGAAGGGTGGTGACATCTTGCACAGCCACGACAGGGAGGCATGTCAGTGGATAGATCGTCAGCTATGACGGCAACAATGTCGGCACAAAGGACGGGGAACGAAGAGGACCATTTTTCCCGCTCGTTGAAACGAGGCGGACCAATAGGCAAAGTTCTCATCCATCGGTGGTTACCGGAATGTTATTAACGATAGAATTAATGTCTTACTGATAGAGTTGTACAACGAGGTGTTTACATAAGAAGAGAATTATTACTGTTTAGATCATGTAGATCAAGGAAAGGTTAAACAAACAAATGGAAAGGAAAATTGTGATTACACACAATTATTAGGAGTATATCCTTCCCATGAACAAGCAGAACATGGCATACGGGTTAGTAGAGCAAGTACCCAACCATTCAGATAAAGAGGCAAGGATTAATCAAGATGTTACCCATACAACGGTGTTTGGATAACTGACCAAGAAACATTTAGCATCGCGCCACCAATGTTCTTATTGATGAGCGGGGTATCATAATCATGCTTCAGGGTACAATGATATGGTGTTTCAAGCAAGGGCCAGACTTTGGATACACAAATGATCCATCATGAGCAAGTTATAAAATGAGTCTTACAATTTCCTCCTGGAAGAATAGTTATCCTTGCGAAAGAAAAATATAATGATAGGTCCTCCAGCCAGGGGTGCTGGGCATGACATCATATTACCGGGTCATCAAAGGACCAACATTAAAACTCCTGGAAAGTTGTCCCAACCATCATATCTAACCGAGATTCAGATCCGCTTGGTGTCATGATAACTCAGACTCAGGATGTTCGAGAAGAAAAGGTGCAACACAAATCGATGAAATGACATTGCAAGATTCTCGGGAAATGAACTATGGGAGTGGGTTCCCGAAACAATAGTTCATCATTAAACCAAGGAGATGATGAGGAGGTGACTGATGGGCTCAGCGACAATTCATCGAGAATTCCAAACGGATGGATTTCCATAATAATGTGAACAAGAAGATGACACTTGTTGATTCAAATGATATAATGTTGTATGCTCGAGGAAAACATACATCATTAATCATTAGTTGAAAGGTGTGCCTGAAATATGACCTTAGGCAGCAAGGTCAATGTTAGAGTGACGATTCAATAACCAACGGGCTAAGAACGAACTGTCGACCGTTAACTTCAAAGCAATAGGGTTGCTAGAATTACAGAACTCAAGCGGCATCGTGATCATATTGGTATCCCGATTAAAAACAACACGAGGACCAAGGAAGAATGGTGATGGTGAGAAGTATCATCATACCGAGAATTTCCAAGAGGTGGAGCAATCCCCACAACATTCTCGACATAAAAGATAGTAATACTTCAATGCAGAACACAACACTAGCTGGAGAGCAAGTTGTATTCATAATGTGGACAAGTTCGCGATGAAAGGAAGTCAAGGGTGTTGCCGATGATAATGAAAATCATCAAGGGCAAGGAGGGTATTTCTCATCATGAACACAGTTGACATCTTGGTAGTAGTCAAAGTGTTGAAGGTGATCCGACACATTTGCCGGGAGGTTTCAAGGGGATGCAATCAAACAACAACAGCAACAAGCAAGGGAATGACGAAGTGGCAAGTTATAGGATCAATTTATAAGATGCAAGCTCGGGACCAAAGTTGCCTTACTGAACAAGCAACCAGATGTTGAAAGCTCGACGTAAGTTGTGCTCAATCTCTGAAGAATCCATGCACCAAAGAAGGACGAGGTAGCACAGTCAAGGATAGCTAGACAAGGGATGTACCCGATAGTCTAGGAATAAACCAGATTGAGTTTAAAAATTTCCCAGTAACATATACTAGGGGTGTTGAATTTTTAGCGCGGATTTGATTTACTAAACGTTGTCCTCGGTTGACGGCAACCTAGAACCCGTAGAGTGATTACGACAAGCAAATGTATTATTTCATCAAAAGTTCAAAAGTTGTAGTGCAAAGGCATGATATCCTCGAGATATCAGAGGGTAAAACTCGAAGGTAGAACACGATAGAAGTTGAACTAGGTCATTGACCTATGACAGTAGATACTTTAACCTTGTCAAAAATTGACGAGGCCTGGAATGGATTTATTCCAGACATATTGAATAAGGACAGCATGGTCGGAACCATAACTGCAAGGGATCAATTTTATTGACACCGAAAGAATTATTTAGATGTAAAATCATTTTGCAAGAAGCTCCCGAGACGGTCTACATCGTTTCCATGGGCATGAACAAAAGCTCAAGGTCGACTCCCATTTCTCCAATGCATACGTTTCATTTACCCCTTGCTTTGATAAAACTATAGTGTTGGAATTTTATCCGGTAGAACACCGGAAGGTTATAACTTGTGAAAACTTTCGGGTTTTCACAATTAGGGGAAGGCATAGGTTCAACCCATCGGGCATCTTAGTAACATATACCACAAGTTTCAAAAGTAAAAACACGAGCTCGAAAGCAGAGCATGGTTGGTCAAGCAGAGGATATAATTTACCAAAGGCATTATGTATCATGGGAAGAACTCACAAGGTGATTGAATATGAAGGACACTGTCGGATAACAATCCAACAACGGATCAAGCGATCCACAACGGAGCTGATGTGGGTATCGGTACTCACTCAGAGGAAGAAAGAATGCAAAGGCATCAGATTCAAGAATCACTTGATTTGTTTGATGCTTAATTAGAAAGAAATTATGGTTTTCAATACGAAGGATCAGAAGCAAACGCTCTGATCAAGGATGTTTAAGTTGAAAACACTAAGTCGGACAATCAATAAAGGATTGAATTGCCGAGAACCAACTCATGTCTGGAATGACGTCTGAGTCGGAAAGATAATTCTATAAAGGATAACCCGATGATTGCGTGCATACGCACACATTGAATCAATAGGCCCAAAATGGCCAAGACAATGGATGTTAACGAAGACTACTAGTCATATGGAATTAACCATAATGCAAGCATGCAATAACTTTAAGGGTAACAGGCTGTAGAGGATTTTCAAAAGATCAAAAAGTATTCCGAAGAATTTTGTGAGACACATGAACAATTGAGAAGAATGGGTCCTCGATAAATGTGAGGAAATAACCGTAAGGGTTTTCGTGCGAAATAAAACTGCAAGACAGTAAACTCAAAGGATTCTCGAAACAATGGAGAATATTTCGAGGCATATTGTAACAACAAGAGCGACGAGTAACGATCATGAGAATGAGAAAAGCACACAGATATCCATAGGGATATATCGGTGGCAGTGAATTGCAAAGGTGATGAGTACAAGTTCTCGGGTTAACAACGGAGAGTATCTTCAGGGTCTTCTGGTGCAGCAGACGATCATCGGTAATAAGGTGTTCTCCGGGTGAAAATGATAACGAGATCCTAATGTTAGATTTTGCAAAATTCATTTATCCCGAATAGAAGAGAGATCAGAGTCCCAGAGTAAAGACGAGGAATAAAAGATCCTAATACCACCCAATTGGCGACGTGGGCCCGTAAGCCACAAAACAAGTTAGTAAATTTGTTTTCGCAAAGACTAGACTCAACTTCGGCCAAGGAGTTGGAAAGGGGATTCCTACAGGCAGTTGGCTCTGATACCAACTTGTGACGCCCCCGATTTGTCCGTACACTAATCATGCACGCAAATGTGTAAGACCAAGATCAGGGACTCACTGGAAGATATCACAACACAACTCTAGACACAAATTAAAATAATACAAGCTTTATATTACAAGCCAGGGGCCTCGAGGGCTCGAATACAAATGCTCGAATAACACAAGAGTCAGCGGAAGCAGAAATATCTGAGTACAGACATAAGTTAAACAAGTTTGCCTTAAGAAGGCTAGCACAAATGTAGCAATGACCGAAAAGGCAAGGCCTCCTGCCTGGGACCTCCTAACTACTCCTCGAAGCCGAACTCCATGTAGAAACATCATCGGGGTCCTCTGGCTCCTGGACTCCACCATCTGGTTGCGTCATCCGAGAAGAAGGAACAGAAAGGGGAAAAGAGGGAGCAAAGCAACCGTGAGTACTCATCCAAAGTACTCGCAAGCAAGGATCTATACTACATATGCAATGATATATATGTAAAGGGGGTAATATAAGTGGGCTAAACTGCAGAATGCCAGAATAAGAGGGGGATAGCTAATCCAAACGAAGACTACGCTTCTGGCCACCTCCATCTTGCAGCAGTAGAAGAGGGAAGCTGGAAAGTAACAAGTATCAAAGCTTCTGGCAGCCTCCGTCTTGCATAGCTGAAGAGTTCACCAAGTAACATCGTATAGCATAATCCTACCCGGTGATCCTCCCCTCGTCACCCTGTGAGAGAGCAACCACCGAGTTATATCTGGCACTTGTAAGGTTTTTTTTATTAAGTATCCGGTTCTAGTTGTCATGAGGTCAGAGTACAACTCCGGGTCGTCCTTTTACCGAGGGACACGACTATTCGAATAGATTAACTTCCCAGCAGGGGTGCACCACATAACCCAGCACGCTTGATCCCATTTGGCCGGACACACTTTCCCGGGTCATGCCCGGCATCGGAAGATCAACACGTCGCAACCCTACCTAAGCACAACAGAGAGATCAGCACGCCGGTCTAAACCCTAAGCGCACGGGGGTCTGGGCCCATCGCCCAATGCACACCTGCACGTTGCGAGGGCGGCCGGTAAGCAGACCTAGCCTCTCCTAATACCAGAGTAGGCTTTCCAGTCCAATCCGGCGCGCGCCGCTAAGTCGCTGACGTCAAGAAGGCTTCGGCTGATACCACGACGTCGAGTGCCCATAACTGTTCCCACGCAGCTGGTTAGTGCGTATAGACCAAATGGCCAGACTCAGATCAAATACCAAGATCCCGTTAAACGTGTTATTATGAAATAACCGTGGACAACGACCTGGGCCAGGCCCACCTGTCTCCTAGGTGGTCGCAACCCGCCCTGTCGCTCCGCCACAAAGTAACTATCAAGGGACTGTCGGGAACCCAGGCCCACCACTACCTTGGTGGAACCACCTGCCCCTTCAGCCCCCATATCTGAATCATCATCATGTGTATGTAAAGTATGTATATAGTATATACCCGTGATCACCACCCGAGTGATCACGGCCCGATAGAATAGCATGGCATACGGACAAGAATGTATGGCCACTGATGGAATACTAGCATCTTATACTAAGCATTTAGGATTGCAGGTAAGGTATCAACGGTTGTAGAAGCAAAGATAGGCTATGCAACAGAATAGGAGTAACCGAACAGTAACATGCTACGCTACTCTAATGCAAGCAGTAGAAAGAAGAATAGGCGATATCTGGTGATCAAAGGGGGGGCTTGCCTGGAAGCTCTACAGACGAAAGGAATCTTCGGAAGCGTAGCCGTAGTCGAACACCGAAGCATCAATGGTCTCGGGGTCTATCACAGTATCGGAGTCTACCGAAAATAAGCAACGAAGGGGAAACAAATAAATAACAGAGCAAACAATAGCATCACAAAGCATAACATGGAAATACGCGGTGCTACGTGTGACCTAACGCAGTAGGAGGTGATACTGGCAAGGATGAAAAACATCCGAGAAAGTATTCCCGGTGTTTTGCGTTAATATTTATTAATATTTTTAATTATTTTTATTATATATATTATTTTTTATTATTTTTATTTATTTATATATTTTTTATATATATACCATTCTGGGGCTGGGCCCCTGTTACCATAGGCCTAGTGGCCTATTGGGTGTGGGTTAACGGGGCAGAGCCCCGGGGGAGTGGGCGTCGCCCGCCCGAGCGATGAACGGGTGGGGGGGGGGGCGAGCACGGGCGCCGGCGGCCAGGGGCCGCACGGGCGCCGGCCGGAATGGGGCGGCGGGCCGGAGGGGAGCTAGCCAACGGCGGCGGAAGGGCCCGGCACGGCCACGGCGCACGGCGGTGCTAGCTGCGGGTCGAGGCCGCCTTTGGGAGCAGCGCGGCGAGGTGAGCTGGGAGAGGGCCGAGGCGGGTGAGCGAGCTGCGACGGCAGCAGAGCAGCTTAGCAGCAGCGGTGGGAGCATCAAGGGCACTGCAGCGGGCGGCACGGGAAGGGCACGATGTTGCGGGCGCGTGCGCAGGTCGCGGTGGGCGCGAGCGCTTTAACGGGGAATGACGACCGTGAGCTCACGGGGGTCTGGGCGCGGTGAGCACGGTGAGCAGTGGTGCGAGACAAGAGTGCACGGGGAGGAGGAAGAGTGTGTTTAGGGGAGAACTAGGTGCTCACAGAGGAGCTCGCGGGCGCGTCGAGGAAGCCGAAGGACATCGATGGCGAGCGGCGAAGGGGACCGTTGGGGACGCCGGAGGGGCGCGCCGGCCACGGGCGGCGGGTGCCGAGGCGCAGTCGGGCGCGTTCGAGGGTTCACTGGCGCGGCGTCGGGCACGAGGGAGCTCCTCTCCCGGCTGTGTGTTGTGTGGTGGCGGCGGTGTGGGAGGATGAGGGAGTGGGGGGCTCGGTCGGGGGGGAGTGGCGATGGGCTAGGGTTTGTCGTCGGGGGGGCTCTTATCTAGTTCTTCGACCACGGGATGGGCGGCAGCACGACATCCGCATGCTGGACGGCGCACGGGCGTCCACGGGAGCGGGGTGAATAGGAGGAAGGAGGGGGCACGAATGGGTTGGGCCTGATGTGTACTATGGCCACTAGGGCCCGGTGCATAGTAGTTAGCCGGGCTCATTTTGTTTTGTTTTAATTTTCTCCTATCCATTACTTTTCTGCTTTACATTTTCTCTAGTGTTTTGCATTTAGAAATCATACCAAATAAATTTAGTTGACTATGAAAATTGTTACATAATTATTAGTCATTAATTTGGAGAGGCCCACAATGTTCCAAGTCAAAAGGAAAATACATAAACATTTGTTTGTTTTGAAAAGGTTATCTTTGTTGGTTTTGAACCACTTTATATTTTACTAGGGATTAAATGGTCAGTCAAATGATGTTGGTTCAACATGTTAAATGACCACATGAATTTATACTAAAGTCCGAACATTTTATTTTTATAGATTGAAGAAATAAATAGTTTACTTGAAATTTAAATTTGAAATTGACTTTGATTTTGGGTGGCAATTTGCATAGTAAACATGATGACGTGGCCACCATTAGGGGGAGATTACTGTAGCATGATTCTCGGGGTGTTACAGGCCCCACCCGGTGGACCCCCGGGACCCCTCCGGTGGTCCCGGGACACTCCCGGTGACCCCCGGAATTCACCCGATGGCCGAAACTAGACTTCCTATATATCATTCTTTTCCTCCAGACCATTCCGGAACTCCTCGTGACGTCTGAGATCTCATCCGGGACTCCGAACAACATTCGGGTTTCCACGTGCATGTATCTCTACAACCCTAGCGTCACCGAACCTTAAGTGTGTAGACCCTACGGGTTCGGGAGACACGCAGACATGACCGAGACGACTCTCCGGTCAATAACCAACAGCGGGATCTGGATACCCATGTTGGTTCCCACGTGTTCCTCGATGATCTCATCGGATGAACCATTGTGTCTAGGATTCACACATTCCCGTATGTTATTCCCTTTGTCTATCGGTACGGTACTTGCCCGAGATTCGATCGTCGGTATACCCGATACCTTGTTCAATCTCGTCATTGCAAGTCTCTTTACTCGTTCCGTAATCCATCATGCCGTGACTTACTCCTTAGTCACTTTGAGCTCATTATGATGATGTCTTACCGAGAGGGCCCAGAGGTACCTCTCCGTCATACGGAGTGACAATATCCCAGTCTCGGTTCGTACCAACTCAACAGACACTTTCGGAGATACCCGTTGCGTACCTTTATAGCCACCCAGTTACGTTGTAATGTTTGGCACACCCAAAGTATTCCTACGGTATCCAGGAGTTGCACAACCTCATGGTCTAAGGAATAAATACTTGACACTGGAAAAGCTTAAGCATTACGAACTATACGATCTCGTGCTAGGCTTAGGATTGGGTCTTATCCATCACATCATTCTCCTAATGATGTGATCCCGTTATCAATGACATCCAATGTCCATGGTCAGGAAACCTCGACCATCTATTGATCAACGAGCTAGTAACTAGAGGCTTACCAGGGACACGTTGTGGTCTATGTATTCACACATGTATCGCTGTTTCCGTACAATACAATTCAAGCATGAATAACAGACAATTATCATGAACAAGGAAATATAATAATGATCCTTTTATTATTGCCTCTGGGCATATTTCCAATAGCTATTGTTGAGCACGAGTGGCAATGATACGTCTCCAAGGTATCTATAATTTTTTATTGTTCCATGCTATTATTTAAGATGTTTTGGATGTTTAATGGGCTTTGTTATACACTTTTATATTATTTTCGGGACTAACCTATTAACCCAAAGGCCCAGTCCAAATTGCTGCTTTTTTGCCTATTTCAGGGTTTTACAGAAAAGAAATATCAAACGGAGCCCAAACGGAATGAAACCTTCGGGAGAGATATTTTTGGAGCAAAATACGCACGGGAGACTTGAGAACCACGGAATAGGGCCGAGGTGGCGTCCACGAGGGTGTGGGGCGCGCCCCTGCCTCGTGGGCACCCCTTCTGGCCCCCGGTGCCCTCCTTCCTCCTATATATACCTACGTACCCCTAAACCATCAGAATAACAGAGAAAACCCTAGTTCCACCGCCGTAACCTTCTGTTCTCGTGAGATCCCATCTTGGGGCCTATTTCGGAGCTCCTCCGGAGGGGGATCTACTACATAGTGCTTCTACATAATCATCATTGCCTCACCATGAGTTGTGAGTAGTTTACCACATACCTTCGGGTCCATAGCTAGTATCTAGATGGCTTCTTCTCTCTCTTTGGATCTCAATACCAAGTTCTCCTCAATCTTCGAGGAGATCTATTCGATGTAATCTCTTTTAGCGGTGTGTTTGTCGAGATCCGATGAATTGTGGCTTTTTGATCAAGATTATCTATGAGAAATATTTGGTTCTTTTCTGAACTCTTTATGTATGATTATAATATCCTTGCAAGTCTCTTCGAATTATTGGTTTGGTTTGGCCTACTAGATCTATAGTTCTTGCAATGGGAGAAGTGCTTGGCTTTGGGTCAATCTTGCGGTGTCCTTTCCCAATGACAGTAGGGGCAACAAGGCACGGATTGTATTGTTGCCATCGAGGATAAAAAGATGGGGTTTATATCACTATGTTTGAGTTTATCCCTCTACATCATGTCATCTTGCTTAAGGCGTTACTCTGTTCTTAGGAACTTAATACTCTAGATGCATGCTGGATAGCGATCGATGTGTGGAGTAATAGTAGTAGATGCAGAATCGTTATTGATGTGTGCTAAAAGAGAGAATTATATAAAAGCGTGTTCTTCTAGTTATCATGAAAATAAAGATGAAGATCTGAAAGTTATTGATGTGTCTCCTATTAGATCCTGGTTTTCTATTATGAATCTTGATAAAGATAGGATTGGAGATGAGTCTACTTTAAGGTGTCCCAATGATTCAGAGTTTTTAGATCTTGATGCTAAAATTGTTAAAAGTGGGAGTGAAGAGATGAAAACTTTGCATAGTTATGAACCCACTACTTTGGATTTCAAGGGATTCAATTATGATAAATGCGCTTTGATTGATTGTATTTATTTGTTGCAATCCGTCCTAAACTCTGCGCATGCTTATAGTCAAAATAAAGCTTTAACCAAACACATAGTTGATGCTTTGATGCAATCTTATGAAGAAAAACTTGAATTAGAAGTTTCTATCCCTAGAAAGCTTTATGATGAGTGGAAACCTACTATAAAAATAAAAATTAAAGACCATGAATGCGTTGCTTTGTGTGATTTGGGTGCAAGTGTTTCCACTATCCCAAAAACTTTGTGTGATTTGCTAGGGTTCCATAAGCTTGATGATTGTTCTATAAATTTGCATCTTGCGGATTTCACTATTAAGAATCCTATGAGAAGGATTAATGATGTTCTTATTGTTGCCAATAGGAATTATGTGCTCGTAGATTTCATTGTTCTTGATATAGATTGCAATCCTTCATGTCCTGTTATTCTTGGTAGACCTTTCGTTAGAACGATTGGTGCAATTATTGATATGAAGGAAGGAAATTTTATATTCCAATTTCCGTTAAGGAAAGGCATGGAACACTTTCCTAAAAAGAAAATCAAATTATCATATGAATCTATTATGAGAGCCACTTATGGATTGCCTTCCAAAGATGGCAATACCTAGATCTATCTTTGTATCATGCCTAGCTAGGGGAGGCAACCCATTTTTACATTTTTTGATTTTGATTCTGTTTAGGAATAAATATTGCATCTAGCTTCTGTTTAGATGTGGTTTTGTGTTTTAATTAGTGTTTGTGCCAAGTAGAACCTTTGGGAAGACTTGTGTGAAGTTTATATGATCTTGCTGTGAAAACAGAATTGTTAGCGCTTGCTAGAATGGTCACCAGATTTTACTGGAGTGTGATATTTAGTTGATTCTTTTTGCAGATGATTAATAGACAAATTCCTCGCGTTTACCAATTTATTTCAATTTTTTTGGAGTTACAGAAGTATGCAAAAGTTACAGATTACTACAGACTGTTCTGTTTTTGACAGATTCTGTTTTTCGTGTGTTGTTTGCTTATTTCAATGCATCTATGAATAGTATTGGGAACTATGAATCATAGAGAAGTTGGAATACAGTAGGTTTAACACCAATATAAACAAAGAATGAATTCATTGCAGTACCTTTGAGTAGTGGTTTTTTTTTCATATACTAACGGAGCTCACGAGATTTTTGTCTAAGTTTTGTGTTGTGAAGTTTTCAAGTTTTGAGTATTGCTTTGATGGACTATGGAACAAAGAGTGGCAAGAGCCTAAGCTTGGGGATTCCGAAGGCACCCCAAGGTAAAATTCAAGGACAACCAAAAGCCTAAGCTTGGCGATGCCCCGGGAAGGCATCCCCTCTTTCGTCTTCATCCATCGGTAACTATACTCGAAGCTATATTTTTATTCACCACATGATATGTGTTTTACTTGGAGCGTCATGTATAATTTGAGTCTTTGCTTGTTAGTTTGCCACAATTATCCTTGCTGGACACACCTTTTTGAGAGAGTTAAATATGGCCTAGAAATTGTTAGAACACTCTATATGCTTCACTTATATCTTTTGAGTTGAATAGTTTTTGCTCTAGTGCTTCACTTATATCTTTTAGAGCACGGTGGTGATTATATTTTGTAGAAATTGTTGATCTATCATGCTTCACTTATATCCTTTTGAGAGTCTATTAAAACAGCATGGTAATGTGCTTTGGCTATAAAACTAGCCTTCACATGATAGACATCCAAGATCAATGTAGTAAAAACTTTCACACTAAGTGCATTGCATATGATGAGAAGTTGGATGCTTGATAATTGTTTTGAGATATGAGGATAGTGATATTAGAGTCATGCTAGTGGAGTTATTATGAAATTGAGAAATGCTTGTGTTAAAGTTAGTGATTCCCGTAGCATGCACGTATGGTGAACCGCTATGGGACGAAGTTAGAGCATGAGGTATTTGTAGAGTGTCAACCTTTGTGTGGAGGTCGGGGGCGCACGATGGTTAACTCCTACCAACCTCCCCCCTAAGAGCATGCGTTGATTGCTTGTTTTGATGACTCATAAATTTTTGCAATAAGTATATGAGTTCTTATGACTAATGTTGAGTCCATGGATATTACGCACTCTCACCCTTCCACCATTGCTAGCCTCTCTTGTACCGCGCAACTTTCGCCGGTACCATACACCCACTATATATCCTTCCTCAAAACAGCCACCATATATCTTCCTCAAAACAGCCACCATACCTACCTATCATGGCATTTCCATAGGCATTCCGAGATGTATTGCCATGCAACTTTCCACCGTTCCGTTCATATGACACACTTCATATTGTCATATTGCCATGTATAATCATGTAGTTGACATCGTATTTGTGGCAAAGCCACCATGCATAATTTTTCATACATGTCACTCTTGTTTCATTTCATATCCCGGTACACCGCCGGAGGCATTCATATAGAGTCATACCTTGTTCTAGTATCGAGTTGTAAATCAATAAAAGTGTGATGGTCATCATTATTAGAGCATTGTCCCATGTGAGGAAAGGCCAATAAAAAAAGAGATGGCCCAAAATAATTAGAGAGGGGCTAAAAAAAGAGAAAGCCTCTCCAAAAAAATGAGAGAAAAGAGAGAAGGGACAATTGCTACTATCCTTTTCCACACTTGTGCTTCAAAGTAGCACCATGTTCTTCATGATAGAGAGTCTCATGTTTAGTCACTTTCATATAATAGTGGAAATTTTCATTATAGAACTTGGCTTGTATATTCCAACGATGGGCTTCCTCAAATGCCCTAAGTCTTCGTGAGCAAGCAAGTTGGATGCACACCCACTTAGTTTCTTTTGTTGAGCTTTCATACATTTTTACCTCTAATGCATCCGTTGCATGGCAATCCCTACTCACTCACATTGATATCTATTGATGGGTATCTCCATAGCCCATTGATACGCCTAGTCGATGTGAGACTATCTCCCTCCTTTTTGTCTTCTCCACAACCACCTCTCCATTCCACATAGTGCTATGTCCATGGCTCACGCTCATGTATTGTGTGAAAGTTGAAAGGTTTGAAAGAATAGAGTATGGAAACAAGTGCTTGGCTGAAACCGGGGTTGTGCATGATATGAATATTTTGTGTGATGAAGAGGGAGTATAATTAGACTATATGATTTTGTAGGGATAACTTTCTTTAGCCATAGTATTTTGAGAAGACACGATTGCTTTGTTAGTATGCTTGAAGTATTATTATTTCTTATGTCAATATAGACTTTGTCTTGAATCTTACAGATCTGAACATTCATGCCACAATTAAGAGAATTACATTGAAAACTATGTTGGTTAGCATTCCACATCAAAAATTCTGTTTTTATCATTAACCTACTCGAGGACGAGCAGGAATTAAGCTTGGGGATGCTTGATACGTCTCCAACGTATCTATAATTTTTGATTGCTCCATGCTATTATTTAAGATGTTTTGGATGTTTAATGGGCTTTGTTATACAACTTTATATTATTTTTGAGACTAACCTATTAACCCAAAGACCCAGTCCAGATTGCTGTTTTTTTGCCTATTTCAGGGTTTTACAGAAAAGGAATATCAAACGGAGTCCAAACAGAATGACACCTTCAGGAGAGATATTTTTGGAGCAAAATACGCACGAGAGACTTGAGAACCACGGAATAGGGCTGAGGTGGCGTCCATGAGGGTGTGGGGCACGCCTCCCTAGCTCGTGGGCATCCCTTCTGGCCCCCGGTGCCCTCCTTCCTCCTATATATACCTACGTACCCCGAAACCATCAGAAGAACAGAGAAAACACTAGTTCCACCGCCGTAACCTTCTGTTCACGTGAGATCCCATCTTGGGGCCTGTTTCGGAGCTCCGCCGGAGGGGGATCTACCACAGAGTGCTTCTACATCATCATCATCGCCTCACCATGAGTTGTGAGTAGTTTACCACAGACCTTCGGGTCCATAGCTAGTATCTAGATGGCTTCTTCTCTCTCTTTGGATCTCAATACCAAGTTCTCCTCGGTCTTCGAGGAGATCTATTCGATGTAATCTCTTTTTGCGGTGTGTTTGTCGAGATCCGATGAATTGTGGGTTTATGATCAAGATTATCTATGAGAAATATTTGGTTCTTTTCTGAACTCTTTATGTATGATTATAATATCCTTGCAAGTCTCTTCGAATTATTGGTTGGTTTGGCCTACTAGATCTATAGTTCTTGCAATGGGGGAAGTGCTTGGCTTTGGGTTCAATCTTGCGGTGTTCTTTCCCAGTGACAGTAGGGGCAGCAACACACATATTGTATTGTTGCCATCGAGGATAAAAAGATGGGGTTTTTATCACTATGTTTGGGTTTATCCCTCCACATCATGTCATCTTGCTTAAGACGTTACTCTGTTCTTATGAACTTAATACTCTAGATGCATGCTGGATAGCGGTCGATGTGTGGAGTAATAGTAGTAGATGCAGAATCGTTTCGGTCTACTTGTTTCAGACGTGATGCCTATATATAATGATCATGCCTAGATAGTCTCATAATTATTCGCTTTTCTATCAATTGCTCGACAGTAATTTGTTTATCGGTCGTAGAATATCGCTATCATGAGAGAAGCCACTAGAGAACACTATGGCCCCTGGGTCTATTCTAAACATATTAATCTACAATCTACTTTACTTTTCCCCTTTTACTTTCTGTTCTTATATCCAAAAATACCAAAAATATCAAACTATCATCTCTATCAGATCTCACTCTCGTAAGTGACCGTAAAGGGATTGACAACCCCTTATCGTGTTGGCTGCGAAGTTCTTATTTGTTTGTGCAGGTGCGAGGGACTCGCGCGTGGTCTCCTACTGGATTGATTCCTTCGTTCTCAAAAACTGAGGGAAATACTTACGCTACTGTGATGCATCACCCTTTCCTCTTCGAGGGAATACAACGCAAGCTCGAGAAGTAGCAGGCAACTCTATGGGGGATAGACTCCCATTTTATTTAATAAATTTCATATGAATTTGTGTTTGATTTGAACATGTTGTAGTAATTATTTGAATTTGAACATTTGTTGTAATAAAGACGTTTTTTGTATTGTAAATTGCCTTTCAGACCGTTTATATTCATATGTTTAATTTATATTATTTCTATTCGGTTCATATTATTGAAATTCTCGAATTTACAAAACCTCGGGAAATTTGCAGTTTTGCGAGGCCTTCGGTGGAACAGATCCACAATATTTTCCAGGACGAGTTTACGCGATCTGTTCTGCCAGAGACCTCGTCGTGCTGTAATTTCTTCTACAGGCGGTTCAAAAATGAAATTTGCGAGACAGGGATATACCCTATCTGCCAGAGATGCTCTTAGACTACTCACAGTGGAAGTAACATAGATGGTAACATCACACATATCTAGGCAAAATAGATAATGTGGCAAGTAATTAATGAAGAAAGAGAGGCATGTGAGAACATAGCTACTCCCTCCGTCCGGGTTTATTAGGCCTAAAGACAACTCTTAGACCAAGACACATAGTAATTTGCTCACATTAATTCTCCCATTCAATTTCCAATGCACTCTCTCAAATGCATGCAGCCAATGAAAAAACACGTATGAAGTGTATTAATTTCTCAGTCATGGCACCAACAACAATGACTTTCAATGCAACCAATGAAATGGTTGCATGCATGCACCTTTTCAAAGCGAGGCCTTATAAAAAAGAACATGCTTGTGATGGTAAGAGGCCTAATAAACCCGGACGGAGGGAGTAGTTACTAAGGCTGGTCGTAATGGGGAGTATCATATACTAGTATCATGCATATGATAGTAGTGTATGATACTATTTCCGTAATGCATATTATCATAAGTTAGTATCTTAGGTTGCCTTATTAATTGTCATGCATGACACAGCAGACAACATTTAATATGATACGATATCATGATATGATACCACAACCACTCTTTTCCGAATAAGGCTAATCCTAACTAGTTGCGGGCGCAGCGCATATCACAGCCGCATCAGCAGCATAGGATGTGAGCTCTTTGCATGTGCATGCCCCTATTTTTTCTCCTTTTCATCGCCACAGTCTGACACATGCATGCCTACATGTCCTTCCTCTCTCCTCAAACTTTATTACTTTTAGTTTTCTTTCGGCAGTTTAGATGATTCATATCTTTATAATCATAATTTTAGTTCTAAAACTTTTAATATATTTGAACTATTGACATCAAGATCTTTAGAACAAGATCGGTCTTGGATAGTTTTTAAACACATTTTTGTTAACTAAAACTAAAATATGATTGTTACTAGGTTATTAGTGTTTTTACTGAGGAACTTTGCTGAAAACAGTGAATAACTTCTCATTTTTATTGTAAAGTGCTAAATAAACAGAGATAGACCGTCTGGAAAAGAATATCTAAGTCAGAAGGGATATATTGATAAAGTTCTTCGTCGTTTTAATATGCATAATGCCAAGCCAGTAAGTATTCCGTTAGCTGCACACTTCAAATTATCATCAGCTTTATGTCCTAAGTCAGATGCAGATATTGAGTACATGTCTAGAGTTCCCTATTCGAGTGCAGTTGGTTCACTTATGTATGCCATGGTTTGTTTCCGTCCGTATTTATCATGTGCATTGAGTGTTGTCAGTAGATACATGGCTAATCCTGGAAAAGAGCATTGGAAAGCAGTTCAGTGGATTTTCAGATAACTGCGAGGTACTTCTAATGCTTATTTACAGTTTGGGAAAACTGGAGATGGACTTGTTGGTTTTGTTGATTCTGATTTTGCTGGTGATTTGAATAAGAGAAGATCACTCACAGGTTATGTTTTCACCATTGGTGGTTGTGCTGTGAGTTGGAGAGCAACTTTGCAGTCTATTGTGGCTTGTTCCACTACTGGTGCCGAGTATATGGCTATTTCTGAGGCATGCAAAGAAGCTATTTGGTTAAGAGGTTTGTATACTAAGCTTTGTGGAGATTTATCTTGCCCTACCGTATTTAGTGATAGTCAAAGTGCTATATATCTTACAAAGAATCCAATGTATCATGAGAGAACGAAGCACATTGATGTCAGATTTCACTATATTCGAGATGTTGTTGCTGAAGGTGATTTGAAGGTATGCAAGATAAGCACTCATGACAATCCAGCTGATATGATGACAAAGCCAGTTCCTACCAATAAGTTTGAGCTTTGCTCAGGCTTAGTTGGTATTTCTCACTAGTCCTATGGACTTTGACGCACAAGGTGTTTATGCTGATTTGGATGGAGTTATTTACTTTTTTCGACTACTGGAGGGAATTTAGATCAAGGTGGAGATTGTTAAATTATGATCCAAATTATACCATGTTGGACTAGACGTAGTACAACAGGCGTGGGCCTTTCCGTTGACGTCGACGTGTACGAGTATAACTCGTTTACTTGTCCTCCAAGGACTCTCATGTATTGCCCTCTTATATACCCCACGTAGTCGCACCTAAGACGGTCTGTCGTCTCGTGCTTGTAATACTCCTCCTCATAGTGATTGCACCTTCGTGCGTCCGTGGTTTTCTCCCGCAAGGGTTTCCACGTTAAATCCATGTCTCTCGTGTCTCGTTTATTCTCGTTATTATCTAACAAGTGGTATCAGAGCTGAGGTTCGTATACGAGATTTGAGACGAGAGAAATTAGGGTTCTGTCCGTGCGCCGCCGCAGGCGTCCGTCGATCTTTCCGCTACATCGCCCTACGCAGAAGCTGAGTCCGATAGGACTTCCATCGCTGCGCGCTGCCACAGTTCACGAGGGGATAAATCCAAGTGGCTACTGTGTACGTACAAGGACAAGTCGCCGGGTCGCCGAGTTCCACCGCTCCGCGTACGGCTTCAGGTTACGAGGAGATCAAGCTCCGTTTGTCGGCTGGTTCCAAGGAGATTTTATCAACTAGTACTACTTCTAGTACAAGGCGTAAAAGTGATTTGATCTATTAGCACTACGTCACGTGAAGGCATCTTCTCCAAATCAGATTTTTGTCTCAGTTGCTACGTGCACACGAGGATACTATCAGGTGCTATTTATCCTATTTTCATCTGACCCGCATATTAAATTCTTTCAAGAATTTTCCTACCGGCTTGTACTACTTTGTGTACACAGATTTATCTACTCATGGCATCCATGAAGTACGATCTTCCGCTGCTGGACCGTGACACAAGGTTTACCCTATGGCAAGTCAAGATGCGGGCGTTGTTGGCACAGGCCGACTATGATGATGCACTGGATAGTTTTGGGAAGGACCGAATTTAGGACTGGACTGCTGATGAGAAAAGAAGGGATCGTAAGGCTTTGTCACAAATTCAACTCCATTTGCATAATAATATTTTGCAGGAAGTTTTGAGCGAGAAAACTGCCGCTGCTCTATGGTAAAAGCTGGAAAGCATTTGCATGACAAAAGATCTTACCAGCAAGATGCATCTGAAGCAAAAATTATTCCTGCACAGGTTACCCAAGGGAGGTAATGTTTTGAATCATATTTCTGAATTTAAAGAGATCATATCCGATCTAGCTGCAATGGAGGTTAAGTATGAAGAGGAAGATACTGCTTTAATGCTACTTTGTTCACTGCCAAGTTCTTATACCAATTTTAGAGACACCATATTATATAGTCGTGATACTCTCACACTTAATGAAGTTTATGAAGCTTTGAACTCTAAGGAGAAGATGAAATTAATGGTGCCTCATGATGGTTCGAGTTCATCCCAAGCCGAGGGATTATCTGTTCGTGGCAGGACAAAGGAGAAGAACTCCAATAATGGAAACAGAGGCAAAAGTAAGAACGACCACTGGGGCCGGTCACAATCCAGAGACAAGAAGTATTGCAGATACTGCAAGAGAGACGGGCACGACATCTCCGAGTGTTTCAAGTTGCAGAACAAGGAAAAGAGAAAAGGTAACAAACAAGGTGAAAATTCTGCTAACGTTGCTCGTGATGATAGTTCCGATGATGCTCTTGTCGTTACTGCTGGATGTGCTGAGACCAATGATGAGTGGGTACTTGACACTGCATGTACTTTTCATATGTGCCCGCATAGAGATTGGTTTACTACTTTTGATTCCACTACTGCTGCTGGTTCCGTTTTGGGTTTGATAATTCACCATGCAAGATTGAAGGCATAGGTTCCGTTCGAATCAAGATGTTTGATGGCACAATCAAAACTTTGACAGATGTTCGGTATATTCCGAAGATGAAGAGAAATCTTATCTCTGTGAGTGCCCTTGATGCAAAGGGCTACAAGTATTCATGTGGAGATAGTGTTTTGAAGGTCACCAGAGGTTCCCTTATTGTGATGAAAGGTGACTTAAGTCCGACCAATGGTCTTTATTACCTTTGAGGTTCTACCGTTTCAGGTAACGCTACTCTAGTTATTTCAAAGAATTCTGATTGTGATGCTGCTAACCTTTGGCATATGCGTCTTGGACATATGAGTGAACTTGGTTTAGCAGAGTTAAATAAGAGAGGTCTTCTTAAAGGATACGAAATGGTAAATTGAAATTTTGTGAGCATTGTATCTTCGGCAAGCACAAGAGGGTGAAGTTCAATACTTCGACTCAAACAACTGAAGGCATTCTTGATTATGTGCATTCTGATTTATGGGGACCATCTCGCAAGAAGTCATTAGGTGGTGCTAGTTACATGCTGACTATAATTGATGATTATTCAAGAAAAGTTTGGCCTTATTTCTTGAAGCATAAATGGCAAGCATTCTCAGCATTTAAGGAGTGGAAGATTATGATTGAGAGACAAACTGAAAAGAAGGTAAAAATACTTCGCACTGATAATGGTATGGAATTCTGTTCTAAGCAATTTAAGAATTATTGCAAGTCTGAAGGCATTGTCAGACACTACACCGTTCCTTATACTGCTCAACAAAACGGTGTTGCTGAGCGTATGAACAGGACCATTATTTCCAGAGCCCGTTGCATGTTGTCTAATGCAGGTTTGCATAAGCGTTTTTGGGCTGAGGCCGCTTCCACTGTTTGTTATCTCATTAACCGTTCACCATCTATTGCTCTTAATAAGAAAACTCCAATTGAGGTATGGTCTGGTTCACCTGCTGATTATTCACAGTTGAGAGTTTTTGGTTGCACTGCTTATGCTCATGTTGATAATGGAAAATTGGAGCCTAGGGCTGTTAAGTGCATCTTTCTTGGTTATAAGTCTGGTGTTAAAGGTTTTAAATTGTGGAATCCTGAAACCCAGAAGGTTGTTATTAGCAGAAACGTTATCTTTAATGAATCTGCTATGTTACATGATGTTCCATCTACTAATGTTCCCGTTGAGAGTAAACAGCAGGCAACTCTTCAGCATCCTACTGTTCAGGTGGAGCATGTTATTGATTCAGATGATACATCCGGTAATGAAAATGTTGATGCACATGATCATCCCGTCGTTGATGATGAACATGTCACTCCCACTCCAAATCAGCCTATTGTTCCACCCGGTTGGAATCTTGCACGTGACAGAGTTAGGCGGGGTATTGATAAACCTAAAAGGTTAATTGAAGAGTGCAATATTGTTTCTTTTGCTTTATCTGTTGCAGAGGAAATTGAAGGTAATGCTGAGCCTTCTTCATATTCCGAGGCTATTATTTCTGGTGATAGTAATAAGTGGATGACCGCTATGCATGATGAGATGGAATCACTTGAAAAGAATGGCACTTGGGATTTAGTAAAATTACCGAGAGAGAAGAAACCTATTCGTTGCAAGTGGGTTTTCAAGAGGAAAGAAGGTGTTTCTCCTAATGATGAGACAAGATATAAAGCAAGGTTAGTTGCTAAAGGTTATAGCCAGATTCCAGGTATTGACTATAACGAAGTCTTTTCTCCTGTTGTGAAGCATAGCTCTATTCGCACTTTACTTAGTATTGTTGCCATGCATGATTTTGAGCTTGAACAATTGGATGTTAAAACCGCATTATTACATGGAGAATTAGAAGAGGATATTTATATGGAACAACCTGAAGGCTTTGTTATTCTTGGAAAGGAAAAGCTTGTCTGCAAGTTACAGAAATCTCTTTATGGATTGAAGCAATCTCCTAGACAGTGGTACAAGAGATTTGACACCTTTATGCTCTCTCAAGGTTTCAAAAGGTCTAATTATGATAGTTGTGTTTATTTGAAAACTGTCAAAGGTTCAACTATTTATTTGCTCCTTTATGTTGATGATATGCTAATTGCTGCAAAGAGTATGTCAGATATTAATGAACTAAAGAAGCAATTGAGTAATGAATTTGAGATGAAGGATTTGGGTGCAGCAAAGAAAATTCTTGGCATGGAAATATCCAGAGATAGACCGTCTGGAAAAGTATATCTAAGTCAGAAGGGATATATTGATAAAGTTCTTCGTCGTTTTAATATGCATAATGCCAAGCCAGTAAGTACTCCGTTAGCTGCACACTTCAAATTATCATCAGCTTTATGTCCTAAGTCAGATGCAGATATTGAGTACATGTCTAGAGTTCCCTATTCGAGTGCAGTTGGTTCACTTATGTATGCCATGGTTTGTTTTCGTCCGGATTTATCATATGCATTGAGTGTTGTCAGTAGATACATGGCTAATCCTGGAAAAGAGCATTGGAAAGCAGTTCAGTGGATTTTCAGATACCTGCGAGGTACTTCTAATGCTTATTTACAGTTTGGGAAAACTGGAGATGGACTTGTTGGTTTTGTTGATTCTGATTTTGCTGGTGATTTGGATAAGAGAAGATCACTCACAGGTTATGTTTTCACCATTGGTGGTTGTGCTGTGAGTTGGAGAGCAACTTTGCAGTCTATTGTGACTTGTTTCACTACTGGTGCCGAGTATATGGCTATTTCTGAGGCATGCAAAGAAGCTATCTGGTTAAGAGGTTTGTACACTGAGCTTTGTGGAGATTTATCTTGCCCTACCGTATTTAGTGACAGTCAAAGTGCTATATATCTTACAAAGAATCCAATGTATCATGAGAGAACGAAGCACATTGATGTCAGATTTCACTATATTCGAGATGTTGTTGCTGAAGGTGATTTGAAGGTATGCAAGATAAGCACTCATGATAATCCAGCTGATATGATGACAAAGCCAATTCCTACCAATAAGTTTGAGCTTTGCTCAGGCTTAGTTGGTATTTCTCACTAGTCCTATGGACTTTGACGCACAAGGTGTTTATGCTGATTTGGATGGAGTTATTTACTTTTTTCGACTACTGGAGGGAATTTGGATCAAGGTGGAGATTGTTAAATTATGATCCAAATTATATCATATTGGACTAGACGTAGTACAATAGGCGTGGGCCTTTCCGTTGACGTAGACGTGTACGAGTACAACTCGTTTACTTGTCCTTCAAGGACTCTCATGTATTGCCCTCTTATATACCCCACGTAGTCGCACCTAAGACGGTCTGTCGTCTCGTGCTTGTAATACTCCTCCTCATAATGATTGCGCCTTCGTGCGTCCGTGGTTTTCTCCCGCAAGGGTTTCCACGTTAAATCCGTATCTCTCGTGTCTCGTTTATTCTCGTTATTATCTAACAAAGGTATAAATGATTTAAGTTTACAAAGAGGTAATAAAATGATGGGTTTGTTTGGGAGAGAAAAGAGAGAGGTACACGCACGGTTGATTTGACATCATGTAGGATAGCTGATTTGACATGCATGCAGGATGGATGGACTGGATATGCGTTGTGGGCGCAATGGGTTAGACAAAATCCACACTTACTCTTTTCTCATTTAATTATGTGTTACATAATTCAAAAAGTCTAGTTGACATGCATGATACTACATTATCATTACGACCGGCCTAATAGTATGAGTAATATCACACATAACAAGATAAGATGAATTTTTTAATAAATGAAGTGATGCATGACACCACACATATGTTACTCCACATTATAAAAGTAGTAATATAGACTAGTAATATATGCATGTTAGTGCTCTAAGTTACTCCTCACTGTGGCTAGTCTTACAAATTCCACCTTGTATTCTTAGTGCTGCATATTTAGTTGTGTACTTGAAAAGGTTACTTTTGCTTCGGTTCGCAGAGAACACTAGTTGTATCGTCGGAAAAGGCCCCTTTGCTTCAACCGGGAGGAAAATGGTTAGAGCAACTTGTGTCGTATGATTCCGTCGCCTCATAACTGCTAGCTACCTCTGGACAGTCTGGAAGGGGAGACGCCACTTGATGATTCCTAATTATTCACACCTTTTGGTTGAAAGGACAGCATCGTTGGATAGAAATTGGTACCATTCCGGATATTCCGACAAAAGCATAGCGATCCCAATGCCTTAGCCATGCTGCACCTCAGAATTCAGATAGTACGCAACTTGGACCGATCCCGTGGCGAGCCAAGTCGCCGCTGCATGGGCTCGATCTCCACATCACGTACGCGAGCAGGACCCCAGAAATGGCAGAGGCGATCCGTGCAGCATGGCCTGCCGCTGCCGCTGTAACTGCGGATGGAGACGGCGGTGATAGATCGACCGGGCCTGGATTTCGCGCGATGCGTCCGTATGGGACACGGAAGCGAGCACGTAGCCGTGCTGACTCGGCGCCGCGCCGGACGTGACGCGGACGCGGCGACTTCTCGGCTCGCTGCGGCAGAAGCGAAGATGGATATGGCCGCGACGACGACCGGCCGGAGACTTGGGCTGGGAGGGAAACCCGGCCGGCATGGTATGCTGCGCATGCACTTGGTT